>JALMGJ010000031.1:8020000-8674504 GCA_023362775.1 Charina bottae | reverse complement strand
GGCACTTTTGGATGCTTGATTTGGGAGGGCATAATTTTTGGCCCAAAATCAAATATTTCATGACCGCGGGAGTCAGGAAAACCTCCCGGGATGGGCTGGACGGAATCCGCTCAAATTGAAAAACGAAGCCCGCCATGAGATTCGGGGTTGAATTTAAGGGTTAGAGGCACTTTTGGATGCTTGATTTGGGAGGGCATAATTTTTGGCCCCAAAATCAAAAATTTCCTGACCGCGGAGTCAGGAAAACCTCCCGGGATGGGCCGGACCGAATCCGCTCAAATGAAAAACGAAGCCCGCCATGAGATTCGGGGTTGAATTTAAGGGTTAGAGGCACTTTTGGATGCTTGATTTGGGAGGGCATAATTTTTGGCCCAAAAATCAAAATTTCCTGACCGCGGAGTCAGGAAAACCTCCCGGGATGGGCCGGACGGGATCGGCTCAAATTGAAAAACGAAGCCCGCCATGGAGATTCGGGGTTGAATTTAAGGGTTAGAGGCACTTTTGGATGCTTGATTTGGGAGGGCATAATTTTTGGCCCAAAAATCAAAAATTTCCTGACCGCGGAGTCAGGAAAACTCCCGGGATGGGCAGGACGGGATCGGCTCAAATTGAAAAACGAAGCCCACCATGAGATTCGGGGTTGAATTTAAGGGTTAGAGGCACTTTTGGATGCTTGATTTGGGAGGGCATAATTTTTGGCCCAAAAATCAAAATTTCCTGACCGCGGAGTCAGGAAAACCTCCCGGGATGGGCCGGACCGAATCCGCTCAAATTGAAAAACGAAGCCCGCCATGAGATTCGGGGTTGAATTTAAGGGTTAGAGGCACTTTTGGATGCTTGATTTGGGAGGGCATAATTTTTGGCCCAAAAATCAAAAATTTCCTGACCGCGGAGTCAGGAAAACCTCCCGGGATGGGCCGGACGGGATCGGCTCAAATTGAAAAACGAAGCCCGCCATGAGATTCGGGGTTGAATTTAAGGGTTAGAGGCACTTTTGGATGCTTGATTTGGGAGGGCATAATTTTTGGCCCAAAAATCAAAAATTTCCTGACCGCGGAGTCAGGAAAACCTCCCGGGATGGGCAGGACGGGATCGGCTCAAATTGAAAAAACGAAGCCCGCCATGAGATTCGGGGTTGAATTTAAGGGTTAGAGGCACTTTTGGATTGCTTGATTTGGGAGGGCATAATTTTTGGCCCCAAAATCAAATATTTTCCTGACCGCGGAGTCAGGAAAACCTCCCGGGATGGGCCGGACCCGATCCGCTCAATTGAAAAACGAAGCCCGCCATGAGATTCGGGGTTGAATTTAAGGGTTAGAGGCACTTTTGGATGCTTGATTTGGGAGGGCATAATTTTTGGCCCAAAAATCAAAAATTTCCTGACCGCGTAGTCAGGAAAACCTCCCGGGATGGGCCGGACCGAATCCGCTCAAATTGAAAAACGAAGCCCGCCATGAGATTCGGGGTTGAATTTAAGGGTTAGAGGCCCTTATGGATGCTTGATTTGGGAGGGCATAATTTTTGGCCCCAAAATCAAAAATTTCCTGACCGCGGAGTCAGGAAAACCTCCCGGGATGGGCCGGACGGGATCGGCTCAAATTGAAAAACGAAGCCCGCCATGAGATTCGGGGTTGAATTTAAGGGTTAGAGGCACTTTTGGATGCTTGATTTGGGAGGGCATAATTTTTGGCCCAAAAATCAAAAATTTCCTGACCGCGGAGTCAGGAAAACCTCCCGGGATGGGCCGGACGGGATCGGCTCAAATTGAAAAACGAAGCCCGCCATGAGATTCGGGGTTGAATTAAGGGTTAGAGGCACTTTTGGATGCTTGATTTGGGAGGGCATAATTTTTTGGCCCAAAAATCAAAAATTTCCTGACCGCGGAGTCAGGAAAACCTCCCGGGATGGGCAGGACGGGATCGGCTCAAATTGAAAAACGAAGCCCGCCATGAGATTCGGGGTTGAATTTAAGGGTTGAGAGGCACTTTTGGATGCTTGATTTGGGAGGGCATAATTTTTGGCCCCAAAATCAAATATTTCCTGACCGCGGAGTCAGGAAAACCTCCCGGATGGGCGCGGACCGAATCCGCTCAAATTGAAAAACGAGCCCGCCATGAGATTCGGGGTTGAATTTAAGGTTAGAGGCCCTTTTGGATGCTTGATTTGGGAGGGCATAATTTTTGGCCCCAAAATCAAAAATTTCCTGACCGCGGGAGTCAGGAAAACCTCCCGGGATGGGCCGGACGGGATCGGCTCAAATTGAAAAAAACGAAGCCCGCCATGAGATTCGGGGTTGAATTTAAGGGTTAGAGGCACTTTTGGATGCTTGATTTGGGAGGGCATAATTTTTGCCCAAAAATCAAAAATTTCCTGACCGCGGAGTCAGGAAAACCTCCCGGGATGGGCCGGACCGAATCCGCTCAAATTGAAAAACGAAGCCCGCCATGAGATTCGGGGTTGAATTTAAGGGTTAGAGGACCTTTTGGATGCTTGATTTGGGAGGGCATAATTTTTGGCCCCAAAATCAAAAATTTACTGACCGCGGGAGTCAGGAAAACCTCCCGGATGGGCCGGACCGAATCCGCTCAAATTGAAAAACGAAGCCCGCCATGAGATTCGGGGTTGAATTTAAGGGTTAGAGGCACTTTTGGATGCTTGATTTGGGAGGGCATAATTTTTGGCCCAAAAATCAAATATTTCCTGACCGCGGAGTCAGGAAAACCTCCCGGGATGGGCTGGACGGAATCCGCTCAAATTGAAAAACGAAGCCCGCCATGAGATTCGGGGTTGAATTTAAGGGTTAGAGGCACTTTTGGATGCTTGATTTGGGAGGGCATAATTTTTGGCCCCAAAATCAAAAATTTCCTGACCGCGGAGTCAGGAAAACCTCCCGGGATGGGCCGGACCGAATCCGCTCAAATTGAAAAACGAAGCCCGCCATGAGATTCGGGGTTGAATTTAAGGGTTAGAGGCACTTTTGGATGCTTGATTTGGGAGGGCATAATTTTTGGCCCAAAAATCAAAAATTTCCTGACCGCGGAGTCAGGAAAACCTCCCGGGATGGGCCGGACGGGATCGGCTCAAATTGAAAAACGAAGCCCGCCATGAGATTCGGGGTTGAATTTAAGGGTTAGAGGCACTTTTGGATGCTTGATTTGGGAGGGCATAATTTTTGGCCCAAAAATCAAAAATTTCCTGACCGCGGAGTCAGGAAAACCTCCCGGGATGGGCAGGACGGGATCGGCTCAAATTGAAAAACGAAGCCCGCCATGAGATTCGGGGTTGAATTTAAGGGTTAGAGGCACTTTTGGATGCTTGATTTGGGAGGGCATAATTTTTGGCCCCAAAATCAAATATTTCCTGACCGCGGAGTCAGGAAAACCTCCCGGGATGGGCCGGACCGAATCCGCTCAAATTGAAAAACGAAGCCCGCCATGAGATTCGGGGTTGAATTTAAGGGTTAGAGGCACTTTTGGATGCTTGATTTGGGAGGGCATAATTTTTGGCCCAAAAATCAAAAATTTCCTGACCGCGTAGTCAGGAAAACCTCCCGGGATGGGCCGGACCGAATCCGCTCAAATTGAAAAACGAAGCCCGCCATGAGATTCGGGGTTGAATTTAAGGGTTAGAGGCCCTTTTGGATGCTTGATTTGGGAGGGCATAATTTTTGGCCCCAAAATCAAAAATTTCCTGACCGCGGAGTCAGGAAAACCTCCCGGGATGGGCCGGACGGGATCGGCTCAAATTGAAAAACGAAGCCCGCCATGAGATTCGGGGTTGAATTTAAGGGTTAGAGGCACTTTTGGATGCTTGATTTGGGAGGGCATAATTTTTGGCCCAAAAATCAAAAATTTCCTGACCACGGAGTCAGGAAAACCTCCCGGGATGGGCAGGACGGAATCCGCTCAAATTGAAAAACGAAGCCCGCCATGAGATTCGGGGTTGAATTTAAGGGTTAGAGGCACTTTTGGATGCTTGATTTCGGAGGGCATAATTTTTGGCCCCAAAATCAAATATTTCCTGACCGCGGAGTCAGGAAAACCTCCCGGGATGGGCCGGACCGAATCCGCTCAAATTGAAAAACGAAGCCCGCCATGAGATTCGGGGTTGAATTTAAGGGTTAGAGGCACTTTTGGATGCTTGATTTGGGAGGGCATAATTTTTGGCCCAAAAATCAAACATTTCCTGACCGCGGAGTCAGGAAAACCTCCCGGGATGGGCTGGACGGGATCGGCTCAAATTGAAAAACGAAGCCCGCCATGAGATTCGGGGTTGAATTTAAGGGTTAGAGGCACTTTTGGATGCTTGATTTGGGAGGGCATAATTTTTGGCCCAAAAATCAAAAATTTCCTGACCGCGGAGTCAGGAAAACCTCCCGGGATGGGCAGGACGGGATCGGCTCAAATTGAAAAACGAAGCCCGCCATGAGATTCGGGGTTGAATTTAAGGGTTAGAGGCACTTTTGGATGCTTGATTTGGGAGGGCATAATTTTTGGCCCCAAAATCAAATATTTCCTGACCGGGGAGTCAGGAAAACCTCCCGGGATGGGCCGGACCGAATCCGCTCAAATTGAAAAACGAAGCCCGCCATGAGATTCGGGGTTGAATTTAAGGGTTAGAGGCACTTTTGGATGCTTGATTTGGGAGGGCATAATTTTTGGCCCAAAAATCAAAAATTTCCTGACCGCGGAGTCAGGAAAACCTCCCGGGATGGGCCGGACCGAATCCGCTCAAATTGAAAAACGAAGCCCGCCATGAGATTCGGGGTTGAATTTAAGGGTTAGAGGCCCTTTTGGATGCTTGATTTGGGAGGGCATAATTTTTGGCCCCAAAATCAAAAATTTCCTGACCGCGGAGTCAGGAAAACCTCCCGGGATGGGCCGGACGGGATCGGCTCAAATTGAAAAACGAAGCCCGCCATGAGATTCGGGGTTGAATTTAAGGGTTAGAGGCACTTTTGGATGCTTGATTTGGGAGGGCATAATTTTTGGCCCAAAAATCAAAAATTTCCTGACCGCGGAGTCAGGAAAACCTCCCGGGATGGGCAGGACGGAATCCGCTCAAATTGAAAAACGAAGCCCGCCATGAGATTCGGGGTTGAATTTAAGGGTTAGAGGCACTTTTGGATGCTTGATTTCAGAGGGCATAATTTTTGGCCCCAAAATCAAATATTTCCTGACCGCGGAGTCAGGAAAACCTCCCGGGATGGGCCGGACCGAATCCGCTCAAATTGAAAAACGAAGCCCGCCATGATATTCGGGGTTGAATTTAAGGGTTAGAGGCACTTTTGGATGCTTGATTTGGGAGGGCATAATTTTTGGCCCAAAAATCAAACATTTCCTGACCGCGGAGTCAGGAAAACCTCCCGGGATGGGCTGGACGGAATCCGCTCAAATTGAAAAACGAAGCCCATGAGATTCGGGGTTGAATTTAAGGGTTAGAGGCACTTTTGGATGCTTGTTTTGGGAGGGCATAATTTTTGGCCCAAAAATCAAAAATTTCCTGACCGCGGAGTCAGGAAAACCTCCCGGGATGGGCCGGACCGAATCCGCTCAAATTGAAAAACGAAGCCCGCCATGAGATTCGGGGTTGAATTTAAGGGTTAGAGGCACTTTTGGATGCTTGATTTCGGAGGGCATAATTTTTGGCCCCAAAATCAAATATTTCCTGACCGCGGAGTCAGGAAAACCTCCCGGGATGGGCCGGACCGAATCCGCTCAAATTGAAAAACGAAGCCCGCCATGATATTCGGGGTTGAATTTAAGGGTTAGAGGCACTTTTGGATGCTTGATTTGGGAGGGCATAATTTTTGGCCCAAAAATCAAACATTTCCTGACCGCGGAGTCAGGAAAACCTCCCGGGATGGGCTGGACGGGATCGGCTCAAATTGAAAAACGAAGCCCGCCATGAGATTCGGGGTTGAATTTAAGGGTTAGAGGCACTTTTGGATGCTTGATTTGGGAGGGCATAATTTTTGGCCCAAAAATCAAAAATTTCCTGACCGCGGAGTGAGGAAAACCTCCCGGGATGGGCAGGACGGGATCGGCTCAAATTGAAAAACGAAGCCCGCCATGAGATTCGGGGTTGAATTTAAGGGTTAGAGGCACTTTTGGATGCTTGATTTGGGAGGGCATAATTTTTGGCCCCAAAATCAAATATTTCCTGACCGCGGAGTCAGGAAAACCTCCCGGGATGGGCCGGACCGAATCCGCTCAAATTGAAAAACGAAGCCCGCCATGAGATTCGGGGTTGAATTTAAGGGTTAGAGGCACTTTTGGATGCTTGATTTGGGAGGGCATAATTTTTGGCCCAAAAATCAAAAATTTCCTGACCGCGTAGTCAGGAAAACCTCCCGGGATGGGCCGGACCGAATCCGCTCAAATTGAAAAACGAAGCCCGCCATGAGATTCGGGGTTGAATTTAAGGGTTAGAGGCCCTTTTGGATGCTTGATTTGGGAGGGCATAATTTTTGGCCCCAAAATCAAAAATTTCCTGACCGCGGAGTCAGGAAAACCTCCAGGGATGGGCCGGACGGGATCGGCTCAAATTGAAAAACGAAGCCCGCCATGAGATTCGGGGTTGAATTTAAGGGTTAGAGGCACTTTTGGATGCTTGATTTGGGAGGGCATAATTTTTGGCCCAAAAATCAAAAATTTCCTGACCGCGGAGTCAGGAAAACCTCCCGGGATGGGCAGGACGGAATCCGCTCAAATTGAAAAACGAAGCCCGCCATGAGATTCGGGGTTGAATTTAAGGGTTAGAGGCACTTTTGGATGCTTGATTTCAGAGGGCATAATTTTTGGCCCCAAAATCAAATATTTCCTGACCGCGGAGTCAGGAAAACCTCCCGGGATGGGCCGGACCGAATCCGCTCAAATTGAAAAACGAAGCCCGCCATGATATTTGGGGTTGAATTTAAGGGTTAGAGGCACTTTTGGATGCTTGATTTGGGAGGGCATAATTTTTGGCCCAAAAATCAAACATTTCCTGACCGCGGAGTCAGGAAAACCTCCCGGGATGGGCTGGACGGAATCCGCTCAAATTGAAAAACGAAGCCCGCCATGAGATTCGGGGTTGAATTTAAGGGTTAGAGGCACTTTTGGATGCTTGTTTTGGGAGGGCATAATTTTTGGCCCAAAAATCAAAAATTTCCTGACCGCGGAGTCAGGAAAACCTCCCGGGATGGGCCGGACCGAATCCGCTCAAATTGAAAAACGAAGCCCGCCATGAGATTCGGGGTTGAATTTAAGGGTTAGAGGCACTTTTGGATGCTTGATTTGGGAGGGCATAATTTTTGGCCCAAAAATCAAAAATTTCCTGACCGCGGAGTCAGGAAAACCTCCCGGGATGGGCCGGACCGAATCCGCACAAATTGAAAAACGAAGCCCGCCATGAGATTCGGGGTTGAATTTAAGGGTTAGAGGCACTTTTGGATGCTTGATTTGGGAGGGCATAATTTTTGGCCCAAAAATCAAAAATTTCCTGACCGCGTAGTCAGGAAAACCTCCCGGGATGGGCCGGACCGAATCCGCTCAAATTGAAAAACGAAGCCCGCCATGAGATTCGGGGTTGAATTTAAGGGTTAGAGGACCTTTTGGATGCTTGATTTGGGAGGGCATAATTTTTGGCCCCAAAATCAAAAATTTCCTGACCGCGGAGTCAGGAAAACCTCCCGGGATGGGCCGGACCGAATCCGCTCAAATTGAAAAACGAAGCCCGCCATGAGATTCGGGTTTGAATTTAAGGGTTAGAGGCACTTTTGGATGCTTGATTTGGGAGGGCATAATTTTTGGCCCAAAAATCAAATATTTCCTGACCGCGGAGTCAGGAAAACCTCCCGGGATGGGCTGGACGGAATCCGCTCAAATTGAAAAACGAAGCCCGCCATGAGATTCGGGGTTGAATTTAAGGGTTAGAGGCACTTTTGGATGCTTGATTTGGGAGGGCATAATTTTTGGCCCAAAAATCAAAAATTTCCTGACCGCGGAGTCAGGAAAACCTCCCGGGATGGGCAGGACGGGATCGGCTCAAATTGAAAAACGAAGCCCGCCATGAGATTCGGGGTTGAATTTAAGGGTTAGAGGCACTTTTGGATGCTTGATTTGGGAGGGCATAATTTTTGGCCCCAAAATCAAATATTTCCTGACCGCGGAGTCAGGAAAACCTCCCGGGATGGGCCGGACCGAATCCGCTCAAATTGAAAAACGAAGCCCGCCATGAGATTCGGGGTTGAATTTAAGGGTTAGAGGCACTTTTGGATGCTTGATTTGGGAGGGCATAATTTTTGGCCCAAAAATCAAAAATTTCCTGACCGCGTAGTCAGGAAAACCTCCCGGGATGGGCCGGACCGAATCCGCTCAAATTGAAAAACGAAGCCCGCCATGAGATTCGGGGTTGAATTTAAGGGTTAGAGGCCCTTTTGGATGCTTGATTTGGGAGGGCATAATTTTTGGCCCCAAAATCAAAAATTTCCTGACCGCGGAGTCAGGAAAACCTCCCGGGATGGGCCGGACGGGATCGGCTCAAATTGAAAAACGAAGCCCGCCATGAGATTCGGGGTTGAATTTAAGGGTTAGAGGCACTTTTGGATGCTTGATTTGGGAGGGCATAATTTTTGGCCCAAAAATCAAAAATTTCCTGACCGCGGAGTCAGGAAAACCTCCCGGGATGGGCAGGACGGAATCCGCTCAAATTGAAAAACGAAGCCCGCCATGAGATTCGGGGTTGAATTTAAGGGTTAGAGGCACTTTTGGATGCTTGATTTCAGAGGGCATAATTTTTGGCCCCAAAATCAAATATTTCCTGACCGCGGAGTCAGGAAAACCTCCCGGGATGGGCCGGACCGAATCCGCTCAAATTGAAAAACGAAGCCCGCCATGATATTCGGGGTTGAATTTAAGGGTTAGAGGCACTTTTGGATGCTTGATTTGGGAGGGCATAATTTTTGGCCCAAAAATCAAACATTTCCTGACCGCGGAGTCAGGAAAACCTCCCGGGATGGGCTGGACGGAATCCGCTCAAATTGAAAAACGAAGCCCGCCATGAGATTCGGGGTTGAATTTAAGGGTTAGAGGCACTTTTGGATGCTTGTTTTGGGAGGGCATAATTTTTGGCCCAAAAATCAAAAATTTCCTGACCGCGGAGTCAGGAAAACCTCCCGGGATGGGCCGGACCGAATCCGCTCAAATTGAAAAACGAAGCCCGCCATGATATTCGGGGTTGAATTTAAGGGTTAGAGGCACTTTTGGATGCTTGATTTGGGAGGGCATAATTTTTGGCCCAAAAATCAAACATTTCCTGACCGCGGAGTCAGGAAAACCTCCCGGGATGGGCTGGACGGGATCGGCTCAAATTGAAAAACGAAGCCCGCCATGAGATTCGGGGTTGAATTTAAGGGTTAGAGGCACTTTTGGATGCTTGATTTGGGAGGGCATAATTTTTGGCCCAAAAATCAAAAATTTCCTGACCGCGGAGTCAGGAAAACCTCCCGGGATGGGCAGGACGGGATCGGCTCAAATTGAAAAACGAAGCCCGCCATGAGATTCGGGGTTGAATTTAAGGGTTAGAGGCACTTTTGGATGCTTGATTTGGGAGGGCATAATTTTTGGCCCCAAAATCAAATATTTCCTGACCGCCGAGTCAGGAAAAACTCCCGGGATGGGCCGGACGGGATCGGCTCAAATTGAAAAACGAAGCCCGCCATGAGATTCGGGGTTGAATTTAAGGGTTAGAGGCACTTTTGGATGCTTGATTTGGGAGGGCATAATTTTTGGCCCAAAAATCAAAAATTTCCTGACCGCGGAGTCAGGAAAACCTCCCGGGATGGGCAGGACGGAATCCGCTCAAATTGAAAAACGAAGCCCGCCATGAGATTCGGGGTTGAATTTAAGGGTTAGAGGCACTTTTGGATGCTTGATTTCAGAGGGCATAATTTTTGGCCCCAAAATCAAATATTTCCTGACCGCGGAGTCAGGAAAACCTCCCGGGATGGGCCGGACCGAATCCGCTCAAATTGAAAAACGAAGCCCGCCATGATATTCGGGGTTGAATTTAAGGGTTAGAGGCACTTTTGGATGCTTGATTTGGGAGGGCATAATTTTTGGCCCAAAAATCAAACATTTCCTGACCGCGGAGTCAGGAAAACCTCCCGGGATGGGCTGGACGGAATCCGCTCAAATTGAAAAACGAAGCCCGCCATGAGATTCGGGGTTGAATTTAAGGGTTAGAGGCACTTTTGGATGCTTGTTTTGGGAGGGCATAATTTTTGGCCCAAAAATCAAAAATTTCCTGACCGCGGAGTCAGGAAAACCTCCCGGGATGGGCCGGACCGAATCCGCTCAAATTGAAAAACGAAGCCCGCCATGAGATTCGGGGTTGAATTTAAGGGTTAGAGGCACTTTTGGATGCTTGATTTGGGAGGGCATAATTTTTGGCCCAAAAATCAAAAATTTCCTGACCGCGGAGTCAGGAAAACCTCCCGGGATGGGCCGGACCGAATCCGCACAAATTGAAAAACGAAGCCCGCCATGAGATTCGGGGTTGAATTTAAGGGTTAGAGGCACTTTTGGATGCTTGATTTGGGAGGGCATAATTTTTGGCCCAAAAATCAAAAATTTCCTGACCGCGTAGTCAGGAAAACCTCCCGGGATGGGCCGGACCGAATCCGCTCAAATTGAAAAACGAAGCCCGCCATGAGATTCGGGGTTGAATTTAAGGGTTAGAGGACCTTTTGGATGCTTGATTTGGGAGGGCATAATTTTTGGCCCCAAAATCAAAAATTTCCTGACCGCGGAGTCAGGAAAACCTCCCGGGATGGGCCGGACCGAATCCGCTCAAATTGAAAAACGAAGCCCGCCATGAGATTCGGGTTTGAATTTAAGGGTTAGAGGCACTTTTGGATGCTTGATTTGGGAGGGCATAATTTTTGGCCCAAAAATCAAATATTTCCTGACCGCGGAGTCAGGAAAACCTCCCGGGATGGGCTGGACGGAATCCGCTCAAATTGAAAAACGAAGCCCGCCATGAGATTCGGGGTTGAATTTAAGGGTTAGAGGCACTTTTGGATGCTTGATTTGGGAGGGCATAATTTTTGGCCCCAAAATCAAAAATTTCCTGACCGCGGAGTCAGGAAAACCTCCCGGGATGGGCCGGACCGAATCCGCTCAAATTGAAAAACGAAGCCCGCCATGAGATTCGGGGTTGAATTTAAGGGTTAGAGGCACTTTTGGATGCTTGATTTGGGAGGGCATAATTTTTGGCCCAAAAATCAAAAATTTCCTGACCGCGGAGTCAGGAAAACCTCCCGGGATGGGCCGGACGGGATCGGCTCAAATTGAAAAACGAAGCCCGCCATGAGATTCGGGGTTGAATTTAAGGGTTAGAGGCACTTTTGGATGCTTGATTTGGGAGGGCATAATTTTTGGCCCAAAAATCAAAAATTTCCTGACCGCGGAGTCAGGAAAACCTCCCGGGATGGGCAGGACGGGATCGGCTCAAATTGAAAAACGAAGCCCGCCATGAGATTCGGGGTTGAATTTAAGGGTTAGAGGCACTTTTGGATGCTTGATTTGGGAGGGCATAATTTTTGGCCCCAAAATCAAAAATTTCCTGACCGCGGAGTCAGGAAAACCTCCCGGGATGGGCCGGACCGAATCCGCTCAAATTGAAAAACGAAGCCCGCCATGAGATTCGGGGTTGAATTTAAGGGTTAGAGGCACTTTTGGATGCTTGATTTGGGAGGGCATAATTTTTGGCCCAAAAATCAAAAATTTCCTGACCGCGGAGTCAGGAAAACCTCCCGGGATGGGCTGGACGGAATCCGCTCAAATTGAAAAACGAAGCCCGCCATGAGATTCGGGGTTGAATTTAAGGGTTAGAGGCACTTTTGGATGCTTGATTTGGGAGGGCATAATTTTTGGCCCAAAAATCAAATATTTCCTGACCGCGGAGTCAGGAAAACCTCCCGGGATGGGCCGGACCGAATCCGCTCAAATTGAAAAACGAAGCCCGCCATGAGATTCGGGGTTGAATTTAAGGGTTAGAGGCACTTTTGGATGCTTGATTTGGGAGGGCATAATTTTTGGCCCAAAAATCAAAAATTTCCTGACCGCGGAGTCAGGAAAACCTCCCGGGATGGGCCGGACCGAATCCGCTCAAATTGAAAAACGAAGCCTGCCATGAGATTCGGGGATGAATTTAAGGGTTAGAGGCCCTTTTGGATGCTTGATTTGGGAGGGCATAATTTTTGGCCCCAATATCAAAAATTTCCTGACCGCGGAGTCAGGAAAACCTCCCGGGATGGGCCGGACGGGATCGGCTCAAATTGAAAAACGAAGCCCGCCATGAGATTCGGGGTTGAATTTAAGGGTTAGAGGCACTTTTGGATGCTTGATTTGGGAGGGCATAATTTTTGGCCCAAAAATCAAATATTTCCTGACCGCGGAGTCAGGAATACCTCCCGGGATGGGCCGGACCGAATCCGCTCAAATTGAAAAACGAAGCCCGCCATGAGATTCGGGGTTGAATTTAAGGGTTAGAGGCACTTTTGGATGCTTGATTTGGGAGGGCATAATTTTTGGCCCAAAAATCAAAAATTTCCTGACCGCGGAGTCAGGAATACCTCCCGGGATGGGCCGGACCGAATCCGCTCAAATTGAAAAACGAAGCCCGCCATGATATTCGGGGTTGAATTTAAGGGTTAGAGGCACTTTTGGATGCTTGATTTGGGAGGGCATAATTTTTGGCCCAAAAATCAAAAATTTCCTGACTGCGGAGTCAGGAAAACCTCCCAGGATGGGCTGGACAGAATCCGCTCAAATTGAAAAACGAAGCCCGCCATGAGATTCGGGGTTGAATTTAAGGGTTAGAGGCACTTTTGGATGCTTGATTTGGGAGGGCATAATTTTTGGCCCAAAAATCAAATATTTCCTGACCGCGGAGTCAGGAAAACCTCCCGGGATGGGCTGGACAGAATCCGCTCAAATTGAAAAACGAAGCCCGCCATGAGATTCGGGGTTGAATTTAAGGGTTAGAGGCACTTTTGGATGCTTGATTTGGGAGGGCATAATTTTTGGCCCAAAAATCAAAAATTTCCTGACTGCGGAGCCAGGAAAACCTCCCGGGATGGGCCGGACCGAATCCGCTCAAATTGAAAAACGAAGCCCGCCATGAGATTCGGGGTTGAATTTAAGGGTTAGAGGCACTTTTGGATGCTTGATTTGGGAGGGCATAATTTTTGGCCCCAAAATCAAACATTTCCTGACCGCGGAGTCAGGAAAACCTCCCGGGATGGGCCGGACCGAATCCGCTCAAATTGAAAAACGAAGCCCACCATGAGATTCGGGGTTGAATTTAAGGGTTAGAGGCACTTTTGGATGCTTGATTTGGGAGGGCATAATTTTTGGCCCAAAAATCAAAAATTTCCTGACCGCGGAGTCAGGAAAACCTCCCGGGATGGGCCGGACCGAATCCGCTCAAATTGAAAAACGAAGCCCGCCATGAGATTCGGGGTTGAATTTAAGGGTTAGAGGCACTTTTGGATGCTTGATTTGGGAGGGCATAATTTTTGGCCCAAAAATCAAAAATTTCCTGACCGCGGAGTCAGGAAAACCTCCCGGGATGGGCCGGACCGAATCCGCTCAAATTGAAAAACGAAGCCCGCCATGAGATTCGGGGTTGAATTTAAGGGTTAGAGGCACTTTTGGATGCTTGATTTGGGAGGGCATAATTTTTGGCCCCAAAATCAAATATTTCCTGACCGCGGAGTCAGGAAAACATCCCGGGATGGGCCGGACCGAATCCGCTCAAATTGAAAAACGAAGCCCGCCATGATATTCGGGGTTGAATTTAAGGGTTAGAGGCACTTTTGGATGCTTGATTTGGGAGGGCATAATTTTTGGCCCAAAAATCAAAAATTTCCTGACCGAGGAGTCAGGAAAACCTCCCGGGATGGGCCGGACGGGATCGGCTCAAATTGAAAAACGAAGCCCGCCATGAGATTCGGGGTTGAATTTAAGGGTTAGAGGCACTTTTGGATGCTTGATTTGGGAGGGCATAATTTTTGGCCCAAAAATCAAAAATTTCCTGACCGCGGAGTCAGGAATACCTCCCGGGATGGGCCGGACCGAATCCGCTCAAATTGAAAAACGAAGCCCGCCATGAGATTCGGGGTTGAATTTAAGGGTTAGAGGCACTTTTGGATGCTTGATTTGGGAGGGCATAATTTTTGGCCCAAAAATCAAAAATTTCCTGACCGCGGAGTCAGGAAAACCTCCCGGGATGGGCCGGACCGAATCCGCTCAAATTGAAAAACGAAGCCCGCCATGAGATTCGGGGATGAATTTAAGGGTTAGAGGCCCTTTTGGATGCTTGATTTGGGAGGGCATTATTTTTGGCCCCAATATCAAAAATTTCCTGACCGCGGAGTCAGGAAAACCTCCCGGGATGGGCCGGACGGGATCGGCTCAAATTGAAAAACGAAGCCCGCCATGAGATTCAGGGTTGAATTTAAGGGTTAGAGGCACTTTTGGATGCTTGATTTGGGAGGGCATAATTTTTGGCCCAAAAATCAAAAATTTCCTGACCGCGGAGTCAGGAATACCTCCCGGGATGGGCCGGACCGAATCCGCTCAAATTGAAAAACGAAGCCCGCCATGAGATTCGGGGTTGAATTTAAGGGTTAGAGGCACTTTTGGATGCTTGATTTGGGAGGGCATAATTTTTGGCCCAAAAATCAAAAATTTCCTGACCGCGGAGTCAGGAGAACCTCCCGGGATGGGCCGGACCAAATCCGCTCAAATTGAAAAACGAAGCCCACCATGAGATTCGGGGTTGAATTTAAGGGTTAGAGGCACTTTTGGATGCTTGATTTGGGAGGGCATAATTTTTGGCCCAAAAATCAAATATTTCCTGACCGCGGAGTCAGGAAAACCTCCCGGGATGGGCTGGACAGAATCCGCTCAAATTGAAAAACGAAGCCCGCCATGAGATTCGGGGTTGAATTTAAGGGTTAGAGGCACTTTTGGATGCTTGATTTGGGAGGGCATAATTTTTGGCCCAAAAATCAAAAATTTCCTGACTGCGGAGCCAGGAAAACCTCCCGGGATGGGCCGGACCGAATCCGCTCAAATTGAAAAACGAAGCCCGCCATGAGATTCGGGGTTGAATTTAAGGGTTAGAGGCACTTTTGGATGCTTGATTTGGGAGGGCATAATTTTTGGCCCCAAAATCAAACATTTCCTGACCGCGGAGTCAGGAAAACCTCCCGGGATGGGCCGGACCGAATCCGCTCAAATTGAAAAACGAAGCCCACCATGAGATTCGGGGTTGAATTTAAGGGTTAGAGGCACTTTTGGATGCTTGATTTGGGAGGGCATAATTTTTGGCCCAAAAATCAAAAATTTCCTGACCGCGGAGTCAGGAAAACCTCCCGGGATGGGCCGGACCGAATTCGCTCAAATTGAAAAACGAAGCCCGCCATGAGATTCGGGGTTGAATTTAAGGGTTAGAGGCACTTTTGGATGCTTGATTTGGGAGGGCATAATTTTTGGCCCAAAAATCAAAAATTTCCTGACCGCGGAGTCAGGAAAACCTCCCGGGATGGGCCGGACCGAATCCGCTCAAATTGAAAAACGAAGCCCGCCATGAGATTCGGGGTTGAATTTAAGGGTTAGAGGCACTTTTGGATGCTTGATTTGGGAGGGCATAATTTTTGGCCCAAAAATCAAAAATTTCCTGACCGCGGAGTCAGGAAAACCTCCCGGGATGGGCTGGACGGAATCCGCTCAAATTGAAAAACGAAGCCCGCCATGAGATTCGGGGTTGAATTTAAGGGTTAGAGGCACTTTTGGATGCTTGATTTGGGAGGGCATAATTTTTGGCCCAAAAATCAAATATTTCCTGACCGCGGAGTCAGGAAAACCTCCCGGGATGGGCCGGACCGAATCCGCTCAAATTGAAAAACGAAGCCCGCCATGAGATTCGGGGTTGAATTTAAGGGTTAGAGGCACTTTTGGATGCTTGATTTGGGAGGGCATAATTTTTGGCCCAAAAATCAAAAATTTCCTGACCGCGGAGTCAGGAAAACCTCCCGGGATGGGCCGGACGGGATCGGCTCAAATTGAAAAACGAATCCCGCCATGAGATTCGGGGTTGAATTTAAGGGTTAGAGGCACTTTTGGATGCTTGATTTGGGAGGGCATAATTTTTGGCCCAAAAATCAAAAATTTCCTGACCGCGGAGTCAGGAATACCTCCCGGGATGGGCCGGACCGAATCCGCTCAAATTGAAAAACGAAGCCCGCCATGAGATTCGGGGTTGAATTTAAGGGTTAGAGGCACTTTTGGATGCTTGATTTGGGAGGGCATAATTTTTGGCCCAAAAATCAAAAATTTCCTGACCGCGGAGTCAGGAAAACCTCCCAGGATGGGCTGGACAGAATCCGCTCAAATTGAAAAACGAAGCCCGCCATGAGATTCGGGGTTGAATTTAAGGGTTAGAGGCACTTTTGGATGCTTGATTTGGGAGGGCATAATTTTTGGCCCAAAAATCAAAAATTTCCTGACTGCGGAGTCAGGAAAACCTCCCGGGATGGGCCGGACCGAATCCGCTCAAATTGAAAAACGAAGCCCGACATGAGATTCGGGGTTGAATTTAAGGGTTAGAGGCACTTTTGGATGCTTGATTTGGGAGGGCATAATTTTTGGCCCCAAAATCAAACATTTCCTGACCGCGGAGTCAGGAAAATCTCCCGGGATGGGCCGGACCAAATCCGCTCAAATTGAAAAACGAAGCCCACCATGAGATTCGGGGTTGAATTTAAGGGTTAGAGGCACTTTTGGATGCTTGATTTGGGAGGGCATAATTTTTGGCCCAAAAATCAAAAATTTCCTGACCGCGTAGTCAGGAAAACCTCCGGGGATGGGCCGGACCGAATCCGCTCAAATTGAAAAACGAAGCCCGCCATGAGATTTGGGGTTGAATTTAAGGGTTAGAGGCCCTTTTGGATGCTTGATTTGGGAGGGCATAATTTTTGGCCCCAAAATCAAAAATTTCCTGACCGCGGAGTCAGGAAAACCTCCCGGGATGGGTTGGACGGGATCGGCTCAAATTGAAAAACGAAGCCCGCCATGAGATTCGGGGTTGAATTTAAGGGTTAGAGGCACTTTTGGATGCTTGATTTGGGAGGGCATAATTTTTGGCCCAAAAATCAAAAATTTCCTGACCGCGGAGTCAGGAAAACCTCCCGGGATGGGCCGGACCGAATCCGCTCAAATTGAAAAACGAAGCCCGCCATGAGATTCGGGGTTGAATTTAAGGGTTAGAGGCACTTTTGGATGCTTGATTTGGGAGGGCATAATTTTTGGCCCAAAAATCAAATATTTCCTGACCGCGGAGTCAGGAAAACCTCCCGGGATGGGCTGGACAGAATCCGCTCAAATTGAAAAACGAAGCCCGCCATGAGATTCGGGGTTGAATTTAAGGGTTAGAGGCACTTTTGGATGCTTGATTTGGGAGGGCATAATTTTTGGCCCAAAAATCAAAAATTTCCTGACTGCGGAGCCAGGAAAACCTCCCGGGATGGGCCGGACCGAATCCGCTCAAATTGAAAAACGAAGCCCGCCATGAGATTCGGGGTTGAATTTAAGGGTTAGAGGCACTTTTGGATGCTTGATTTGGGAGGGCATAATTTTTGGCCCCAAAATCAAACATTTCCTGACCGCGGAGTCAGGAAAACCTCCCGGGATGGGCCGGACCGAATCCGCTCAAATTGAAAAACGAAGCCCACCATGAGATTCGGGGTTGAATTTAAGGGTTAGAGGCACTTTTGGATGCTTGATTTGGGAGGGCATAATTTTTGGCCCCAAAATCAAAAATTTCCTGACCGCGGAGTCAGGAAAACCTCCCGGGATGGGCCGGACCGAATCCGCTCAAATTGAAAAACGAAGCCCACCATGAGATTCGGGGTTGAATTTAAGGGTTAGAGGCACTTTTGGATGCTTGATTTGGGAGGGCATAATTTTTGGCCCAAAAATCAAAAATTTCCTGACCGCGGAGTCAGGAAAACCTCCCGGGATGGGCCGGACCGAATCCGCTCAAATTGAAAAACGAAGCCCGCCATGAGATTCGGGGTTGAATTTAAGGGTTAGAGGCACTTTTGGATGCTTGATTTGGGAGGGCATAATTTTTGGCCCAAAAATCAAAAATTTCCTGACCGCGGAGTCAGGAAAACCTCCCGGGATGGGCCGGACCGAATCCGCTCAAATTGAAAAACGAAGCCCGCCATGAGATTCGGGGTTGAATTTAAGGGTTAGAGGCACTTTTGGATGCTTGATTTGGGAGGGCATAATTTTTGGCCCCAAAATCAAATATTTCCTGACCGCGGAGTCAGGAAAACATCCCGGGATGGGCCGGACCGAATCCGCTCAAATTGAAAAACGAAGCCCGCCATGATATTCGGGGTTGAATTTAAGGGTTAGAGGCACTTTTGGATGCTTGATTTGGGAGGGCATAATTTTTGGCCCAAAAATCAAAAATTTCCTGACCGCGGAGTCAGGAAAACCTTCCGGGATGGGCCGGACGGGATCGGCTCAAATTGAAAAACGAAGCCCGCCATGAGATTCGGGGTTGAATTTAAGGGTTAGAGGCACTTTTGGATGCTTGATTTGGGAGGGCATAATTTTTGGCCCAAAAATCAAAAATTTCCTGACCGCGGAGTCAGGAATACCTCCCGGGATGGGCCGGACCGAATCCGCTCAAATTGAAAAACGAAGCCCGCCATGAGATTCGGGGTTGAATTTAAGGGTTAGAGGCACTTTTGGATGCTTGATTTGGGAGGGCATAATTTTTGGCCCAAAAATCAAAAATTTCCTGACCGCGGAGTCAGGAATACCTCCCGGGATGGGCCGGACCGAATCCGCTCAAATTGAAAAACGAAGCCCGCCATGAGATTCGGGGTTGAATTTAAGGGTTAGAGGCACTTTTGGATGCTTGATTTGGGAGGGCATAATTTTTGGCCCAAAAATCAAAAATTTCCTGACCGCGGAGTCAGGAAAACCTCCCAGGATGGGCTGGACAGAATCCGCTCAAATTGAAAAACGAAGCCCGCCATGAGATTCGGGGTTGAATTTAAGGGTTAGAGGCACTTTTGGATGCTTGATTTGGGAGGGCATAATTTTTGGCCCAAAAATCAAAAATTTCCTGACTGCGGAGTCAGGAAAACCTCCCGGGATGGGCCGGACCGAATCCGCTCAAATTGAAAAACGAAGCCCGACATGAGATTCGGGGTTGAATTTAAGGGTTAGAGGCACTTTTGGATGCTTGATTTGGGAGGGCATAATTTTTGGCCCCAAAATCAAACATTTCCTGACCGCGGAGTCAGGAAAATCTCCCGGGATGGGCCGGACCAAATCCGCTCAAATTGAAAAACGAAGCCCACCATGAGATTCGGGGTTGAATTTAAGGGTTAGAGGCACTTTTGGATGCTTGATTTGGGAGGGCATAATTTTTGGCCCAAAAATCAAAAATTTCCTGACCGCGTAGTCAGGAAAACCTCCGGGGATGGGCCGGACCGAATCCGCTCAAATTGAAAAACGAAGCCCGCCATGAGATTTGGGGTTGAATTTAAGGGTTAGAGGCCCTTTTGGATGCTTGATTTGGGAGGGCATAATTTTTGGCCCCAAAATCAAAAATTTCCTGACCGCGGAGTCAGGAAAACCTCCCGGGATGGGTTGGACGGGATCGGCTCAAATTGAAAAACGAAGCCCGCCATGAGATTCGGGGTTGAATTTAAGGGTTAGAGGCACTTTTGGATGCTTGATTTGGGAGGGCATAATTTTTGGCCCAAAAATCAAAAATTTCCTGACCGCGGAGTCAGGAAAACCTCCCGGGATGGGCCGGACCGAATCCGCTCAAATTGAAAAAACGAAGCCCGCCATGAGATTCGGGGTTGAATTTAAGGGTTAGAGGCACTTTTGGATGCTTGATTTGGGAGGGCATAATTTTTGGCCCAAAAATCAAATATTTCCTGACCGCGGAGTCAGGAAAACCTCCCGGGATGGGCTGGACAGAATCCGCTCAAATTGAAAAACGAAGCCCGCCATGAGATTCGGGGTTGAATTTAAGGGTTAGAGGCACTTTTGGATGCTTGATTTGGGAGGGCATAATTTTTGGCCCAAAAATCAAAAATTTCCTGACTGCGGAGCCAGGAAAACCTCCCGGGATGGGCCGGACCGAATCCGCTCAAATTGAAAAACGAAGCCCGCCATGAGATTCGGGGTTGAATTTAAGGGTTAGAGGCACTTTTGGATGCTTGATTTGGGAGGGCATAATTTTTGGCCCCAAAATCAAACATTTCCTGACCGCGGAGTCAGGAAAACCTCCCGGGATGGGCCGGACCGAATCCGCTCAAATTGAAAAACGAAGCCCACCATGAGATTCGGGGTTGAATTTAAGGGTTAGAGGCACTTTTGGATGCTTGATTTGGGAGGGCATAATTTTTGGCCCCAAAATCAAAAATTTCCTGACCGCGGAGTCAGGAAAACCTCCCGGGATGGGCCGGACCGAATCCGCTCAAATTGAAAAACGAAGCCCACCATGAGATTCGGGGTTGAATTTAAGGGTTAGAGGCACTTTTGGATGCTTGATTTGGGAGGGCATAATTTTTGGCCCAAAAATCAAAAATTTCCTGACCGCGGAGTCAGGAAAACCTCCCGGGATGGGCCGGACCGAATCCGCTCAAATTGAAAAACGAAGCCCGCCATGAGATTCGGGGTTGAATTTAAGGGTTAGAGGCACTTTTGGATGCTTGATTTGGGAGGGCATAATTTTTGGCCCAAAAATCAAAAATTTCCTGACCGCGGAGTCAGGAAAACCTCCCGGGATGGGCCGGACCGAATCCGCTCAAATTGAAAAACGAAGCCCGCCATGAGATTCGGGGTTGAATTTAAGGGTTAGAGGCACTTTTGGATGCTTGATTTGGGAGGGCATAATTTTTGGCCCCAAAATCAAATATTTCCTGACCGCGGAGTCAGGAAAACATCCCGGGATGGGCCGGACCGAATCCGCTCAAATTGAAAAACGAAGCCCGCCATGATATTCGGGGTTGAATTTAAGGGTTAGAGGCACTTTTGGATGCTTGATTTGGGAGGGCATAATTTTTGGCCCAAAAATCAAAAATTTCCTGACCGCGGAGTCAGGAAAACCTTCCGGGATGGGCCGGACGGGATCGGCTCAAATTGAAAAACGAAGCCCGCCATGAGATTCGGGGTTGAATTTAAGGGTTAGAGGCACTTTTGGATGCTTGATTTGGGAGGGCATAATTTTTGGCCCAAAAATCAAAAATTTCCTGACCGCGGAGTCAGGAATACCTCCCGGGATGGGCCGGACCGAATCCGCTCAAATTGAAAAACGAAGCCCGCCATGAGATTCGGGGTTGAATTTAAGGGTTAGAGGCACTTTTGGATGCTTGATTTGGGAGGGCATAATTTTTGGCCCAAAAATCAAAAATTTCCTGACCGCGGAGTCAGGAAAACCTCCCGGGATGGGCCGGACCGAATCCGCTCAAATTGAAAAACGAAGCCCGCCATGAGATTCGGGGATGAATTTAAGGGTTAGAGGCCCTTTTGGATGCTTGATTTGGGAGGGCATTATTTTTGGCCCCAATATCAAAAATTTCCTGACCGCGGAGTCAGGAAAACCTCCCGGGATGGGCCGGACGGGATCGGCTCAAATTGAAAAACGAAGCCCGCCATGAGATTCAGGGTTGAATTTAAGGGTTAGAGGCACTTTTGGATGCTTGATTTGGGAGGGCATAATTTTTGGCCCAAAAATCAAAAATTTCCTGACCGCGGAGTCAGGAATACCTCCCGGGATGGGCCGGACCGAATCCGCTCAAATTGAAAAACGAAGCCCGCCATGAGATTCGGGGTTGAATTTAAGGGTTAGAGGCACTTTTGGATGCTTGATTTGGGAGGGCATAATTTTTGGCCCAAAAATCAAAAATTTCCTGACCGCGGAGTCAGGAATACCTCCCGGGATGGGCCGGACCGAATCCGCTCAAATTGAAAAACGAAGCCCGCCATGAGATTCGGGGTTGAATTTAAGGGTTAGAGGCACTTTTGGATGCTTGATTTGGGAGGGCATAATTTTTGGCCCAAAAATCAAAAATTTCCTGACCGCGGAGTCAGGAAAACCTCCCTGGATGGGCTGGACAGAATCCGCTCAAATTGAAAAACGAAGCCCGCCATGAGATTCGGGGTTGAATTTAAGGGTTAGAGGCACTTTTGGATGCTTGATTTGGGAGGGCATAATTTTTGGCCCAAAAATCAAATATTTCCTGACCGCGGAGTCAGGAAAACCTCCCGGGATGGGCTGGACAGAATCCGCTCAAATTGAAAAACGAAGCCCGCCATGAGATTCGGGGTTGAATTTAAGGGTTAGAGGCACTTTTGGATGCTTGATTTGGGAGGGCATAATTTTTGGCCCAAAAATCAAAAATTTCCTGACTGCGGAGCCAGGAAAACCTCCCGGGATGGGCCGGACCGAATCCGCTCAAATTGAAAAACGAAGCCCGCCATGATATTCGGGGTTGAATTTAAGGGTTAGAGGCACTTTTGGATGCTTGATTTGGGAGGGCATAATTTTTGGCCCAAAAATCAAAAATTTCCTGACCGCGGAGTCAGGAAAACCTCCCGGGATGGGCTGGACGGAATCCGCTCAAATTGAAAAACGAAGCCCGCCATGAGATTCGGGGTTGAATTTAAGGGTTAGAGGCACTTTTGGATGCTTGATTTGGGAGGGCATAATTTTTGGCCCAAAAATCAAATATTTCCTGACCGCGGAGTCAGGAAAACCTCCCGGGATGGGCCGGACCGAATCCGCTCAAATTGAAAAACGAAGCCCGCCATGAGATTCGGGGTTGAATTTAAGGGTTAGAGGCACTTTTGGATGCTTGATTTGGGAGGGCATAATTTTTGGCCCAAAAATCAAAAATTTCCTGACCGCGGAGTCAGGAAAACCTCCCGGGATGGGCCGGACCGAATCCGCTCAAATTGAAAAACGAAGCCCGCCATGAGATTCGGGGTTGAATTTAAGGGTTAGAGGCACTTTTGGATGCTTGATTTGGGAGGGCATAATTTTTGGCCCCAAAATCAAATATTTCCTGACCGCGGAGTCAGGAAAACATCCCGGGATGGGCCGGACCGAATCCGCTCAAATTGAAAAACGAAGCCCGCCATGATATTCGGGGTTGAATTTAAGGGTTAGAGGCACTTTTGGATGCTTGATTTGGGAGGGCATAATTTTTGGCCCAAAAATCAAAAATTTCCTGACCGCGGAGTCAGGAAAACCTTCCGGGATGGGCCGGACGGGATCGGCTCAAATTGAAAAACGAAGCCCGCCATGAGATTCGGGGTTGAATTTAAGGGTTAGAGGCACTTTTGGATGCTTGATTTGGGAGGGCATAATTTTTGGCCCAAAAATCAAAAATTTCCTGACCGCGGAGTCAGGAATACCTCCCGGGATGGGCCGGACCGAATCCGCTCAAATTGAAAAACGAAGCCCGCCATGAGATTCGGGGTTGAATTTAAGGGTTAGAGGCACTTTTGGATGCTTGATTTGGGAGGGCATAATTTTTGGCCCAAAAATCAAAAATTTCCTGACCGCGGAGTCAGGAAAACCTCCCGGGATGGGCCGGACCGAATCCGCTCAAATTGAAAAACGAAGCCCGCCATGAGATTCGGGGATGAATTTAAGGGTTAGAGGCCCTTTTGGATGCTTGATTTGGGAGGGCATTATTTTTGGCCCCAATATCAAAAATTTCCTGACCGCGGAGTCAGGAAAACCTCCCGGGATGGGCCGGACGGGATCGGCTCAAATTGAAAAACGAAGCCCGCCATGAGATTCAGGGTTGAATTTAAGGGTTAGAGGCACTTTTGGATGCTTGATTTGGGAGGGCATAATTTTTGGCCCAAAAATCAAAAATTTCCTGACCGCGGAGCCAGGAAAACCTCCCGGGATGGGCCGGACCGAATCCGCTCAAATTGAAAAACGAAGCCCGCCATGATATTCGGGGTTGAATTTAAGGGTTAGAGGCACTTTTGGATGCTTGATTTGGGAGGGCATAATTTTTGGCCCAAAAATCAAAAATTTCCTGACCGCGGAGTCAGGAAAACCTCCCGGGATGGGCTGGACGGAATCCGCTCAAATTGAAAAACGAAGCCCGCCATGAGATTCGGGGTTGAATTTAAGGGTTAGAGGCACTTTTGGATGCTTGATTTGGGAGGGCATAATTTTTGGCCCAAAAATCAAATATTTCCTGACCGCGGAGTCAGGAAAACCTCCCGGGATGGGCCGGACCGAATCCGCTCAAATTGAAAAACGAAGCCCGCCATGAGATTCGGGGTTGAATTTAAGGGTTAGAGGCACTTTTGGATGCTTGATTTGGGAGGGCATAATTTTTGGCCCAAAAATCAAAAATTTCCTGACCGCGGAGTCAGGAAAACCTCCCGGGATGGGCCGGACCGAATCCGCTCAAATTGAAAAACGAAGCCCGCCATGAGATTCGGGGTTGAATTTAAGGGTTAGAGGCACTTTTGGATGCTTGATTTGGGAGGGCATAATTTTTGGCCCCAAAATCAAATATTTCCTGACCGCGGAGTCAGGAAAACATCCCGGGATGGGCCGGACCGAATCCGCTCAAATTGAAAAACGAAGCCCGCCATGATATTCGGGGTTGAATTTAAGGGTTAGAGGCACTTTTGGATGCTTGATTTGGGAGGGCATAATTTTTGGCCCCAAAATCAAAAATTTCCTGACCGCGGAGTCAGGAAAACCTTCCGGGATGGGCCGGACGGGATCGGCTCAAATTGAAAAACGAAGCCCGCCATGAGATTCGGGGTTGAATTTAAGGGTTAGAGGCACTTTTGGATGCTTGATTTGGGAGGGCATAATTTTTGGCCCAAAAATCAAAAATTTCCTGACCGCGGAGTCAGGAATACCTCCCGGGATGGGCCGGACCGAATCCGCTCAAATTGAAAAACGAAGCCCGCCATGAGATTCGGGGTTGAATTTAAGGGTTAGAGGCACTTTTGGATGCTTGATTTGGGAGGGCATAATTTTTGGCCCAAAAATCAAAAATTTCCTGACCGCGGAGTCAGGAAAACCTCCCGGGATGGGCCGGACCGAATCCGCTCAAATTGAAAAACGAAGCCCGCCATGAGATTCGGGGATGAATTTAAGGGTTAGAGGCCCTTTTGGATGCTTGATTTGGGAGGGCATTATTTTTGGCCCCAATATCAAAAATTTCCTGACCGCGGAGTCAGGAAAACCTCCCGGGATGGGCCGGACGGGATCGGCTCAAATTGAAAAACGAAGCCCGCCATGAGATTCAGGGTTGAATTTAAGGGTTAGAGGCACTTTTGGATGCTTGATTTGGGAGGGCATAATTTTTGGCCCAAAAATCAAAAATTTCCTGACCGCGGAGTCAGGAATACCTCCCGGGATGGGCCGGACCGAATCCGCTCAAATTGAAAAACGAAGCCCGCCATGAGATTCGGGGTTGAATTTAAGGGTTAGAGGCACTTTTGGATGCTTGATTTGGGAGGGCATAATTTTTGGCCCAAAAATCAAATATTTCCTGACCGCGGAGTCAGGAAAACCTCCCGGGATGGGCTGGACAGAATCCGCTCAAATTGAAAAACGAAGCCCGCCATGAGATTCGGGGTTGAATTTAAGGGTTAGAGGCACTTTTGGATGCTTGATTTGGGAGGGCATAATTTTTGGCCCAAAAATCAAAAATTTCCTGACTGCGGAGCCAGGAAAACCTCCCGGGATGGGCCGGACCGAATCCGCTCAAATTGAAAAACGAAGCCCGCCATGATATTCGGGGTTGAATTTAAGGGTTAGAGGCACTTTTGGATGCTTGATTTGGGAGGGCATAATTTTTGGCCCAAAAATCAAAAATTTCCTGACCGCGGAGTCAGGAAAACCTCCCGGGATGGGCTGGACGGAATCCGCTCAAATTGAAAAACGAAGCCCGCCATGAGATTCGGGGTTGAATTTAAGGGTTAGAGGCACTTTTGGATGCTTGATTTGGGAGGGCATAATTTTTGGCCCAAAAATCAAATATTTCCTGACCGCGGAGTCAGGAAAACCTCCCGGGATGGGCCGGACCGAATCCGCTCAAATTGAAAAACGAAGCCCGCCATGAGATTCGGGGTTGAATTTAAGGGTTAGAGGCACTTTTGGATGCTTGATTTGGGAGGGCATAATTTTTGGCCCAAAAATCAAAAATTTCCTGACCGCGGAGTCAGGAAAACCTCCCGGGATGGGCCGGACCGAATCCGCTCAAATTGAAAAACGAAGCCCGCCATGAGATTCGGGGATGAATTTAAGGGTTAGAGGCCCTTTTGGATGCTTGATTTGGGAGGGCATAATTTTTGGCCCCAATATCAAAAATTTCCTGACCGCGGAGTCAGGAAAACCTCCCGGGATGGGCCGGACGGGATCGGCTCAAATTGAAAAACGAAGCCCGCCATGAGATTCGGGGTTGAATTTAAGGGTTAGAGGCACTTTTGGATGCTTGATTTGGGAGGGCATAATTTTTGGCCCAAAAATCAAAAATTTCCTGACCGCGTAGTCAGGAATACCTCCCGGGATGGGCCGGACCGAATCCGCTCAAATTGAAAAACGAAGCCCGCCATGAGATTCGGGGTTGAATTTAAGGGTTAGAGGCACTTTTGGATGCTTGATTTGGGAGGGCATAATTTTTGGCCCAAAAATCAAAAATTTCCTGACTGCGGAGCCAGGAAAACCTCCCGGGATGGGCCGGACCGAATCCGCTCAAATTGAAAAACGAAGCCCGCCATGATATTCGGGGTTGAATTTAAGGGTTAGAGGCACTTTTGGATGCTTGATTTGGGAGGGCATAATTTTTGGCCCAAAAATCAAAAATTTCCTGACCGCGGAGTCAGGAAAACCTCCCGGGATGGGCTGGACGGAATCCGCTCAAATTGAAAAACGAAGCCCGCCATGAGATTCGGGGTTGAATTTAAGGGTTAGAGGCACTTTTGGATGCTTGATTTGGGAGGGCATAATTTTTGGCCCAAAAATCAAATATTTCCTGACCGCGGAGTCAGGAAAACCTCCCGGGATGGGCCGGACCGAATCCGCTCAAATTGAAAAACGAAGCCCGCCATGAGATTCGGGGTTGAATTTAAGGGTTAGAGGCACTTTTGGATGCTTGATTTGGGAGGGCATAATTTTTGGCCCAAAAATCAAAAATTTCCTGACCGCGGAGTCAGGAAAACCTCCCGGGATGGGCCGGACCGAATCCGCTCAAATTGAAAAACGAAGCCCGCCATGAGATTCGGGGATGAATTTAAGGGTTAGAGGCCCTTTTGGATGCTTGATTTGGGAGGGCATAATTTTTGGCCCCAATATCAAAAATTTCCTGACCGCGGAGTCAGGAAAACCTCCCGGGATGGGCCGGACGGGATCGGCTCAAATTGAAAAACGAAGCCCGCCATGAGATTCGGGGTTGAATTTAAGGGTTAGAGGCACTTTTGGATGCTTGATTTGGGAGGGCATAATTTTTGGCCCAAAAATCAAAAATTTCCTGACCGCGGAGTCAGGAATACCTCCCGGGATGGGCCGGACCGAATCCGCTCAAATTGAAAAACGAAGCCCGCCATGAGATTCGGGGTTGAATTTAAGGGTTAGAGGCACTTTTGGATGCTTGATTTGGGAGGGCATAATTTTTGGCCCAAAAATCAAAAATTTCCTGACCGCGGAGTCAGGAAAACCTCCCAGGATGGGCTGGACAGAATCCGCTCAAATTGAAAAACGAAGCCCGCCATGAGATTCGGGGTTGAATTTAAGGGTTAGAGGCACTTTTGGATGCTTGATTTGGGAGGGCATAATTTTTGGCCCAAAAATCAAAAATTTCCTGACTGCGGAGTCAGGAAAACCTCCCGGGATGGGCCGGACCGAATCCGCTCAAATTGAAAAACGAAGCCCGACATGAGATTCGGGGTTGAATTTAAGGGTTAGAGGCACTTTTGGATGCTTGATTTGGGAGGGCATAATTTTTGGCCCCAAAATCAAACATTTCCTGACCGCGGAGTCAGGAAAATCTCCCGGGATGGGCCGGACCAAATCCGCTCAAATTGAAAAACGAAGCCCACCATGAGATTCGGGGTTGAATTTAAGGGTTAGAGGCACTTTTGGATGCTTGATTTGGGAGGGCATAATTTTTGGCCCAAAAATCAAAAATTTCCTGACCGCGTAGTCAGGAAAACCTCCGGGGATGGGCCGGACCGAATCCGCTCAAATTGAAAAACGAAGCCCGCCATGAGATTTGGGGTTGAATTTAAGGGTTAGAGGCCCTTTTGGATGCTTGATTTGGGAGGGCATAATTTTTGGCCCCAAAATCAAAAATTTCCTGACCGCGGAGTCAGGAAAACCTCCCGGGATGGGTTGGACGGGATCGGCTCAAATTGAAAAACGAAGCCCGCCATGAGATTCGGGGTTGAATTTAAGGGTTAGAGGCACTTTTGGATGCTTGATTTGGGAGGGCATAATTTTTGGCCCAAAAATCAAAAATTTCCTGACCGCGGAGTCAGGAAAACCTCCCGGGATGGGCCGGACCGAATCCGCTCAAATTGAAAAACGAAGCCCGCCATGAGATTCGGGGTTGAATTTAAGGGTTAGAGGCACTTTTGGATGCTTGATTTGGGAGGGCATAATTTTTGGCCCAAAAATCAAATATTTCCTGACCGCGGAGTCAGGAAAACCTCCCGGGATGGGCTGGACAGAATCCGCTCAAATTGAAAAACGAAGCCCGCCATGAGATTCGGGGTTGAATTTAAGGGTTAGAGGCACTTTTGGATGCTTGATTTGGGAGGGCATAATTTTTGGCCCAAAAATCAAAAATTTCCTGACTGCGGAGCCAGGAAAACCTCCCGGGATGGGCCGGACCGAATCCGCTCAAATTGAAAAACGAAGCCCGCCATGAGATTCGGGGTTGAATTTAAGGGTTAGAGGCACTTTTGGATGCTTGATTTGGGAGGGCATAATTTTTGGCCCCAAAATCAAACATTTCCTGACCGCGGAGTCAGGAAAACCTCCCGGGATGGGCCGGACCGAATCCGCTCAAATTGAAAAACGAAGCCCACCATGAGATTCGGGGTTGAATTTAAGGGTTAGAGGCACTTTTGGATGCTTGATTTGGGAGGGCATAATTTTTGGCCCCAAAATCAAAAATTTCCTGACCGCGGAGTCAGGAAAACCTCCCGGGATGGGCCGGACCGAATCCGCTCAAATTGAAAAACGAAGCCCGCCATGAGATTCGGGGTTGAATTTAAGGGTTAGAGGCACTTTTGGATGCTTGATTTGGGAGGGCATAATTTTTGGCCCAAAAATCAAAAATTTCCTGACCGCGGAGTCAGGAAAACCTCCCGGGATGGGCCGGACCGAATCTGCTCAAATTGAAAAACGAAGCCCGCCATGAGATTCGGGGTTGAATTTAAGGGTTAGAGGCACTTTTGGATGCTTGATTTGGGAGGGCATAATTTTTGGCCCAAAAATCAAAAATTTCCTGACCGCGGAGTCAGGAAAACCTCCCGGGATGGGCCGGACCGAATCCGCTCAAATTGAAAAACGAAGCCCGCCATGAGATTCGGGGTTGAATTTAAGGGTTAGAGGCACTTTTGGATGCTTGATTTGGGAGGGCATAATTTTTGGCCCAAAAATCAAATATTTCCTGACCGCGGAGTCAGGAAAACCTCCCGGGATGGGCTGGACGGAATCCGCTCAAATTGAAAAACGAAGCCCGCCATGAGATTCGGGGTTGAATTTAAGGGTTAGAGGCACTTTTGGATGCTTGATTTGGGAGGGCATAATTTTTGGCCCCAAAATCAAAAATTTCCTGACCGCGGAGTCAGGAAAACCTCCCGGGATGGGCCGGACCGAATCCGCTCAAATTGAAAAACGAAGCCCGCCATGAGATTCGGGGTTGAATTTAAGGGTTAGAGGCACTTTTGGATGCTTGATTTGGGAGGGCATAATTTTTGGCCCCAAAATCAAACATTTCCTGACCGCGGAGTCAGGAAAACCTCCCGGGATGGGCCGGACGGGATCGGCTCAAATTGAAAAACGAAGCCCGCCATGAGATTCGGGGTTGAATTTAAGGGTTAGAGGCACTTTTGGATGCTTGATTTGGGAGGGCATAATTTTTGGCCCAAAAATCAAAAATTTCCTGACCGCGGAGTCAGGAAAACCTCCCGGGATGGGCAGGACGGAATCCGCTCAAATTGAAAAACGAAGCCCGCCATGAGATTCGGGGTTGAATTTAAGGGTTAGAGGCACTTTTGGATGCTTGATTTGGGAGGGCATAATTTTTGGCCCCAAAATCAAATATTTCCTGACCGCGGAGTCTGGAAAACATCCCGGGATGGGCCGGACCGAATCCGCTCAAATTGAAAAACGAAGCCCGCCATGATATTCGGGGTTGAATTTAAGGGTTAGAGGCACTTTTGGATGCTTGATTTGGGAGGGCATAATTTTTGGCCCAAAAATCAAAAATTTCCTGACCGCGGAGTCAGGAAAACCTCCCGGGATGGGCTGGACGGAATCCGCTCAAATTGAAAAACGAAGCCCGCCATGAGATTCGGGGTTGAATTTAAGGGTTAGAGGCACTTTTGGATGCTTGATTTGGGAGGGCATAATTTTTGGCCCAAAAATCAAAAATTTCCTGACTGCGGAGTCAGGAAAACCTCCCGGGATGGGCCGGACCGAATCCGCTCAAATTGAAAAACGAAGCCCGACATGAGATTCGGGGTTGAATTTAAGGGTTAGAGGCACTTTTGGATGCTTGATTTGGGAGGGCATAATTTTTGGCCCCAAAATCAAACATTTCCTGACCGCGGAGTCAGGAAAACCTCCCGGGATGGGCCGGACCAAATCCGCTCAAATTGAAAAACGAAGCCCGCCATGAGATTCGGGGTTGAATTTAAGGGTTAGAGGCACTTTTGGATGCTTGATTTGGGAGGGCATAATTTTTGGCCCAAAAATCAAATATTTCCTGACCGCGGAGTCAGGAAAACCTCCCGGGATGGGCCGGACGGGATCGGCTCAAATTGAAAAACGAAGCCCGCCATGAGATTCAGGGTTGAATTTAAGGGTTAGAGGCACTTTTGGATGCTTGATTTGGGAGGGCATAATTTTTGGCCCAAAAATCAAAAATTTCCTGACCGCGGAGTCAGGAATACCTCCCGGGATGGGCCGGACCGAATCCGCTCAAATTGAAAAACGAAGCCCGCCATGAGATTCGGGGTTGAATTTAAGGGTTAGAGGCACTTTTGGATGCTTGATTTGGGAGGGCATAATTTTTGGCCCAAAAATCAAAAATTTCCTGACCGCGGAGTCAGGAATACCTCCCGGGATGGGCCGGACCGAATCCGCTCAAATTGAAAAACGAAGCCCGCCATGAGATTCGGGGTTGAATTTAAGGGTTAGAGGCACTTTTGGATGCTTGATTTGGGAGGGCATAATTTTTGGCCCAAAAATCAAAAATTTCCTGACCGCGGAGTCAGGAAAACCTCCCTGGATGGGCTGGACAGAATCCGCTCAAATTGAAAAACGAAGCCCGCCATGAGATTCGGGGTTGAATTTAAGGGTTAGAGGCACTTTTGGATGCTTGATTTGGGAGGGCATAATTTTTGGCCCAAAAATCAAATATTTCCTGACCGCGGAGTCAGGAAAACCTCCCGGGATGGGCTGGACAGAATCCGCTCAAATTGAAAAACGAAGCCCGCCATGAGATTCGGGGTTGAATTTAAGGGTTAGAGGCACTTTTGGATGCTTGATTTGGGAGGGCATAATTTTTGGCCCAAAAATCAAAAATTTCCTGACTGCGGAGCCAGGAAAACCTCCCGGGATGGGCCGGACCGAATCCGCTCAAATTGAAAAACGAAGCCCGCCATGATATTCGGGGTTGAATTTAAGGGTTAGAGGCACTTTTGGATGCTTGATTTGGGAGGGCATAATTTTTGGCCCAAAAATCAAAAATTTCCTGACCGCGGAGTCAGGAAAACCTCCCGGGATGGGCTGGACGGAATCCGCTCAAATTGAAAAACGAAGCCCGCCATGAGATTCGGGGTTGAATTTAAGGGTTAGAGGCACTTTTGGATGCTTGATTTGGGAGGGCATAATTTTTGGCCCAAAAATCAAATATTTCCTGACCGCGGAGTCAGGAAAACCTCCCGGGATGGGCCGGACCGAATCCGCTCAAATTGAAAAACGAAGCCCGCCATGAGATTCGGGGTTGAATTTAAGGGTTAGAGGCACTTTTGGATGCTTGATTTGGGAGGGCATAATTTTTGGCCCAAAAATCAAAAATTTCCTGACCGCGGAGTCAGGAAAACCTCCCGGGATGGGCCGGACCGAATCCGCTCAAATTGAAAAACGAAGCCCGCCATGAGATTCGGGGATGAATTTAAGGGTTAGAGGCCCTTTTGGATGCTTGATTTGGGAGGGCATAATTTTTGGCCCCAATATCAAAAATTTCCTGACCGCGGAGTCAGGAAAACCTCCCGGGATGGGCCGGACGGGATCGGCTCAAATTGAAAAACGAAGCCCGCCATGAGATTCGGGGTTGAATTTAAGGGTTAGAGGCACTTTTGGATGCTTGATTTGGGAGGGCATAATTTTTGGCCCAAAAATCAAAAATTTCCTGACCGCGGAGTCAGGAATACCTCCCGGGATGGGCCGGACCGAATCCGCTCAAATTGAAAAACGAAGCCCGCCATGAGATTCGGGGTTGAATTTAAGGGTTAGAGGCACTTTTGGATGCTTGATTTGGGAGGGCATAATTTTTGGCCCAAAAATCAAAAATTTCCTGACCGCGGAGTCAGGAAAACCTCCCAGGATGGGCTGGACAGAATCCGCTCAAATTGAAAAACGAAGCCCGCCATGAGATTCGGGGTTGAATTTAAGGGTTAGAGGCACTTTTGGATGCTTGATTTGGGAGGGCATAATTTTTGGCCCAAAAATCAAAAATTTCCTGACTGCGGAGTCAGGAAAACCTCCCGGGATGGGCCGGACCGAATCCGCTCAAATTGAAAAACGAAGCCCGACATGAGATTCGGGGTTGAATTTAAGGGTTAGAGGCACTTTTGGATGCTTGATTTGGGAGGGCATAATTTTTGGCCCCAAAATCAAACATTTCCTGACCGCGGAGTCAGGAAAATCTCCCGGGATGGGCCGGACCAAATCCGCTCAAATTGAAAAACGAAGCCCACCATGAGATTCGGGGTTGAATTTAAGGGTTAGAGGCACTTTTGGATGCTTGATTTGGGAGGGCATAATTTTTGGCCCAAAAATCAAAAATTTCCTGACCGCGTAGTCAGGAAAACCTCCGGGGATGGGCCGGACCGAATCCGCTCAAATTGAAAAACGAAGCCCGCCATGAGATTTGGGGTTGAATTTAAGGGTTAGAGGCCCTTTTGGATGCTTGATTTGGGAGGGCATAATTTTTGGCCCCAAAATCAAAAATTTCCTGACCGCGGAGTCAGGAAAACCTCCCGGGATGGGTTGGACGGGATCGGCTCAAATTGAAAAACGAAGCCCGCCATGAGATTCGGGGTTGAATTTAAGGGTTAGAGGCACTTTTGGATGCTTGATTTGGGAGGGCATAATTTTTGGCCCAAAAATCAAATATTTCCTGACCGCGGAGTCAGGAAAACCTCCCGGGATGGGCCGGACCGAATCCGCTCAAATTGAAAAACGAAGCCCGCCATGAGATTCGGGGTTGAATTTAAGGGTTAGAGGCACTTTTGGATGCTTGATTTGGGAGGGCATAATTTTTGGCCCAAAAATCAAATATTTCCTGACCGCGGAGTCAGGAAAACCTCCCGGGATGGGCTGGACAGAATCCGCTCAAATTGAAAAACGAAGCCCGCCATGAGATTCGGGGTTGAATTTAAGGGTTAGAGGCACTTTTGGATGCTTGATTTGGGAGGGCATAATTTTTGGCCCAAAAATCAAAAATTTCCTGACTGCGGAGCCAGGAAAACCTCCCGGGAAGGGCCGGACCGAATCCGCTCAAATTGAAAAACGAAGCCCGCCATGAGATTCGGGGTTGAATTTAAGGGTTAGAGGCACTTTTGGATGCTTGATTTGGGAGGGCATAATTTTTGGCCCCAAAATCAAACATTTCCTGACCGCGGAGTCAGGAAAACCTCCCGGGATGGGCCGGACCGAATCCGCTCAAATTGAAAAACGAAGCCCACCATGAGATTCGGGGTTGAATTTAAGGGTTAGAGGCACTTTTGGATGCTTGATTTGGGAGGGCATAATTTTTGGCCCCAAAATCAAAAATTTCCTGACCGCGGAGTCAGGAAAACCTCCCGGGATGGGCCGGACCGAATCCGCTCAAATTGAAAAACGAAGCCCGCCATGAGATTCGGGGTTGAATTTAAGGGTTAGAGGCACTTTTGGATGCTTGATTTGGGAGGGCATAATTTTTGGCCCAAAAATCAAAAATTTCCTGACCGCGGAGTCAGGAAAACCTCCCGGGATGGGCCGGACCGAATCCGCTCAAATTGAAAAACGAAGCCCGCCATGAGATTCGGGGTTGAATTTAAGGGTTAGAGGCACTTTTGGATGCTTGATTTGGGAGGGCATAATTTTTGGCCCCAAAATCAAACATTTCCTGACCGCGGAGTCAGGAAAATCTCCCGGGATGGGCCGGACCAAATCCGCTCAAATTGAAAAACGAAGCCCACCATGAGATTCGGGGTTGAATTTAAGGGTTAGAGGCACTTTTGGATGCTTGATTTGGGAGGGCATAATTTTTGGCCCAAAAATCAAAAATTTCCTGACCGCGTAGTCAGGAAAACCTCCGGGGATGGGCCGGACCGAATCCGCTCAAATTGAAAAACGAAGCCCGCCATGAGATTTGGGGTTGAATTTAAGGGTTAGAGGCCCTTTTGGATGCTTGATTTGGGAGGGCATAATTTTTGGCCCCAAAATCAAAAATTTCCTGACCGCGGAGTCAGGAAAACCTCCCGGGATGGGTTGGACGGGATCGGCTCAAATTGAAAAACGAAGCCCGCCATGAGATTCGGGGTTGAATTTAAGGGTTAGAGGCACTTTTGGATGCTTGATTTGGGAGGGCATAATTTTTGGCCCAAAAATCAAATATTTCCTGACCGCGGAGTCAGGAAAACCTCCCGGGATGGGCCGGACCGAATCCGCTCAAATTGAAAAACGAAGCCCGCCATGAGATTCGGGGTTGAATTTAAGGGTTAGAGGCACTTTTGGATGCTTGATTTGGGAGGGCATAATTTTTGGCCCAAAAATCAAATATTTCCTGACCGCGGAGTCAGGAAAACCTCCCGGGATGGGCTGGACAGAATCCGCTCAAATTGAAAAACGAAGCCCGCCATGAGATTCGGGGTTGAATTTAAGGGTTAGAGGCACTTTTGGATGCTTGATTTGGGAGGGCATAATTTTTGGCCCAAAAATCAAAAATTTCCTGACTGCGGAGCCAGGAAAACCTCCCGGGAAGGGCCGGACCGAATCCGCTCAAATTGAAAAACGAAGCCCGCCATGAGATTCGGGGTTGAATTTAAGGGTTAGAGGCACTTTTGGATGCTTGATTTGGGAGGGCATAATTTTTGGCCCCAAAATCAAACATTTCCTGACCGCGGAGTCAGGAAAACCTCCCGGGATGGGCCGGACCGAATCCGCTCAAATTGAAAAACGAAGCCCACCATGAGATTCGGGGTTGAATTTAAGGGTTAGAGGCACTTTTGGATGCTTGATTTGGGAGGGCATAATTTTTGGCCCCAAAATCAAAAATTTCCTGACCGCGGAGTCAGGAAAACCTCCCGGGATGGGCCGGACCGAATCCGCTCAAATTGAAAAACGAAGCCCGCCATGAGATTCGGGGTTGAATTTAAGGGTTAGAGGCACTTTTGGATGCTTGATTTGGGAGGGCATAATTTTTGGCCCAAAAATCAAAAATTTCCTGACCGCGGAGTCAGGAAAACCTCCCGGGATGGGCCGGACCGAATCCGCTCAAATTGAAAAACGAAGCCCGCCATGAGATTCGGGGTTGAATTTAAGGGTTAGAGGCACTTTTGGATGCTTGATTTGGGAGGGCATAATTTTTGGCCCCAAAATCAAACATTTCCTGACCGCGGAGTCAGGAAAATCTCCCGGGATGGGCCGGACCAAATCCGCTCAAATTGAAAAACGAAGCCCACCATGAGATTCGGGGTTGAATTTAAGGGTTAGAGGCACTTTTGGATGCTTGATTTGGGAGGGCATAATTTTTGGCCCAAAAATCAAAAATTTCCTGACCGCGTAGTCAGGAAAACCTCCGGGGATGGGCCGGACCGAATCCGCTCAAATTGAAAAACGAAGCCCGCCATGAGATTTGGGGTTGAATTTAAGGGTTAGAGGCCCTTTTGGATGCTTGATTTGGGAGGGCATAATTTTTGGCCCCAAAATCAAAAATTTCCTGACCGCGGAGTCAGGAAAACCTCCCGGGATGGGTTGGACGGGATCGGCTCAAATTGAAAAACGAAGCCCGCCATGAGATTCGGGGTTGAATTTAAGGGTTAGAGGCACTTTTGGATGCTTGATTTGGGAGGGCATAATTTTTGGCCCAAAAATCAAATATTTCCTGACCGCGGAGTCAGGAAAACCTCCCGGGATGGGCCGGACCGAATCCGCTCAAATTGAAAAACGAAGCCCGCCATGAGATTCGGGGTTGAATTTAAGGGTTAGAGGCACTTTTGGATGCTTGATTTGGGAGGGCATAATTTTTGGCCCAAAAATCAAATATTTCCTGACCGCGGAGTCAGGAAAACCTCCCGGGATGGGCTGGACAGAATCCGCTCAAATTGAAAAACGAAGCCCGCCATGAGATTCGGGGTTGAATTTAAGGGTTAGAGGCACTTTTGGATGCTTGATTTGGGAGGGCATAATTTTTGGCCCAAAAATCAAAAATTTCCTGACTGCGGAGCCAGGAAAACCTCCCGGGAAGGGCCGGACCGAATCCGCTCAAATTGAAAAACGAAGCCCGCCATGAGATTCGGGGTTGAATTTAAGGGTTAGAGGCACTTTTGGATGCTTGATTTGGGAGGGCATAATTTTTGGCCCCAAAATCAAACATTTCCTGACCGCGGAGTCAGGAAAACCTCCCGGGATGGGCCGGACCGAATCCGCTCAAATTGAAAAACGAAGCCCACCATGAGATTCGGGGTTGAATTTAAGGGTTAGAGGCACTTTTGGATGCTTGATTTGGGAGGGCATAATTTTTGGCCCCAAAATCAAAAATTTCCTGACCGCGGAGTCAGGAAAACCTCCCGGGATGGGCCGGACCGAATCCGCTCAAATTGAAAAACGAAGCCCGCCATGAGATTCGGGGTTGAATTTAAGGGTTAGAGGCACTTTTGGATGCTTGATTTGGGAGGGCATAATTTTTGGCCCAAAAATCAAAAATTTCCTGACCGCGGAGTCAGGAAAACCTCCCGGGATGGGCCGGACCGAATCCGCTCAAATTGAAAAACGAAGCCCGCCATGAGATTCGGGGTTGAATTTAAGGGTTAGAGGCACTTTTGGATGCTTGATTTGGGAGGGCATAATTTTTGGCCCAAAAATCAAAAATTTCCTGACCGCGGAGTCAGGAAAACCTCCCGGGATGGGCCGGACCGAATCCGCTCAAATTGAAAAACGAAGCCCGCCATGAGATTCGGGGTTGAATTTAAGGGTTAGAGGCACTTTTGGATGCTTGATTTGGGAGGGCATAATTTTTGGCCCAAAAATCAAATATTTCCTGACCGCGGAGTCAGGAAAACCTCCCGGGATGGGCTGGACGGAATCCGCTCAAATTGAAAAACGAAGCCCGCCATGAGATTCGGGGTTGAATTTAAGGGTTAGAGGCACTTTTGGATGCTTGATTTGGGAGGGCATAATTTTTGGCCCCAAAATCAAAAATTTCCTGACCGCGGAGTCAGGAAAACCTCCCGGGATGGGCCGGACCGAATCCGCTCAAATTGAAAAACGAAGCCCGCCATGAGATTCGGGGTTGAATTTAAGGGTTAGAGGCACTTTTGGATGCTTGATTTGGGAGGGCATAATTTTTGGCCCCAAAATCAAACATTTCCTGACCGCGGAGTCAGGAAAACCTCCCGGGATGGGCAGGACGGAATCCGCTCAAATTGAAAAACGAAGCCCGCCATGAGATTCGGGGTTGAATTTAAGGGTTAGAGGCACTTTTGGATGCTTGATTTGGGAGGGCATAATTTTTGGCCCCAAAATCAAATATTTCCTGACCGCGGAGTCTGGAAAACATCCCGGGATGGGCCGGACCGAATCCGCTCAAATTGAAAAACGAAGCCCGCCATGATATTCGGGGTTGAATTTAAGGGTTAGAGGCACTTTTGGATGCTTGATTTGGGAGGGCATAATTTTTGGCCCAAAAATCAAAAATTTCCTGACCGCGGAGTCAGGAAAACCTCCCGGGATGGGCTGGACGGAATCCGCTCAAATTGAAAAACGAAGCCCGCCATGAGATTCGGGGTTGAATTTAAGGGTTAGAGGCACTTTTGGATGCTTGATTTGGGAGGGCATAATTTTTGGCCCAAAAATCAAAAATTTCCTGACCGCGGAGTCAGGAAAACCTCCCGGGATGGGCAGGACGGAATCCGCTCAAATTGAAAAACGAAGCCCGCCATGAGATTCGGGGTTGAATTTAAGGGTTAGAGGCACTTTTGGATGCTTGATTTGGGAGGGCATAATTTTTGGCCCCAAAATCAAATATTTCCTGACCGCGGAGTCTGGAAAACATCCCGGGATGGGCCGGACCGAATCCGCTCAAATTGAAAAACGAAGCCCGCCATGATATTCGGGGTTGAATTTAAGGGTTAGAGGCACTTTTGGATGCTTGATTTGGGAGGGCATAATTTTTGGCCCAAAAATCAAAAATTTCCTGACCGCGGAGTCAGGAAAACCTCCCGGGATGGGCTGGACGGAATCCGCTCAAATTGAAAAACGAAGCCCGCCATGAGATTCGGGGTTGAATTTAAGGGTTAGAGGCACTTTTGGATGCTTGATTTGGGAGGGCATAATTTTTGGCCCAAAAATCAAAAATTTCCTGACCGCGTAGTCAGGAAAACCTCCGGGGATGGGCCGGACCGAATCCGCTCAAATTGAAAAACGAAGCCCGCCATGAGATTTGGGGTTGAATTTAAGGGTTAGAGGCCCTTTTGGATGCTTGATTTGGGAGGGCATAATTTTTGGCCCAAAAATCAAATATTTCCTGACCGCGGAGTCAGGAAAACCTCCCGGGATGGGCTGGACGGAATCCGCTCAAATTGAAAAACGAAGCCCGCCATGAGATTCGGGGTTGAATTTAAGGGTTAGAGGCACTTTTGGATGCTTGATTTGGGAGGGCATAATTTTTGGCCCCAAAATCAAAAATTTCCTGACCGCGGAGTCAGGAAAACCTCCCGGGATGGGCCGGACCGAATCCGCTCAAATTGAAAAACGAAGCCCGCCATGAGATTCGGGGTTGAATTTAAGGGTTAGAGGCACTTTTGGATGCTTGATTTGGGAGGGCATAATTTTTGGCCCCAAAATCAAACATTTCCTGACCGCGGAGTCAGGAAAACCTCCCGGGATGGGCAGGACGGAATCCGCTCAAATTGAAAAACGAAGCCCGCCATGAGATTCGGGGTTGAATTTAAGGGTTAGAGGCACTTTTGGATGCTTGATTTGGGAGGGCATAATTTTTGGCCCCAAAATCAAATATTTCCTGACCGCGGAGTCTGGAAAACATCCCGGGATGGGCCGGACCGAATCCGCTCAAATTGAAAAACGAAGCCCGCCATGATATTCGGGGTTGAATTTAAGGGTTAGAGGCACTTTTGGATGCTTGATTTGGGAGGGCATAATTTTTGGCCCAAAAATCAAAAATTTCCTGACCGCGGAGTCAGGAAAACCTCCCGGGATGGGCTGGACGGAATCCGCTCAAATTGAAAAACGAAGCCCGCCATGAGATTCGGGGTTGAATTTAAGGGTTAGAGGCACTTTTGGATGCTTGATTTGGGAGGGCATAATTTTTGGCCCAAAAATCAAAAATTTCCTGACCGCGGAGTCAGGAAAACCTCCCGGGATGGGCAGGACGGAATCCGCTCAAATTGAAAAACGAAGCCCGCCATGAGATTCGGGGTTGAATTTAAGGGTTAGAGGCACTTTTGGATGCTTGATTTGGGAGGGCATAATTTTTGGCCCCAAAATCAAATATTTCCTGACCGCGGAGTCTGGAAAACATCCCGGGATGGGCCGGACCGAATCCGCTCAAATTGAAAAACGAAGCCCGCCATGATATTCGGGGTTGAATTTAAGGGTTAGAGGCACTTTTGGATGCTTGATTTGGGAGGGCATAATTTTTGGCCCAAAAATCAAAAATTTCCTGACCGCGGAGTCAGGAAAACCTCCCGGGATGGGCTGGACGGAATCCGCTCAAATTGAAAAACGAAGCCCGCCATGAGATTCGGGGTTGAATTTAAGGGTTAGAGGCACTTTTGGATGCTTGATTTGGGAGGGCATAATTTTTGGCCCAAAAATCAAAAATTTCCTGACTGCGGAGTCAGGAAAACCTCCCGGGATGGGCCGGACCGAATCCGCTCAAATTGAAAAACGAAGCCCGACATGAGATTCGGGGTTGAATTTAAGGGTTAGAGGCACTTTTGGATGCTTGATTTGGGAGGGCATAATTTTTGGCCCCAAAATCAAACATTTCCTGACCGCGGAGTCAGGAAAACCTCCCGGGATGGGCCGGACCAAATCCGCTCAAATTGAAAAACGAAGCCCGCCATGAGATTCGGGGTTGAATTTAAGGGTTAGAGGCACTTTTGGATGCTTGATTTGGGAGGGCATAATTTTTGGCCCAAAAATCAAATATTTCCTGACCGCGGAGTCAGGAAAACCTCCCGGGATGGGCTGGACAGAATCCGCTCAAATTGAAAAACGAAGCCCGCCATGAGATTCGGGGTTGAATTTAAGGGTTAGAGGCACTTTTGGATGCTTGATTTGGGAGGGCATAATTTTTGGCCCAAAAATCAAAAATTTCCTGACTGCGGAGCCAGGAAAACCTCCCGGGATGGGCCGGACCGAATCCGCTCAAATTGAAAAACGAAGCCCGCCATGAGATTCGGGGTTGAATTTAAGGGTTAGAGGCACTTTTGGATGCTTGATTTGGGAGGGCATAATTTTTGGCCCCAAAATCAAACATTTCCTGACCGCGGAGTCAGGAAAACCTCCCGGGATGGGCCGGACCGAATCCGCTCAAATTGAAAAACGAAGCCCACCATGAGATTCGGGGTTGAATTTAAGGGTTAGAGGCACTTTTGGATGCTTGATTTGGGAGGGCATAATTTTTGGCCCAAAAATCAAAAATTTCCTGACCGCGGAGTCAGGAAAACCTCCCGGGATGGGCCGGACCGAATCCGCTCAAATTGAAAAACGAAGCCCGCCATGAGATTCGGGGTTGAATTTAAGGGTTAGAGGCACTTTTGGATGCTTGATTTGGGAGGGCATAATTTTTGGCCCAAAAATCAAAAATTTCCTGACCGCGGAGTCAGGAAAACCTCCCGGGATGGGCCGGACCGAATCCGCTCAAATTGAAAAACGAAGCCCGCCATGAGATTCGGGGTTGAATTTAAGGGTTAGAGGCACTTTTGGATGCTTGATTTGGGAGGGCATAATTTTTGGCCCCAAAATCAAACATTTCCTGACCGCGGAGTCAGGAAAACCTCCCGGGATGGGCCGGACCGAATCCGCTCAAATTGAAAAACGAAGCCCACCATGAGATTCGGGGTTGAATTTAAGGGTTAGAGGCACTTTTGGATGCTTGATTTGGGAGGGCATAATTTTTGGCCCAAAAATCAAAAATTTCCTGACCGCGGAGTCAGGAAAACCTCCCGGGATGGGCCGGACCGAATCCGCTCAAATTGAAAAACGAAGCCCGCCATGAGATTCGGGGTTGAATTTAAGGGTTAGAGGCACTTTTGGATGCTTGATTTGGGAGGGCATAATTTTTGGCCCAAAAATCAAAAATTTCCTGACCGCGGAGTCAGGAAAACCTCCCGGGATGGGCCGGACCGAATCCGCTCAAATTGAAAAACGAAGCCCGCCATGAGATTCGGGGTTGAATTTAAGGGTTAGAGGCACTTTTGGATGCTTGATTTGGGAGGGCATAATTTTTGGCCCAAAAATCAAAAATTTCCTGACCGCGGAGTCAGGAAAACCTCCCGGGATGGGCTGGACGGAATCCGCTCAAATTGAAAAACGAAGCCCGCCATGAGATTCGGGGTTGAATTTAAGGGTTAGAGGCACTTTTGGATGCTTGATTTGGGAGGGCATAATTTTTGGCCCAAAAATGAAAAATTTCCTGACTGCGGAGTCAGGAAAACCTCCCGGGATGGGCCGGACCGAATCCGCTCAAATTGAAAAACGAAGCCCGACATGAGATTCGGGGTTGAATTTAAGGGTTAGAGGCACTTTTGGATGCTTGATTTGGGAGGGCATAATTTTTGGCCCCAAAATCAAACATTTCCTGACCGCGGAGTCAGGAAAATCTCCCGGGATGGGCCGGACCAAATCCGCTCAAATTGAAAAACGAAGCCCGCCATGAGATTCGGGGTTGAATTTAAGGGTTAGAGGCACTTTTGGATGCTTGATTTGGGAGGGCATAATTTTTGGCCCAAAAATCAAAAATTTCCTGACCGCGGAGTCAGGAAAACCTCCCAGGATGGGCTGGACAGAATCCGCTCAAATTGAAAAACGAAGCCCGCCATGAGATTCGGGGTTGAATTTAAGGGTTAGAGGCACTTTTGGATGCTTGATTTGGGAGGGCATAATTTTTGGCCCAAAAATCAAAAATTTCCTGACTGCGGAGTCAGGAAAACCTCCCGGGATGGGCGGGACCGAATCCGCTCAAATTGAAAAACGAAGCCCGACATGAGATTCGGGGTTGAATTTAAGGGTTAGAGGCACTTTTGGATGCTTGATTTGGGAGGGCATAATTTTTGGCCCCAAAATCAAACATTTCCTGACCGCGGAGTCAGGAAAATCTCCCGGGATGGGCCGGACCAAATCCGCTCAAATTGAAAAACGAAGCCCACCATGAGATTCGGGGTTGAATTTAAGGGTTAGAGGCACTTTTGGATGCTTGATTTGGGAGGGCATAATTTTTGGCCCAAAAATCAAAAATTTCCTGACCGCGTAGTCAGGAAAACCTCCGGGGATGGGCCGGACCGAATCCGCTCAAATTGAAAAACGAAGCCCGCCATGAGATTTGGGGTTGAATTTAAGGGTTAGAGGCCCTTTTGGATGCTTGATTTGGGAGGGCATAATTTTTGGCCCCAAAATCAAAAATTTCCTGACCGCGGAGTCAGGAAAACCTCCCGGGATGGGTTGGACGGGATCGGCTCAAATTGAAAAACGAAGCCCGCCATGAGATTCGGGGTTGAATTTAAGGGTTAGAGGCACTTTTGGATGCTTGATTTGGGAGGGCATAATTTTTGGCCCAAAAATCAAATATTTCCTGACCGCGGAGTCAGGAAAACCTCCCGGGATGGGCCGGACCGAATCCGCTCAAATTGAAAAACGAAGCCCGCCATGAGATTCGGGGTTGAATTTAAGGGTTAGAGGCACTTTTGGATGCTTGATTTGGGAGGGCATAATTTTTGGCCCAAAAATCAAAAATTTCCTGACCGCGGAGTCAGGAAAACCTCCCGGGATGGGCCGGACCGAATACGCTCAAATTGAAAAACGAAGCCCGCCATGAGATTCGGGGTTGAATTTAAGGGTTAGAGGCCCTTTTGGATGCTTGATTTGGGAGGGCATAATTTTTGGCCCCAATATCAAAAATTTCCTGACCGCGGAGTCAGGAAAACCTCCCGGGATGGGCCGGACGGGATCGGCTCAAATTGAAAAACGAAGCCCGCCATGAGATTCGGGGTTGAATTTAAGGGTTAGAGGCACTTTTGGATGCTTGATTTGGGAGGGCATAATTTTTGGCCCAAAAATCAAAAATTTCCTGACCGCGGAGTCAGGAATACCTCCCGGGATGGGCCGGACCGAATCCGCTCAAATTGAAAAACGAAGCCCGCCATGAGATTCGGGGTTGAATTTAAGGGTTAGAGGCACTTTTGGATGCTTGATTTGGGAGGGCATAATTTTTGGCCCAAAAATCAAAAATTTCCTGACCGCGGAGTCAGGAAAACCTCCCAGGATGGGCTGGACAGAATCCGCTCAAATTGAAAAACGAAGCCCGCCATGAGATTCGGGGTTGAATTTAAGGGTTAGAGGCACTTTTGGATGCTTGATTTGGGAGGGCATAATTTTTGGCCCAAAAATCAAAAATTTCCTGACTGCGGAGTCAGGAAAACCTCCCGGGATGGGCCGGACCGAATCCGCTCAAATTGAAAAACGAAGCCCGACATGAGATTCGGGGTTGAATTTAAGGGTTAGAGGCACTTTTGGATGCTTGATTTGGGAGGGCATAATTTTTGGCCCCAAAATCAAACATTTCCTGACCGCGGAGTCAGGAAAATCTCCCGGGATGGGCCGGACCAAATCCGCTCAAATTGAAAAACGAAGCCCACCATGAGATTCGGGGTTGAATTTAAGGGTTAGAGGCACTTTTGGATGCTTGATTTGGGAGGGCATAATTTTTGGCCCAAAAATCAAAAATTTCCTGACCGCGTAGTCAGGAAAACCTCCGGGGATGGGCCGGACCGAATCCGCTCAAATTGAAAAACGAAGCCCGCCATGAGATTTGGGGTTGAATTTAAGGGTTAGAGGCCCTTTTGGATGCTTGATTTGGGAGGGCATAATTTTTGGCCCCAAAATCAAAAATTTCCTGACCGCGGAGTCAGGAAAACCTCCCGGGATGGGCTGGACAGAATCCGCTCAAATTGAAAAACGAAGCCCGCCATGAGATTCGGGGTTGAATTTAAGGGTTAGAGGCACTTTTGGATGCTTGATTTGGGAGGGCATAATTTTTGGCCCAAAAATCAAATATTTCCTGACCGCGGAGTCAGGAAAACCTCCCGGGATGGGCCGGACCGAATCCGCTCAAATTGAAAAACGAAGCCCGCCATGAGATTCGGGGTTGAATTTAAGGGTTAGAGGCACTTTTGGATGCTTGATTTGGGAGGGCATAATTTTTGGCCCAAAAATCAAAAATTTCCTGACTGCGGAGTCAGGAAAACCTCCCGGGATGGGCCGGACCGAATCCGCTCAAATTGAAAAACGAAGCCCGACATGAGATTCGGGGTTGAATTTAAGGGTTAGAGGCACTTTTGGATGCTTGATTTGGGAGGGCATAATTTTTGGCCCCAAAATCAAACATTTCCTGACCGCGGAGTCAGGAAAATCTCCCGGGATGGGCCGGACCAAATCCGCTCAAATTGAAAAACGAAGCCCGCCATGAGATTCGGGGTTGAATTTAAGGGTTAGAGGCACTTTTGGATGCTTGATTTGGGAGGGCATAATTTTTGGCCCAAAAATCAAAAATTTCCTGACCGCGGAGTCAGGAAAACCTCCCAGGATGGGCTGGACAGAATCCGCTCAAATTGAAAAACGAAGCCCGCCATGAGATTCGGGGTTGAATTTAAGGGTTAGAGGCACTTTTGGATGCTTGATTTGGGAGGGCATAATTTTTGGCCCAAAAATCAAAAATTTCCTGACTGCGGAGTCAGGAAAACCTCCCGGGATGGGCCGGACCGAATCCGCTCAAATTGAAAAACGAAGCCCGACATGAGATTCGGGGTTGAATTTAAGGGTTAGAGGCACTTTTGGATGCTTGATTTGGGAGGGCATAATTTTTGGCCCCAAAATCAAACATTTCCTGACCGCGGAGTCAGGAAAATCTCCCGGGATGGGCCGGACCAAATCCGCTCAAATTGAAAAACGAAGCCCACCATGAGATTCGGGGTTGAATTTAAGGGTTAGAGGCACTTTTGGATGCTTGATTTGGGAGGGCATAATTTTTGGCCCAAAAATCAAAAATTTCCTGACCGCGTAGTCAGGAAAACCTCCGGGGATGGGCCGGACCGAATCCGCTCAAATTGAAAAATGAAGCCCGCCATGAGATTTGGGGTTGAATTTAAGGGTTAGAGGCCCTTTTGGATGCTTGATTTGGGAGGGCATAATTTTTGGCCCCAAAATCAAACATTTCCTGACCGCGGAGTCAGGAAAACCTCCCGGGATGGGTTGGACGGGATCGGCTCAAATTGAAAAACGAAGCCCGCCATGAGATTCGGGGTTGAATTTAAGGGTTAGAGGCACTTTTGGATGCTTGATTTGGGAGGGCATAATTTTTGGCCCAAAAATCAAATATTTCCTGACCGCGGAGTCAGGAAAACCTCCCGGGATGGGCCGGACCGAATCCGCTCAAATTGAAAAACGAAGCCCGCCATGAGATTCGGGGTTGAATTTAAGGGTTAGAGGCACTTTTGGATGCTTGATTTGGGAGGGCATAATTTTTGGCCCAAAAATCAAAAATTTCCTGACCGCGGAGTCAGGAAAACCTCCCGGGATGGGCCGGACCGAATACGCTCAAATTGAAAAACGAAGCCCGCCATGAGATTCGGGGTTGAATTTAAGGGTTAGAGGCCCTTTTGGATGCTTGATTTGGGAGGGCATAATTTTTGGCCCCAATATCAAAAATTTCCTGACCGCGGAGTCAGGAAAACCTCCCGGGATGGGCCGGACGGGATCGGCTCAAATTGAAAAACGAAGCCCGCCATGAGATTCGGGGTTGAATTTAAGGGTTAGAGGCACTTTTGGATGCTTGATTTGGGAGGGCATAATTTTTGGCCCAAAAATCAAAAATTTCCTGACCGCGGAGTCAGGAATACCTCCCGGGATGGGCCGGACCGAATCCGCTCAAATTGAAAAACGAAGCCCGCCATGAGATTCGGGGTTGAATTTAAGGGTTAGAGGCACTTTTGGATGCTTGATTTGGGAGGGCATAATTTTTGGCCCAAAAATCAAAAATTTCCTGACCGCGGAGTCAGGAAAACCTCCCAGGATGGGCTGGACAGAATCCGCTCAAATTGAAAAACGAAGCCCGCCATGAGATTCGGGGTTGAATTTAAGGGTTAGAGGCACTTTTGGATGCTTGATTTGGGAGGGCATAATTTTTGGCCCAAAAATCAAAAATTTCCTGACTGCGGAGTCAGGAAAACCTCCCGGGATGGGCCGGACCGAATCCGCTCAAATTGAAAAACGAAGCCCGACATGAGATTCGGGGTTGAATTTAAGGGTTAGAGGCACTTTTGGATGCTTGATTTGGGAGGGCATAATTTTTGGCCCCAAAATCAAACATTTCCTGACCGCGGAGTCAGGAAAATCTCCCGGGATGGGCCGGACCAAATCCGCTCAAATTGAAAAACGAAGCCCACCATGAGATTCGGGGTTGAATTTAAGGGTTAGAGGCACTTTTGGATGCTTGATTTGGGAGGGCATAATTTTTGGCCCAAAAATCAAAAATTTCCTGACCGCGTAGTCAGGAAAACCTCCGGGGATGGGCCGGACCGAATCCGCTCAAATTGAAAAACGAAGCCCGCCATGAGATTTGGGGTTGAATTTAAGGGTTAGAGGCCCTTTTGGATGCTTGATTTGGGAGGGCATAATTTTTGGCCCCAAAATCAAAAATTTCCTGACCGCGGAGTCAGGAAAACCTCCCGGGATGGGTTGGACGGGATCGGCTCAAATTGAAAAACGAAGCCCGCCATGAGATTCGGGGTTGAATTTAAGGGTTAGAGGCACTTTTGGATGCTTGATTTGGGAGGGCATAATTTTTGGCCCAAAAATCAAATATTTCCTGACCGCGGAGTCAGGAAAACCTCCCGGGATGGGCCGGACCGAATCCGCTCAAATTGAAAAACGAAGCCCGCCATGAGATTCGGGGTTGAATTTAAGGGTTAGAGGCACTTTTGGATGCTTGATTTGGGAGGGCATAATTTTTGGCCCAAAAATCAAAAATTTCCTGACCGCGGAGTCAGGAAAACCTCCCGGGATGGGCCGGACCGAATCCGCTCAAATTGAAAAACGAAGCCCGCCATGAGATTCGGGGATGAATTTAAGGGTTAGAGGCCCTTTTGGATGCTTGATTTGGGAGGGCATAATTTTTGGCCCCAATATCAAAAATTTCCTGACCGCGGAGTCAGGAAAACCTCCCGGGATGGGCCGGACGGGATCGGCTCAAATTGAAAAACGAAGCCCGCCATGAGATTCGGGGTTGAATTTAAGGGTTAGAGGCACTTTTGGATGCTTGATTTGGGAGGGCATAATTTTTGGCCCAAAAATCAAAAATTTCCTGACCGCGGAGTCAGGAATACCTCCCGGGATGGGCCGGACCGAATCCGCTCAAATTGAAAAACGAAGCCCGCCATGAGATTCGGGGTTGAATTTAAGGGTTAGAGGCACTTTTGGATGCTTGATTTGGGAGGGCATAATTTTTGGCCCAAAAATCAAAAATTTCCTGACCGCGGAGTCAGGAAAACCTCCCAGGATGGGCTGGACAGAATCCGCTCAAATTGAAAAACGAAGCCCGCCATGAGATTCGGGGTTGAATTTAAGGGTTAGAGGCACTTTTGGATGCTTGATTTGGGAGGGCATAATTTTTGGCCCAAAAATCAAAAATTTCCTGACTGCGGAGTCAGGAAAACCTCCCGGGATGGGCCGGACCGAATCCGCTCAAATTGAAAAACGAAGCCCGACATGAGATTCGGGGTTGAATTTAAGGGTTAGAGGCACTTTTGGATGCTTGATTTGGGAGGGCATAATTTTTGGCCCCAAAATCAAACATTTCCTGACCGCGGAGTCAGGAAAATCTCCCGGGATGGGCCGGACCAAATCCGCTCAAATTGAAAAACGAAGCCCACCATGAGATTCGGGGTTGAATTTAAGGGTTAGAGGCACTTTTGGATGCTTGATTTGGGAGGGCATAATTTTTGGCCCAAAAATCAAAAATTTCCTGACCGCGGAGTCAGGAAAACCTCCGGGGATGGGCCGGACCGAATCCGCTCAAATTGAAAAACGAAGCCCGCCATGAGATTTGGGGTTGAATTTAAGGGTTAGAGGCCCTTTTGGATGCTTGATTTGGGAGGGCATAATTTTTGGCCCCAAAATCAAAAATTTCCTGACCGCGGAGTCAGGAAAACCTCCCGGGATGGGTTGGACGGGATCGGCTCAAATTGAAAAACGAAGCCCGCCATGAGATTCGGGGTTGAATTTAAGGGTTAGAGGCACTTTTGGATGCTTGATTTGGGAGGGCATAATTTTTGGCCCAAAAATAAAAAATTTCCTGACCGCGGAGTCAGGAAAACCTCCCGGGATGGGCCGGACCGAATCCGCTCAAATTGAAAAACGAAGCCTGCCATGAGATTCGGGGTTGAATTTAAGGGTTAGAGGCACTTTTGGATGCTTGATTTGGGAGGGCATAATTTTTGGCCCAAAAATCAAAAATTTCCTGACCGCGGAGTCAGGAAAACCTCCTTGGATGGGCAGGACGGAATCCGCTCAAATTGAAAAACGAAGCCCGCCATGAGATTCGGGGTTGAATTTAAGGGTTAGAGGCACTTTTGGATGCTTGATTTGGGAGGGCATAATTTTTGGCCCCAAAATCAAATATTTCCTGACCGCGGAGTCTGGAAAACATCCCGGGATGGGCCGGACCGAATCCGCTCAAATTGAAAAACGAAGCCCGCCATGATATTCGGGGTTGAATTTAAGGGTTAGAGGCACTTTTGGATGCTTGATTTGGGAGGGCATAATTTTTGGCCCAAAAATCAAAAATTTCCTGACCGCGGAGTCAGGAAAACCTCCCGGGATGGGCTGGACGGAATCCGCTCAAATTGAAAAACGAAGCCCGCCATGAGATTCGGGGTTGAATTTAAGGGTTAGAGGCACTTTTGGATGCTTGATTTGGGAGGGCATAATTTTTGGCCCAAAAATCAAAAATTTCCTGACTGCGGAGTCAGGAAAACCTCCCGGGATGGGCCGGACCGAATCCGCTCAAATTGAAAAACGAAGCCCGACATGAGATTCGGGGTTGAATTTAAGGGTTAGAGGCACTTTTGGATGCTTGATTTGGGAGGGCATAATTTTTGGCCCCAAAATCAAACATTTCCTGACCGCGGAGTCAGGAAAACCTCCCGGGATGGGCCGGACCAAATCCGCTCAAATTGAAAAACGAAGCCCGCCATGAGATTCGGGGTTGAATTTAAGGGTTAGAGGCACTTTTGGATGCTTGATTTGGGAGGGCATAATTTTTGGCCCAAAAATCAAATATTTCCTGACCGCGGAGTCAGGAAAACCTCCCGGGATGGGCTGGACAGAATCCGCTCAAATTGAAAAACGAAGCCCGCCATGAGATTCGGGGTTGAATTTAAGGGTTAGAGGCCCTTTTGGATGCTTGATTTGGGAGGGCATAATTTTTGGCCCAAAAATCAAAAATTTCCTGACCGCGGAGCCAGGAAAACCTCCCGGGATGGGCCGGACCGAATCCGCTCAAATTGAAAAACGAAGCCCGCCATGAGATTCGGGGTTGAATTTAAGGGTTAGAGGCACTTTTGGATGCTTGATTTGGGAGGGCATAATTTTTGGCCCAAAAATCAAATATTTCCTGACCGCGGAGTCAGGAAAACCTCCCGGGATGGGCCGGACCGAATCCGCTCAAATTGAAAAACGAAGCCCGCCATGAGATTCGGGGTTGAATTTAAGGGTTAGAGGCACTTTTGGATGCTTGATTTGGGAGGGCATAATTTTTGGCCCAAAAATCAAAAATTTCCTGACCGCGGAGTCAGGAAAACCTCCCGGGATGGGCCGGACCGAATACGCTCAAATTGAAAAACGAAGCCCGCCATGAGATTCGGGGTTGAATTTAAGGGTTAGAGGCCCTTTTGGATGCTTGATTTGGGAGGGCATAATTTTTGGCCCCAATATCAAAAATTTCCTGACCGCGGAGTCAGGAAAACCTCCCGGGATGGGCCGGACGGGATCGGCTCAAATTGAAAAACGAAGCCCGCCATGAGATTCGGGGTTGAATTTAAGGGTTAGAGGCACTTTTGGATGCTTGATTTGGGAGGGCATAATTTTTGGCCCAAAAATCAAATATTTCCTGACCGCGGAGTCAGGAAAACCTCCCGGGATGGGCTGGACAGAATCCGCTCAAATTGAAAAACGAAGCCCGCCATGAGATTCGGGGTTGAATTTAAGGGTTAGAGGCCCTTTTGGATGCTTGATTTGGGAGGGCATAATTTTTGGCCCAAAAATCAAAAATTTCCTGACCGCGGAGCCAGGAAAACCTCCCGGGATGGGCCGGACCGAATCCGCTCAAATTGAAAAACGAAGCCCGCCATGAGATTCGGGGTTGAATTTAAGGGTTAGAGGCACTTTTGGATGCTTGATTTGGGAGGGCATAATTTTTGGCCCAAAAATCAAATATTTCCTGACCGCGGAGTCAGGAAAACCTCCCGGGATGGGCCGGACCGAATCCGCTCAAATTGAAAAACGAAGCCCGCCATGAGATTCGGGGTTGAATTTAAGGGTTAGAGGCACTTTTGGATGCTTGATTTGGGAGGGCATAATTTTTGGCCCAAAAATCAAAAATTTCCTGACCGCGGAGTCAGGAAAACCTCCCGGGATGGGCCGGACCGAATACGCTCAAATTGAAAAACGAAGCCCGCCATGAGATTCGGGGTTGAATTTAAGGGTTAGAGGCCCTTTTGGATGCTTGATTTGGGAGGGCATAATTTTTGGCCCCAATATCAAAAATTTCCTGACCGCGGAGTCAGGAAAACCTCCCGGGATGGGCCGGACGGGATCGGCTCAAATTGAAAAACGAAGCCCGCCATGAGATTCGGGGTTGAATTTAAGGGTTAGAGGCACTTTTGGATGCTTGATTTGGGAGGGCATAATTTTTGGCCCAAAAATCAAAAATTTCCTGACCGCGGAGTCAGGAATACCTCCCGGGATGGGCCGGACCGAATCCGCTCAAATTGAAAAACGAAGCCCGCCATGAGATTCGGGGTTGAATTTAAGGGTTAGAGGCACTTTTGGATGCTTGATTTGGGAGGGCATAATTTTTGGCCCAAAAATCAAAAATTTCCTGACTGCGGAGTCAGGAAAACCTCCCGGGATGGGCCGGACCGAATCCGCTCAAATTGAAAAACGAAGCCCGACATGAGATTCGGGGTTGAATTTAAGGGTTAGAGGCACTTTTGGATGCTTGATTTGGGAGGGCATAATTTTTGGCCCCAAAATCAAACATTTCCTGACCGCGGAGTCAGGAAAATCTCCCGGGATGGGCCGGACCAAATCCGCTCAAATTGAAAAACGAAGCCCACCATGAGATTCGGGGTTGAATTTAAGGGTTAGAGGCACTTTTGGATGCTTGATTTGGGAGGGCATAATTTTTGGCCCAAAAATCAAAAATTTCCTGACCGCGTAGTCAGGAAAACCTCCGGGGATGGGCCGGACCGAATCCGCTCAAATTGAAAAACGAAGCCCGCCATGAGATTTGGGGTTGAATTTAAGGGTTAGAGGCCCTTTTGGATGCTTGATTTGGGAGGGCATAATTTTTGGCCCCAAAATCAAAAATTTCCTGACCGCGGAGTCAGGAAAACCTCCCGGGATGGGTTGGACGGGATCGGCTCAAATTGAAAAACGAAGCCCGCCATGAGATTCGGGGTTGAATTTAAGGGTTAGAGGCACTTTTGGATGCTTGATTTGGGAGGGCATAATTTTTGGCCCAAAAATCAAATATTTCCTGACCGCGGAGTCAGGAAAACCTCCCGGGATGGGCCGGACCGAATCCGCTCAAATTGAAAAACGAAGCCCGCCATGAGATTCGGGGTTGAATTTAAGGGTTAGAGGCACTTTTGGATGCTTGATTTGGGAGGGCATAATTTTTGGCCCAAAAATCAAAAATTTCCTGACCGCGGAGTCAGGAAAACCTCCCGGGATGGGCCGGACCGAATCCGCTCAAATTGAAAAACGAAGCCCGCCATGAGATTCGGGGATGAATTTAAGGGTTAGAGGCCCTTTTGGATGCTTGATTTGGGAGGGCATAATTTTTGGCCCCAATATCAAAAATTTCCTGACCGCGGAGTCAGGAAAACCTCCCGGGATGGGCCGGACGGGATCGGCTCAAATTGAAAAACGAAGCCCGCCATGAGATTCGGGGTTGAATTTAAGGGTTAGAGGCACTTTTGGATGCTTGATTTGGGAGGGCATAATTTTTGGCCCAAAAATCAAAAATTTCCTGACCGCGGAGTCAGGAATACCTCCCGGGATGGGCCGGACCGAATCCGCTCAAATTGAAAAACGAAGCCCGCCATGAGATTCGGGGTTGAATTTAAGGGTTAGAGGCACTTTTGGATGCTTGATTTGGGAGGGCATAATTTTTGGCCCAAAAATCAAAAATTTCCTGACCGCGGAGTCAGGAAAACCTCCCAGGATGGGCTGGACAGAATCCGCTCAAATTGAAAAACGAAGCCCGCCATGAGATTCGGGGTTGAATTTAAGGGTTAGAGGCACTTTTGGATGCTTGATTTGGGAGGGCATAATTTTTGGCCCAAAAATCAAAAATTTCCTGACCGCGGAGTCAGGAAAACCTCCCGGGATGGGCCGGACCGAATCCGCTCAAATTGAAAAACGAAGCCTGCCATGAGATTCGGGGTTGAATTTAAGGGTTAGAGGCACTTTTGGATGCTTGATTTGGGAGGGCATAATTTTTGGCCCCAAAATCAAACATTTCCTGACCGCGGAGTCAGGAAAACCTCCTTGGATGGGCAGGACGGAATCCGCTCAAATTGAAAAACGAAGCCCGCCATGAGATTCGGGGTTGAATTTAAGGGTTAGAGGCCCTTTTGGATGCTTGATTTGGGAGGGCATAATTTTTGGCCCCAATATCAAAAATTTCCTGACCGCGGAGTCAGGAAAACCTCCCGGGATGGGCCGGACGGGATCGGCTCAAATTGAAAAACGAAGCCCGCCATGAGATTCGGGGTTGAATTTAAGGGTTAGAGGCACTTTTGGATGCTTGATTTGGGAGGGCATAATTTTTGGCCCAAAAATCAAAAATTTCCTGACCGCGGAGTCAGGAATACCTCCCGGGATGGGCCGGACCGAATCCGCTCAAATTGAAAAACGAAGCCCGCCATGAGATTCGGGGTTGAATTTAAGGGTTAGAGGCACTTTTGGATGCTTGATTTGGGAGGGCATAATTTTTGGCCCAAAAATCAAAAATTTCCTGACCGCGGAGTCAGGAAAACCTCCCAGGATGGGCTGGACAGAATCCGCTCAAATTGAAAAACGAAGCCCGCCATGAGATTCGGGGTTGAATTTAAGGGTTAGAGGCACTTTTGGATGCTTGATTTGGGAGGGCATAATTTTTGGCCCAAAAATCAAAAATTTCCTGACCGCGGAGTCAGGAAAACCTCCCGGGATGGGCCGGACCGAATCCGCTCAAATTGAAAAACGAAGCCTGCCATGAGATTCGGGGTTGAATTTAAGGGTTAGAGGCACTTTTGGATGCTTGATTTGGGAGGGCATAATTTTTGGCCCCAAAATCAAACATTTCCTGACCGCGGAGTCAGGAAAACCTCCTTGGATGGGCAGGACGGAATCCGCTCAAATTGAAAAACGAAGCCCGCCATGAGATTCGGGGTTGAATTTAAGGGTTAGAGGCACTTTTGGATGCTTGATTTGGGAGGGCATAATTTTTGGCCCCAAAATCAAATATTTCCTGACCGCGGAGTCTGGAAAACATCCCGGGATGGGCCGGACCGAATCCGCTCAAATTGAAAAACGAAGCCCGCCATGATATTCGGGGTTGAATTTAAGGGTTAGAGGCACTTTTGGATGCTTGATTTGGGAGGGCATAATTTTTGGCCCAAAAATCAAAAATTTCCTGACCGCGGAGTCAGGAAAACCTCCCGGGATGGGCTGGACGGAATCCGCTCAAATTGAAAAACGAAGCCCGCCATGAGATTCGGGGTTGAATTTAAGGGTTAGAGGCACTTTTGGATGCTTGATTTGGGAGGGCATAATTTTTGGCCCAAAAATCAAAAATTTCCTGACTGCGGAGTCAGGAAAACCTCCCGGGATGGGCCGGACCGAATCCGCTCAAATTGAAAAACGAAGCCCGACATGAGATTCGGGGTTGAATTTAAGGGTTAGAGGCACTTTTGGATGCTTGATTTGGGAGGGCATAATTTTTGGCCCCAAAATCAAACATTTCCTGACCGCGGAGTCAGGAAAACCTCCCGGGATGGGCCGGACCAAATCCGCTCAAATTGAAAAACGAAGCCCGCCATGAGATTCGGGGTTGAATTTAAGGGTTAGAGGCACTTTTGGATGCTTGATTTGGGAGGGCATAATTTTTGGCCCAAAAATCAAATATTTCCTGACCGCGGAGTCAGGAAAACCTCCCGGGATGGGCTGGACAGAATCCGCTCAAATTGAAAAACGAAGCCCGCCATGAGATTCGGGGTTGAATTTAAGGGTTAGAGGCACTTTTGGATGCTTGATTTGGGAGGGCATAATTTTTGGCCCAAAAATCAAAAATTTCCTGACTGCGGAGCCAGGAAAACCTCCCGGGATGGGCCGGACCGAATCCGCTCAAATTGAAAAACGAAGCCCGCCATGAGATTCGGGGTTGAATTTAAGGGTTAGAGGCACTTTTGGATGCTTGATTTGGGAGGGCATAATTTTTGGCCCCAAAATCAAACATTTCCTGACCGCGGAGTCAGGAAAACCTCCCGGGATGGGCCGGACCGAATCCGCTCAAATTGAAAAACGAAGCCCACCATGAGATTCGGGGTTGAATTTAAGGGTTAGAGGCACTTTTGGATGCTTGATTTGGGAGGGCATAATTTTTGGCCCAAAAATCAAAAATTTCCTGACCGCGGAGTCAGGAAAACCTCCCGGGATGGGCCGGACCGAATCCGCTCAAATTGAAAAACGAAGCCCGCCATGAGATTCGGGGTTGAATTTAAGGGTTAGAGGCACTTTTGGATGCTTGATTTGGGAGGGCATAATTTTTGGCCCAAAAATCAAAAATTTCCTGACCGCGGAGTCAGGAAAACCTCCCGGGATGGGCCGGACCGAATCCGCTCAAATTGAAAAACGAAGCCCGCCATGAGATTCGGGGTTGAATTTAAGGGTTAGAGGCACTTTTGGATGCTTGATTTGGGAGGGCATAATTTTTGGCCCAAAAATCAAAAATTTCCTGACCGCGGAGTCAGGAAAACCTCCCGGGATGGGCCGGACCGAATCCGCTCAAATTGAAAAACGAAGCCCGCCATGAGATTCGGGGTTGAATTTAAGGGTTAGAGGCACTTTTGGATGCTTGATTTGGGAGGGCATAATTTTTGGCCCAAAAATCAAATATTTCCTGACCGCGGAGTCAGGAAAACCTCCCGGGATGGGCTGGACGGAATCCGCTCAAATTGAAAAACGAAGCCCGCCATGAGATTCGGGGTTGAATTTAAGGGTTAGAGGCACTTTTGGATGCTTGATTTGGGAGGGCATAATTTTTGGCCCCAAAATCAAAAATTTCCTGACCGCGGAGTCAGGAAAACCTCCCGGGATGGGCCGGACCGAATCCGCTCAAATTGAAAAACGAAGCCCGCCATGAGATTCGGGGTTGAATTTAAGGGTTAGAGGCACTTTTGGATGCTTGATTTGGGAGGGCATAATTTTTGGCCCCAAAATCAAACATTTCCTGACCGCGGAGTCAGGAAAACCTCCCGGGATGGGCCGGACGGGATCGGCTCAAATTGAAAAACGAAGCCCGCCATGAGATTCGGGGTTGAATTTAAGGGTTAGAGGCACTTTTGGATGCTTGATTTGGGAGGGCATAATTTTTGGCCCAAAAATCAAAAATTTCCTGACCGCGGAGTCAGGAAAACCTCCCGGGATGGGCCGGACCGAATCCGCTCAAATTGAAAAACGAAGCCCGCCATGAGATTCGGGGTTGAATTTAAGGGTTAGAGGCACTTTTGGATGCTTGATTTGGGAGGGCATAATTTTTGGCCCCAAAATCAAATATTTCCTGACCGCGGAGTCTGGAAAACATCCCGGGATGGGCCGGACCGAATCCGCTCAAATTGAAAAACGAAGCCCGCCATGATATTCGGGGTTGAATTTAAGGGTTAGAGGCACTTTTGGATGCTTGATTTGGGAGGGCATAATTTTTGGCCCAAAAATCAAAAATTTCCTGACCGCGGAGTCAGGAAAACCTCCCGGGATGGGCTGGACGGAATCCGCTCAAATTGAAAAACGAAGCCCGCCATGAGATTCGGGGTTGAATTTAAGGGTTAGAGGCACTTTTGGATGCTTGATTTGGGAGGGCATAATTTTTGGCCCAAAAATCAAAAATTTCCTGACTGCGGAGTCAGGAAAACCTCCCGGGATGGGCCGGACCGAATCCGCTCAAATTGAAAAACGAAGCCCGACATGAGATTCGGGGTTGAATTTAAGGGTTAGAGGCACTTTTGGATGCTTGATTTGGGAGGGCATAATTTTTGGCCCCAAAATCAAACATTTCCTGACCGCGGAGTCAGGAAAATCTCCCGGGATGGGCCGGACCAAATCCGCTCAAATTGAAAAACGAAGCCCGCCATGAGATTCGGGGTTGAATTTAAGGGTTAGAGGCACTTTTGGATGCTTGATTTGGGAGGGCATAATTTTTGGCCCAAAAATCAAAAATTTCCTGACCGCGGAGTCAGGAAAACCTCCCAGGATGGGCTGGACAGAATCCGCTCAAATTGAAAAACGAAGCCCGCCATGAGATTCGGGGTTGAATTTAAGGGTTAGAGGCACTTTTGGATGCTTGATTTGGGAGGGCATAATTTTTGGCCCAAAAATCAAAAATTTCCTGACTGCGGAGTCAGGAAAACCTCCCGGGATGGGCCGGACCGAATCCGCTCAAATTGAAAAACGAAGCCCGACATGAGATTCGGGGTTGAATTTAAGGGTTAGAGGCACTTTTGGATGCTTGATTTGGGAGGGCATAATTTTTGGCCCCAAAATCAAACATTTCCTGACCGCGGAGTCAGGAAAATCTCCCGGGATGGGCCGGACCAAATCCGCTCAAATTGAAAAACGAAGCCCACCATGAGATTCGGGGTTGAATTTAAGGGTTAGAGGCACTTTTGGATGCTTGATTTGGGAGGGCATAATTTTTGGCCCAAAAATCAAAAATTTCCTGACCGCGTAGTCAGGAAAACCTCCGGGGATGGGCCGGACCGAATCCGCTCAAATTGAAAAACGAAGCCCGCCATGAGATTTGGGGTTGAATTTAAGGGTTAGAGGCCCTTTTGGATGCTTGATTTGGGAGGGCATAATTTTTGGCCCCAAAATCAAAAATTTCCTGACCGCGGAGTCAGGAAAACCTCCCGGGATGGGTTGGACGGGATCGGCTCAAATTGAAAAACGAAGCCCGCCATGAGATTCGGGGTTGAATTTAAGGGTTAGAGGCACTTTTGGATGCTTGATTTGGGAGGGCATAATTTTTGGCCCAAAAATCAAATATTTCCTGACCGCGGAGTCAGGAAAACCTCCCGGGATGGGCCGGACCGAATCCGCTCAAATTGAAAAACGAAGCCCGCCATGAGATTCGGGGTTGAATTTAAGGGTTAGAGGCACTTTTGGATGCTTGATTTGGGAGGGCATAATTTTTGGCCCAAAAATCAAAAATTTCCTGACCGCGGAGTCAGGAAAACCTCCCGGGATGGGCCGGACCGAATCCGCTCAAATTGAAAAACGAAGCCCGCCATGAGATTCGGGGATGAATTTAAGGGTTAGAGGCCCTTTTGGATGCTTGATTTGGGAGGGCATAATTTTTGGCCCCAATATCAAAAATTTCCTGACCGCGGAGTCAGGAAAACCTCCCGGGATGGGCCGGACGGGATCGGCTCAAATTGAAAAACGAAGCCCGCCATGAGATTCGGGGTTGAATTTAAGGGTTAGAGGCACTTTTGGATGCTTGATTTGGGAGGGCATAATTTTTGGCCCAAAAATCAAAAATTTCCTGACCGCGGAGTCAGGAATACCTCCCGGGATGGGCCGGACCGAATCCGCTCAAATTGAAAAACGAAGCCCGCCATGAGATTCGGGGTTGAATTTAAGGGTTAGAGGCACTTTTGGATGCTTGATTTGGGAGGGCATAATTTTTGGCCCAAAAATCAAAAATTTCCTGACCGCGGAGTCAGGAAAACCTCCCAGGATGGGCTGGACAGAATCCGCTCAAATTGAAAAACGAAGCCCGCCATGAGATTCGGGGTTGAATTTAAGGGTTAGAGGCACTTTTGGATGCTTGATTTGGGAGGGCATAATTTTTGGCCCAAAAATCAAAAATTTCCTGACTGCGGAGTCAGGAAAACCTCCCGGGATGGGCCGGACCGAATCCGCTCAAATTGAAAAACGAAGCCCGACATGAGATTCGGGGTTGAATTTAAGGGTTAGAGGCACTTTTGGATGCTTGATTTGGGAGGGCATAATTTTTGGCCCCAAAATCAAACATTTCCTGACCGCGGAGTCAGGAAAATCTCCCGGGATGGGCCGGACCAAATCCGCTCAAATTGAAAAACGAAGCCCACCATGAGATTCGGGGTTGAATTTAAGGGTTAGAGGCACTTTTGGATGCTTGATTTGGGAGGGCATAATTTTTGGCCCAAAAATCAAAAATTTCCTGACCGCGTAGTCAGGAAAACCTCCGGGGATGGGCCGGACCGAATCCGCTCAAATTGAAAAACGAAGCCCGCCATGAGATTTGGGGTTGAATTTAAGGGTTAGAGGCCCTTTTGGATGCTTGATTTGGGAGGGCATAATTTTTGGCCCCAAAATCAAAAATTTCCTGACCGCGGAGTCAGGAAAACCTCCCGGGATGGGTTGGACGGGATCGGCTCAAATTGAAAAACGAAGCCCGCCATGAGATTCGGGGTTGAATTTAAGGGTTAGAGGCACTTTTGGATGCTTGATTTGGGAGGGCATAATTTTTGGCCCAAAAATCAAATATTTCCTGACCGCGGAGTCAGGAAAACCTCCCGGGATGGGCCGGACCGAATCCGCTCAAATTGAAAAACGAAGCCCGACATGAGATTCGGGGTTGAATTTAAGGGTTAGAGGCACTTTTGGATGCTTGATTTGGGAGGGCATAATTTTTGGCCCAAAAATCAAAAATTTCCTGACCGCGGAGTCAGGAAAACCTCCCGGGATGGGCCGGACCGAATCCGCTCAAATTGAAAAACGAAGCCCGCCATGAGATTCGGGGATGAATTTAAGGGTTAGAGGCCCTTTTGGATGCTTGATTTGGGAGGGCATAATTTTTGGCCCCAATATCAAAAATTTCCTGACCGCGGAGTCAGGAAAACCTCCCGGGATGGGCCGGACGGGATCGGCTCAAATTGAAAAACGAAGCCCGCCATGAGATTCGGGGTTGAATTTAAGGGTTAGAGGCACTTTTGGATGCTTGATTTGGGAGGGCATAATTTTTGGCCCAAAAATCAAAAATTTCCTGACCGCGGAGTCAGGAATACCTCCCGGGATGGGCCGGACCGAATCCGCTCAAATTGAAAAACGAAGCCCGCCATGAGATTCGGGGTTGAATTTAAGGGTTAGAGGCACTTTTGGATGCTTGATTTGGGAGGGCATAATTTTTGGCCCAAAAATCAAAAATTTCCTGACCGCGGAGTCAGGAAAACCTCCCAGGATGGGCTGGACAGAATCCGCTCAAATTGAAAAACGAAGCCCGCCATGAGATTCGGGGTTGAATTTAAGGGTTAGAGGCACTTTTGGATGCTTGATTTGGGAGGGCATAATTTTTGGCCCAAAAATCAAAAATTTCCTGACTGCGGAGTCAGGAAAACCTCCCGGGATGGGCCGGACCGAATCCGCTCAAATTGAAAAACGAAGCCCGACATGAGATTCGGGGTTGAATTTAAGGGTTAGAGGCACTTTTGGATGCTTGATTTGGGAGGGCATAATTTTTGGCCCCAAAATCAAACATTTCCTGACCGCGGAGTCAGGAAAATCTCCCGGGATGGGCCGGACCAAATCCGCTCAAATTGAAAAACGAAGCCCACCATGAGATTCGGGGTTGAATTTAAGGGTTAGAGGCACTTTTGGATGCTTGATTTGGGAGGGCATAATTTTTGGCCCAAAAATCAAAAATTTCCTGACCGCGTAGTCAGGAAAACCTCCGGGGATGGGCCGGACCGAATCCGCTCAAATTGAAAAACGAAGCCCGCCATGAGATTTGGGGTTGAATTTAAGGGTTAGAGGCCCTTTTGGATGCTTGATTTGGGAGGGCATAATTTTTGGCCCAAAAATCAAAAATTTCCTGACCGCGGAGTCAGGAAAACCTCCCGGGATGGGTTGGACGGGATCGGCTCAAATTGAAAAACGAAGCCCGCCATGAGATTCGGGGTTGAATTTAAGGGTTAGAGGCACTTTTGGATGCTTGATTTGGGAGGGCATAATTTTTGGCCCAAAAATAAAAAATTTCCTGACCGCGGAGTCAGGAAAACCTCCCGGGATGGGCCGGACCGAATCCGCTCAAATTGAAAAACGAAGCCTGCCATGAGATTCGGGGTTGAATTTAAGGGTTAGAGGCACTTTTGGATGCTTGATTTGGGAGGGCATAATTTTTGGCCCAAAAATCAAATATTTCCTGACCGCGGAGTCAGGAAAACCTCCCGGGATGGGCCGGACCGAATCCGCTCAAATTGAAAAACGAAGCCCGACATGAGATTCGGGGTTGAATTTAAGGGTTAGAGGCACTTTTGGATGCTTGATTTGGGAGGGCATAATTTTTGGCCCCAAAATCAAACATTTCCTGACCGCGGAGTCAGGAAAATCTCCCGGGATGGGCCGGACCAAATCCGCTCAAATTGAAAAACGAAGCCCACCATGAGATTCGGGGTTGAATTTAAGGGTTAGAGGCACTTTTGGATGCTTGATTTGGGAGGGCATAATTTTTGGCCCAAAAATCAAAAATTTCCTGACCGCGTAGTCAGGAAAACCTCCGGGGATGGGCCGGACCGAATCCGCTCAAATTGAAAAACGAAGCCCGCCATGAGATTTGGGGTTGAATTTAAGGGTTAGAGGCCCTTTTGGATGCTTGATTTGGGAGGGCATAATTTTTGGCCCCAAAATCAAAAATTTCCTGACCGCGGAGTCAGGAAAACCTCCCGGGATGGGTTGGACGGGATCGGCTCAAATTGAAAAACGAAGCCCGCCATGAGATTCGGGGTTGAATTTAAGGGTTAGAGGCACTTTTGGATGCTTGATTTGGGAGGGCATAATTTTTGGCCCAAAAATCAAATATTTCCTGACCGCGGAGTCAGGAAAACCTCCCGGGATGGGCTGGACAGAATCCGCTCAAATTGAAAAACGAAGCCCGCCATGAGATTCGGGGTTGAATTTAAGGGTTAGAGGCACTTTTGGATGCTTGATTTGGGAGGGCATAATTTTTGGCCCAAAAATCAAAAATTTCCTGACTGCGGAGCCAGGAAAACCTCCCGGGATGGGCCGGACCGAATCCGCTCAAATTGAAAAACGAAGCCCGCCATGAGATTCGGGGTTGAATTTAAGGGTTAGAGGCACTTTTGGATGCTTGATTTGGGAGGGCATAATTTTTGGCCCCAAAATCAAACATTTCCTGACCGCGGAATCAGGAAAACCTCCCGGGATGGGCCGGACCGAATCCGCTCAAATTTAAAAACGAAGCCCGCCATGAGATTCGGGGTTGAATTTAAGGGTTAGAGGCACTTTTGGATGCTTGATTTGGGAGGGCATAATTTTTGGCCCCAAAATCAAACATTTCCTGACCGCGGAGTCAGGAAAACCTCCCGGGATGGGCCGGACCGAATCCGCTCAAATTTAAAAACGAAGCCCGCCATGAGATTCGGGGTTGAATTTAAGGGTTAGAGGCACTTTTGGATGCTTGATTTGGGAGGGCATAATTTTTGGCCCAAAAATCAAAAATTTCCTGACCGCGGAGTCAGGAAAACCTCCCGGGATGGGCCGGACCGAATCCGCTCAAATTGAAAAACGAAGCCTGCCATGAGATTCGGGGTTGAATTTAAGGGTTAGAGGCACTTTTGGATGCTTGATTTGGGAGGGCATAATTTTTGGCCCCAAAATCAAACATTTCCTGATTGCGGAGTCAGGAAAAACTCCTGGGATGGGCTGGACGGAATCCGCTCAAATTGAAATACGAAGCCCGCCATGAGATTCGGGGTTGAATTTAAGGGTTAGAGGCACTTTTGGATGCTTGATTTAGGAGGGCATAATTTTTGGCCCCAAAATCAAAAATTTCCTGACCGCGGAGTCAGGAAAACCTCCCGGGATGGGCCGGACCGAATCCGCTCAAATTGAAAAACGAAGCCCACCATGAGATTCGGGGTTGAATTTAAGGGTTAGAGGCACTTTTGGATGCTTGATTTGGGAGGGCATAATTTTTGGCCCAAAAATCAAAAATTTCCTGACCGCGGAGTCAGGAAAACCTCCCGGGATGGGCCGGACCGAATCCGCTCAAATTGAAAAACGAAGCCCGCCATGAGATTCGGGGTTGAATTTAAGGGTTAGAGGCACTTTTGGATGCTTGATTTGGGAGGGCATAATTTTTGGCCCAAAAATCAAAAATTTCCTGACCGCGGAGTCAGGAAAACCTCCCGGGATGGGCCGGACCGAATCCGCTCAAATTGAAAAACGAAGCCCGCCATGAGATTCGGGGATGAATTTAAGGGTTAGAGGCCCTTTTGGATGCTTGATTTGGGAGGGCATAATTTTTGGCCCCAATATCAAAAATTTCCTGACCGCGGAGTCAGGAAAACCTCCCGGGATGGGCCGGACGGGATCGGCTCAAATTGAAAAACGAAGCCCGCCATGAGATTCGGGGTTGAATTTAAGGGTTAGAGGCACTTTTGGATGCTTGATTTGGGAGGGCATAATTTTTGGCCCAAAAATCAAAAATTTCCTGACCGCGGAGTCAGGAATACCTCCCGGGATGGGCCGGACCGAATCCGCTCAAATTGAAAAACGAAGCCCGCCATGAGATTCGGGGTTGAATTTAAGGGTTAGAGGCACTTTTGGATGCTTGATTTGGGAGGGCATAATTTTTGGCCCAAAAATCAAAAATTTCCTGACCGCGGAGTCAGGAAAACCTCCCAGGATGGGCTGGACAGAATCCGCTCAAATTGAAAAACGAAGCCCGCCATGAGATTCGGGGTTGAATTTAAGGGTTAGAGGCACTTTTGGATGCTTGATTTGGGAGGGCATAATTTTTGGCCCCAAAATCAAAAATTTCCTGACTGCGGAGTCAGGAAAACCTCCCGGGATGGGCCGGACCGAATCCGCTCAAATTGAAAAACGAAGCCCGACATGAGATTCGGGGTTGAATTTAAGGGTTAGAGGCACTTTTGGATGCTTGATTTGGGAGGGCATAATTTTTGGCCCCAAAATCAAACATTTCCTGACCGCGGAGTCAGGAAAATCTCCCGGGATGGGCCGGACCAAATCCGCTCAAATTGAAAAACGAAGCCCACCATGAGATTCGGGGTTGAATTTAAGGGTTAGAGGCACTTTTGGATGCTTGATTTGGGAGGGCATAATTTTTGGCCCAAAAATCAAAAATTTCCTGACCGCGTAGTCAGGAAAACCTCCGGGGATGGGCCGGACCGAATCCGCTCAAATTGAAAAACGAAGCCCGCCATGAGATTTGGGGTTGAATTTAAGGGTTAGAGGCCCTTTTGGATGCTTGATTTGGGAGGGCATAATTTTTGGCCCCAAAATCAAAAATTTCCTGACCGCGGAGTCAGGAAAACCTCCCGGGATGGGTTGGACGGGATCGGCTCAAATTGAAAAACGAAGCCCGCCATGAGATTCGGGGTTGAATTTAAGGGTTAGAGGCCCTTTTGGATGCTTGATTTGGGAGGGCATAATTTTTGGCCCCAATATCAAAAATTTCCTGACCGCGGAGTCAGGAAAACCTCCCGGGATGGGCCGGACGGGATCGGCTCAAATTGAAAAACGAAGCCCGCCATGAGATTCGGGGTTGAATTTAAGGGTTAGAGGCACTTTTGGATGCTTGATTTGGGAGGGCATAATTTTTGGCCCAAAAATCAAAAATTTCCTGACCGCGGAGTCAGGAATACCTCCCGGGATGGGCCGGACCGAATCCGCTCAAATTGAAAAACGAAGCCCGCCATGAGATTCGGGGTTGAATTTAAGGGTTAGAGGCACTTTTGGATGCTTGATTTGGGAGGGCATAATTTTTGGCCCAAAAATCAAAAATTTCCTGACCGCGGAGTCAGGAAAACCTCCCAGGATGGGCTGGACAGAATCCGCTCAAATTGAAAAACAAAGCCTGCCATGAGATTCGGGGTTGAATTTAAGGGTTAGAGGCACTTTTGGATGCTTGATTTGGGAGGGCATAATTTTTGGCCCAAAAATCAAAAATTTCCTGACTGCGGAGTCAGGAAAACCTCCCGGGATGGGCCGGACCGAATCCGCTCAAATTGAAAAACGAAGCCCGACATGAGATTCGGGGTTGAATTTAAGGGTTAGAGGCACTTTTGGATGCTTGATTTGGGAGGGCATAATTTTTGGCCCCAAAATCAAACATTTCCTGACCGCGGAGTCAGGAAAATCTCCCGGGATGGGCCGGACCAAATCCGCTCAAATTGAAAAACGAAGCCCACCATGAGATTCGGGGTTGAATTTAAGGGTTAGAGGCACTTTTGGATGCTTGATTTGGGAGGGCATAATTTTTGGCCCAAAAATCAAAAATTTCCTGACCGCGTAGTCAGGAAAACCTCCGGGGATGGGCCGGACCGAATCCGCTCAAATTGAAAAACGAAGCCCGCCATGAGATTTGGGGTTGAATTTAAGGGTTAGAGGCCCTTTTGGATGCTTGATTTGGGAGGGCATAATTTTTGGCCCAAAAATCAAAAATTTCCTGACCGCAGAGTCAGGAAAACCTCCCGGGATGGGTTGGACGGGATCGGCTCAAATTGAAAAACGAAGCCCGCCATGAGATTCGGGGTTGAATTTAAGGGTTAGAGGCACTTTTGGATGCTTGATTTGGGAGGGCATAATTTTTGGCCCAAAAATCAAAAATTTCCTGACCGCGGAGTCAGGAAAACCTCCCGGGATGGGCCGGACCGAATCCGCTCAAATTGAAAAACGAAGCCCGCCATGAGATTCGGGGTTGAATTTAAGGGTTAGAGGCACTTTTGGATGCTTGATTTGGGAGGGCATAATTTTTGGCCCAAAAATCAAATATTTCCTGACCGCGGAGTCAGGAAAACCTCCCGGGATGGGCTGGACAGAATCCGCTCAAATTGAAAAACGAAGCCCGCCATGAGATTCGGGGTTGAATTTAAGGGTTAGAGGCACTTTTGGATGCTTGATTTGGGAGGGCATAATTTTTGGCCCAAAAATCAAAAATTTCCTGACTGCGGAGTCAGGAAAACCTCCCGGGATGGGCCGGACCGAATCCGCTCAAATTGAAAAACGAAGCCCGACATGAGATTCGGGGTTGAATTTAAGGTTTAGAGGCACTTTTGGATGCTTGATTTGGGAGGGCATAATTTTTGGCCCCAAAATCAAACATTTCCTGACCGCGGAGTCAGGAAAATCTCCCGGGATGGGCCGGACCAAATCCGCTCAAATTGAAAAACGAAGCCCACCATGAGATTCGGGGTTGAATTTAAGGGTTAGAGGCACTTTTGGATGCTTGATTTGGGAGGGCATAATTTTTGGCCCAAAAATCAAAAATTTCCTGACCGCGTAGTCAGGAAAACCTCCGGGGATGGGCCGGACCGAATCCGCTCAAATTGAAAAACGAAGCCCGCCATGAGATTTGGGGTTGAATTTAAGGGTTAGAGGCCCTTTTGGATGCTTGATTTGGGAGGGCATAATTTTTGGCCCCAAAATCAAAAATTTCCTGACCGCGGAGTCAGGAAAACCTCCCGGGATGGGTTGGACGGGATCGGCTCAAATTGAAAAACGAAGCCCGCCATGAGATTCGGGGTTGAATTTAAGGGTTAGAGGCCCTTTTGGATGCTTGATTTGGGAGGGCATAATTTTTGGCCCCAATATCAAAAATTTCCTGACCGCGGAGTCAGGAAAACCTCCCGGGATGGGCCGGACGGGATCGGCTCAAATTGAAAAACGAAGCCCGCCATGAGATTCGGGGTTGAATTTAAGGGTTAGAGGCACTTTTGGATGCTTGATTTGGGAGGGCATAATTTTTGGCCCAAAAATCAAAAATTTCCTGACCGCGGAGTCAGGAATACCTCCCGGGATGGGCCGGACCGAATCCGCTCAAATTGAAAAACGAAGCCCGCCATGAGATTCGGGGTTGAATTTAAGGGTTAGAGGCACTTTTGGATGCTTGATTTGGGAGGGCATAATTTTTGGCCCAAAAATCAAAAATTTCCTGACCGCGGAGTCAGGAAAACCTCCCAGGATGGGCTGGACAGAATCCGCTCAAATTGAAAAACAAAGCCTGCCATGAGATTCGGGGTTGAATTTAAGGGTTAGAGGCACTTTTGGATGCTTGATTTGGGAGGGCATAATTTTTGGCCCAAAAATCAAAAATTTCCTGACTGCGGAGTCAGGAAAACCTCCCGGGATGGGCCGGACCGAATCCGCTCAAATTGAAAAACGAAGCCCGACATGAGATTCGGGGTTGAATTTAAGGGTTAGAGGCACTTTTGGATGCTTGATTTGGGAGGGCATAATTTTTGGCCCCAAAATCAAACATTTCCTGACCGCGGAGTCAGGAAAATCTCCCGGGATGGGCCGGACCAAATCCGCTCAAATTGAAAAACGAAGCCCACCATGAGATTCGGGGTTGAATTTAAGGGTTAGAGGCACTTTTGGATGCTTGATTTGGGAGGGCATAATTTTTGGCCCAAAAATCAAAAATTTCCTGACCGCGTAGTCAGGAAAACCTCCGGGGATGGGCCGGACCAAATCCGCTCAAATTGAAAAACGAAGCCCGCCATGAGATTTGGGGTTGAATTTAAGGGTTAGAGGCCCTTTTGGATGCTTGATTTGGGAGGGCATAATTTTTGGCCCAAAAATCAAAAATTTCCTGACCGCGGAGTCAGGAAAACCTCCCGGGATGGGCTGGACAGAATCCGCTCAAATTGAAAAACGAAGCCCGCCATGAGATTCGGGGTTGAATTTAAGGGTTAGAGGCACTTTTGGATGCTTGATTTGGGAGGGCATAATTTTTGGCCCAAAAATCAAAAATTTCCTGACTGCGGAGCCAGGAAAACCTCCCGGGATGGGCCGGACCGAATCCGCTCAAATTGAAAAACGAAGCCCGCCATGAGATTCGGGGTTGAATTTAAGGGTTAGAGGCACTTTTGGATGCTTGATTTGGGAGGGCATAATTTTTGGCCCCAAAATCAAAAATTTCCTGACCGCGGAGTCAGGAAAACCTCCCGGGATGGGCCGGACCGAATCCGCTCAAATTGAAAAACGAAGCCCACCATGAGATTCGGGGTTGAATTTAAGGGTTAGAGGCACTTTTGGATGCTTGATTTGGGAGGGCATAATTTTTGGCCCAAAAATCAAAAATTTCCTGACCGCGGAGTCAGGAAAACCTCCCGGGATGGGCCGGACCGAATCCGCTCAAATTGAAAAACGAAGCCCGCCATGAGATTCGGGGTTGAATTTAAGGGTTAGAGGCACTTTTGGATGCTTGATTTGGGAGGGCATAATTTTTGGCCCAAAAATCAAAAATTTCCTGACCGCGGAGTCAGGAAAACCTCCCGGGATGGGCCGGACCGAATCCGCTCAAATTGAAAAACGAAGCCCGCCATGAGATTCGGGGTTGAATTTAAGGGTTAGAGGCACTTTTGGATGCTTGATTTGGGAGGGCATAATTTTTGGCCCCAAAATCAAACATTTCCTGACCGCGGAGTCAGGAAAATCTCCCGGGATGGGCCGGACCAAATCCGCTCAAATTGAAAAACGAAGCCCACCATGAGATTCGGGGTTGAATTTAAGGGTTAGAGGCACTTTTGGATGCTTGATTTGGGAGGGCATAATTTTTGGCCCAAAAATCAAAAATTTCCTGACCGCGTAGTCAGGAAAACCTCCGGGGATGGGCCGGACCGAATCCGCTCAAATTGAAAAACGAAGCCCGCCATGAGATTTGGGGTTGAATTTAAGGGTTAGAGGCCCTTTTGGATGCTTGATTTGGGAGGGCATAATTTTTGGCCCAAAAATCAAAAATTTCCTGACCGCGGAGTCAGGAAAACCTCCCGGGATGGGCTGGACAGAATCCGCTCAAATTGAAAAACGAAGCCCGCCATGAGATTCGGGGTTGAATTTAAGGGTTAGAGGCACTTTTGGATGCTTGATTTGGGAGGGCATAATTTTTGGCCCAAAAATCAAAAATTTCCTGACTGCGGAGCCAGGAAAACCTCCCGGGATGGGCCGGACCGAATCCGCTCAAATTGAAAAACGAAGCCCGCCATGAGATTCGGGGTTGAATTTAAGGGTTAGAGGCACTTTTGGATGCTTGATTTGGGAGGGCATAATTTTTGGCCCCAAAATCAAAAATTTCCTGACCGCGGAGTCAGGAAAACCTCCCGGGATGGGCCGGACCGAATCCGCTCAAATTGAAAAACGAAGCCCACCATGAGATTCGGGGTTGAATTTAAGGGTTAGAGGCACTTTTGGATGCTTGATTTGGGAGGGCATAATTTTTGGCCCAAAAATCAAAAATTTCCTGACCGCGGAGTCAGGAAAACCTCCCGGGATGGGCCGGACCGAATCCGCTCAAATTGAAAAACGAAGCCCGCCATGAGATTCGGGGTTGAATTTAAGGGTTAGAGGCACTTTTGGATGCTTGATTTGGGAGGGCATAATTTTTGGCCCAAAAATCAAAAATTTCCTGACCGCGGAGTCAGGAAAACCTCCCGGGATGGGCCGGACCGAATCCGCTCAAATTGAAAAACGAAGCCCGCCATGAGATTCGGGGTTGAATTTAAGGGTTAGAGGCACTTTTGGATGCTTGATTTGGGAGGGCATAATTTTTGGCCCCAAAATCAAACATTTCCTGACCGCGGAGTCAGGACAATCTCCCGGGATGGGCCGGACCAAATCCGCTCAAATTGAAAAACGAAGCCCGCCATGAGATTCGGGGTTGAATTTAAGGGTTAGAGGCACTTTTGGATGCTTGATTTGGGAGGGCATAATTTTTGGCCCAAAAATCAAAAATTTCCTGACCGCGTAGTCAGGAAAACCTCCGGGGATGGGCCGGACCGAATCCGCTCAAATTGAAAAACGAAGCCCGCCATGAGATTTGGGGTTGAATTTAAGGGTTAGAGGCCCTTTTGGATGCTTGATTTGGGAGGGCATAATTTTTGGCCCAAAAATCAAAAATTTCCTGACCGCGGAGTCAGGAAAACCTCCCGGGATGGGTTGGACGGGATCGGCTCAAATTGAAAAACGAAGCCCGCCATGAGATTCGGGGTTGAATTTAAGGGTTAGAGGCACTTTTGGATGCTTGATTTGGGAGGGCATAATTTTTGGCCCAAAAATCAAAAATTTCCTGACCGCGGAGTCAGGAAAACCTCCCGGGATGGGCCGGACCGAATCCGCTCAAATTGAAAAACGAAGCCCGCCATGAGATTCGGGGTTGAATTTAAGGGTTAGAGGCACTTTTGGATGCTTGATTTGGGAGGGCATAATTTTTGGCCCAAAAATCAAATATTTCCTAAACGCGGAGTCAGGAAAACCTCCCGGGATGGGCTGGACAGAATCCGCTCAAATTGAAAAACGAAGCCCGCCATGAGATTCGGGGTTGAATTTAAGGGTTAGAGGCACTTTTGGATGCTTGATTTGGGAGGGCATAATTTTTGGCCCAAAAATCAAAAATTTCCTGACTGCGGAGCCAGGAAAACCTCCCGGGATGGGCCGGACCGAATCCGCTCAAATTGAAAAACGAAGCCCGCCATGAGATTCGGGGTTGAATTTAAGGGTTAGAGGCACTTTTGGATGCTTGATTTGGGAGGGCATAATTTTTGGCCCCAAAATCAAAAATTTCCTGACCGCGGAGTCAGGAAAACCTCCCGGGATGGGCCGGACCGAATCCGCTCAAATTGAAAAACGAAGCCCACCATGAGATTCGGGGTTGAATTTAAGGGTTAGAGGCACTTTTGGATGCTTGATTTGGGAGGGCATAATTTTTGGCCCAAAAATCAAAAATTTCCTGACCGCGGAGTCAGGAAAACCTCCCGGGATGGGCCGGACCGAATCCGCTCAAATTGAAAAACGAAGCCCGCCATGAGATTCGGGGTTGAATTTAAGGGTTAGAGGCACTTTTGGATGCTTGATTTGGGAGGGCATAATTTTTGGCCCAAAAATCAAAAATTTCCTGACCGCGGAGTCAGGAAAACCTCCCGGGATGGGCCGGACCGAATCCGCTCAAATTGAAAAACGAAGCCCGCCATGAGATTCGGGGTTGAATTTAAGGGTTAGAGGCACTTTTGGATGCTTGATTTGGGAGGGCATAATTTTTGGCCCAAAAATCAAAAATTTCCTGACCGCGGAGTCAGGAAAACCTCCCGGGATGGGCCGGACCGAATCCGCTCAAATTGAAAAACGAAGCCCGCCATGAGATTCGGGGTTGAATTTAAGGGTTAGAGGCACTTTTGGATGCTTGATTTGGGAGGGCATAATTTTTGGCCCAAAAATCAAATATTTCCTGACCGCGGAGTCAGGAAAACCTCCCGGGATGGGCTGGACGGAATCCGCTCAAATTGAAAAACGAAGCCCGCCATGAGATTCGGGGTTGAATTTAAGGGTTAGAGGCACTTTTGGATGCTTGATTTGGGAGGGCATAATTTTTGGCCCCAAAATCAAACATTTCCTGACCGCGGAGTCAGGAAAACCTCCCGGGATGGGCCGGACCGAATCCGCTCAAATTGAAAAACGAAGCCCGCCATGAGATTCGGGGTTGAATTTAAGGGTTAGAGGCACTTTTGGATGCTTGATTTGGGAGGGCATAATTTTTGGCCCAAAAATCAAATATTTCCTGACCGCGGAGTCAGGAAAACCTCCCGGGATGGGCTGGACAGAATCCGCTCAAATTGAAAAACGAAGCCCGCCATGAGATTTGGGGTTGAATTTAAGGGTTAGAGGCCCTTTTGGATGCTTGATTTGGGAGGGCATAATTTTTGGCCCAAAAATCAAAAATTTCCTGACTGCGGAGCCAGGAAAACCTCCCGGGATGGGCCGGACCGAATCCGCTCAAATTGAAAAACGAAGCCCGCCATGAGATTCGGGGTTGAATTTAAGGGTTAGAGGCACTTTTGGATGCTTGATTTGGGAGGGCATAATTTTTGGCCCCAAAATCAAACATTTCCTGACCGCGGAGTCAGGAAAACCTCCCGGGATGGGCCGGACCGAATCCGCTCAAATTGAAAAACGAAGCCCACCATGAGATTCGGGGTTGAATTTAAGGGTTAGAGGCACTTTTGGATGCTTGATTTGGGAGGGCATAATTTTTGGCCCAAAAATCAAAAATTTCCTGACCGCGGAGTCAGGAAAACCTCCCGGGATGGGCCGGACCGAATCCGCTCAAATTGAAAAACGAAGCCCGCCATGAGATTCGGGGTTGAATTTAAGGGTTAGAGGCACTTTTGGATGCTTGATTTGGGAGGGCATAATTTTTGGCCCAAAAATCAAAAATTTCCTGACCGCGGAGTCAGGAAAACCTCCCGGGATGGGCCGGACCGAATCCGCTCAAATTGAAAAACGAAGCCCGCCATGAGATTCGGGGTTGAATTTAAGGGTTAGAGGCACTTTTGGATGCTTGATTTGGGAGGGCATAATTTTTGGCCCAAAAATCAAAAATTTCCTGACCGCGGAGTCAGGAAAACCTCCCGGGATGGGCCGGACCGAATCCGCTCAAATTGAAAAACGAAGCCCGCCATGAGATTCGGGGTTGAATTTAAGGGTTAGAGGCACTTTTGGATGCTTGATTTGGGAGGGCATAATTTTTGGCCCAAAAATCAAATATTTCCTGACCGCGGAGTCAGGAAAACCTCCCGGGATGGGCTGGACGGAATCCGCTCAAATTGAAAAACGAAGCCCGCCATGAGATTCGGGGTTGAATTTAAGGGTTAGAGGCACTTTTGGATGCTTGATTTGGGAGGGCATAATTTTTGGCCCCAAAATCAAACATTTCCTGATTGCGGAGTCAGGAAAAACTCCTGGGATGGGCTGGACGGAATCCGCTCAAATTGAAATACGAAGACCGCCATGAGATTCGGGGTTGAATTTAAGGGTTAGAGGCACTTTTGGATGCTTGATTTAGGAGGGCATAATTTTTGGCCCCAAAATCAAAAATTTCCTGACCGCGGAGTCAGGAAAACCTCCCGGGATGGGCCGGACGGGATCGGCTCAAATTGAAAAACGAAGCCCGCCATGAGATTCGGGGTTGAATTTAAGGGTTAGAGGCACTTTTGGATGCTTGATTTGGGAGGGCATAATTTTTGGCCCAAAAATCAAAAATTTCCTGACCGCGGAGTCAGGAATACCTCCCGGGATGGGCCGGACCGAATCCGCTCAAATTGAAAAACGAAGCCCGCCATGAGATTCAGGGTTGAATTTAAGGGTTAGAGGCACTTTTGGATGCTTGATTTGGGAGGGCATAATTTTTGGCCCAAAAATCAAACATTTCCTGACCGCGGAGTCAGGAAAATCTCCCGGGATGGGCCGGACCAAATCCGCTCAAATTGAAAAACGAAGCCCGCCATGAGATTCGGGGTTGAATTTAAGGGTTAGAGGCACTTTTGGATGCTTGATTTGGGAGGGCATAATTTTTGGCCCAAAAATCAAAAATTTCCTGACCGCGTAGTCAGGAAAACCTCCGGGGATGGGCCGGACCGAATCCGCTCAAATTGAAAAACGAAGCCCGCCATGAGATTTGGGGTTGAATTTAAGGGTTAGAGGCCCTTTTGGATGCTTGATTTGGGAGGGCATAATTTTTGGCCCAAAAATCAAAAATTTCCTGACCGCGGAGTCAGGAAAACCTCCCGGGATGGGTTGGACGGGATCGGCTCAAATTGAAAAACGAAGCCCGCCATGAGATTCGGGGTTGAATTTAAGGGTTAGAGGCACTTTTGGATGCTTGATTTGGGAGGGCATAATTTTTGGCCCAAAAATCAAAAATTTCCTGACCGCGGAGTCAGGAAAACCTCCCGGGATGGGCCGGACCGAATCCGCTCAAATTGAAAAACGAAGCCCGCCATGAGATTCGGGGTTGAATTTAAGGGTTAGAGGCACTTTTGGATGCTTGATTTGGGAGGGCATAATTTTTGGCCCAAAAATCAAATATTTCCTGACCGCGGAGTCAGGAAAACCTCCCGGGATGGGCTGGACAGAATCCGCTCAAATTGAAAAACGAAGCCCGCCATGAGATTCGGGGTTGAATTTAAGGGTTAGAGGCACTTTTGGATGCTTGATTTGGGAGGGCATAATTTTTGGCCCAAAAATCAAAAATTTCCTGACTGCGGAGCCAGGAAAACCTCCCGGGATGGGCCGGACGGGATCGGCTCAAATTGAAAAACGAAGCCCGCCATGAGATTCGGGGTTGAATTTAAGGGTTAGAGGCACTTTTGGATGCTTGATTTGGGAGGGCATAATTTTTGGCCCAAAAATCAAAAATGTCCTGACCGCGGAGTCAGGAAAACCTCCCGGGATGGGCCGGACCGAATCCGCTCAAATTGAAAAACGAAGCCCGCCATGAGATTCGGGGTTGAATTTAAGGGTTAGAGGCACTTTTGGATGCTTGATTTGGGAGGGCATAATTTTTGGCCCCAAAATCAAACATTTCCTGACCGCGGAGTCAGGAATACCTCCCGGGATGGGCCGGACCGAATCCGCTCAAATTGAAAAACGAAGCCCACCATGAGATTCGGGGTTGAATTTAAGGGTTAGAGGCACTTTTGGATGCTTGATTTGGGAGGGCATAATTTTTGGCCCAAAAATCAAAAATTTCCTGACCGCGGAGTCAGGAAAACCTCCCGCGATGGGCCGGACCGAATCCGCTCAAATTGAAAAACGAAGCCCGCCATGAGATTCGGGGTTGAATTTAAGGGTTAGAGGCACTTTTGGATGCTTGATTTGGGAGGGCATAATTTTTGGCCCAAAAATCAAAAATATCCTGACCGCGGAGTCAGGAAAACCTCCCGGGATGGGCCGGACCGAATCCGCTCAAATTGAAAAACGAAGCCCGCCATGAGATTCGGGGTTGAATTTAAGGGTTAGAGGCACTTTTGGATGCTTGATTTGGGAGGGCATAATTTTTGGCCCAAAAATCAAATATTTCCTGACCGCGGAGTCAGGAAAACCTCCCGGGATGGGCTGGACGGAATCCGCTCAAATTGAAAAACGAAGCCCGCCATGAGATTCGGGGTTGAATTTAAGGGTTAGAGGCACTTTTGGATGCTTGATTTGGGAGGGCATAATTTTTGGCCCCAAAATCAAAAATTTCCTGACCGCGGAGTCAGGAAAACCTCCCGGGATGGGCCGGACCGAATCCGCTCAAATTGAGAAACGAAGCCCGCCATGAGATTCGGGGTTGAATTTAAGGGTTAGAGGCACTTTTGGATGCTTGATTTGGGAGGGCATAATTTTTGGCCCCAAAATCAAACATTTCCTGACCGCGGAGTCAGGAAAACCTCCCGGGATGGGCCGGACGGGATCGGCTCAAATTGAAAAACGAAGCCCGCCATGAGATTCGGGGTTGAATTTAAGGGTTAGAGGCACTTTTGGATGCTTGATTTGGGAGGGCATAATTTTTGGCCCAAAAATCAAAAATTTCCTGACCGCGGAGTCAGGAAAACCTCCCGGGATGGGCAGGACGGAATCCGCTCAAATTGAAAAACGAAGCCCGCCATGAGATTCGGGGTTGAATTTAAGGGTTAGAGGCACTTTTGGATGCTTGATTTGGGAGGGCATAATTTTTGGCCCAAAAATCAAATATTTCCTGACCGCGGAGTCTGGAAAACATCCCGGGATGGGCCGGACCGAATCCGCTCAAATTGAAAAACGAAGCCCGCCATGATATTCGGGGTTGAATTTAAGGGTTAGAGGCACTTTTGGATGCTTGATTTGGGAGGGCATAATTTTTGGCCCAAAAATCAAAAATTTCCTGACCGCGGAGTCAGGAAAACCTCCCGGGATGGGCTGGACGGAATCCGCTCAAATAGAAAAACGAAGCCCGCCATGAGATTCGGGGTTGAATTTAAGGGTTAGAGGCACTTTTGGATGCTTGATTTGGGAGGGCATAATTTTTGGCCCCAAAATCAAACATTTCCTGACCGCGGAGTCAGGAAAATCTCCCGGGATGGGCCGGACCAAATCCGCTCAAATTGAAAAACGAAGCCCACCATGAGATTCGGGGTTGAATTTAAGGGTTAGAGGCACTTTTGGATGCTTGATTTGGGAGGGCATAATTTTTGGCCCAAAAATCAAAAATTTCCTGACCGCGTAGTCAGGAAAACCTCCGGGGATGGGCCGGACCGAATCCGCTCAAATTGAAAAACGAAGCCCGCCATGAGATTTGGGGTTGAATTTAAGGGTTAGAGGCCCTTTTGGATGCTTGATTTGGGAGGGCATAATTTTTGGCCCCAAAATCAAAAATTTCCTGACCGCGGAGTCAGGAAAACCTCCCGGGATGGGTTGGACGGGATCGGCTCAAATTGAAAAACGAAGCCCGCCATGAGATTCGGGGTTGAATTTAAGGGTTAGAGGCACTTTTGGATGCTTGATTTGGGAGGGCATAATTTTTGGCCCAAAAATCAAAAATTTCCTGACCGCGGAGTCAGGAAAACCTCCCGGGATGGGCCGGACCGAATCCGCTCAAATTGAAAAACGAAGCCCGCCATGAGATTCGGGGTTGAATTTAAGGGTTAGAGGCACTTTTGGATGCTTGATTTGGGAGGGCATAATTTTTGGCCCAAAAATCAAAAATTTCCTGACCGCGGAGTCAGGAAAACCTCCCGGGATGGGCCGGACCGAATCCGCTCAAATTGAAAAACGAAGCCCGCCATGAGATTCGGGGATGAATTTAAGGGTTAGAGGCCCTTTTGGATGCTTGATTTGGGAGGGCATAATTTTTGGCCCCAATATCAAAAATTTCCTGACCGCGGAGTCAGGAAAACCTCCCGGGATGGGCCGGACGGGATCGGCTCAAATTGAAAAACGAAGCCCGCCATGAGATTCAGGGTTGAATTTAAGGGTTAGAGGCACTTTTGGATGCTTGATTTGGGAGGGCATAATTTTTGGCCCAAAAATCAAAAATTTCCTGACCGCGGAGTCAGGAATACCTCCCGGGATGGGCCGGACCGAATCCGCTCAAATTGAAAAACGAAGCCCGCCATGAGATTCGGGGTTGAATTTAAGGGTTAGAGGCACTTTTGGATGCTTGATTTGGGAGGGCATAATTTTTGGCCCAAAAATCAAAAATTTCCTGACCGCGGAGTCAGGAAAACCTCCCAGGATGGGGTGGACAGAATCCGCTCAAATTGAAAAACGAAGCCCGCCATGAGATTCGGGGTTGAATTTAAGGGTTAGAGGCACTTTTGGATGCTTGATTTGGGAGGGCATAATTTTTGGCCCAAAAATCAAAAATTTCCTGACTGCGGAGTCAGGAAAACCTCCCAGGATGGGCCGGACCGAATCCGCTCAAATTGAAAAACGAAGCCTGCCATGAGATTCGGGGTTGAATTTAAGGGTTAGAGGCACTTTTGGATGCTTGATTTGGGAGGGCATAATTTTTGGCCCAAAAATCAAATATTTCCTGACCGCGGAGTCAGGAAAACCTCCCGGGATGGGCCGGACCGAATCCGCTCAAATTGAAAAACGAAGCCCGACATGAGATTCGGGGTTGAATTTAAGGGTTAGAGGCACTTTTGGATGCTTGATTTGGGAGGGCATAATTTTTGGCCCCAAAATCAAACATTTCCTGACCGCGGAGTCAGGAAAATCTCCCGGGATGGGCCGGACCAAATCCGCTCAAATTGAAAAACGAAGCCCACCATGAGATTCGGGGTTGAATTTAAGGGTTAGAGGCACTTTTGGATGCTTGATTTGGGAGGGCATAATTTTTGGCCCAAAAATCAAAAATTTCCTGACCGCGTAGTCAGGAAAACCTCCGGGGATGGGCCGGACCGAATCCGCTCAAATTGAAAAACGAAGCCCGCCATGAGATTTGGGGTTGAATTTAAGGGTTAGAGGCACTTTTGGATGCTTGATTTGGGAGGGCATAATTTTTGGCCCCAAAATCAAAAATTTCCTGACCGCGGAGTCAGGAAAATCTCCCGGGATGGGCCGGACCAAATCCGCTCAAATTGAAAAACGAAGCCCACCATGAGATTCGGGGTTGAATTTAAGGGTTAGAGGCACTTTTGGATGCTTGATTTGGGAGGGCATAATTTTTGGCCCAAAAATCAAAAATTTCCTGACCGCGGAGTCAGGAAAACCTCCCAGGATGGGGTGGACAGAATCCGCTCAAATTGAAAAACGAAGCCCGCCATGAGATTCGGGGTTGAATTTAAGGGTTAGAGGCACTTTTGGATGCTTGATTTGGGAGGGCATAATTTTTGGCCCAAAAATCAAAAATTTCCTGACTGCGGAGTCAGGAAAACCTCCCAGGATGGGCCGGACCGAATCCGCTCAAATTGAAAAACGAAGCCTGCCATGAGATTCGGGGTTGAATTTAAGGGTTAGAGGCACTTTTGGATGCTTGATTTGGGAGGGCATAATTTTTGGCCCAAAAATCAAATATTTCCTGACCGCGGAGTCAGGAAAACCTCCCGGGATGGGCCGGACCGAATCCGCTCAAATTGAAAAACGAAGCCCGACATGAGATTCGGGGTTGAATTTAAGGGTTAGAGGCACTTTTGGATGCTTGATTTGGGAGGGCATAATTTTTGGCCCAAAAATCAAAAATTTCCTGACCGCGTAGTCAGGAAAACCTCCGGGGATGGGCCGGACCGAATCCGCTCAAATTGAAAAACGAAGCCCGCCATGAGATTTGGGGTTGAATTTAAGGGTTAGAGGCACTTTTGGATGCTTGATTTGGGAGGGCATAATTTTTGGCCCCAAAATCAAACATTTCCTGACCGCGGAGTCAGGAAAACCTCCCGGGATGGGTTGGACGGGATCGGCTCAAATTGAAAAACGAAGCCCGCCATGAGATTCGGGGTTGAATTTAAGGGTTAGAGGCACTTTTGGATGCTTGATTTGGGAGGGCATAATTTTTGGCCCAAAAATCAAAAATTTCCTGACCGCGGAGTCAGGAAAACCTCCCGGGATGGGCCGGACCGAATCCGCTCAAATTGAAAAACGAAGCCTGCCATGAGATTCGGGGTTGAATTTAAGGGTTAGAGGCACTTTTGGATGCTTGATTTGGGAGGGCATAATTTTTGGCCCAAAAATCAAAAATTTCCTGACTGCGGAGCCAGGAAAACCTCCCGGGATGGGCCGGACCGAATCCGCTCAAATTGAAAAACGAAGCCCGCCATGAGATTCGGGGTTGAATTTAAGGGTTAGAGGCACTTTTGGATGCTTGATTTGGGAGGGCATAATTTTTGGCCCCAAAATCAAACATTTCCTGACCGCGGAGTCAGGAAAACCTCCCGGGATGGGCCGGACCGAATCCGCTCAAATTTAAAAACGAAGCCCGCCATGAGATTTGGGGTTGAATTTAAGGGTTAGAGGCACTTTTGGATGCTTGATTTGGGAGGGCATAATTTTTGGCCCCAAAATCAAACATTTCCTGACCGCGGAGTCAGGAAAACCTCCCGGGATGGGCCGGACCGAATCCGCTCAAATTTAAAAACGAAGCCCGCCATGAGATTCGGGGTTGAATTTAAGGGTTAGAGGCACTTTTGGATGCTTGATTTGGGAGGGCATAATTTTTGGCCCAAAAATCAAAAATTTCCTGACCGCGGAGTCAGGAAAACCTCCCGGGATGGGCCGGACCGAATCCGCTCAAATTGAAAAACGAAGCCCGCCATGAGATTCGGGGTTGAATTTAAGGGTTAGAGGCACTTTTGGATGCTTGATTTGGGAGGGCATAATTTTTGGCCCCAAAATCAAACATTTCCTGATTGCGGAGTCAGGAAAAACTCCTGGGATGGGCTGGACGGAATCCGCTCAAATTGAAATACGAAGCCCGCCATGAGATTCGGGGTTGAATTTAAGGGTTAGAGGCACTTTTGGATGCTTGATTTAGGAGGGCATAATTTTTGGCCCCAAAATCAAAAATTTCCTGACCGCGGAGTCAGGAAAACCTCCCGGGATGGGCCGGACCGAATCCGCTCAAATTGAAAAACGAAGCCCACCATGAGATTCGGGGTTGAATTTAAGGGTTAGAGGCACTTTTGGATGCTTGATTTGGGAGGGCATAATTTTTGGCCCAAAAATCAAAAATTTCCTGACCGCGGAGTCAGGAAAACCTCCCGGGATGGGCCGGACCGAATCCGCTCAAATTGAAAAACGAAGCCCGCCATGAGATTCGGGGTTGAATTTAAGGGTTAGAGGCACTTTTGGATGCTTGATTTGGGAGGGCATAATTTTTGGCCCCAAAATCAAAAATTTCCTGACCGCGGAGTCAGGAAAACCTCCCGGGATGGGCCGGACCGAATCCGCTCAAATTGAAAAACGAAGCCCGCCATGAGATTTGGGGTTGAATTTAAGGGTTAGAGGCACTTTTGGATGCTTGATTTGGGAGGGCATAATTTTTGGCCCAAAAATCAAAAATTTCCTGACCGCGGAGTCAGGAAAACCTCCCGGGATGGGCCGGACCGAATCCGCTCAAATTGAAAAACGAAGCCTGCCATGAGATTCGGGGTTGAATTTAAGGGTTAGAGGCACTTTTGGATGCTTGATTTGGGAGGGCATAATTTTTGGCCCAAAAATCAAATATTTCCTGACCGCGGAGTCAGGAAAACCTCCCGGGATGGGCTGGACAGAATCCGCTCAAATTGAAAAACGAAGCCCGCCATGAGATTCGGGGTTGAATTTAAGGGTTAGAGGCACTTTTGGATGCTTGATTTGGGAGGGCATAATTTTTGGCCCAAAAATCAAAAATTTCCTGACTGCGGAGCCAGGAAAACCTCCCGGGATGGGCCGGACCGAATCCGCTCAAATTGAAAAACGAAGCCCGCCATGAGATTCGGGGTTGAATTTAAGGGTTAGAGGCACTTTTGGATGCTTGATTTGGGAGGGCATAATTTTTGGCCCCAAAATCAAACATTTCCTGACCGCGGAGTCAGGAAAACCTCCCGGGATGGGCCGGACCGAATCCGCTCAAATTGAAAAACGAAGCCCGCCATGAGATTCGGGGTTGAATTTAAGGGTTAGAGGCACTTTTGGATGCTTGATTTGGGAGGGCATAATTTTTGGCCCCAAAATCAAACATTTCCTGATTGCGGAGTCAGGAAAAACTCCTGGGATGGGCTGGACGGAATCCGCTCAAATTGAAATACGAAGCCCGCCATGAGATTCGGGGTTGAATTTAAGGGTTAGAGGCACTTTTGGATGCTTGATTTAGGAGGGCATAATTTTTGGCCCCAAAATCAAAAATTTCCTGACCGCGGAGTCAGGAAAACCTCCCGGGATGGGCCGGACCGAATCCGCTCAAATTGAAAAACGAAGCCCACCATGAGATTCGGGGTTGAATTTAAGGGTTAGAGGCACTTTTGGATGCTTGATTTGGGAGGGCATAATTTTTGGCCCAAAAATCAAAAATTTCCTGACCGCGTAGTCAGGAAAACCTCCGGGGATGGGCCGCACCGAATCCGCTCAAATTGAAAAACGAAGCCCGCCATGAGATTTGGGGTTGAATTTAAGGGTTAGAGGCCCTTTTGGATGCTTGATTTGGGAGGGCATAATTTTTGGCCCCAAAATCAAAAATTTCCTGACCGCGGAGTCAGGAAAACCTCCCGGGATGGGTTGGACGGGATCGGCTCAAATTGAAAAACGAAGCCCGCCATGAGATTCGGGGTTGAATTTAAGGGTTAGAGGCACTTTTGGATGCTTGATTTGGGAGGGCATAATTTTTGGCCCAAAAATCAAATATTTCCTGACCGCGGAGTCAGGAAAACCTCCCGGGATGGGCCGGACCGAATCCGCTCAAATTGAAAAACGAAGCCCGCCATGAGATTCGGGGATGAATTTAAGGGTTAGAGGCCCTTTTGGATGCTTGATTTGGGAGGGCATAATTTTTGGCCCCAATATCAAAAATTTCCTGACCGCGGAGTCAGGAAAACCTCCCGGGATGGGCCGGACGGGATCGGCTCAAATTGAAAAACGAAGCCCACCATGAGATTCGGGGTTGAATTTAAGGGTTAGAGGCACTTTTGGATGCTTGATTTGGGAGGGCATAATTTTTGGCCCAAAAATCAAAAATTTCCTGACCGCGGAGTCAGGAATACCTCCCGGGATGGGCCGGACCGAATCCGCTCAAATTGAAAAACGAAGCCCGCCATGAGATTCGGGGTTGAATTTAAGGGTTAGAGGCACTTTTGGATGCTTGATTTGGGAGGGCATAATTTTTGGCCCAAAAATCAAAAATTTCCTGACCGCGGAGTCAGGAAAACCTCCCAGGATGGGGTGGACAGAATCCGCTCAAATTGAAAAACGAAGCCCGCCATGAGATTCGGGGTTGAATTTAAGGGTTAGAGGCACTTTTGGATGCTTGATTTGGGAGGGCATAATTTTTGGCCCAAAAATCAAAAATTTCCTGACTGCGGAGTCAGGAAAACCTCCCAGGATGGGCCGGACCGAATCCGCTCAAATTGAAAAACGAAGCCTGCCATGAGATTCGGGGTTGAATTTAAGGGTTAGAGGCACTTTTGGATGCTTGATTTGGGAGGGCATAATTTTTGGCCCAAAAATCAAATATTTCCTGACCGCGGAGTCAGGAAAACCTCCCGGGATGGGCCGGACCGAATCCGCTCAAATTGAAAAACGAAGCCCGACATGAGATTCGGGGTTGAATTTAAGGGTTAGAGGCACTTTTGGATGCTTGATTTGGGAGGGCATAATTTTTGGCCCCAAAATCAAACATTTCCTGACCGCGGAGTCAGGAAAATCTCCCGGGATGGGCCGGACCAAATCCGCTCAAATTGAAAAACGAAGCCCACCATGAGATTCGGGGTTGAATTTAAGGGTTAGAGGCACTTTTGGATGCTTGATTTGGGAGGGCATAATTTTTGGCCCAAAAATCAAAAATTTCCTGACCGCGTAGTCAGGAAAACCTCCGGGGATGGGCCGGACCGAATCCGCTCAAATTGAAAAACGAAGCCCGCCATGAGATTTGGGGTTGAATTTAAGGGTTAGAGGCCCTTTTGGATGCTTGATTTGGGAGGGCATAATTTTTGGCCCCAAAATCAAAAATTTCCTGACCGCGGAGTCAGGAAAACCTCCCGGGATGGGTTGGACGGGATTGGCTCAAATTGAAAAACGAAGCCCGCCATGAGATTCGGGGTTGAATTTAAGGGTTAGAGGCACTTTTGGATGCTTGATTTGGGAGGGCATAATTTTTGGCCCAAAAATCAAAAATTTCCTGACCGCGGAGTCAGGAAAACCTCCCGGGATGGGCCGGACCGAATCCGCTCAAATTGAAAAACGAAGCCCGACATGAGATTCGGGGTTGAATTTAAGGGTTAGAGGCACTTTTGGATGCTTGATTTGGGAGGGCATAATTTTTGGCCCCAAAATCAAACATTTCCTGACCGCGGAGTCAGGAAAATCTCCCGGGATGGGCCGGACCAAATCCGCTCAAATTGAAAAACGAAGCCCACCATGAGATTCGGGGTTGAATTTAAGGGTTAGAGGCACTTTTGGATGCTTGATTTGGGAGGGCATAATTTTTGGCCCAAAAATCAAAAATTTCCTGACCGCGTAGTCAGGAAAACCTCCGGGGATGGGCCGGACCGAATCCGCTCAAATTGAAAAACGAAGCCCGCCATGAGATTTGGGGTTGAATTTAAGGGTTAGAGGCCCTTTTGGATGCTTGATTTGGGAGGGCATAATTTTTGGCCCCAAAATCAAAAATTTCCTGACCGCGGAGTCAGGAAAACCTCCCGGGATGGGTTGGACGGGATTGGCTCAAATTGAAAAACGAAGCCCGCCATGAGATTCGGGGTTGAATTTAAGGGTTAGAGGCACTTTTGGATGCTTGATTTGGGAGGGCATAATTTTTGGCCCAAAAATCAAAAATTTCCTGACCGCGGAGTCAGGAAAACCTCCCGGGATGGGCCGGACCGAATCCGCTCAAATTGAAAAACGAAGCCTGCCATGAGATTCGGGGTTGAATTTAAGGGTTAGAGGCACTTTTGGATGCTTGATTTGGGAGGGCATAATTTTTGGCCCAAAAATCAAATATTTCCTGACCGCGGAGTCAGGAAAACCTCCCGGGATGGGCTGGACAGAATCCGCTCAAATTGAAAAACGAAGCCCGCCATGAGATTCGGGGTTGAATTTAAGGGTTAGAGGCACTTTTGGATGCTTGATTTGGGAGGGCATAATTTTTGGCCCAAAAATCAAAAATTTCCTGACTGCGGAGCCAGGAAAACCTCCCGGGATGGGCCGGACCGAATCCGCTCAAATTGAAAAACGAAGCCCGCCATGAGATTCGGGGTTGAATTTAAGGGTTAGAGGCACTTTTGGATGCTTGATTTGGGAGGGCATAATTTTTGGCCCCAAAATCAAACATTTCCTGACCGCGGAGTCAGGAAAACCTCCCGGGATGGGCCGGACTGAATCCGCTCAAATTTAAAAACGAAGCCCGCCATGAGATTCGGGGTTGAATTTAAGGGTTAGAGGCACTTTTGGATGCTTGATTTGGGAGGGCATAATTTTTGGCCCCAAAATCAAACATTTCCTGACCGCGGAGTCAGGAAAACCTCCCGGGATGGGCCGGACCGAATCCGCTCAAATTTAAAAACGAAGCCCGCCATGAGATTCGGGGTTGAATTTAAGGGTTAGAGGCACTTTTGGATGCTTGATTTGGGAGGGCATAATTTTTGGCCCAAAAATCAAAAATGTCCTGACCGCGGAGTCAGGAAAACCTCCCGGGATGGGCCGGACCGAATCCGCTCAAATTGAAAAACGAAGCCCGCCATGAGATTCGGGGTTGAATTTAAGGGTTAGAGGCACTTTTGGATGCTTGATTTGGGAGGGCATAATTTTTGGCCCCAAAATCAAACATTTCCTGATTGCGGAGTCAGGAAAAACTCCTGGGATGGGCTGGACGGAATCCACTCAAATTGAAATACGAAGCCCGCCATGAGATTCGGGGTTGAATTTAAGGGTTAGAGGCACTTTTGGATGCTTGATTTAGGAGGGCATAATTTTTGGCCCCAAAATCAAAAATTTCCTGACCGCGGAGTCAGGAAAACCTCCCGGGATGGGCCGGACCGAATCCGCTCAAATTGAAAAACGAAGCCCACCATGAGATTCGGGGTTGAATTTAAGGGTTAGAGGCACTTTTGGATGCTTGATTTGGGAGGGCATAATTTTTGGCCCAAAAATCAAAAATTTCCTGACCGCGGAGTCAGGAAAACCTCCCGGGATGGGCCGGACCGAATCCGCTCAAATTGAAAAACGAAGCCCGCCATGAGATTCGGGGTTGAATTTAAGGGTTAGAGGCACTTTTGGATGCTTGATTTGGGAGGGCATAATTTTTGGCCCCAAAATCAAAAATTTCCTGACCGCGGAGTCAGGAAAACCTCCCGGGATGGGCCGGACCGAATCCGCTCAAATTGAAAAACGAAGCCCGCCATGAGATTCGGGGTTGAATTTAAGGGTTAGAGGCACTTTTGGATGCTTGATTTGGGAGGGCATAATTTTTGGCCCAAAAATCAAAAATTTCCTGACCGCGGAGTCAGGAAAACCTCCCGGGATGGGCCGGACCGAATCCGCTCAAATTGAAAAACGAAGCCTGCCATGAGATTCGGGGTTGAATTTAAGGGTTAGAGGCACTTTTGGATGCTTGATTTGGGAGGGCATAATTTTTGGCCCAAAAATCAAATATTTCCTGACCGCGGAGTCAGGAAAACCTCCCGGGATGGGCTGGACAGAATCCGCTCAAATTGAAAAACGAAGCCCGCCATGAGATTCGGGGTTGAATTTAAGGGTTAGAGGCACTTTTGGATGCTTGATTTGGGAGGGCATAATTTTTGGCCCAAAAATCAAAAATTTCCTGACTGCGGAGCCAGGAAAACCTCCGGGGATGGGCCGGACCGAATCCGCTCAAATTGAAAAACGAAGCCCGCCATGAGATTCGGGGTTGAATTTAAGGGTTAGAGGCACTTTTGGATGCTTGATTTGGGAGGGCATAATTTTTGGCCCCAAAATCAAACATTTCCTGACCGCGGAGTCAGGAAAACCTCCCGGGATGGGCCGGACCGAATCCGCTCAAATTGAAAAACGAAGCCCGCCATGAGATTCGGGGTTGAATTTAAGGGTTAGAGGCACTTTTGGATGCTTGATTTGGGAGGGCATAATTTTTGGCCCAAAAATCAAAAATTTCCTGACCGCGGAGTCAGGAAAACCTCCCGGGATGGGCCGGACCGAATCCGCTCAAATTGAAAAACGAAGCCCGCCATGAGATTCGGGGTTGAATTTAAGGGTTAGAGGCACTTTTGGATGCTTGATTTGGGAGGGCATAATTTTTGGCCCCAAAATCAAACATTTCCTGATTGCGGAGTCAGGAAAAACTCCTGGGATGGGCTGGACGGAATCCGCTCAAATTGAAATACGAAGCCCGCCATGAGATTCGGGGTTGAATTTAAGGGTTAGAGGTACTTTTGGATGCTTGATTTAGGAGGGCATAATTTTTGGCCCCAAAATCAAAAATTTCCTGACCGCGGAGTCAGGAAAACCTCCCGGGATGGGCCGGACCGAATCCGCTCAAATTGAAAAACGAAGCCCACCATGAGATTCGGGGTTGAATTTAAGGGTTAGAGGCACTTTTGGATGCTTGATTTGGGAGGGCATTATTTTTGGCCCAAAAATCAAAAATTTCCTGACCGCGGAGTCAGGAAAACCTCCCGGGATGGGCCGGACCGAATCCGCTCAAATTGAAAAACGAAGCCCGCCATGAGATTCGGGGTTGAATTTAAGGGTTAGAGGCACTTTTGGATGCTTGATTTGGGAGGGCATAATTTTTGGCCCAAAAATCAAAAATTTCCTGACCGCGGAGTCAGGAAAACCTCCCGGGATGGGCCGGACCGAATCCGCTCAAATTGAAAAACGAAGCCCGCCATGAGATTCGGGGTTGAATTTAAGGGTTAGAGGCACTTTTGGATGCTTGATTTGGGAGGGCATAATTTTTGGCCCAAAAATCAAAAATTTCCTGACCGCGGAGTCAGGAAAACCTCCCGGGATGGGCCGGACCGAATCCGCTCAAATTGAAAAACGAAGCCCGCCATGAGATTCGGGGTTGAATTTAAGGGTTAGAGGCACTTTTGGATGCTTGATTTGGGAGGGCATAATTTTTGGCCCAAAAACCAAAAATGTCCTGACCGCGGAGTCAGGAAAACCTCCCGGGATGGGCCGGACCGAATCCGCTCAAATTGAAAAACGAAGCCCGCCATGAGATTCGGGGTTGAATTTAAGGGTTAGAGGCACTTTTGGATGCTTGATTTGGGAGGGCATAATTTTTGGCCCCAAAATCAAACATTTCCTGACCGCGGAGTCAGGAAAAACTCCCGGGATGGGCTGGACGGAATCCGCTCAAATTGAAAAACGAAGCCCGCCATGAGATTCGGGGTTGAATTTAAGGGTTAGAGGCACTTTTGGATGCTTGATTTGGGAGGGCATAATTTTTGGCCCCAAAATCAAAAATTTCCTGACCGCGGAGTCAGGAAAACCTCCCGGGATGGGCCGGACCGAATCCGCTCAAATTGAAAAACGAAGCCCACCATGAGATTCGGGGTTGAATTTAAGGGTTAGAGGCACTTTTGGATGCTTGATTTGGGAGGGCATAATTTTTGGCCCAAAAATCAAAAATTTCCTGACCGCGGAGTCAGGAAAACCTCCCGGGATGGGCCGGACGGGATCGGCTCAAATTGAAAAACGAAGCCCGCCATGAGATTCGGGGTTGAATTTAAGGGTTAGAGGCACTTTTGGATGCTTGATTTGGGAGGGCATAATTTTTGGCCCAAAAATCAAAAATTTCCTGACCGCGGAGTCAGGAAAACCTCCCGGGATGGGCAGGACGGAATCCGCTCAAATTGAAAAACGAAGCCCGCCATGAGATTCGGGGTTGAATTTAAGGGTTAGAGGCACTTTTGGATGCTTGATTTCGGAGGGCATAATTTTTGGCCCCAAAATCAAATATTTCCTGACCGCGGAGTCAGGAAAACCTCCCGGGATGGGCCGGACCGAATCCGCTCAAATTGAAAAACGAAGCCCGCCATGAGATTCGGGCTTGAATTTAAGGGTTAGAGGCACTTTTGGATGCTTGATTTGGGAGGGCATAATTTTTGGCCCAAAAATCAAAAATTTCCTGACCGCGGAGTCAGGAAAACCTCCCGGGATGGGCTGGACGGAATCCGCTCAAATTGAAAAACGAAGCCCGCCATGAGATTCGGGGTTGAATTTAAGGGTTAGAGGCACTTTTGGATGCTTGATTTGGGAGGGCATAATTTTTGGCCCAAAAATCAAACATTTCCTGACCGCGGAGTCAGGAAAACCTCCCGGGATGGGCCGGACCGAATCCGCTCAAATTGAAAAACGAAGCCCGCCATGAGATTCGGGGTTGAATTTAAGGGTTAGAGGCACTTTTGGATGCTTGATTTGGGAGGGCATAATTTTTGGCCCCAAAATCAAACATTTCCTGACCGCGGAGTCAGGAAAACCTCCCGGGATGGGCCGGACGGAATCCGCTCAAATTGAAAAACGAAGCCCGCCATGAGATTCGGGGTTGAATTTAAGGGTTAGAGGCACTTTTGGATGCTTGATTTGGGAGGGCATAATTTTTGGCCCAAAAATCAAACATTTCCTGACCGCGGAGTCAGGAAAACCTCCCGGGATGGGCCGGACCGAATCCGCTCAAATTGAAAAACGAAGCCCGCCATGAGATTCGGGGTTGAATTTAAGGGTTAGAGGCACTTTTGGATGCTTGATTTGGGAGGGCATAATTTTTGGCCCAAAAATCAAAAATTTCCTGACCGCGGAGTCAGGAAAACCTCCCGGGATGGGCCGGACCGAATCCGCTCAAATTGAAAAACGAAGCCCGCCATGAGATTCGGGGTTGAATTTAAGGGTTAGAGGCACTTTTGGATGCTTGATTTGGGAGGGCATAATTTTTGGCCCCAAAATCAAACATTTCCTGATTGCGGAGTCAGGAAAAACTCCTGGGATGGGCTGGACGGAATCCGCTCAAATTGAAATACGAAGCCCGCCATGAGATTCGGGGTTGAATTTAAGGGTTAGAGGCACTTTTGGATGCTTGATTTAGGAGGGCATAATTTTTGGCCCCAAAATCAAAAATTTCCTGACCGCGGAGTCAGGAAAACCTCCCGGGATGGGCCGGACCGAATCCGCTCAAATTGAAAAACGAAGCCCACCATGAGATTCGGGGTTGAATTTAAGGGTTAGAGGCACTTTTGGATGCTTGATTTGGGAGGGCATAATTTTTGGCCCAAAAATCAAAAATGTCCTGACCGCGGAGTCAGGAAAACCTCCCGGGATGGGCCGGACGGGATCGGCTCAAATTGAAAAACGAAGCCCGCCATGAGATTCGGGGTTGAATTTAAGGGTTAGAGGCACTTTTGGATGCTTGATTTGGGAGGGCATAATTTTTGGCCCAAAAATCAAAAATGTCCTGACCGCGGAGTCAGGAAAACCTCCCGGGATGGGCCGGACGGGATCGGCTCAAATTGAAAAACGAAGCCCGCCATGAGATTCGGGGTTGAATTTAAGGGTTAGAGGCACTTTTGGATGCTTGATTTGGGAGGGCATAATTTTTGGCCCAAAAATCAAAAATTTCCTGACCGCGGAGTCAGGAAAACCTCCCGGGATGGGCAGGACGGAATCCGCTCAAATTGAAAAACGAAGCCCGCCATGAGATTCGGGGTTGAATTTAAGGGTTAGAGGCACTTTTGGATGCTTGATTTCGGAGGGCATAATTTTTGGCCCCAAAATCAAATATTTCCTGACCGCGGAGTCAGGAAAACCTCCCGGGATGGGCCGGACCGAATCCGCTCAAATTGAAAAACGAAGCCCGCCATGAGATTCGGGCTTGAATTTAAGGGTTAGAGGCACTTTTGGATGCTTGATTTGGGAGGGCATAATTTTTGGCCCAAAAATCAAATATTTCCTGACCGCGGAGTCAGGAAAACCTCCCGGGATGGGCCGGACGGGATCGGCTCAAATTGAAAAACGAAGCCCGCCATGAGATTCGGGGTTGAATTTAAGGGTTAGAGGCACTTTTGGATGCTTGATTTGGGAGGGCATAATTTTTGGCCCAAAAATCAAAAATTTCCTGACCGCGGAGTCAGGAAAACCTCCCGGGATGGGCAGGACGGAATCCGCTCAAATTGAAAAACGAAGCCCGCCATGAGATTCGGGGTTGAATTTAAGGGTTAGAGGCACTTTTGGATGCTTGATTTCGGAGGGCATAATTTTTGGCCCCAAAATCAAATATTTCCTGACCGCGGAGTCAGGAAAACCTCCCGGGATGGGCCGGACCGAATCCGCTCAAATTGAAAAACGAAGCCCGCCATGAGATTCGGGCTTGAATTTAAGGGTTAGAGGCACTTTTGGATGCTTGATTTGGGAGGGCATAATTTTTGGCCCAAAAATCAAAAATTTCCTGACCGCGGAGTCAGGAAAACCTCCCGGGATGGGCTGGACGGAATCCGCTCAAATTGAAAAACGAAGCCCGCCATGAGATTCGGGGTTGAATTTAAGGGTTAGAGGCACTTTTGGATGCTTGATTTGGGAGGGCATAATTTTTGGCCCAAAAATCAAACATTTCCTGACCGCGGAGTCAGGAAAACCTCCCGGGATGGGCCGGACCGAATCCGCTCAAATTGAAAAACGAAGCCCGCCATGAGATTCGGGGTTGAATTTAAGGGTTAGAGGCACTTTTGGATGCTTGATTTGGGAGGGCATAATTTTTGGCCCCAAAATCAAACATTTCCTGACCGCGGAGTCAGGAAAACCTCCCGGGATGGGCCGGACCGAATCCGCTCAAATTGAAAAACGAAGCCCGCCATGAGATTCGGGGTTGAATTTAAGGGTTAGAGGCACTTTTGGATGCTTGATTTGGGAGGGCATAATTTTTGGCCCCAAAATCAAACATTTCCTGACCGCGGAGTCAGGAAAACCTCCCGGGATGGGCCGGACCGAATCCGCTCAAATTGAAAAACGAAGCCCGCCATGAGATTCGGGGTTGAATTTAAGGGTTAGAGGCACTTTTGGATGCTTGATTTGGGAGGGCATAATTTTTGGCCCAAAAATCAAAAATTTCCTGACCGCGGAGTCAGGAAAACCTCCCGGGATGGGCCGGACCGAATCCGCTCAAATTGAAAAACGAAGCCCGCCATGAGATTCGGGGTTGAATTTAAGGGTTAGAGGCACTTTTGGATGCTTGATTTGGGAGGGCATAATTTTTGGCCCCAAAATCAAACATTTCCTGATTGCGGAGTCAGGAAAAACTCCTGGGATGGGCTGGACGGAATCCGCTCAAATTGAAATACGAAGCCCGCCATGAGATTCGGGGTTGAATTTAAGGGTTAGAGGCACTTTTGGATGCTTGATTTAGGAGGGCATAATTTTTGGCCCCAAAATCAAAAATTTCCTGACCGCGGAGTCAGGAAAACCTCCCGGGATGGGCCGGACCGAATCCGCTCAAATTGAAAAACGAAGCCCACCATGAGATTCGGGGTTGAATTTAAGGGTTAGAGGCACTTTTGGATGCTTGATTTGGGAGGGCATAATTTTTGGCCCAAAAATCAAAAATTTCCTGACCGCGGAGTCAGGAAAACCTCCCGGGATGGGCCGGACCGAATCCGCTCAAATTGAAAAACGAAGCCCGCCATGAGATTCGGGGTTGAATTTAAGGGTTAGAGGCACTTTTGGATGCTTGATTTGGGAGGGCATAATTTTTGGCCCAAAAATCAAAAATTTCCTGACCGCGGAGTCAGGAAAACCTCCCGGGATGGGCCGGACGGGATCCGCTCAAATTGAAAAACGAAGCCCGCCATGAGATTCGGGGTTGAATTTAAGGGTTAGAGGCACTTTTGGATGCTTGATTTGGGAGGGCATAATTTTTGGCCCAAAAATCAAAAATTTCCTGACCGCGGAGTCAGGAAAACCTCCCGGGATGGGCCGGACCGAATCCGCTCAAATTGAAAAACGAAGCCCGCCATGAGATTCGGGGTTGAATTTAAGGGTTAGAGGCACTTTTGGATGCTTGATTTGGGAGGGCATAATTTTTGGCCCAAAAACCAAAAATGTCCTGACCGCGGAGTCAGGAAAACCTCCCGGGATGGGCCGGACCGAATCCGCTCAAATTGAAAAACGAAGCCCGCCATGAGATTCGGGGTTGAATTTAAGGGTTAGAGGCACTTTTGGATGCTTGATTTGGGAGGGCATAATTTTTGGCCCCAAAATCAAACATTTCCTGACCGCGGAGTCAGGAAAAACTCCCGGGATGGGCTGGACGGAATCCGCTCAAATTGAAAAACGAAGCCCGCCATGAGATTCGGGGTTGAATTTAAGGGTTAGAGGCACTTTTGGATGCTTGATTTGGGAGGGCATAATTTTTGGCCCCAAAATCAAAAATTTCCTGACCGTGGAGTCAGGAAAACCTCCCGGGATGGGCCGGACCGAATCCGCTCAAATTGAAAAACGAAGCCCACCATGAGATTCGGGGTTGAATTTAAGGGTTAGAGGCACTTTTGGATGCTTGATTTGGGAGGGCATAATTTTTGGCCCAAAAATCAAAAATTTCCTGACCGCGGAGTCAGGAAAACCTCCCGGGATGGGCCGGACGGGATCGGCTCAAATTGAAAAACGAAGCCCGCCATGAGATTCGGGGTTGAATTTAAGGGTTAGAGGCACTTTTGGATGCTTGATTTGGGAGGGCATAATTTTTGGCCCAAAAATCAAAAATTTCCTGACCGCGGAGTCAGGAAAACCTCCCGGGATGGGCAGGACGGAATCCGCTCAAATTGAAAAATGAAGCCCGCCATGAGATTCGGGGTTGAATTTAAGGGTTAGAGGCACTTTTGGATGCTTGATTTCGGAGGGCATAATTTTTGGCCCCAAAATCAAATATTTCCTGACCGCGGAGTCAGGAAAACCTCCCGGGATGGGCCGGACCGAATCCGCTCAAATTGAAAAACGAAGCCCGCCATGAGATTCGGGCTTGAATTTAAGGGTTAGAGGCACTTTTGGATGCTTGATTTGGGAGGGCATAATTTTTGGCCCAAAAATCAAAAATTTCCTGACCGCGGAGTCAGGAAAACCTCCCGGGATGGGCTGGACGGAATCCGCTCAAATTGAAAAACGAAGCCCGCCATGAGATTCGGGGTTGAATTTAAGGGTTAGAGGCACTTTTGGATGCTTGATTTGGGAGGGCATAATTTTTGGCCCAAAAATCAAACATTTCCTGACCGCGGAGTCAGGAAAACCTCCCGGGATGGGCCGGACCGAATCCGCTCAAATTGAAAAACGAAGCCCGCCATGAGATTCGGGGTTGAATTTAAGGGTTAGAGGCACTTTTGGATGCTTGATTTGGGAGGGCATAATTTTTGGCCCCAAAATCAAACATTTCCTGACCGCGGAGTCAGGAAAAACTCCCGGGATGGGCTGGACGGAATCCGCTCAAATTGAAAAACGAAGCCCGCCATGAGATTCGGGGTTGAATTTAAGGGTTAGAGGCACTTTTGGATGCTTGATTTGGGAGGGCATAATTTTTGGCCCCAAAATCAAAAATTTCCTGACCGCGGAGTCAGGAAAACCTCCCGGGATGGGCCGGACCGAATCCGCTCAAATTGAAAAACGAAGCCCACCATGAGATTCGGGGTTGAATTTAAGGGTTAGAGGCACTTTTGGATGCTTGATTTGGGAGGGCATAATTTTTGGCCCCAAAATCAAAAATTTCCTGACCGCGGAGTCAGGAAAACCTCCCGGGATGGGCCGGACCGAATCCGCTCAAATTGAAAAACGAAGCCCACCATGAGATTCGGGGTTGAATTTAAGGGTTAGAGGCACTTTTGGATGCTTGATTTGGGAGGGCATAATTTTTGGCCCAAAAATCAAAAATTTCCTGACCGCGGAGTCAGGAAAACCTCCCGGGATGGGCCGGACGGGATCGGCTCAAATTGAAAAACGAAGCCCGCCATGAGATTCGGGGTTGAATTTAAGGGTTAGAGGCACTTTTGGATGCTTGATTTGGGAGGGCATAATTTTTGGCCCAAAAATCAAAAATTTCCTGACCGCGGAGTCAGGAAAACCTCCCGGGATGGGCCGGACCGAATCCGCTCAAATTGAAAAACGAAGCCTGCCATGAGATTCGGGGTTGAATTTAAGGGTTAGAGGCACTTTTGGATGCTTGATTTGGGAGGGCATAATTTTTGGCCCAAAAATCAAAAATTTCCTGACCGCGGAGTCAGGAAAACCTCCCGGGATGGGCCGGACGGGATCGGCTCAAATTGAAAAACGAAGCCCGCCATGAGATTCGGGGTTGAATTTAAGGGTTAGAGGCACTTTTGGATGCTTGATTTGGGAGGGCATAATTTTTGGCCCAAAAATCAAAAATTTCCTGACCGCGGAGTCAGGAAAACCTCCCGGGATGGGCCGGACCGAATCCGCTCAAATTGAAAAACGAAGCCTGCCATGAGATTCGGGGTTGAATTTAAGGGTTAGAGGCACTTTTGGATGCTTGATTTGGGAGGGCATAATTTTTGGCCCAAAAATCAAATATTTCCTGACCGCGGAGTCAGGAAAACCTCCCGGGATGGGCTGGACAGAATCCGCTCAAATTGAAAAACGAAGCCCGCCATGAGATTCGGGGTTGAATTTAAGGGTTAGAGGCACTTTTGGATGCTTGATTTGGGAGGGCATAATTTTTGGCCCAAAAATCAAAAATTTCCTGACTGCGGAGCCAGGAAAACCTCCCGGGATGGGCCGGACCGAATCCGCTCAAATTGAAAAACGAAGCCCGCCATGAGATTCGGGGTTGAATTTAAGGGTTAGAGGCACTTTTGGATGCTTGATTTGGGAGGGCATAATTTTTGGCCCCAAAATCAAACATTTCCTGACCGCGGAGTCAGGAAAACCTCCCGGGATGGGCCGGACCGAATCCGCTCAAATTTAAAAACGAAGCCCGCCATGAGATTCGGGGTTGAATTTAAGGGTTAGAGGCACTTTTGGATGCTTGATTTGGGAGGGCATAATTTTTGGCCCCAAAATCAAACATTTCCTGACCGCGGAGTCAGGAAAACCTCCCGGGATGGGCCGGACCGAATCCGCTCAAATTTAAAAACGAAGCCCGCCATGAGATTCGGGGTTGAATTTAAGGGTTAGAGGCACTTTTGGATGCTTGATTTGGGAGGGCATAATTTTTGGCCCAAAAATCAAAAATTTCCTGACCGCGGAGTCAGGAAAACCTCCCGGGATGGGCCGGACCGAATCCGCTCAAATTGAAAAACGAAGCCCGCCATGAGATTCGGGGTTGAATTTAAGGGTTAGAGGCACTTTTGGATGCTTGATTTGAGAGGGCATAATTTTTGGCCCCAAAATCAAACATTTCCTGATTGCGGAGTCAGGAAAAACTCCTGGGATGGGCTGGACGGAATCCGCTCAAATTGAAATACGAAGCCCGCCATGAGATTCGGGGTTGAATTTAAGGGTTAGAGGCACTTTTGGATGCTTGATTTAGGAGGGCATAATTTTTGGCCCCAAAATCAAAAATTTCCTGACCGCGGAGTCAGGAAAACCTCCCGGGATGGGCCGGACCGAATCCGCTCAAATTGAAAAACGAAGCCCACCATGAGATTCGGGGTTGAATTTAAGGGTTAGAGGCACTTTTGGATGCTTGATTTGGGAGGGCATAATTTTTGGCCCAAAAATCAAAAATTTCCTGACCGCGGAGTCAGGAAAACCTCCCGGGATGGGCCGGACCGAATCCGCTCAAATTGAAAAACGAAGCCCGCCATGAGATTCGGGGTTGAATTTAAGGGTTAGAGGCACTTTTGGATGCTTGATTTGGGAGGGCATAATTTTTGGCCCCAAAATCAAATATTTCCTGACCGCGGAGTCAGGAAAACCTCCCGGGATGGGCCGGACCGAATCCGCTCAAATTGAAAAACGAAGCCCGCCATGAGATTCGGGGTTGAATTTAAGGGTTAGAGGCACTTTTGGATGCTTGATTTGGGAGGGCATAATTTTTGGCCCAAAAATCAAAAATTTCCTGACCGCGGAGTCAGGAAAACCTCCCGGGATGGGCCGGACCGAATCCGCTCAAATTGAAAAACGAAGCCTGCCATGAGATTCGGGGTTGAATTTAAGGGTTAGAGGCACTTTTGGATGCTTGATTTGGGAGGGCATAATTTTTGGCCCAAAAATCAAATATTTCCTGACCGCGGAGTCAGGAAAACCTCCCGGGATGGGCTGGACAGAATCCGCTCAAATTGAAAAACGAAGCCCGCCATGAGATTCGGGGTTGAATTTAAGGGTTAGAGGCACTTTTGGATGCTTGATTTGGGAGGGCATAATTTTTGGCCCAAAAATCAAAAATTTCCTGACTGCGGAGCCAGGAAAACCTCCCGGGATGGGCCGGACCGAATCCGCTCAAATTGAAAAACGAAGCCCGCCATGAGATTCGGGGTTGAATTTAAGGGTTAGAGGCACTTTTGGATGCTTGATTTGGGAGGGCATAATTTTTGGCCCAAAAATCAAAAATTTCCTGACCGCGGAGTCAGGAAAACCTCCCGGGATGGGCCGGACCGAATCCGCTCAAATTGAAAAACGAAGCCTGCCATGAGATTCGGGGTTGAATTTAAGGGTTAGAGGCACTTTTGGATGCTTGATTTGGGAGGGCATAATTTTTGGCCCAAAAATCAAATATTTCCTGACCGCGGAGTCAGGAAAACCTCCCGGGATGGGCTGGACAGAATCCGCTCAAATTGAAAAACGAAGCCCGCCATGAGATTCGGGGTTGAATTTAAGGGTTAGAGGCACTTTTGGATGCTTGATTTGGGAGGGCATAATTTTTGGCCCAAAAATCAAAAATTTCCTGACTGCGGAGCCAGGAAAACCTCCCGGGATGGGCCGGACCGAATCCGCTCAAATTGAAAAACGAAGCCCGCCATGAGATTCGGGGTTGAATTTAAGGGTTAGAGGCACTTTTGGATGCTTGATTTGGGAGGGCATAATTTTTGGCCCCAAAATCAAACATTTCCTGACCGCGGAGTCAGGAAAACCTCCCGGGATGGGCCGGACCGAATCCGCTCAAATTGAAAAACGAAGCCCGCCATGAGATTCGGGGTTGAATTTAAGGGTTAGAGGCACTTTTGGATGCTTGATTTGGGAGGGCATAATTTTTGGCCCAAAAATCAAAAATTTCCTGACCGCGGAGTCAGGAAAACCTCCCGGGATGGGCCGGACCGAATCCGCTCAAATTGAAAAACGAAGCCCGCCATGAGATTCGGGGTTGAATTTAAGGGTTAGAGGCACTTTTGGATGCTTGATTTGGGAGGGCATAATTTTTGGCCCCAAAATCAAACATTTCCTGATTGCGGAGTCAGGAAAAACTCCTGGGATGGGCTGGACGGAATCCGCTCAAATTGAAATACGAAGCCCGCCATGAGATTCGGGGTTGAATTTAAGGGTTAGAGGCACTTTTGGATGCTTGATTTAGGAGGGCATAATTTTTGGCCCCAAAATCAAACATTTCCTGACCGCGGAGTCAGGAAAACCTCCCGGGATGGGCCGGACCGAATCCGCTCAAATTGAAAAACGAAGCCCACCATGAGATTCGGGGTTGAATTTAAGGGTTAGAGGCACTTTTGGATGCTTGATTTGGGAGGGCATAATTTTTGGCCCCAAAATCAAAAATTTCCTGACCGCGGAGTCAGGAAAACCTCCCGGGATGGGCCGGACCGAATCCGCTCAAATTGAAAAACGAAGCCCGCCATGAGATTCGGGGTTGAATTTAAGGGTTAGAGGCACTTTTGGATGCTTGATTTGGGAGGGCATAATTTTTGGCCCAAAAATCAAAAATTTCCTGACCGCGGAGTCAGGAAAACCTCCCGGGATGGGCCGGACCGAATCCGCTCAAATTGAAAAACGAAGCCCGCCATGAGATTCGGGGTTGAATTTAAGGGTTAGAGGCACTTTTGGATGCTTGATTTGGGAGGGCATAATTTTTGGCCCAAAAACCAAAAATGTCCTGACCGCGGAGTCAGGAAAACCTCCCGGGATGGGCCGGACCGAATCCGCTCAAATTGAAAAACGAAGCCCGCCATGAGATTCGGGGTTGAATTTAAGGGTTAGAGGCACTTTTGGATGCTTGATTTGGGAGGGCATAATTTTTGGCCCCAAAATCAAACATTTCCTGACCGCGGAGTCAGGAAAAACTCCCGGGATGGGCTGGACGGAATCCGCTCAAATTGAAAAACGAAGCCCGCCATGAGATTCGGGGTTGAATTTAAGGGTTAGAGGCACTTTTGGATGCTTGATTTGGGAGGGCATAATTTTTGGCCCCAAAATCAAAAATTTCCTGACCGGGGAGTCAGGAAAACCTCCCGGGATGGGCCGGACCGAATCCGCTCAAATTGAAAAACGAAGCCCACCATGAGATTCGGGGTTGAATTTAAGGGTTAGAGGCACTTTTGGATGCTTGATTTGGGAGGGCATAATTTTTGGCCCAAAAATCAAAAATTTCCTGACCGCGGAGTCAGGAAAACCTCCCGGGATGGGCCGGACGGGATCGGCTCAAATTGAAAAACGAAGCCCGCCATGAGATTCGGGGTTGAATTTAAGGGTTAGAGGCACTTTTGGATGCTTGATTTGGGAGGGCATAATTTTTGGCCCAAAAATCAAAAATTTCCTGACCGCGGAGTCAGGAAAACCTCCCGGGATGGGCAGGACGGAATCCGCTCAAATTGAAAAACGAAGCCCGCCATGAGATTCGGGGTTGAATTTAAGGGTTAGAGGCACTTTTGGATGCTTGATTTCGGAGGGCATAATTTTTGGCCCCAAAATCAAATATTTCCTGACCGCGGAGTCAGGAAAACCTCCCGGGATGGGCCGGACCGAATCCGCTCAAATTGAAAAACGAAGCCCGCCATGAGATTCGGGCTTGAATTTAAGGGTTAGAGGCACTTTTGGATGCTTGATTTGGGAGGGCATAATTTTTGGCCCAAAAATCAAAAATTTCCTGACCGCGGAGTCAGGAAAACCTCCCGGGATGGGCTGGACGGAATCCGCTCAAATTGAAAAACGAAGCCCGCCATGAGATTCGGGGTTGAATTTAAGGGTTAGAGGCACTTTTGGATGCTTGATTTGGGAGGGCATAATTTTTGGCCCAAAAATCAAACATTTCCTGACCGCGGAGTCAGGAAAACCTCCCGGGATGGGCCGGACCGAATCCGCTCAAATTGAAAAACGAAGCCCGCCATGAGATTCGGGGTTGAATTTAAGGGTTAGAGGCACTTTTGGATGCTTGATTTGGGAGGGCATAATTTTTGGCCCCAAAATCAAACATTTCCTGACCGCGGAGTCAGGAAAAACTCCCGGGATGGGCTGGACGGAATCCGCTCAAATTGAAAAACGAAGCCCGCCATGAGATTCGGGGTTGAATTTAAGGGTTAGAGGCACTTTTGGATGCTTGATTTGGGAGGGCATAATTTTTGGCCCCAAAATCAAAAATTTCCTGACCGCGGAGTCAGGAAAACCTCCCGGGATGGGCCGGACCGAATCCGCTCAAATTGAAAAACGAAGCCCACCATGAGATTCGGGGTTGAATTTAAGGGTTAGAGGCACTTTTGGATGCTTGATTTGGGAGGGCATAATTTTTGGCCCCAAAATCAAAAATTTCCTGACCGCGGAGTCAGGAAAACCTCCCGGGATGGGCCGGACCGAATCCGCTCAAATTGAAAAACGAAGCCCACCATGAGATTCGGGGTTGAATTTAAGGGTTAGAGGCACTTTTGGATGCTTGATTTGGGAGGGCATAATTTTTGGCCCAAAAATCAAAAATTTCCTGACCGCGGAGTCAGGAAAACCTCCCGGGATGGGCCGGACGGGATCGGCTCAAATTGAAAAACGAAGCCCGCCATGAGATTCGGGGTTGAATTTAAGGGTTAGAGGCACTTTTGGATGCTTGATTTGGGAGGGCATAATTTTTGGCCCAAAAATCAAAAATTTCCTGACCGCGGAGTCAGGAAAACCTCCCGGGATGGGCAGGACGGAATCCGCTCAAATTGAAAAACAAAGCCCGCCATGAGATTCGGGGTTGAATTTAAGGGTTAGAGGCACTTTTGGATGCTTGATTTCGGAGGGCATAATTTTTGGCCCCAAAATCAAATATTTCCTGACCGCGGAGTCAGGAAAACCTCCCGGGATGGACGGACCGAATCCGCTCAAATTGAAAAACGAAGCCCACCATGAGATTCGGGGTTGAATTTAAGGGTTAGAGGCACTTTTGGATGCTTGATTTGGGAGGGCATAATTTTTGGCCCCAAAATCAAAAATTTCCTGACCGCGGAGTCAGGAAAACCTCCCGGGATGGGCCGGACCGAATCCGCTCAAATTGAAAAACGAAGCCCGCCATGAGATTCGGGGTTGAATTTAAGGGTTAGAGGCACTTTTGGATGCTTGATTTGGGAGGGCATAATTTTTGGCCCCAAAATCAAACATTTCCTGATTGCGGAGTCAGGAAAAACTCCTGGGATGGGCTGGACGGAATCCGCTCAAATTGAAATACGAAGCCCGCCATGAGATTCGGGGTTGAATTTAAGGGTTAGAGGCACTTTTGGATGCTTGATTTAGGAGGGCATAATTTTTGGCCCCAAAATCAAACATTTCCTGACCGCGGAGTCAGGAAAACCTCCCGGGATGGGCCGGACCGAATCCGCTCAAATTGAAAAACGAAGCCCACCATGAGATTCGGGGTTGAATTTAAGGGTTAGAGGCACTTTTGGATGCTTGATTTGGGAGGGCATAATTTTTGGCCCCAAAATCAAAAATTTCCTGACCGCGGAGTCAGGAAAACCTCCCGGGATGGGCCGGACCGAATCCGCTCAAATTGAAAAACGAAGCCCGCCATGAGATTCGGGGTTGAATTTAAGGGTTAGAGGCACTTTTGGATGCTTGATTTGGGAGGGCATAATTTTTGGCCCAAAAATCAAAAATTTCCTGACCGCGGAGTCAGGAAAACCTCCCGGGATGGGCCGGACCGAATCCGCTCAAATTGAAAAACGAAGCCCGCCATGAGATTCGGGGTTGAATTTAAGGGTTAGAGGCACTTTTGGATGCTTGATTTGGGAGGGCATAATTTTTGGCCCAAAAACCAAAAATGTCCTGACCGCGGAGTCAGGAAAACCTCCCGGGATGGGCCGGACCGAATCCGCTCAAATTGAAAAACGAAGCCCGCCATGAGATTCGGGGTTGAATTTAAGGGTTAGAGGCACTTTTGGATGCTTGATTTGGGAGGGCATAATTTTTGGCCCCAAAATCAAACATTTCCTGACCGCGGAGTCAGGAAAAACTCCCGGGATGGGCTGGACGGAATCCGCTCAAATTGAAAAACGAAGCCCGCCATGAGATTCGGGGTTGAATTTAAGGGTTAGAGGCACTTTTGGATGCTTGATTTGGGAGGGCATAATTTTTGGCCCCAAAATCAAAAATTTCCTGACCGGGGAGTCAGGAAAACCTCCCGGGATGGGCCGGACCGAATCCGCTCAAATTGAAAAACGAAGCCCACCATGAGATTCGGGGTTGAATTTAAGGGTTAGAGGCACTTTTGGATGCTTGATTTGGGAGGGCATAATTTTTGGCCCAAAAATCAAAAATTTCCTGACCGCGGAGTCAGGAAAACCTCCCGGGATGGGCCGGACGGGATCGGCTCAAATTGAAAAACGAAGCCCGCCATGAGATTCGGGGTTGAATTTAAGGGTTAGAGGCACTTTTGGATGCTTGATTTGGGAGGGCATAATTTTTGGCCCAAAAATCAAAAATTTCCTGACCGCGGAGTCAGGAAAACCTCCCGGGATGGGCAGGACGGAATCCGCTCAAATTGAAAAACGAAGCCCGCCATGAGATTCGGGGTTGAATTTAAGGGTTAGAGGCACTTTTGGATGCTTGATTTCGGAGGGCATAATTTTTGGCCCCAAAATCAAATATTTCCTGACCGCGGAGTCAGGAAAACCTCCCGGGATGGGCCGGACCGAATCCGCTCAAATTGAAAAACGAAGCCCGCCATGAGATTCGGGCTTGAATTTAAGGGTTAGAGGCACTTTTGGATGCTTGATTTGGGAGGGCATAATTTTTGGCCCAAAAATCAAAAATTTCCTGACCGCGGAGTCAGGAAAACCTCCCGGGATGGGCTGGACGGAATCCGCTCAAATTGAAAAACGAAGCCCGCCATGAGATTCGGGGTTGAATTTAAGGGTTAGAGGCACTTTTGGATGCTTGATTTGGGAGGGCATAATTTTTGGCCCAAAAATCAAACATTTCCTGACCGCGGAGTCAGGAAAACCTCCCGGGATGGGCCGGACCGAATCCGCTCAAATTGAAAAACGAAGCCCGCCATGAGATTCGGGGTTGAATTTAAGGGTTAGAGGCACTTTTGGATGCTTGATTTGGGAGGGCATAATTTTTGGCCCCAAAATCAAACATTTCCTGACCGCGGAGTCAGGAAAAACTCCCGGGATGGGCTGGACGGAATCCGCTCAAATTGAAAAACGAAGCCCGCCATGAGATTCGGGGTTGAATTTAAGGGTTAGAGGCACTTTTGGATGCTTGATTTGGGAGGGCATAATTTTTGGCCCCAAAATCAAAAATTTCCTGACCGCGGAGTCAGGAAAACCTCCCGGGATGGGCCGGACCGAATCCGCTCAAATTGAAAAACGAAGCCCACCATGAGATTCGGGGTTGAATTTAAGGGTTAGAGGCACTTTTGGATGCTTGATTTGGGAGGGCATAATTTTTGGCCCCAAAATCAAAAATTTCCTGACCGCGGAGTCAGGAAAACCTCCCGGGATGGGCCGGACCGAATCCGCTCAAATTGAAAAACGAAGCCCACCATGAGATTCGGGGTTGAATTTAAGGGTTAGAGGCACTTTTGGATGCTTGATTTGGGAGGGCATAATTTTTGGCCCAAAAATCAAAAATTTCCTGACCGCGGAGTCAGGAAAACCTCCCGGGATGGGCCGGACGGGATCGGCTCAAATTGAAAAACGAAGCCCGCCATGAGATTCGGGGTTGAATTTAAGGGTTAGAGGCACTTTTGGATGCTTGATTTGGGAGGGCATAATTTTTGGCCCAAAAATCAAAAATTTCCTGACCGCGGAGTCAGGAAAACCTCCCGGGATGGGCAGGACGGAATCCGCTCAAATTGAAAAACAAAGCCCGCCATGAGATTCGGGGTTGAATTTAAGGGTTAGAGGCACTTTTGGATGCTTGATTTCGGAGGGCATAATTTTTGGCCCCAAAATCAAATATTTCCTGACCGCGGAGTCAGGAAAACCTCCCGGGATGGACGGACCGAATCCGCTCAAATTGAAAAACGAAGCCCACCATGAGATTCGGGGTTGAATTTAAGGGTTAGAGGCACTTTTGGATGCTTGATTTGGGAGGGCATAATTTTTGGCCCCAAAATCAAAAATTTCCTGACCGCGGAGTCAGGAAAACCTCCCGGGATGGGCCGGACCGAATCCGCTCAAATTGAAAAACGAAGCCCACCATGAGATTCGGGGTTGAATTTAAGGGTTAGAGGCACTTTTGGATGCTTGATTTGGGAGGGCATAATTTTTGGCCCAAAAATCAAAAATTTCCTGACCGCGGAGTCAGGAAAACCTCCCGGGATGGGCCGGACGGGATCGGCTCAAATTGAAAAACGAAGCCCGCCATGAGATTCGGGGTTGAATTTAAGGGTTAGAGGCACTTTTGGATGCTTGATTTGGGAGGGCATAATTTTTGGCCCAAAAATCAAAAATTTCCTGACCGCGGAGTCAGGAAAACCTCCCGGGATGGGCCGGACCGAATCCGCTCAAATTGAAAAACGAAGCCCGCCATGATATTCGGGGTTGAATTTAAGGGTTAGAGGCACTTTTGGATGCTTGATTTGGGAGGGCATAATTTTTGGCCCAAAAATCAAAAATTTCCTGACCGCGGAGTCAGGAAAACCTCCCGGGATGGGCTGGACGGAATCCGCTCAAATTGAAAAACAAAGCCCGCCATGAGATTCGGGGTTGAATTTAAGGGTTAGAGGCACTTTTGGATGCTTGATTTGGGAGGGCATAATTTTTGGCCCAAAAATCAAAAATTTCCTGACCGCGGAGTCAGGAAAACCTCCCGGGATGGGCCGGACCGAATCCGCTCAATTTGAAAAACGAAGCCCGCCATGAGATTCGGGGTTGAATTTAAGGGTTAGAGGCACTTTTGGATGCTTGATTTGGGAGGGCATAATTTTTGGCCCCAAAATCAAATATTTCCTGACCGCGGAGTCAGGAAAACCTCCCGGGATGGGCCGGACCGAATCCGCTCAAATTGAAAAACGAAGCCCGCCATGATATTCGGGGTTGAATTTAAGGGTTAGAGGCACTTTTGGATGCTTGATTTGGGAGGGCATAATTTTCGGCCCAAAAATCAAAAATTTCCTGACCGCGGAGTCAGGAAAACCTCCCGGGATGGGCTGGACCGAATCCGCTCAAATTGAAAAACGAAGCCCGCCATGAGATTCGGGGTTGAATTTAAGGGTTAGAGGCACTTTTGGATGCTTGATTTGGGAGGGCATAATTTTTGGCCCAAAAATCAAAAATTTCCTGACTGCGGAGTCAGGAAAACCTCCCGGGATGGGCCGGACCGAATCCGCTCAAATTGAAAAACGAAGCCCACCATGAGATTCGGGGTTGAATTTAAGGGTTAGAGGCACTTTTGGATGCTTGATTTGGGAGGGCATAATTTTTGGCCCAAAAATCAAAAATTTCCTGACCGCGGAGTCAGGAAAACCTCCCGGGATGGGCCGGACGGGATCGGCTCAAATTGAAAAACGAAGCCCGCCATGAGATTCGGGGTTGAATTTAAGGGTTAGAGGCACTTTTGGATGCTTGATTTGGGAGGGCATAATTTTTGGCCCAAAAATCAAAAATTTCCTGACCGCGGAGTCAGGAAAACCTCCCGGGATGGGCCGGACCGAATCCGCTCAAATTGAAAAACGAAGCCCGCCATGATATTCGGGGTTGAATTTAAGGGTTAGAGGCACTTTTGGATGCTTGATTTGGGAGGGCATAATTTTTGGCCCAAAAATCAAAAATTTCCTGACCGCGGAGTCAGGAAAACCTCCCGGGATGGGCTGGACGGAATCCGCTCAAATTGAAAAACAAAGCCCGCCATGAGATTCGGGGTTGAATTTAAGGGTTAGAGGCACTTTTGGATGCTTGATTTGGGAGGGCATAATTTTTGGCCCAAAAATCAAAAATTTCCTGACCGCGGAGTCAGGAAAACCTCCCGGGATGGGCCGGACCGAATCCGCTCAATTTGAAAAACGAAGCCCGCCATGAGATTCGGGGTTGAATTTAAGGGTTAGAGGCACTTTTGGATGCTTGATTTGGGAGGGCATAATTTTTGGCCCCAAAATCAAATATTTCCTGACCGCGGAGTCAGGAAAACCTCCCGGGATGGGCCGGACCGAATCCGCTCAAATTGAAAAACGAAGCCCGCCATGATATTCGGGGTTGAATTTAAGGGTTAGAGGCACTTTTGGATGCTTGATTTGGGAGGGCATAATTTTTGGCCCAAAAATCAAAAATTTCCTGACCGCGGAGTCAGGAAAACCTCCCGGGATGGGCCGGACCGAATCCGCTCAATTTGAAAAACGAAGCCCGCCATGAGATTCGGGGTTGAATTTAAGGGTTAGAGGCACTTTTGGATGCTTGATTTGGGAGGGCATAATTTTTGGCCCCAAAATCAAATATTTCCTGACCGCGGAGTCAGGAAAACCTCCCGGGATGGGCCGGACCGAATCCGCTCAAATTGAAAAACGAAGCCCGCCATGATATTCGGGGTTGAATTTAAGGGTTAGAGGCACTTTTGGATGCTTGATTTGGGAGGGCATAATTTTTGGCCCCAAAATCAAACATTTCCTGACCGCGGAGTCAGGAAAACCTCCCGGGATGGGCTGGACGGAATCCGCTCAAATTGAAAAACAAAGCCCGCCATGAGATTCGGGCTTGAATTTAAGGGTTAGAGGCACTTTTGGATGCTTGATTTGGGAGGGCATAATTTTTGGCCCAAAAATCAAAAATTTCATGACCGCGGAGTCAGGAAAACCTCCCGGGATGGGCCGGACTGAATCCGCTCAAATTGAAAAACGAAGCCCGCCATGAGATTCGGGGTTGAATTTAAGGGTTAGAGGCACTTTTGGATGCTTGATTTGGGAGGGCATAATTTTTGGCCCCAAAATCAAAAATTTCCTGACCGCGGAGTCAGGAAAACCTCCCGGGATGGGTTGGACGGGATCGGCTCAAATTGAAAAACGAAGCCCGCCATGAGATTCGGGGTTGAATTTAAGGGTTAGAGGCACTTTTGGATGCTTGATTTGGGAGGGCATAATTTTTGGCCCAAAAATCAAAAATTTCCTGACCGCGGAGTCAGGAAAACCTCCCGGGATGGGCTGGACAGAATCTGCTCAAATTGAAAAACGAAGCCCGCCATAAGATTCGGGGTTGAATTTAAGGGTTAGAGGCACTTTTGGATGCTTGATTTGGGAGGGCATAATTTTTGGCCCAAAAATCAAAAATTTCCTGACTGCGGAGCCAGGAAAACCTCCCGGGATGGGCCGGACCGAATCCGCTCAAATTGAAAAACGAAGCCCGCCATGAGATTCGGGGTTGAATTTAAGGGTTAGAGGCACTTTTGGATGCTTGATTTGGGAGGGCATAATTTTTGGCCCCAAAATCAAACATTTCCTGACCGCGGAGTCAGGAAAACCTCCCGGGATGGGCCGGACCGAATCCGCTCAAATTGAAAAACGAAGCCCACCATGAGATTCGGGGTTGAATTTAAGGGTTAGAGGCACTTTTGGATGCTTGATTTGGGAGGGCATAATTTTTGGCCCAAAAATCAAAAATTTCCTGACCGCGGAGTCAGGAAAACCTCCCGGGATGGGCCGGACCGAATCCGCTCAAATTGAAAAACGAAGCCCGCCATGAGATTCGGGGTTGAATTTAAGGGTTAGAGGCACTTTTGGATGCTTGATTTGGGAGGGCATAATTTTTGGCCCCAAAATCAAACATTTCCTGATTGCGGAGTCAGGAAAAACTCCTGGGATGGGCTGGACGGAATCCGCTCAAATTGAAAAACGAAGCCCGCCATGAGATTCGGGGTTGAATTTAAGGGTTAGAGGCACTTTTGGATGCTTGATTTGGGAGGGCATAATTTTTGGCCCCAAAATCAAAAATTTCCTGACCGCGGAGTCAGGAAAACCTCCCGGAATGGGCCGGACCGAATCCGCTCAAATTGAAAAACGAAGCCCACCATGAGATTCGGGGTTGAATTTAAGGGTTAGAGGCACTTTTGGATGCTTGATTTGGGAGGGCATAATTTTTGGCCCAAAAATCAAAAATTTCCTGACCGCGGAGTCAGGAAAACCTCCCGGGATGGGCCGGACCGAATCCGCTCAAATTGAAAAACGAAGCCCGCCATGAGATTCGGGGTTGAATTTAAGGGTTAGAGGCACTTTTGGATGCTTGATTTGGGAGGGCATAATTTTTGGCCCAAAAATCAAAAATTTCCTGACCGCGGAGTCAGGAAAACCTCCCGGGATGGGCCGGACCGAATCCGCTCAAATTGAAAAACGAAGCCCGCCATGAGATTCGGGGTTGAATTTAAGGGTTAGAGGCACTTTTGGATGCTTGATTTGGGAGGGCATAATTTTTGGCCCAAAAATCAAAAATTTCCTGACCGCGGAGTCAGGAAAACCTCCCGGGATGGGCCGGACCGAATCCGCTCAAATTGAAAAACGAAGCCCGCCATGAGATTCGGGGTTGAATTTAAGGGTTAGAGGCACTTTTGGATGCTTGATTTGGGAGGGCATAATTTTTGGCCCAAAAACCAAAAATGTCCTGACCGCGGAGTCAGGAAAACCTCCCGGGATGGGCCGGACCTAATCCGCTCAAATTGAAAAACGAAGCCCGCCATGAGATTCGGGGTTGAATTTAAGGGTTAGAGGCACTTTTGGATGCTTGATTTGGGAGGGCATAATTTTTGGCCCAAAAACCAAAAATGTCCTGACCGCGGAGTCAGGAAAACCTCCCGGGATGGGCCGGACCTAATCCGCTCAAATTGAAAAACGAAGCCCGCCATGAGATTCGGGGTTGAATTTAAGGGTTAGAGGCACTTTTGGATGCTTGATTTGGGAGGGCATAATTTTTGGCCCCAAAATCAAAAATTTCCTGACCGCGGAGTCAGGAAAACCTCCCGGGATGGGCCGGACCGAATCCGCTCAAATTGAAAAACGAAGCCCACCATGAGATTCGGGGTTGAATTTAAGGGTTAGAGGCACTTTTGGATGCTTGATTTGGGAGGGCATAATTTTTGGCCCAAAAATCAAAAATTTCCTGACCGCGGAGTCAGGAAAACCTCCCGGGATGGGCTGGACGGAATCCGCTCAAATTGAAAAACGAAGCCCGCCATGAGATTCGGGGTTGAATTTAAGGGTTAGAGGCACTTTTGGATGCTTGATTTGGGAGGGCATAATTTTTGGCCCAAAAATCAAAAATTTCCTGACCGCGGAGTCAGGAAAACCTCCCGGGATGGGCCGGACCGAATCCGCTCAAATTGAAAAACGAAGCCCGCCATGAGATTCGGGGTTGAATTTAAGGGTTAGAGGCACTTTTGGATGCTTGATTTGGGAGGGCATAATTTTTGGCCCAAAAATCAAAAATTTCCTGACCGCGGAGTCAGGAAAACCTCCCGGGATGGGCCGGACCGAATCCGCTCAAATTGAAAAACGAAGCCCGCCATGAGATTCGGGGTTGAATTTAAGGGTTAGAGGCACTTTTGGATGCTTGATTTGGGAGGGCATAATTTTTGGCCCAAAAATCAAAAATTTCCTGACCGCGGAGTCAGGAAAACCTCCCGGGATGGGCCGGACCGAATCCGCTCAAATTGAAAAACGAAGCCCGCCATGAGATTCGGGGTTGAATTTAAGGGTTAGAGGCACTTTTGGATGCTTGATTTGGGAGGGCATAATTTTTGGCCCAAAAACCAAAAATGTCCTGACCGCGGAGTCAGGAAAACCTCCCGGGATGGGCCGGACCGAATCCGCTCAAATTGAAAAACGAAGCCCGCCATGAGATTCGGGGTTGAATTTAAGGGTTAGAGGCACTTTTGGATGCTTGATTTGGGAGGGCATAATTTTTGGCCCCAAAATCAAAAATTTCCTGACCGCGGAGTCAGGAAAACCTCCCGGGATGGGCCGGACCGAATCCGCTCAAATTGAAAAATGAAGCCCACCATGAGATTCGGGGTTGAATTTAAGGGTTAGAGGCACTTTTGGATGCTTGATTTGGGAGGGCATAATTTTTGGCCCCAAAATCAAACATTTCCTGACCGCGGAGTCAGGAAAACCTCCCGGGATGGGCCAGACCGAATCCGCTCAAATTGAAAAACGAAGCCCACCATGAGATTCGGGGTTGAATTTAAGGATTAGAGGCACTTTTGGATGCTTGATTTGGGAGGGCATAATTTTTGGCCCAAAAATCAAAAATTTCCTGACCGCGGAGTCAGGAAAACCTCCCGGGATGGGCCGGACGGGATCGGCTCAAATTGAAAAACGAAGCCCGCCATGAGATTCGGGGTTGAATTTAAGGGTTAGAGGCACTTTTGGATGCTTGATTTGGGAGGGCATAATTTTTGGCCCAAAAATCAAAAATTTCCTGACCGCGGAGTCAGGAAAACCTCCCGGGATGGGCAGGACGGAATCCGCTCAAATTGAAAAACGAAGCTCGCCATGAGATTCGGGGTTGAATTTAAGGGTTAGAGGCACTTTTGGATGCTTGATTTCGGAGGGCATAATTTTTGGCCCCAAAATCAAATATTTCCTGACCGCGGAGTCAGGAAAACCTCCCGGGATGGGCCGGACCGAATCCGCTCAAATTGAAAAACGAAGCCCACCATGAGATTCGGGGTTGAATTTAAGGGTTAGAGGCACTTTTGGATGCTTGATTTGGGAGGGCATAATTTTTGGCCCCAAAATCAAAAATTTCCTGACCGCGGAGTCAGGAAAACCTCCCGGGATGGGCCGGACCGAATCCGCTCAAATTGAAAAACGAAGCCCACCATGAGATTCGGGGTTGAATTTAAGGGTTAGAGGCACTTTTGGATGCTTGATTTGGGAGGGCATAATTTTTGGCCCAAAAATCAAAAATTTCCTGACCGCGGAGTCAGGAAAACCTCCCGGGATGGGCCGGACGGGATCGGCTCAAATTGAAAAACGAAGCCCGCCATGAGATTCGGGGTTGAATTTAAGGGTTAGAGGCACTTTTGGATGCTTGATTTGGGAGGGCATAATTTTTGGCCCAAAAATCAAAAATTTCCTGACCGCGGAGTCAGGAAAACCTCCCGGGATGGGCCGGACCGAATCCGCTCAAATTGAAAAACGAAGCCCGCCATGATATTCGGGGTTGAATTTAAGGGTTAGAGGCACTTTTGGATGCTTGATTTGGGAGGGCATAATTTTTGGCCCAAAAATCAAAAATTTCCTGACCGCGGAGTCAGGAAAACCTCCCGGGATGGGCTGGACGGAATCCGCTCAAATTGAAAAACGAAGCCCGCCATGAGATTCGGGGTTGAATTCAAGGGTTAGAGGCACTTTTGGATGCTTGATTTGGGAGGGCATAATTTTTGGCCCAAAAATCAAAAATTTCCTGACCGCGGAGTCAGAAAAACCTCCCGGGATGGGCCGGACCGAATCCGCTCAAATTGAAAAACGAAGCCCGCCATGAGATTCGGGGTTGAATTTAAGGGTTAGAGGCACTTTTGGATGCTTGATTTGGGAGGGCATAATTTTTGGCCCAAAAACCAAAAATGTCCTGACCGCGGAGTCAGGAAAACCTCCCGGGATGGGCCGGACCGAATCCGCTCAAATTGAAAAACGAAGCCCGCCATGAGATTCGGGGTTGAATTTAAGGGTTAGAGGCACTTTTGGATGCTTGATTTGGGAGGGCATAATTTTTGGCCCCAAAATCAAAAATTTCCTGACCGCGGAGTCAGGAAAACCTCCCGGGATGGGCCGGACCGAATCCGCTCAAATTGAAAAATGAAGCCCACCATGAGATTCGGGGTTGAATTTAAGGGTTAGAGGCACTTTTGGATGCTTGATTTGGGAGGGCATAATTTTTGGCCCCAAAATCAAACATTTCCTGACCGCGGAGTCAGGAAAACCTCCCGGGATGGGCCAGACCGAATCCGCTCAAATTGAAAAACGAAGCCCACCATGAGATTCGGGGTTGAATTTAAGGATTAGAGGCACTTTTGGATGCTTGATTTGGGAGGGCATAATTTTTGGCCCAAAAATCAAAAATTTCCTGACCGCGGAGTCAGGAAAACCTCCCGGGATGGGCCGGACGGGATCGGCTCAAATTGAAAAACGAAGCCCGCCATGAGATTCGGGGTTGAATTTAAGGGTTAGAGGCACTTTTGGATGCTTGATTTGGGAGGGCATAATTTTTGGCCCAAAAATCAAAAATTTCCTGACCGCGGAGTCAGGAAAACCTCCCGGGATGGGCAGGACGGAATCCGCTCAAATTGAAAAACGAAGCTCGCCATGAGATTCGGGGTTGAATTTAAGGGTTAGAGGCACTTTTGGATGCTTGATTTCGGAGGGCATAATTTTTGGCCCCAAAATCAAATATTTCCTGACCGCGGAGTCAGGAAAACCTCCCGGGATGGGCCGGACCGAATCCGCTCAAATTGAAAAACGAAGCCCACCATGAGATTCGGGGTTGAATTTAAGGGTTAGAGGCACTTTTGGATGCTTGATTTGGGAGGGCATAATTTTTGGCCCCAAAATCAAAAATTTCCTGACCGCGGAGTCAGGAAAACCTCCCGGGATGGGCCGGACCGAATCCGCTCAAATTGAAAAACGAAGCCCACCATGAGATTCGGGGTTGAATTTAAGGGTTAGAGGCACTTTTGGATGCTTGATTTGGGAGGGCATAATTTTTGGCCCAAAAATCAAAAATTTCCTGACCGCGGAGTCAGGAAAACCTCCCGGGATGGGCCGGACGGGATCGGCTCAAATTGAAAAACGAAGCCCGCCATGAGATTCGGGGTTGAATTTAAGGGTTAGAGGCACTTTTGGATGCTTGATTTGGGAGGGCATAATTTTTGGCCCAAAAATCAAAAATTTCCTGACCGCGGAGTCAGGAAAACCTCCCGGGATGGGCCGGACCGAATCCGCTCAAATTGAAAAACGAAGCCCGCCATGATATTCGGGGTTGAATTTAAGGGTTAGAGGCACTTTTGGATGCTTGATTTGGGAGGGCATAATTTTTGGCCCAAAAATCAAAAATTTCCTGACCGCGGAGTCAGGAAAACCTCCCGGGATGGGCTGGACGGAATCCGCTCAAATTGAAAAACGAAGCCCGCTATGAGATTCGGGGTTGAATTCAAGGGTTAGAGGCACTTTTGGATGCTTGATTTGGGAGGGCATAATTTTTGGCCCAAAAATCAAAAATTTCCTGACCGCGGAGTCAGAAAAACCTCCCGGGATGGGCCGGACCGAATCCGCTCAAATTGAAAAACGAAGCCCGCCATGAGATTCGGGGTTGAATTTAAGGGTTAGAGGCACTTTTGGATGCTTGATTTGGGAGGGCATAATTTTTGGCCCCAAAATCAAATATTTCCTGACCGCGGAGTCAGGAAAACCTCCCGGGATGGGCCGGACCGAATCCGCTCAAATTGAAAAACGAAGCCCGCCATGAGATTCGGGGTTGAATTTAAGGGTTAGAGGCACTTTTGGATGCTTGATTTGGGAGGGCATAATTTTTGGCCCCAAAATCAAATATTTCCTGACCGCGGAGTCAGGAAAACCTCCCGGGATGGGCTGGACGGAATCCGCTCAAATTGAAAAACGAAGCCCGCCATGAGATTCGGGGTTGAATTTAAGGGTTAGAGGCACTTTTGGATGCTTGATTTGGGAGGGCATAATTTTTGGCCCCAAAATCAAAAATTTCATGACCGCGGAGTCAGGAAAACCTCCCGGGATGGGCCGGACCGAATCCGCTCAAATTGAAAAACGAAGCCCGCCATGAGAATCGGGGTTGAATTTAAGGGTTAGAGGCCCTTTTGGATGCTTGATTTGGGAGGGCATAATTTTTGGCCCAAAAATCAAAAATTTCCTGACCGCGGAGTCAGGAAAACCTCCCGGGATGGGTTGGACGGGATCGGCTCAAATTGAAAAACGAAGCCCGCCATGAGATTCGGGGTTGAATTTAAGGGTTAGAGGCACTTTTGGATGCTTGATTTGGGAGGGCATAATTTTTGGCCCAAAAATCAAAAATTTCCTGACCGCGGAGTCAGGAAAACCTCCCGGGATGGGCCGGACCGAATCCGCTCAAATTGAAAAACGAAGCCCGCCATGAGATTCGGGGTTGAATTTAAGGGTTAGAGGCACTTTTGGATGCTTGATTTGGGAGGGCATAATTTTTGGCCCAAAAATCAAAAATTTCCTGACTGCGGAGTCAGGAAAACCTCCCGGGATGGGCCGGACCGAATCCGCTCAAATTGAAAAACGAAGCCCGCCATGAGATTCGGGGTTGAATTTAAGGGTTAGAGGCACTTTTGGATGCTTGATTTGGGAGGGCATAATTTTTGGCCCCAAAATCAAACATTTCCTGACCGCGGAGTCAGGAAAATCTCCCGGGATGGGCCGGACCGAATCCGCTCAAATTGAAAAACGAAGCCCACCATGAGATTCGGGGTTGAATTTAAGGGTTAGAGGCACTTTTGGATGCTTGATTTGGGAGGGCATAATTTTTGGCCCAAAAATCAAAAATTTCCTGACCGCGGAGTCAGGAAAACCTCCCGGGATGGGCTGGACAGAATCCGCTCAAATTGAAGAACGAAGCCCGCCATGAGATTCGGGGTTGAATTTAAGGGTTAGAGGCACTTTTGGATGCTTGATTTGGGAGGGCATAATTTTTGGCCCAAAAATCAAAAATTTCCTGACTGCGGAGTCAGGAAAACCTCCCGGGATGGGCCGGACCGAATCCGCTCAAATTGAAAAACGAAGCCCGCCATGAGATTCGGGGTTGAATTTAAGGGTTAGAGGCACTTTTGGATGCTTGATTTGGGAGGGCATAATTTTTGGCCCCAAAATAAAACATTTCCTGACCGCGGAGTCAGGAAAACCTCCCGGAATGGGCCGGACCGAATCCGCTCAAATTGAAAAACGAAGCCCACCATGAGATTCGGGGTTGAATTTAAGGGTTAGAGGCACTTTTGGATGCTTGATTTGGGAGGGCATAATTTTTGGCCCAAAAATCAAACATTTCCTGACCGCGGAGTCAGGAAAACCTCCCGGGATAGGCCGGACCGAATCCGCTCAAATTGAAAAACGAAGCCCGCCATGAGATTCGGGGTTGAATTTAAGGGTTAGAGGCACTTTTGGATGCTTGATTTGGGAGGGCATAATTTTTGGCCCAAAAATCAAAAATTTCCTGACCGCGGAGTCAGGAAAACCTCCCGGGATGGGCCGGACCGAATCCGCTCAAATTGAAAAACGAAGCCCGCCATGAGATTCGGGGTTGAATTTAAGGGTTAGAGGCACTTTTGGATGCTTGATTTGGGAGGGCATAATTTTTGGCCCCAAAATCAAACATTTCCTGATTGCGGAGTCAGGAAAAACTCCCGGGATGGGCTGGACGGAATCCGCTCAAATTGAAAAACGAAGCCCGCCATGAGATTCGGGGTTGAATTTAAGGGTTAGAGGCACTTTTGGATGCTTGATTTGGGAGGGCATAATTTTTGGCCCAAAAATCAAATATTTCCTGACCGCGGAGTCAGGAAAACCTCCCGGGATGGGCTGGACAGAATCCGCTCAAATTGAAAAACGAAGCCCGCCATGAGATTCGGGGTTGAATTTAAGGGTTAGAGGCACTTTTGGATGCTTGATTTGGGAGGGCATAATTTTTGGCCCAAAAATCAAAAATTTCCTGACTGCGGAGTCAGGAAAACCTCCCGGGATGGGCCGGACCGAATCCGCTCAAATTGAAAAACGAAGCCCGCCATGAGATTCGGGGTTGAATTTAAGGGTTAGAGGCACTTTTGGATGCTTGATTTGGGAGGGTATAATTTTTGGCCCCAAAATCAAACATTTCCTGACCGCGGAGTAAGGAAAACCTCCCGGGATGGGCCGGACCGAATCCGCTCAAATTGAAAAACGAAGCCCACCATGAGATTCGGGGTTGAATTTAAGGGTTAGAGGCACTTTTGGATGCTTGATTTGGGAGGGCATAATTTTTGGCCCAAAAATCAAACATTTCCTGACCGCGGAGTCAGGAAAACCTCCCGGGATGGGCCGGACCGAATCCGCTCAAATTGAAAAACGAAGCCCGCCATGAGATTCGGGGTTGAATTTAATGGTTAGAGGCACTTTTGGATGCTTGATTTGGGAGGGCATAATTTTTGGCCCAAAAATCAAAAATTTCCTGACCGCGGAGTCAGGAAAACCTCCCGGGATGGGCCGGACCGAATCCGCTCAAATTGAAAAACGAAGCCCGCCATGAGATTCGGGGTTGAATTTAAGGGTTAGAGGCACTTTTGGATGCTTGATTTGGGAGGGCATAATTTTTGGCCCCAAAATCAAACATTTCCTGACCGCGGAGTCAGGAAAACCTCCCGGGATGGGCCGGACCGAATCCGCTCAAATTGAAAAACGAAGCCCACCATGAGATTCGGGGTTGAATTTAAGGGTTAGAGGCACTTTTGGATGCTTGATTTGGGAGGGCATAATTTTTGGCCCAAAATTCAAACATTTCCTGACCGCGGAGTCAGGAAAACCTCCCGGGATGGGCCGGACCGAATCCGCTCAAATTGAAAAACGAAGCCCGCCATGAGATTCGGGGTTGAATTTAAGGGTTAGAGGCACTTTTGGATGCTTGATTTGGGAGGGCATAATTTTTGGCCCAAAAATCAAAAATTTCCTGACCGCGGAGTCAGGAAAACCTCCCGGGATGGGCCGGACCGAATCCGCTCAAATTGAAAAACGAAGCCCACCATGAGATTCGGGGTTGAATTTAAGGGTTAGAGGCACTTTTGGATGCTTGATTTGGGAGGGCATAATTTTTGGCCCCAAAATCAAACATTTCCTGATTGCGGAGTCAGGAAAAACTCCCGGGATGGGCTGGACGGAATCCGCTCAAATTGAAAAACGAAGCCCGCCATGAGATTCGGGGTTGAATTTAAGGGTTAGAGGCACTTTTGGATGCTTGATTTGGGAGGGCATAATTTTTGGCCCAAAAATCAAAAATTTCCTGACTGCGGAGTCAGGAAAACCTCCCGGGATGGGCCGGACCGAATCCGCTCAAATTGAAAAACGAAGCCCGCCATGAGATTCGGGGTTGAATTTAAGGGTTAGAGGCACTTTTGGATGCTTGATTTGGGAGGGCATAATTTTTGGCCCCAAAATCAAACATTTCCTGACCGCGGAGTCAGGAAAACCTCCCGGGATGGGCCGGACCGAATCCGCTCAAATTGAAAAACGAAGCCCGCCATGAGATTCGGGGTTGAATTTAAGGGTTAGAGGCACTTTTGGATGCTTGATTTGGGAGGGCATAATTTTTGGCCCAAAAATCAAAAATTTCCTGACCGCGGAGTCAGGAAAACCTCCCGGGATGGGCCGGACCGAATCCGCTCAAATTGAAAAACGAAGCCCGCCATGAGATTCGGGGTTGAATTTAAGGGTTAGAGGCACTTTTGGATGCTTGATTTGGGAGGGCATAATTTTTGGCCCCAAAATCAAACATTTCCTGATTGCGGAGTCAGGAAAAACTCCCGGGATGGGCTGGACGGAATCCGCTCAAATTGAAAAACGAAGCCCGCCATGAGATTCGGGGTTGAATTTAAGGGTTAGAGGCACTTTTGGATGCTTGATTTGGGAGGGCATAATTTTTGGCCCAAAAATCAAATATTTCCTGACCGCGGAGTCAGGAAAACCTCCCGGGATGGGCTGGACAGAATCCGCTCAAATTGAAAAACGAAGCCCGCCATGAGATTCGGGGTTGAATTTAAGGGTTAGAGGCACTTTTGGATGCTTGATTTGGGAGGGCATAATTTTTGGCCCAAAAATCAAAAATTTCCTGACTGCGGAGTCAGGAAAACCTCCCGGGATGGGCCGGACCGAATCCGCTCAAATTGAAAAACGAAGCCCGCCATGAGATTCGGGGTTGAATTTAAGGGTTAGAGGCACTTTTGGATGCTTGATTTGGGAGGGCATAATTTTTGGCCCCAAAATCAAACATTTCCTGACCGCGGAGTCAGGAAAACCTCCCGGGATGGGCCGGACCGAATCCGCTCAAATTGAAAAACGAAGCCCGCCATGAGATTCGGGGTTGAATTTAAGGGTTAGAGGCACTTTTGGATGCTTGATTTGGGAGGGCATAATTTTTGGCCCAAAAATCAAAAATTTCCTGACCGCGGAGTCAGGAAAACCTCCCGGGATGGGCCGGACCGAATCCGCTCAAATTGAAAAACGAAGCCCACCATGAGATTCGGGGTTGAATTTAAGGGTTAGAGGCACTTTTGGATGCTTGATTTGGGAGGGCATAATTTTTGGCCCCAAAATCAAACATTTCCTGATTGCGGAGTCAGGAAAAACTCCCGGGATGGGCTGGACGGAATCCGCTCAAATTGAAAAACGAAGCCCGCCATGAGATTCGGGGTTGAATTTAAGGGTTAGAGGCACTTTTGGATGCTTGATTTGGGAGGGCATAATTTTTGGCCCAAAAATCAAATATTTCCTGACCGCGGAGTCAGGAAAACCTCCCGGGATGGGCTGGACAGAATCCGCTCAAATTGAAAAACGAAGCCCGCCATGAGATTCGGGGTTGAATTTAAGGGTTAGAGGCACTTTTGGATGCTTGATTTGGGAGGGCATAATTTTTGGCCCAAAAATCAAAAATTTCCTGACCGCGGAGTCAGGAAAACCTCCCGGGATGGGCCGGACCGAATCCGCTCAAATTGAAAAACGAAGCCCGCCATGAGATTCGGGGTTGAATTTAAGGGTTAGAGGCACTTTTGGATGCTTGATTTGGGAGGGCATAATTTTTGGCCCCAAAATCAAACATTTCCTGACCGCGGAGTCAGGAAAATCTCCCGGGATGGGCCGGACCGAATCCGCTCAAATTGAAAAACGAAGCCCACCATGAGATTCGGGGTTGAATTTAAGGGTTAGAGGCACTTTTGGATGCTTGATTTGGGAGGGCATAATTTTTGGCCCAAAAATCAAAAATTTCCTGACCGCGGAGTCAGGAAAACCTCCCGGGATGGGCCGGACCGAATCCGCTCAAATTGAAAAACGAAGCCCACCATGAGATTCGGGGTTGAATTTAAGGGTTAGAGGCACTTTTGGATGCTTGATTTGGGAGGGCATAATTTTTGGCCCCAAAATCAAACATTTCCTGATTGCGGAGTCAGGAAAAACTCCCGGGATGGGCTGGACGGAATCCGCTCAAATTGAAAAACGAAGCCCGCCATGAGATTCGGGGTTGAATTTAAGGGTTAGAGGCACTTTTGGATGCTTGATTTGGGAGGGCATAATTTTTGGCCCAAAAATCAAATATTTCCTGACCGCGGAGTCAGGAAAACCTCCCGGGATGGGCTGGACAGAATCCGCTCAAATTGAAAAACGAAGCCCGTCATGAGATTCGGGGTTGAATTTAAGGGTTAGAGGCACTTTTGGATGCTTGATTTGGGAGGGCATAATTTTTGGCCCAAAAATCAAAAATTTCCTGACTGCGGAGTCAGGAAAACCTCCCGGGATGGGCCGGACCGAATCCGCTCAAATTGAAAAACGAAGCCCGCCATGAGATTCGGGGTTGAATTTAAGGGTTAGAGGCACTTTTGGATGCTTGATTTGGGAGGGCATAATTTTTGGCCCCAAAATCAAACATTTCCTGACCGCGGAGTCAGGAAAACCTCCCGGGATGGGCCGGACCGAATCCGCTCAAATTGAAAAACGAAGCCCACCATGAGATTCGGGGTTGAATTTAAGGGTTAGAGGCACTTTTGGATGCTTGATTTGGGAGGGCATAATTTTTGGCCCAAAAATCAAACATTTCCTGACCGCGGAGTCAGGAAAACCTCCCGGGATAGGCCGGACCGAATCCGCTCAAATTGAAAAACGAAGCCCGCCATGAGATTCGGGGTTGAATTTAAGGGTTAGAGGCACTTTTGGATGCTTGATTTGGGAGGGCATAATTTTTGGCCCAAAAATCAAAAATTTCCTGACCGCGGAGTCAGGAAAACCTCCCGGGATGGGCCGGACCGAATCCGCTCAAATTGAAAAACGAAGCCCGCCATGAGATTCGGGGTTGAATTTAAGGGTTAGAGGCACTTTTGGATGCTTGATTTGGGAGGGCATAATTTTTGGCCCCAAAATCAAACATTTCCTGATTGCGGAGTCAGGAAAAACTCCCGGGATGGGCTGGACGGAATCCGCTCAAATTGAAAAACGAAGCCCGCCATGAGATTCGGGGTTGAATTTAAGGGTTAGAGGCACTTTTGGATGCTTGATTTGGGAGGGCATAATTTTTGGCCCAAAAATCAAATATTTCCTGACTGCGGAGTCAGGAAAACCTCCCGGGATGGGCCGGACCGAATCCGCTCAAATTGAAAAACGAAGCCCGCCATGAGATTCGGGGTTGAATTTAAGGGTTAGAGGCACTTTTGGATGCTTGATTTGGGAGGGTATAATTTTTGGCCCCAAAATCAAACATTTCCTGACCGCGGAGTCAGGAAAACCTCCCGGGATGGGCCGGACCGAATCCGCTCAAATTGAAAAACGAAGCCCACCATGAGATTCGGGGTTGAATTTAAGGGTTAGAGGCACTTTTGGATGCTTGATTTGGGAGGGCATAATTTTTGGCCCAAAAATCAAACATTTCCTGACCGCGGAGTCAGGAAAACCTCCCGGGATGGGCCGGACCGAATCCGCTCAAATTGAAAAACGAAGCCCGCCATGAGATTCGGGGTTGAATTTAAGGGTTAGAGGCACTTTTGGATGCTTGATTTGGGAGGGCATAATTTTTGGCCCAAAAATCAAATATTTCCTGACCGCGGAGTCAGGAAAACCTCCCGGGATGGGCTGGACAGAATCCGCTCAAATTGAAAAACGAAGCCCGCCATGAGATTCGGGGTTGAATTTAAGGGTTAGAGGCACTTTTGGATGCTTGATTTGGGAGGGCATAATTTTTGGCCCAAAAATCAAATATTTCCTGACTGCGGAGTCAGGAAAACCTCCCGGGATGGGCCGGACCGAATCCGCTCAAATTGAAAAACGAAGCCCGCCATGAGATTCGGGGTTGAATTTAAGGGTTAGAGGCACTTTTGGATGCTTGATTTGGGAGGGCATAATTTTTGGCCCAAAAATCAAAAATTTCCTGACTGCGGAGTCAGGAAAACCTCCCGGGATGGGCCGGACCGAATCCGCTCAAATTGAAAAACGAAGCCCACCATGAGATTCGGGGTTGAATTTAAGGGTTAGAGGCACTTTTGGATGCTTGATTTGGGAGGGCATAATTTTTGGCCCCAAAATCAAACATTTCCTGATTGCGGAGTCAGGAAAAACTCCCGGGATGGGCTGGACGGAATCCGCTCAAATTGAAAAACGAAGCCCGCCATGAGATTCGGGGTTGAATTTAAGGGTTAGAGGCACTTTTGGATGCTTGATTTGGGAGGGCATAATTTTTGGCCCAAAAATCAAATATTTCCTGACCGCGGAGTCAGGAAAACCTCCCGGGATGGGCTGGACAGAATCCGCTCAAATTGAAAAACGAAGCCCGCCATGAGATTCGGGGTTGAATTTAAGGGTTAGAGGCACTTTTGGATGCTTGATTTGGGAGGGCATAATTTTTGGCCCAAAAATCAAAAATTTCCTGACCGCGGAGTCAGGAAAACCTCCCGGGATGGGCCGGACCGAATCCGCTCAAATTGAAAAACGAAGCCCGCCATGAGATTCGGGGTTGAATTTAAGGGTTAGAGGCACTTTTGGATGCTTGATTTGGGAGGGCATAATTTTTGGCCCCAAAATCAAACATTTCCTGACCGCGGAGTCAGGAAAATCTCCCGGGATGGGCCGGACCGAATCCGCTCAAATTGAAAAACGAAGCCCACCATGAGATTCGGGGTTGAATTTAAGGGTTAGAGGCACTTTTGGATGCTTGATTTGGGAGGGCATAATTTTTGGCCCAAAAATCAAAAATTTCCTGACCGCGGAGTCAGGAAAACCTCCCGGGATGGGCCGGACCGAATCCGCTCAAATTGAAAAACGAAGCCCACCATGAGATTCGGGGTTGAATTTAAGGGTTAGAGGCACTTTTGGATGCTTGATTTGGGAGGGCATAATTTTTGGCCCCAAAATCAAACATTTCCTGATTGCGGAGTCAGGAAAAACTCCCGGGATGGGCTGGACGGAATCCGCTCAAATTGAAAAACGAAGCCCGCCATGAGATTCGGGGTTGAATTTAAGGGTTAGAGGCACTTTTGGATGCTTGATTTGGGAGGGCATAATTTTTGGCCCAAAAATCAAATATTTCCTGACCGCGGAGTCAGGAAAACCTCCCGGGATGGGCTGGACAGAATCCGCTCAAATTGAAAAACGAAGCCCGTCATGAGATTCGGGGTTGAATTTAAGGGTTAGAGGCACTTTTGGATGCTTGATTTGGGAGGGCATAATTTTTGGCCCAAAAATCAAAAATTTCCTGACTGCGGAGTCAGGAAAACCTCCCGGGATGGGCCGGACCGAATCCGCTCAAATTGAAAAACGAAGCCCGCCATGAGATTCGGGGTTGAATTTAAGGGTTAGAGGCACTTTTGGATGCTTGATTTGGGAGGGCATAATTTTTGGCCCCAAAATCAAACATTTCCTGACCGCGGAGTCAGGAAAACCTCCCGGGATGGGCCGGACCGAATCCGCTCAAATTGAAAAACGAAGCCCACCATGAGATTCGGGGTTGAATTTAAGGGTTAGAGGCACTTTTGGATGCTTGATTTGGGAGGGCATAATTTTTGGCCCAAAAATCAAACATTTCCTGACCGCGGAGTCAGGAAAACCTCCCGGGATAGGCCGGACCGAATCCGCTCAAATTGAAAAACGAAGCCCGCCATGAGATTCGGGGTTGAATTTAAGGGTTAGAGGCACTTTTGGATGCTTGATTTGGGAGGGCATAATTTTTGGCCCAAAAATCAAAAATTTCCTGACCGCGGAGTCAGGAAAACCTCCCGGGATGGGCCGGACCGAATCCGCTCAAATTGAAAAACGAAGCCCGCCATGAGATTCGGGGTTGAATTTAAGGGTTAGAGGCACTTTTGGATGCTTGATTTGGGAGGGCATAATTTTTGGCCCCAAAATCAAACATTTCCTGATTGCGGAGTCAGGAAAAACTCCCGGGATGGGCTGGACGGAATCCGCTCAAATTGAAAAACGAAGCCCGCCATGAGATTCGGGGTTGAATTTAAGGGTTAGAGGCACTTTTGGATGCTTGATTTGGGAGGGCATAATTTTTGGCCCAAAAATCAAATATTTCCTGACTGCGGAGTCAGGAAAACCTCCCGGGATGGGCCGGACCGAATCCGCTCAAATTGAAAAACGAAGCCCGCCATGAGATTCGGGGTTGAATTTAAGGGTTAGAGGCACTTTTGGATGCTTGATTTGGGAGGGTATAATTTTTGGCCCCAAAATCAAACATTTCCTGACCGCGGAGTCAGGAAAACCTCCCGGGATGGGCCGGACCGAATCCGCTCAAATTGAAAAACGAAGCCCACCATGAGATTCGGGGTTGAATTTAAGGGTTAGAGGCACTTTTGGATGCTTGATTTGGGAGGGCATAATTTTTGGCCCAAAAATCAAACATTTCCTGACCGCGGAGTCAGGAAAACCTCCCGGGATGGGCCGGACCGAATCCGCTCAAATTGAAAAACGAAGCCCGCCATGAGATTCGGGGTTGAATTTAAGGGTTAGAGGCACTTTTGGATGCTTGATTTGGGAGGGCATAATTTTTGGCCCAAAAATCAAATATTTCCTGACCGCGGAGTCAGGAAAACCTCCCGGGATGGGCTGGACAGAATCCGCTCAAATTGAAAAACGAAGCCCGCCATGAGATTCGGGGTTGAATTTAAGGGTTAGAGGCACTTTTGGATGCTTGATTTGGGAGGGCATAATTTTTGGCCCAAAAATCAAATATTTCCTGACTGCGGAGTCAGGAAAACCTCCCGGGATGGGCCGGACCGAATCCGCTCAAATTGAAAAACGAAGCCCGCCATGAGATTCGGGGTTGAATTTAAGGGTTAGAGGCACTTTTGGATGCTTGATTTGGGAGGGCATAATTTTTGGCCCAAAAATCAAAAATTTCCTGACTGCGGAGTCAGGAAAACCTCCCGGGATGGGCCGGACCGAATCCGCTCAAATTGAAAAACGAAGCCCGCCATGAGATTCGGGGTTGAATTTAAGGGTTAGAGGCACTTTTGGATGCTTGATTTGGGAGGGCATAATTTTTGGCCCCAAAATCAAAAATTTCCTGACCGCGGAGTCAGGAAAACCTCCCGGGATGGGCCGGACCGAATCCGCTCAAATTGAAAAACGAAGCCCACCATGAGATTCGGGGTTGAATTTAAGGGTTAGAGGCACTTTTGGATGCTTGATTTGGGAGGGCATAATTTTTGGCCCAAAAATCAAACATTTCCTGACCGCGGAGTCAGGAAAACCTCCCGGGATGGGCCGGACCGAATCCGCTCAAATTGAAAAACGAAGCCCGCCATGAGATTCGGGGTTGAATTTAAGGGTTAGAGGCACTTTTGGATGCTTGATTTGGGAGGGCATAATTTTTGGCCCCAAAATCAAAAATTTCCTGACTGCGGAGTCAGGAAAAACTCCCGGGATGGGCTGGTCGGAATCCGCTCAAATTGAAAAACGAAGCCCGCCATGAGATTCGGGGTTGAATTTAAGGGTTAGAGGCACTTTTGGATGCTTGATTTGGGAGGGCATAATTTTTGGCCCCAAAATCAAAAATTTCCTGACCGCGGAGTCAGGAAAACCTCCCGGGATGGGCCGGACCGAATCCGCTCAAATTGAAAAACGAAGCCCACCATGAGATTCGGGGTTGAATATATGGGTTAGAGGCACTTTTGGATGCTTGATTTGGGAGGGCATAATTTTTGGCCCCAAAATGAAAAATTTCCTGACCGCGGAGTCAGGAAAACCTCCCGGGATGGGCCGGACCGAATCCGCTCAAATTGAAAAACGAAGCCCGCCATGAGATTCGGGGTTGAATTTAAGGGTTAGAGGCACTTTTGGATGCTTGATTTGGGAGGGCATAATTTTTGGCCCAAAAATCAAAAATTTCTTGACCGCGGAGTCAGGAAAACCTCCCGGGATGGGCCGGACCGAATCCGCTCAAATTAAAAAACGAAGCCCGCCATGAGATTCGGGGTTGAATTTAAGGGTTAGAGGCACTTTTGGATGCTTGATTTGGGAGGGCATAATTTTTGGCCCAAAAATCAAATATTTCCTGACCGCGGAGTCAGGAAAACCTCCCGGGATGGGCCGGACGGGATACGCTCAAATTGAAAAACGAAGCCCGCCATGAGATTCGGGGTTGAATTTAAGGGTTAGAGGCACTTTTGGATGCTTGATTTGGGAGGGCATAATTTTTGGCCCAAAAATCAAAAATTTCCTGACTGCGGAGTCAGGAAAACCTCCCGGGATGGGCCGGACCGAATCCGCTCAAATTGAAAAACGAAGCCCGCCATGAGATTCGGGGTTGAATTTAAGGGTTAGAGGCACTTTTGGATGCTTGATTTGGGAGGGCATAATTTTTGGCCCCAAAATCAAACATTTCCTGACCACGGAGTCAGGAAAACCTCCCGGGATGGGCCGGACCGAATCCGCTCAAATTGAAAAACGAAGCCCACCATGAGATTCGGGGTTGAATTTAAGGGTTAGAGGCACTTTTGGATGCTTGATTTGGGAGGGCATAATTTTTGGCCCAAAAATCAAACATTTCCTGACCGCGTAGTCAGGAAAACCTCCCGGGATGGGCCGGACCGAATCCGCTCAAATTGAAAAACGAAGCCCGCCATGAGATTCGGGGTTGAATTTAAGGGTTAGAGGCACTTTTGGATGCTTGATTTGGGAGGGCATAATTTTTGGCCCAAAAATCAAAAATTTCCTGACCGCGGAGTCAGGAAAACCTCCCGGGATGGGCCGGACCAAATCCGCTCAAATTGAAAAACGAAGCCCGCCATGAGATTCGGGGTTGAATTTAAGGGTTAGAGGCACTTTTGGATGCTTGATTTGGGAGGGCATAATTTTTGGCCCCAAAATCAAACATTTCCTGATTGCGGAGTCAGGAAAAACTCCCGGGATGGGCTGGACGGAATCCGCTCAAATTGAAAAACGAAGCCCACCATGAGATTCGGGGTTGAATTTATGGGTTAGAGGCACTTTTGGATGCTTGATTTGGGAGGGCATAATTTTTGGCCCAAAAATGAAAAATTTCCTGACCGCGGAGTCAGGAAAACCTCCCGGGATGGGCCGGACCGAATCCGCTCAAATTGAAAAACGAAGCCCGCCATGAGATTCGGGGTTGAATTTAAGGGTTATAGGCACTTTTGGATGCTTGATTTGGGAGGGCATAATTTTTGGCCCAAAAATCAAAAATTTCTTGACCGCGGAGTCAGGAAAACCTCCCGGGATGGGCCAGACCGAATCCGCTCAAATTAAAAAACGAAGCCCGCCATGAGATTCGGGGTTGAATTTAAGGGTTAGAGGCACTTTTGGATGCTTGATTTGGGAGGGCATAATTTTTGGCCCAAAAATCAAATATTTCCTGACCGCGGAGTCAGGAAAACCTCCCGGGATGGGCCGGACGGGATACGCTCAAATTGAAAAATGAAGCCCGCCATGAGATTCGGGGTTGAATTTAAGGGTTAGAGGCACTTTTGGATGCTTGATTTGGGAGGGCATAATTTTTGGCCCCAAAATCAAAAATTTCCTGACCGCGGAGTCAGGAAAACCTCCCGGGATGGGCCGGACCGAATCCGCTCAAATTGAAAAACGAAGCCCGCCATGAGATTCGGGGTTGAATTTAAGGGTTAGAGGCACTTTTGGATGCTTGATTTGGGAGGGCATAATTTTTGGCCCAAAAATCAAATATTTCCTGACCGCGGAGTCAGGAAAACCTCCCGGGATGGGCCGGACGGGATACGCTCAAATTGAAAAACGAAGCCCGCCATGAGATTCGGGGTTGAATTTAAGGGTTAGAGGCACTTTTGGATGCTTGATTTTGGAGGGCATATTTTTTGGCCCAAAAATCAAAAATTTCCTGACTGCGGAGTCAGGAAAACCTCCCGGGATGGGCCGGACCGAATCCGCTCAAATTGAAAAACGAAGCCCGCCATGAGATTCGGGGTTGAATTTAAGGGTTAGAGGCACTTTTGGATGCTTGATTTGGGAGGGCATAATTTTTGGCCCAAAAATCAAACATTTCCTGACCACGGAGTCAGGAAAACCTCCCGGGATGGGCCGGACCGAATCCGCTCAAATTGAAAAACGAAGCCCACCATGAGATTCGGGGTTGAATTTAAGGGTTAGAGGCACTTTTGGATGCTTGATTTGGGAGGGCATAATTTTTGGCCCAAAAATCAAACATTTCCTGACCGCGTAGTCAGGAAAACCTCCCGGGATGGGCCGGACCGAATCCGCTCAAATTGAAAAACGAAGCCCGCCATGAGATTCGGGGTTGAATTTAAGGGTTAGAGGCACTTTTGGATGCTTGATTTGGGAGGGCATAATTTTTGGCCCAAAAATCAAAAATTTCCTGACCGCGGAGTCAGGAAAACCTCCCGGGATGGGCCGGACCGAATCCGCTCAAATTGAAAAACGAAGCCCGCCATGAGATTCGGGGTTGAATTTAAGGGTTAGAGGCACTTTTGGATGCTTGATTTGGGAGGGCATAATTTTTGGCCCCAAAATCAAACATTTCCTGATTGCGGAGTCAGGAAAAACTCCCGGGATGGGCTGGACGGAATCCGCTCAAATTGAAAAACGAAGCCCACCATGAGATTCGGGGTTGAATTTATGGGTTAGAGGCACTTTTGGATGCTTGATTTGGGAGGGCATAATTTTTGGCCCAAAAATGAAAAATTTCCTGACCGCGGAGTCAGGAAAACCTCCCGGGATGGGCCGGACCGAATCCGCTCAAATTGAAAAACGAAGCCCGCCATGAGATTCGGGGTTGAATTTAAGGGTTAGAGGCACTTTTGGATGCTTGATTTGGGAGGGCATAATTTTTGGCCCAAAAATCAAAAATTTCTTGACCGCGGAGTCAGGAAAACCTCCCGGGATGGGCCAGACCGAATCCGCTCAAATTAAAAAACGAAGCCCGCCATGAGATTCGGGGTTGAATTTAAGGGTTAGAGGCACTTTTGGATGCTTGATTTGGGAGGGCATAATTTTTGGCCCAAAAATCAAATATTTCCTGACCGCGGAGTCAGGAAAACCTCCCGGGATGGGCCGGACGGGATACGCTCAAATTGAAAAACGAAGCCCGCCATGAGATTCGGGGTTGAATTTAAGGGTTAGAGGCACTTTTGGATGCTTGATTTGGGAGGGCATAATTTTTGGCCCCAAAATCAAAAATTTCCTGACCGCGGAGTCAGGAAAACCTCCCGGGATGGGCCGGACCGAATCCGCTCAAATTGAAAAACGAAGCCCGCCATGAGATTCGGGGTTGAATTTAAGGGTTAGAGGCACTTTTGGATGCTTGATTTGGGAGGGCATAATTTTTGGCCCAAAAATCAAAAATTTCCTGACCGCGGAGTCAGGAAAACCTCCCGGGATGGGCCGGACCGAATCCGCTCAAATTGAAAAACGAAGCCCGCCATGAGATTCGGGGTTGAATTTAAGGGTTAGAGGCACTTTTGGATGCTTGATTTGGGAGGGCATAATTTTTGGCCCAAAAATCAAAAATTTCCTGACCGCGGAGTCAGGAAAACCTCCCGGGATGGGCCGGACCGAATCCGCTCAAATTGAAAAACGAAGCCCGCCATGAGATTCGGGGTTGAATTTAAGGGTTAGAGGCACTTTTGGATGCTTGATTTGGGAGGGCATAATTTTTGGCCCCAAAATCAAACATTTCCTGACCGCGGAGTCAGGAAAAACTCCCGGGATGGGCTGGACGGAATCCGCTCAAATTGAAAAACGAAGCCCGCCATGAGATTCGGGGTTGAATTTAAGGGTTAGAGGCACTTTTGGATGCTTGATTTGGGAGGGCATAATTTTTGGCCCCAAAATCAAAAATTTCCTGACCGCGGAGTCAGGAAAACCTCCCGGGATGGGCCGGACCGAATCCGCTCAAATTGAAAAACGAAGCCCGCCATGAGATTCGGGGTTGAATTTAAGGGTTAGAGGCACTTTTGGATGCTTGATTTGGGAGGGCATAATTTTTGGCCCAAAAATCAAAAATTTCCTGACCGCGGAGTCAGGAAAACCTCCCGGGATGGGCCGGACCGAATCCGCTCAAATTGAAAAACGAAGCCCGCCATGAGATTCGGGGTTGAATTTAAGGGTTAGAGGCACTTTTGGATGCTTGATTTGGGAGGGCATAATTTTTGGCCCAAAAATCAAAAATTTCCTGACCGCGGAGTCAGGAAAACCTCCCGGGATGGGCCGGACCGAATCCGCTCAAATTGAAAAACGAAGCCCGCCATGAGATTCGGGGTTGAATTTAAGGGTTAGAGGCACTTTTGGATGCTTGATTTGGGAGGGCATAATTTTTGGCCCAAAAACCAAAAATGTCCTGACCGCGGAGTCAGGAAAACCTCCCGGGATGGGCCGGACCGAATCCGCTCAAATTGAAAAACGAAGCCCGCCATGAGATTCGGGGTTGAATTTAAGGGTTAGAGGCACTTTTGGATGCTTGATTTGGGAGGGCATAATTTTTGGCACCAAAATCAAACATTTCCTGACCGCGGAGTCAGGAAAAACTCCCGGGATGGGCTGGACGGAATCCGCTCAAATTGAAAAACGAAGCCCGCCATGAGATTCGGGGTTGAATTTAAGGGTTAGAGGCACTTTTGGATGCTTGATTTGGGAGGGCATAATTTTTGGCCCCAAAATCAAACATTTCCTGACCGCGGAGTCAGGAAAACCTCCCGGGATGGGCCGGACCGAATCCGCTCAAATTGAAAAACGAAGCCCACCATGAGATTCGGGGTTGAATTTAAGGGTTAGAGGCACTTTTGGATGCTTGATTTGGGAGGGCATAATTTTTGGCCCCAAAATCAAAAATTTCCTGACCGCGGAGTCAGGAAAACCTCCCGGGATGGGCCGGACCGAATCCGCTCAAATTGAAAAACGAAGCCCGCCATGAGATTCGGGGTTGAATTTAAGGGTTAGAGGCACTTTTGGATGCTTGATTTGGGAGGGCATAATTTTTGGCCCAAAAATCAAAAATTTCCTGACCGCGGAGTCAGGAAAACCTCCCGGGATGGGCCGGACCGAATCCGCTCAAATTGAAAAACGAAGCCCGCCATGAGATTCGGGGTTGAATTTAAGGGTTAGAGGCACTTTTGGATGCTTGATTTGGGAGGGCATAATTTTTGGCCCAAAAATCAAAAATTTCCTGACCGCGGAGTCAGGAAAACCTCCCGGGATGGGCCGGACCGAATCCGCTCAAATTGAAAAACGAAGCCCGCCATGAGATTCGGGGTTGAATTTAAGGGTTAGAGGCACTTTTGGATGCTTGATTTGGGAGGGCATAATTTTTGGCCCAAAAATCAAAAATTTCCTGACCGCGGAGTCAGGAAAACCTCCCGGGATGGGCCGGACCGAATCCGCTCAAATTGAAAAACGAAGCCCGCCATGAGATTCGGGGTTGAATTTAAGGGTTAGAGGCACTTTTGGATGCTTGATTTGGGAGGGCATAATTTTTGGCCCAAAAACCAAAAATGTCCTGACCGCGGAGTCAGGAAAACCTCCCGGGATGGGCCGGACCGAATCCGCTCAAATTGAAAAACGAAGCCCGCCATGAGATTCGGGGTTGAATTTAAGGGTTAGAGGCACTTTTGGATGCTTGATTTGGGAGGGCATAATTTTTGGCCCCAAAATCAAACATTTCCTGACCGCGGAGTCAGGAAAAACTCCCGGGATGGGCTGGACGGAATCCGCTCAAATTGAAAAACGAAGCCCGCCATGAGATTCGGGGTTGAATTTAAGGGTTAGAGGCACTTTTGGATGCTTGATTTGGGAGGGCATAATTTTTGGCCCCAAAATCAAAAATTTCCTGACCGCGGAGTCAGGAAAACCTCCCGGGATGGGCCGGACCGAATCCGCTCAAATTGAAAAACGAAGCCCGCCATGAGATTCGGGGTTGAATTTAAGGGTTAGAGGCACTTTTGGATGCTTGATTTGGGAGGGCATAATTTTTGGCCCCAAAATCAAACATTTCCTGACCGCGGAGTCAGGAAAAACTCCCGGGATGGGCTGGACGGAATCCGCTCAAATTGAAAAACGAAGCCCGCCATGAGATTCGGGGTTGAATTTAAGGGTTAGAGGCACTTTTGGATGCTTGATTTGGGAGGGCATAATTTTTGGCCCCAAAATCAAAAATTTCCTGTCCGCGGAGTCAGGAAAACCTCCCGGGATGGGCCGGACCGAATCCGCTCAAATTGAAAAACGAAGCCCACCATGAGATTCGGGGTTGAATTTAAGGGTTAGAGGCACTTTTGGATGCTTGATTTGGGAGGGCATAATTTTTGGCCCCAAAATCAAAAATTTCCTGACCGCGGAGTCAGGAAAACCTCCCGGGATGGGCCGGACCGAATCCGCTCAAATTGAAAAACGAAGCCCGCCATGAGATTCGGGGTTGAATTTAAGGGTTAGAGGCACTTTTGGATGCTTGATTTGGGAGGGCATAATTTTTGGCCCAAAAATCAAAAATTTCCTGACCGCGGAGTCAGGAAAACCTCCCGGGATGGGCCGGACCGAATCCGCTCAAATTGAAAAACGAAGCCCACCATGAGATTCGGGGTTGAATTTAAGGGTTAGAGGCACTTTTGGATGCTTGATTTGGGAGGGCATAATTTTTGGCCCCAAAATCAAAAATTTCCTGACCGCGGAGTCAGGAAAACCTCCCGGGATGGGCCGGACCGAATCCGCTCAAATTGAAAAACGAAGCCCGCCATGAGATTCGGGGTTGAATTTAAGGGTTAGAGGCACTTTTGGATGCTTGATTTGGGAGGGCATAATTTTTGGCCCAAAAATCAAAAATTTCCTGACCGCGGAGTCAGGAAAACCTCCCGGGATGGGCCGGACCGAATCCGCTCAAATTGAAAAACGAAGCCCGCCATGAGATTCGGGGTTGAATTTAAGGGTTAGAGGCACTTTTGGATGCTTGATTTGGGAGGGCATAATTTTTGGCCCAAAAATCAAAAATTTCCTGACCGCGGAGTCAGGAAAACCTCCCGGGATGGGCCGGACCGAATCCGCTCAAATTGAAAAACGAAGCCCGCCATGAGATTCGGGGTTGAATTTAAGGGTTAGAGGCACTTTTGGATGCTTGATTTGGGAGGGCATAATTTTTGGCCCAAAAATCAAAAATTTCCTGACCGCGGAGTCAGGAAAACCTCCCGGGATGGGCCGGACCGAATCCGCTCAAATTGAAAAACGAAGCCCGCCATGAGATTCGGGGTTGAATTTAAGGGTTAGAGGCACTTTTGGATGCTTGATTTGGGAGGGCATAATTTTTGGCCCAAAAACCAAAAATGTCCTGACCGCGGAGTCAGGAAAACCTCCCGGGATGGGCCGGACCGAATCCGCTCAAATTGAAAAACGAAGCCCGCCATGAGATTCGGGGTTGAATTTAAGGGTTAGAGGCACTTTTGGATGCTTGATTTGGGAGGGCATAATTTTTGGCCCCAAAATCAAACATTTTCTGACCGCGGAGTCAGGAAAAACTCCCGGGATGGGCTGGACGGAATCCGCTCAAATTGAAAAACGAAGCCCGCCATGAGATTCGGGGTTGAATTTAAGGGTTAGAGGCACTTTTGGATGCTTGATTTGGGAGGGCATAATTTTTGGCCCAAAAATCAAAAATTTCCTGACCGCGGAGTCAGGAAAACCTCCCGGGATGGGCCGGACCGAATCCGCTCAAATTGAAAAACGAAGCCCGCCATGAGATTCGGGGTTGAATTTAAGGGTTAGAGGCACTTTTGGATGCTTGATTTGGGAGGGCATAATTTTTGGCCCCAAAATCAAAAATTTCCTGACCGCGGAGTCAGGAAAACCTCCCGGGATGGGCCGGACCGAATCCACTCAAATTGAAAAACGAAGCCCGCCATGAGATTCGGGGTTGAATTTAAGGGTTAGAGGCACTTTTGGATGCTTGATTTGGGAGGGCATAATTTTTGGCCCAAAAATCAAAAATTTCCTGACCGCGGAGTCAGGAAAACCTCCCGGGATGGGCCGGACCGAATCCGCTCAAATTGAAAAACGAAGCCCGCCATGAGATTCGGGGTTGAATTTAAGGGTTAGAGGCACTTTTGGATGCTTGATTTGGGAGGGCATAATTTTTGGCCCAAAAACCAAAAATGTCCTGACCGCGGAGTCAGGAAAACCTCCCGGGATGGGCCGGACCGAATCCGCTCAAATTGAAAAACGAAGCCCGCCATGAGATTCGGGGTTGAATTTAAGGGTTAGAGGCACTTTTGGATGCTTGATTTGGGAGGGCATAATTTTTGGCCCCAAAATCAAACATTTCCTGACCGCGGAGTCAGGAAAAACTCCCGGGATGGGCTGGACGGAATCCGCTCAAATTGAAAAACGAAGCCCGCCATGAGATTCGGGGTTGAATTTAAGGGTTAGAGGCACTTTTGGATGCTTGATTTGGGAGGGCATAATTTTTGGCCCCAAAATCAAAAATTTCCTGTCCGCGGAGTCAGGAAAACCTCCCGGGATGGGCCGGACCGAATCCGCTCAAATTGAAAAACGAAGCCCACCATGAGATTCGGGGTTGAATTTAAGGGTTAGAGGCACTTTTGGATGCTTGATTTGGGAGGGCATAATTTTTGGCCCCAAAATCAAAAATTTCCTGACCGCGGAGTCAGGAAAACCTCCCGGGATGGGCCGGACCGAATCCGCTCAAATTGAAAAACGAAGCCCGCCATGAGATTCGGGGTTGAATTTAAGGGTTAGAGGCACTTTTGGATGCTTGATTTGGGAGGGCATAATTTTTGGCCCAAAAATCAAAAATTTCCTGACCGCGGAGTCAGGAAAACCTCCCGGGATGGGCCGGACCGAATCCGCTCAAATTGAAAAACGAAGCCCACCATGAGATTCGGGGTTGAATTTAAGGGTTAGAGGCACTTTTGGATGCTTGATTTGGGAGGGCATAATTTTTGGCCCCAAAATCAAAAATTTCCTGACCGCGGAGTCAGGAAAACCTCCCGGGATGGGCCGGACCGAATCCGCTCAAATTGAAAAACGAAGCCCGCCATGAGATTCGGGGTTGAATTTAAGGGTTAGAGGCACTTTTGGATGCTTGATTTGGGAGGGCATAATTTTTGGCCCAAAAATCAAAAATTTCCTGACCGCGGAGTCAGGAAAACCTCCCGGGATGGGCCGGACCGAATCCGCTCAAATTGAAAAACGAAGCCCGCCATGAGATTCGGGGTTGAATTTAAGGGTTAGAGGCACTTTTGGATGCTTGATTTGGGAGGGCATAATTTTTGGCCCAAAAATCAAAAATTTCCTGACCGCGGAGTCAGGAAAACCTCCCGGGATGGGCCGGACCGAATCCGCTCAAATTGAAAAACGAAGCCCGCCATGAGATTCGGGGTTGAATTTAAGGGTTAGAGGCACTTTTGGATGCTTGATTTGGGAGGGCATAATTTTTGGCCCAAAAATCAAAAATTTCCTGACCGCGGAGTCAGGAAAACCTCCCGGGATGGGCCGGACCGAATCCGCTCAAATTGAAAAACGAAGCCCGCCATGAGATTCGGGGTTGAATTTAAGGGTTAGAGGCACTTTTGGATGCTTGATTTGGGAGGGCATAATTTTTGGCCCAAAAACCAAAAATGTCCTGACCGCGGAGTCAGGAAAACCTCCCGGGATGGGCCGGACCGAATCCGCTCAAATTGAAAAACGAAGCCCGCCATGAGATTCGGGGTTGAATTTAAGGGTTAGAGGCACTTTTGGATGCTTGATTTGGGAGGGCATAATTTTTGGCCCCAAAATCAAACATTTCCTGACCGCGGAGTCAGGAAAAACTCCCGGGATGGGCTGGACGGAATCCGCTCAAATTGAAAAACGAAGCCCGCCATGAGATTCGGGGTTGAATTTAAGGGTTAGAGGCACTTTTGGATGCTTGATTTGGGAGGGCATAATTTTTGGCCCAAAAACCAAAAATGTCCTGACCGCGGAGTCAGGAAAAACTCCCGGGATGGGCTGGACGGAATCCGCTCAAATTGAAAAACGAAGCCCGCCATGAGATTCGGGGTTGAATTTAAGGGTTAGAGGCACTTTTGGATGCTTGATTTGGGAGGGCATAATTTTTGGCCCCAAAATCAAAAATTTCCTGACCGCGGAGTCAGGAAAACCTCCCGGGATGGGCCGGACCGAATCCGCTCAAATTGAAAAACGAAGCCCACCATGAGATTCGGGGTTGAATTTAAGGGTTAGAGGCACTTTTGGATGCTTGATTTGGGAGGGCATAATTTTTGGCCCCAAAATCAAAAATTTCCTGACCGCGGAGTCAGGAAAACCTCCCGGGATGGGCCGGACCGAATCCGCTCAAATTGAAAAACGAAGCCCGCCATGAGATTCGGGGTTGAATTTAAGGGTTAGAGGCACTTTTGGATGCTTGATTTGGGAGGGCATAATTTTTGGCCCAAAAATCAAAAATTTCCTGACCGCGGAGTCAGGAAAACCTCCCGGGATGGGCCGGACCGAATCCGCTCAAATTGAAAAACGAAGCCCGCCATGAGATTCGGGGTTGAATTTAAGGGTTAGAGGCACTTTTGGATGCTTGATTTGGGAGGGCATAATTTTTGGCCCAAAAATCAAAAATTTCCTGACCGCGGAGTCAGGAAAACCTCCCGGGATGGGCCGGACCGAATCCGCTCAAATTGAAAAACGAAGCCCGCCATGAGATTCGGGGTTGAATTTAAGGGTTAGAGGCACTTTTGGATGCTTGATTTGGGAGGGCATAATTTTTGGCCCAAAAACCAAAAATGTCCTGACAGCGGAGTCAGGAAAACCTCCCAGGATGGGCCGGACCGAATCCGCTCAAATTGAAAAACGAAGCCCGCCATGAGATTCGGGGTTGAATTTAAGGGTTAGAGGCACTTTTGGATGCTTGATTTGGGAGGGCATAATTTTTGGCCCCAAAATCAAACATTTCCTGACCGCGGAGTCAGGAAAAACTCCCGGGATGGGCTGGACGGAATCCGCTCAAATTGAAAAACGAAGCCCGCCATGAGATTCGGGGTTGAATTTAAGGGTTAGAGGCACTTTTGGATGCTTGATTTGGGAGGGCATAATTTTTGGCCCAAAAACCAAAAATGTCCTGACCGCGGAGTCAGGAAAACCTCCCGGGATGGGCCGGACCGAATCCGCTCAAATTGAAAAACGAAGCCCACCATGAGATTCGGGGTTGAATTTAAGGGTTAGAGGCACTTTTCAATGCTTGATTTGGGAGGGCATAATTTTTGGCCCCAAAATCAAAAATTTCCTGACCGCGGAGTCAGGAAAACCTCCCGGGATGGGCCGGACCGAATCCGCTCAAATTGAAAAACGAAGCCCGCCATGAGATTCGGGGTTGAATTTAAGGGTTAGAGGCACTTTTGGATGCTTGATTTGGGAGGGCATAATTTTTGGCCCAAAAATCAAAAATTTCCTGACCGTGGAGTCAGGAAAACCTCCCGGGATGGGCCGGACCGAATCCGCTCAAATTAAAAAACGAAGCCCGCCATGAGATTCGGGGTTGAATTTAAGGGTTAGAGGCACTTTTGGATGCTTGATTTGGGAGGGCATAATTTTTGGCCCAAAAATCAAATATTTCCTGACCGCGGAGTCAGGAAAACCTCCCGGGATGGGCCGGACGGGATACGCTCAAATTGAAAAACGAAGCCCGCCATGAGATTCGGGGTTGAATTTAAGGGTTAGAGGCACTTTTGGATGCTTGATTTGGGAGGGCATAATTTTTGGCCCCAAAATCAAAAAATTCCTGACCGCGGAGTCAGGAAAACCTCCCGGGATGGGCCGGACCGAATCCGCTCAAATTGAAAAACGAAGCCCGCCATGAGATTCGGGGTTGAATTTAAGGGTTAGAGGCACTTTTGGATGCTTGATTTGGGAGGGCATAATTTTTGGCCCAAAAATCAAACATTTCCTGACCGCGGAGTCAGGAAAACCTCCCGGGATGGGCCGGACCGAATCCGCTCAAATTGAAAAACGAAGCCCGCCATGAGATTCGGGGTTGAATTTAAGGGTTAGAGGCACTTTTGGATGCTTGATTTGGGAGGGCATAATTTTTGGCCCAAAAATCAAAAATTTCCTGACCGCGGAGTCAGGAAAACCTCCCGGGATGGGCCGGACCGAATCCGCTCAAATTGAAAAACGAAGCCCGCCATGAGATTCGGGGTTGAATTTAAGGGTTAGAGGCACTTTTGGATGCTTGATTTGGGAGGGCATAATTTTTGGCCCAAAAATCAAAAATTTCCTGACCGCGGAGTCAGGAAAACCTCCCGGGATGGGCCGGACCGAATCCGCTCAAATTGAAAAACGAAGCCCGCCATGAGATTCGGGGTTGAATTTAAGGGTTAGAGGCACTTTTGGATGCTTGATTTGGGAGGGCATAATTTTTGGCCCAAAAACCAAAAATGTCCTGACCGCGGAGTCAGGAAAACCTCCCGGGATGGGCCGGACCGAATCCGCTCAAATTGAAAAACGAAGCCCGCCATGAGATTCGGGGTTGAATTTAAGGGTTAGAGGCACTTTTGGATGCTTGATTTGGGAGGGCATAATTTTTGGCCCCAAAATCAAACATTTCCTGACCGCGGAGTCAGGAAAAACTCCCGGGATGGGCTGGACGGAATCCGCTCAAATTGAAAAACGAAGCCCGCCATGAGATTCGGGGTTGAATTTAAGGGTTAGAGGCACTTTTGGATGCTTGATTTGGGAGGGCATAATTTTTGGCCCAAAAACCAAAAATGTCCTGACCGCGGAGTCAGGAAAACCTCCCGGGATGGGCCGGACCGAATCCGCTCAAATTGAAAAACGAAGCCCACCATGAGATTCGGGGTTGAATTTAAGGGTTAGAGGCACTTTTGGATGCTTGATTTGGGAGGGCATAATTTTTGGCCCAAAAATCAAAAATTTCCTGACCGCGGAGTCAGGAAAACCTCCCGGGATGGGCCGGACCGAATCCGCTCAAATTGAAAAACGAAGCCCGCCAAGAGATTCGGGGTTGAATTTAAGGGTTAGAGGCACTTTTGGATGCTTGATTTGGGAGGGCATAATTTTTGGCCCAAAAATCAAAAATTTCCTGACCGTGGAGTCAGGAAAACCTCCCGGGATGGGCCGGACCGAATCCGCTCAAATTAAAAAACGAAGCCCGCCATGAGATTCGGGGTTGAATTTAAGGGTTAGAGGCACTTTTGGATGCTTGATTTGGGAGGGCATAATTTTTGGCCCAAAAATCAAATATTTCCTGACAGCGGAGTCAGGAAAACCTCCCGGGATGGGCCGGACGGGATACGCTCAAATTGAAAAACGAAGCCCCCCATGAGATTCGGGGTTGAATTTAAGGGTTAGAGGCACTTTTGGATGCTTGATTTGGGAGGGCATAATTTTTGGCCCCAAAATCAAAAATTTCCTGACCGCGGAGTCAGGAAAACCTCCCGGGATGGGCCGGATCGAATCCGCTCAAATTGAAAAACGAAGCCCGCCATGAGATTCGGGGTTGAATTTAAGGGTTAGAGGCACTTTTGGATGCTTGATTTGGGAGGGCATAATTTTTGGCCCAAAAACCAAAAATGTCCTGACCGCGGAGTCAGGAAAACCTCCCGGGATGGGCCGGACCGAATCCGCTCAAATTTAAAAACGAAGCCCGCCATGAGATTCGGGGTTGAATTTAAGGGTTAGAGGCACTTTTGGATGCTTGATTTGGGAGGGCATAATTTTTGGCCCAAAAATCAAAAATTTCCTGACCGCGGAGTCAGGAAAACCTCCCGGGATGGGCCGGACCGAATCCGCTCAAATTGAAAAACGAAGCCCGCCATGAGATTCGGGGTTGAATTTAAGGGTTAGAGGCACTTTTGGATGCTTGATTTGGGAGGGCATAATTTTTGGCCCAAAAATCAAAAATTTCCTGACCGTGGAGTCAGGAAAACCTCCCGGGATGGGCCGGACCGAATCCGCTCAAATTAAAAAACGAAGCCCGCCATGAGATTCGGGGTTGAATTTAAGGGTTAGAGGCACTTTTGGATGCTTGATTTGGGAGGGCATAATTTTTGGCCCAAAAATCAAATATTTCCTGACAGCGGAGTCAGGAAAACCTCCCGGGATGGGCCGGACGGGATACGCTCAAATTGAAAAACGAAGCCCCCCATGAGATTCGGGGTTGAATTTAAGGGTTAGAGGCACTTTTGGATGCTTGATTTGGGAGGGCATAATTTTTGGCCCCAAAATCAAAAATTTCCTGACCGCGGAGTCTGGAAAACCTCCCGGGATGGGCCGGATCGAATCCGCTCAAATTGAAAAACGAAGCCCGCCATGAGATTCGGGGTTGAATTTAAGGGTTAGAGGCACTTTTGGATGCTTGATTTGGGAGGGCATAATTTTTGGCCCAAAAATCAAACATTTCCTGACCGCGGAGTCAGGAAAACCTCCCGGGATGGGCCGGACCGAATCCGCTCAAATTGAAAAACGAAGCCCGCCATGAGATTCGGGGTTGAATTTAAGGGTTAGAGGCACTTTTGGATGCTTGATTTGGGAGGGCATAATTTTTGGCCCAAAAATCAAAAATTTCCTGACCGCGGAGTCAGGAAAACCTCCCGGGATGGGCCGGACCGAATCCGCTCAAATTTAAAAACGAAGCCCGCCATGAGATTCAGGGTTGAATTTAAGGGTTAGAGGCACTTTTGGATGCTTGATTTGGGAGGGCATAATTTTTGGCCCAAAAATCAAACATTTCCTGAACGCGGAGTCAGGAAAACCTCCCGGGATGGGCCGGACGGGATACGCTCAAATTGAAAAACGAAGCATGCCATGAGATTCGGGGTTGAATTTAAGGGTTAGAGGCACTTTTGGATGCTTGATTTGGGAGGGCATAATTTTTGGCCCAAAAATCAAACATTTCCTGACCGCGGAGTCAGGAAAACCTCCCGGGATGGGCCGGACCGAATCCGCTCAAATTGAAAAACGAAGCCCGCCATGAGATTCGGGCTTGAATTTAAGGGTTAGAGGCACTTTTGGATGCTTGATTTGGGAGGGCATAATTTTTGGCCCAAAAATCAAAAATTTCCTGACCGCAGAGTCAGGAAAACCTCCGGGATGGGCCTGACCGAATCCGCTCAAATTGAAAAACGAAGCCCGCCATGAGATTCGGGGTTGAATTTAAGGGTTTGAGGCACTTTTGGATGCTTGATTTGGGAGGGCATAATTTTTGGCCCAAAAATCAAACATTTCCTGACCGCGGAGTCAGGAAAACCTCCCGGGATGGGCCGGACCGAATCCGCTCAAATTGAAAAACGAAGCCCGCCATGAGATTCGGGGTTGAATTTAAGGGTTAGAGGCACTTTTGGATGCTTGATTTGGGAGGGCATAATTTTTGGCCCAAAAATCAAACATTTCCTGACCGCGGAGTCAGGAAAACCTCCCGGGATGGGCTGGACGGAATACGCTCAAATAGAAAAACGAAGCCCGCCATGAGATTCGGGGTTGAATTTAAGGGTTAGAGGCACTTTTGGATGCTTGATTTGGGAGGGCATAATTTTTGGCCCCAAAATCAAAAATTTCCTGACCGCGGAGTCAGGAAAACCTCCTGGGATGGGCCGGACCGAATCCGCTCAAATTGAAAAACGAAGCCCGCCATGAGATTCGGGGTTGAATTTAAGGGTTAGAGGCACTTTTGGATGCTTGATTTGGGAGGGCATAATTTTTGGCCCCAAAATCAAACATTTCCTGACCGCGGAGTCAGGAAAACCTCCCGGGATGGGCCGGACCGAATCCGCTCAAATTGAAAAACGAAGCCCACCATGAGATTCGGGGTTGAATTTAAGGGTTAGAGGCACTTTTGGATGCTTGATTTGGGAGGGCATAATTTTTGGCCCAAAAATCAAAAATTTCCTGACCGCGGAGTCAGGAAAACCTCCCGGGATGGGCCAGACCGAATCCGCTCAAATTGAAAAACGAAGGCCGCCATGAGATTCGGGGTTGAATTTAAGGGTTAGAGGCACTTTTGGATGCTTGATTTGGGAGGGCATAATTTTTGGCCCAAAAATCAAAAATTTCCTGACCGCGGAGTCAGGAAAACCTCCCGGGATGGGCCGGACCGAATCCGCTCAAATTGAAAAACGAAGCCCGCCATGAGATTCGGGGTTGAATTTAAGGGTTAGAGGCACTTTTGGATGCTTGATTTGGGAGGGCATAATTTTTGGCCCAAAAACCAAAAATGTCCTGACCGCGGAGTCAGGAAAACCTCCCGGGATGGGCCGGACCGAATCCGCTCAAATTGAAAAACGAAGCCCGCCATGAGATTCGGGGTTGAATTTAAGGGTTAGAGGCACTTTTGGATGCTTGATTTGGGAGGGCATAATTTTTGGCCCCAAAATCAAAAATTTCCTGACCGCGGAGTCAGGAAAAACTCCCGGGATGGGCTGGACGGAATCCGCTCAAATAGAAAAACGAAGCCCGCCATGAGATTCGGGGTTGAATTTAAGGGTTAGAGGCACTTTTGGATGCTTGATTTGGGAGGGCATAATTTTTGGCCCCAAAATCAAAAATTTCCTGACCGCGGAGTCAGGAAAACCTCCCGGGATGGGCCGGACCGAATCCGCTCAAATTGAAAAACGAAGCCCGCCATGAGATTCGGGGTTGAATTTAAGGGTTAGAGGCACTTTTGGATGCTTGATTTGGGAGGGCATAATTTTTGGCCCCAAAATCAAACATTTCCTGACCGCGGAGTCAGGAAAACCTCCCGGGATGGGCCGGACCGAATCCGCTCAAATTGAAAAACGAAGCCCACCATGAGATTCGGGGTTGAATTTAAGGGTTAGAGGCACTTTTGGATGCTTGATTTGGGAGGGCATAATTTTTGGCCCAAAAATCAAAAATTTCCTGACCGCGGAGTCAGGAAAACCTCCCGGGATGGGCCAGACCGAATCCGCTCAAATTGAAAAACGAAGGCCGCCATGAGATTCGGGGTTGAATTTAAGGGTTAGAGGCACTTTTGGATGCTTGATTTGGGAGGGCATAATTTTTGGCCCAAAAATCAAAAATTTCCTGACCGCGGAGTCAGGAAAACCTCCCGGGATGGGCCGGACCGAATCCGCTCAAATTGAAAAACGAAGCCCGCCATGAGATTCGGGGTTGAATTTAAGGGTTAGAGGCACTTTTGGATGCTTGATTTGGGAGGGCATAATTTTTGGCCCAAAAACCAAAAATGTCCTGACCGCGGAGTCAGGAAAACCTCCCGGGATGGGCCGGACCGAATCCGCTCAAATTGAAAAACGAAGCCCGCCATGAGATTCGGGGTTGAATTTAAGGGTTAGAGGCACTTTTGGATGCTTGATTTGGGAGGGCATAATTTTTGGCCCCAAAATCAAACATTTCCTGACCGCGGAGTCAGGAAAAACTCCCGGGATGGGCTGGACGGAATCCGCTCAAATTGAAAAACGAAGCCCGCCATGAGATTCGGGGTTGAATTTAAGGGTTAGAGGCACTTTTGGATGCTTGATTTGGGAGGGCATAATTTTTGGCCCAAAAATCAAAAATTTCCTGACCGCGGAGTCAGGAAAACCTCCCGGGATGGGCCGGACCGAATCCGCTCAAATTGAAAAACGAAGCCCGCCATGAGATTCGGGGTTGAATTTAAGGGTTAGAGGCACTTTTGGATGCTTGATTTGGGAGGGCATAATTTTTGGCCCAAAAACCAAAAATGTCCTGACCGCGGAGTCAGGAAAAACTCCCGGGATGGGCTGGACGGAATCCGCTCAAATAGAAAAACGAAGCCCGCCATGAGATTCGGGGTTGAATTTAAGGGTTAGAGGCACTTTTGGATGCTTGATTTGGGAGGGCATAATTTTTGGCCCCAAAATCAAAAATTTCCTGACCGCGGAGTCAGGAAAACCTCCCGGGATGGGCCGGACCGAATCCGCTCAAATTGAAAAACGAAGCCCGCCATGAGATTCGGGGTTGAATTTAAGGGTTAGAGGCACTTTTGGATGCTTGATTTGGGAGGGCATAATTTTTGGCCCCAAAATCAAACATTTCCTGACCGCGGAGTCAGGAAAACCTCCCGGGATGGGCCGGACCGAATCCGCTCAAATTGAAAAACGAAGCCCACCATGAGATTCGGGGTTGAATTTAAGGGTTAGAGGCACTTTTGGATGCTTGATTTGGGAGGGCATAATTTTTGGCCCAAAAATCAAAAATTTCCTGACCGCGGAGTCAGGAAAACCTCCCGGGATGGGCCAGACCGAATCCGCTCAAATTGAAAAACGAAGGCCGCCATGAGATTCGGGGTTGAATTTAAGGGTTAGAGGCACTTTTGGATGCTTGATTTGGGAGGGCATAATTTTTGGCCCAAAAATCAAAAATTTCCTGACCGCGGAGTCAGGAAAACCTCCCGGGATGGGCCGGACCGAATCCGCTCAAATTGAAAAACGAAGCCCGCCATGAGATTCGGGGTTGAATTTAAGGGTTAGAGGCACTTTTGGATGCTTGATTTGGGAGGGCATAATTTTTGGCCCAAAAACCAAAAATGTCCTGACCGCGGAGTCAGGAAAACCTCCCGGGATGGGCCGGACCGAATCCGCTCAAATTGAAAAACGAAGCCCGCCATGAGATTCGGGGTTGAATTTAAGGGTTAGAGGCACTTTTGGATGCTTGATTTGGGAGGGCATAATTTTTGGCCCCAAAATCAAACATTTCCTGACCGCGGAGTCAGGAAAAACTCCCGGGATGGGCTGGACGGAATCCGCTCAAATTGAAAAACGAAGCCCGCCATGAGATTCGGGGTTGAATTTAAGGGTTAGAGGCACTTTTGGATGCTTGATTTGGGAGGGCATAATTTTTGGCCCCAAAATCAAAAATTTCCTGACCGCGGAGTCAGGAAAACCTCCCGGGATGGGCCGGACCGAATCCACTCAAATTGAAAAACGAAGCCCGCCATGAGATTCGGGGTTGAATTTAAGGGTTAGAGGCACTTTTGGATGCTTGATTTGGGAGGGCATAATTTTTGGCCCAAAAATCAAAAATTTCCTGACCGCGGAGTCAGGAAAACCTCCCGGGATGGGCCGGACCGAATCCGCTCAAATTGAAAAACGAAGCCCGCCATGAGATTCGGGGTTGAATTTAAGGGTTAGAGGCACTTTTGGATGCTTGATTTGGGAGGGCATAATTTTTGGCCCAAAAACCAAAAATGTCCTGACCGCGGAGTCAGGAAAACCTCCCGGGATGGGCCGGACCGAATCCGCTCAAATTGAAAAACGAAGCCCGCCATGAGATTCGGGGTTGAATTTAAGGGTTAGAGGCACTTTTGGATGCTTGATTTGGGAGGGCATAATTTTTGGCCCCAAAATCAAACATTTCCTGACCGCGGAGTCAGGAAAAACTCCCGGGATGGGCTGGACGGAATCCGCTCAAATTGAAAAACGAAGCCCGCCATGAGATTCGGGGTTGAATTTAAGGGTTAGAGGCACTTTTGGATGCTTGATTTGGGAGGGCATAATTTTTGGCCCCAAAATCAAAAATTTCCTGTCCGCGGAGTCAGGAAAACCTCCCGGGATGGGCCGGACCGAATCCGCTCAAATTGAAAAACGAAGCCCACCATGAGATTCGGGGTTGAATTTAAGGGTTAGAGGCACTTTTGGATGCTTGATTTGGGAGGGCATAATTTTTGGCCCCAAAATCAAAAATTTCCTGACCGCAGAGTCAGGAAAACCTCCCGGGATGGGCCGGACCGAATCCGCTCAAATTGAAAAACGAAGCCCGCCATGAGATTCGGGGTTGAATTTAAGGGTTAGAGGCACTTTTGGATGCTTGATTTGGGAGGGCATAATTTTTGGCCCCAAAATCAAACATTTCCTGACCGCGGAGTCAGGAAAAACTCCCGGGATGGGCTGGACGGAATCCGCTCAAATTGAAAAACGAAGCCCGCCATGAGATTCGGGGTTGAATTTAAGGGTTAGAGGCACTTTTGGATGCTTGATTTGGGAGGGCATAATTTTTGGCCCCAAAATCAAAAATTTCCTGTCCGCGGAGTCAGGAAAACCTCCCGGGATGGGCCGGACCGAATCCGCTCAAATTGAAAAACGAAGCCCACCATGAGATTCGGGGTTGAATTTAAGGGTTAGAGGCACTTTTGGATGCTTGATTTGGGAGGGCATAATTTTTGGCCCCAAAATCAAAAATTTCCTGACCGCGGAGTCAGGAAAACCTCCCGGGATGGGCCGGACCGAATCCGCTCAAATTGAAAAACGAAGCCCGCCATGAGATTCGGGGTTGAATTTAAGGGTTAGAGGCACTTTTGGATGCTTGATTTGGGAGGGCATAATTTTTGGCCCAAAAATCAAAAATTTCCTGACCGCGGAGTCAGGAAAACCTCCCGGGATGGGCCGGACCGAATCCGCTCAAATTGAAAAACGAAGCCCACCATGAGATTCGGGGTTGAATTTAAGGGTTAGAGGCACTTTTGGATGCTTGATTTGGGAGGGCATAATTTTTGGCCCCAAAATCAAAAATTTCCTGACCGCGGAGTCAGGAAAACCTCCCGGGATGGGCCGGACCGAATCCGCTCAAATTGAAAAACGAAGCCCGCCATGAGATTCGGGGTTGAATTTAAGGGTTAGAGGCACTTTTGGATGCTTGATTTGGGAGGGCATAATTTTTGGCCCAAAAATCAAAAATTTCCTGACCGCGGAGTCAGGAAAACCTCCCGCGATGGGCCGGACCGAATCCGCTCAAATTGAAAAACGAAGCCCGCCATGAGATTCGGGGTTGAATTTAAGGGTTAGAGGCACTTTTGGATGCTTGATTTGGGAGGGCATAATTTTTGGCCCAAAAATCAAAAATTTCCTGACCGCGGAGTCAGGAAAACCTCCCGGGATGGGCCGGACCGAATCCGCTCAAATTGAAAAACGAAGCCCGCCATGAGATTCGGGGTTGAATTTAAGGGTTAGAGGCACTTTTGGATGCTTGATTTGGGAGGGCATAATTTTTGGCCCAAAAATCAAAAATTTCCTGACCGCGGAGTCAGGAAAACCTCCCGGGATGGGCCGGACCGAATCCGCTCAAATTGAAAAACGAAGCCCGCCATGAGATTCGGGGTTGAATTTAAGGGTTAGAGGCACTTTTGGATGCTTGATTTGGGAGGGCATAATTTTTGGCCCAAAAATCAAAAATTTCCTGACCGCGGAGTCAGGAAAACCTCCCGCGATGGGCCGGACCGAATCCGCTCAAATTGAAAAACGAAGCCCGCCATGAGATTCGGGGTTGAATTTAAGGGTTAGAGGCACTTTTGGATGCTTGATTTGGGAGGGCATAATTTTTGGCCCAAAAATCAAAAATTTCCTGACCGCGGAGTCAGGAAAACCTCCCGGGATGGGCCGGACCGAATCCGCTCAAATTGAAAAACGAAGCCCGCCATGAGATTCGGGGTTGAATTTAAGGGTTAGAGGCACTTATGGATGCTTGATTTGGGAGGGCATAATTTTTGGCCCAAAAATCAAAAATTTCCTGACCGCGGAGTCAGGAAAACCTCCCGGGATGGGCCGGACCGAATCCGCTCAAATTGAAAAACGAAGCCCGCCATGAGATTCGGGGTTGAATTTAAGGGTTAGAGGCACTTTTGGATGCTTGATTTGGGAGGGCATAATTTTTGGCCCAAAAACCAAAAATGTCCTGACCGCGGAGTCAGGAAAACCTCCCGGGATGGGCCGGACCGAATCCGCTCAAATTGAAAAACGAAGCCCGCCATGAGATTCGGGGTTGAATTTAAGGGTTAGAGGCACTTTTGGATGCTTGATTTGGGAGGGCATAATTTTTGGCCCCAAAATCAAACATTTCCTGACCGCGGAGTCAGGAAAAACTCCCGGGATGGGCTGGACGGAATCCGCTCAAATTGAAAAACGAAGCCCGCCATGAGATTCGGGGTTGAATTTAAGGGTTAGAGGCACTTTTGGATGCTTGATTTGGGAGGGCATAATTTTTGGCCCCAAAATCAAAAATTTCCTGTCCGCGGAGTCAGGAAAACCTCCCGGGATGGGCCGGACCGAATCCGCTCAAATTGAAAAACGAAGCCCACCATGAGATTCGGGGTTGAATTTAAGGGTTAGAGGCACTTTTGGATGCTTGATTTGGGAGGGCATAATTTTTGGCCCCAAAATCAAAAATTTCCTGACCGCAGAGTCAGGAAAACCTCCCGGGATGGGCCGGACCGAATCCGCTCAAATTGAAAAACGAAGCCCGCCATGAGATTCGGGGTTGAATTTAAGGGTTAGAGGCACTTTTGGATGCTTGATTTGGGAGGGCATAATTTTTGGCCCCAAAATCAAACATTTCCTGACCGCGGAGTCAGGAAAAACTCCCGGGATGGGCTGGACGGAATCCGCTCAAATTGAAAAACGAAGCCCGCCATGAGATTCGGGGTTGAATTTAAGGGTTAGAGGCACTTTTGGATGCTTGATTTGGGAGGGCATAATTTTTGGCCCCAAAATCAAAAATTTCCTGTCCGCGGAGTCAGGAAAACCTCCCGGGATGGGCCGGACCGAATCCGCTCAAATTGAAAAACGAAGCCCACCATGAGATTCGGGGTTGAATTTAAGGGTTAGAGGCACTTTTGGATGCTTGATTTGGGAGGGCATAATTTTTGGCCCCAAAATCAAAAATTTCCTGACCGCGGAGTCAGGAAAACCTCCCGGGATGGGCCGGACCGAATCCGCTCAAATTGAAAAACGAAGCCCGCCATGAGATTCGGGGTTGAATTTAAGGGTTAGAGGCACTTTTGGATGCTTGATTTGGGAGGGCATAATTTTTGGCCCAAAAATCAAAAATTTCCTGACCGCGGAGTCAGGAAAACCTCCCGGGATGGGCCGGACCGAATCCGCTCAAATTGAAAAACGAAGCCCACCATGAGATTCGGGGTTGAATTTAAGGGTTAGAGGCACTTTTGGATGCTTGATTTGGGAGGGCATAATTTTTGGCCCCAAAATCAAAAATTTCCTGACCGCGGAGTCAGGAAAACCTCCCGGGATGGGCCGGACCGAATCCGCTCAAATTGAAAAACGAAGCCCGCCATGAGATTCGGGGTTGAATTTAAGGGTTAGAGGCACTTTTGGATGCTTGATTTGGGAGGGCATAATTTTTGGCCCAAAAATCAAAAATTTCCTGACCGCGGAGTCAGGAAAACCTCCCGCGATGGGCCGGACCGAATCCGCTCAAATTGAAAAACGAAGCCCGCCATGAGATTCGGGGTTGAATTTAAGGGTTAGAGGCACTTTTGGATGCTTGATTTGGGAGGGCATAATTTTTGGCCCAAAAATCAAAAATTTCCTGACCGCGGAGTCAGGAAAACCTCCCGGGATGGGCCGGACCGAATCCGCTCAAATTGAAAAACGAAGCCCGCCATGAGATTCGGGGTTGAATTTAAGGGTTAGAGGCACTTTTGGATGCTTGATTTGGGAGGGCATAATTTTTGGCCCAAAAATCAAAAATTTCCTGACCGCGGAGTCAGGAAAACCTCCCGGGATGGGCCGGACCGAATCCGCTCAAATTGAAAAACGAAGCCCGCCATGAGATTCGGGGTTGAATTTAAGGGTTAGAGGCACTTTTGGATGCTTGATTTGGGAGGGCATAATTTTTGGCCCAAAAATCAAAAATTTCCTGACCGCGGAGTCAGGAAAACCTCCCGCGATGGGCCGGACCGAATCCGCTCAAATTGAAAAACGAAGCCCGCCATGAGATTCGGGGTTGAATTTAAGGGTTAGAGGCACTTTTGGATGCTTGATTTGGGAGGGCATAATTTTTGGCCCAAAAATCAAAAATTTCCTGACCGCGGAGTCAGGAAAACCTCCCGGGATGGGCCGGACCGAATCCGCTCAAATTGAAAAACGAAGCCCGCCATGAGATTCGGGGTTGAATTTAAGGGTTAGAGGCACTTTTGGATGCTTGATTTGGGAGGGCATAATTTTTGGCCCAAAAATCAAAAATTTCCTGACCGCGGAGTCAGGAAAACCTCCCGGGATGGGCCGGACCGAATCCGCTCAAATTGAAAAACGAAGCCCGCCATGAGATTCGGGGTTGAATTTAAGGGTTAGAGGCACTTTTGGATGCTTGATTTGGGAGGGCATAATTTTTGGCCCAAAAACCAAAAATGTCCTGACCGCGGAGTCAGGAAAACCTCCCGGGATGGGCCGGACCGAATCCGCTCAAATTGAAAAACGAAGCCCGCCATGAGATTCGGGGTTGAATTTAAGGGTTAGAGGCACTTTTGGATGCTTGATTTGGGAGGGCATAATTTTTGGCCCCAAAATCAAACATTTTCTGACCGCGGAGTCAGGAAAAACTCCCGGGATGGGCTGGACGGAATCCGCTCAAATTGAAAAACGAAGCCCGCCATGAGATTCGGGGTTGAATTTAAGGGTTAGAGGCACTTTTGGATGCTTGATTTGGGAGGGCATAATTTTTGGCCCCAAAATCAAAAATTTCCTGACCGCGGAGTCAGGAAAACCTCCCGGGATGGGCCGGACCGAATCCGCTCAAATTGAAAAACGAAGCCCGCCATGAGATTCGGGGTTGAATTTAAGGGTTAGAGGCACTTTTGGATGCTTGATTTGGGAGGGCATAATTTTTGGCCCAAAAATCAAAAATTTCCTGACCGCGGAGTCAGGAAAACCTCCCGGGATGGGCCGGACCGAATCCGCTCAAATTGAAAAACGAAGCCCGCCATGAGATTCGGGGTTGAATTTAAGGGTTAGAGGCACTTTTGGATGCTTGATTTGGGAGGGCATAATTTTTGGCCCAAAAACCAAAAATGTCCTGACCGCGGAGTCAGGAAAACCTCCCGGGATGGGCCGGACCGAATCCGCTCAAATTGAAAAACGAAGCCCGCCATGAGATTCGGGGTTGAATTTAAGGGTTAGAGGCACTTTTGGATGCTTGATTTGGGAGGGCATAATTTTTGGCCCCAAAATCAAACATTTCCTGACCGCGGAGTCAGGAAAAACTCCCGGGATGGGCTGGACGGAATCCGCTCAAATTGAAAAACGAAGCCCGCCATGAGATTCGGGGTTGAATTTAAGGGTTAGAGGCACTTTTGGATGCTTGATTTGGGAGGGCATAATTTTTGGCCCCAAAATCAAACATTTCCTGACCGCGGAGTCAGGAAAACCTCCCGGGATGGGCCGGACCGAATCCGCTCAAATTGAAAAACGAAGCCCACCATGAGATTCGGGGTTGAATTTAAGGGTTAGAGGCACTTTTGGATGCTTGATTTGGGAGGGCATAATTTTTGGCCCCAAAATCAAAAATTTCCTGACCGCGGAGTCAGGAAAACCTCCCGGGATGGGCCGGACCGAATCCGCTCAAATTGAAAAACGAAGCCCGCCATGAGATTCGGGGTTGAATTTAAGGGTTAGAGGCACTTTTGGATGCTTGATTTGGGAGGGCATAATTTTTGGCCCAAAAACCAAAAATGTCCTGACAGCGGAGTCAGGAAAACCTCCCAGGATGGGCCGGACCGAATCCGCTCAAATTGAAAAACGAAGCCCGCCATGAGATTCGGGGTTGAATTTAAGGGTTAGAGGCACTTTTGGATGCTTGATTTGGGAGGGCATAATTTTTGGCCCCAAAATCAAACATTTCCTGACCGCGGAGTCAGGAAAAACTCCCGGGATGGGCTGGACGGAATCCGCTCAAATTGAAAAACGAAGCCCGCCATGAGATTCGGGGTTGAATTTAAGGGTTAGAGGCACTTTTGGATGCTTGATTTGGGAGGGCATAATTTTTGGCCCAAAAACCAAAAATGTCCTGACCGCGGAGTCAGGAAAACCTCCCGGGATGGGCCGGACCGAATCCGCTCAAATTGAAAAACGAAGCCCACCATGAGATTCGGGGTTGAATTTAAGGGTTAGAGGCACTTTTGGATGCTTGATTTGGGAGGGCATAATTTTTGGCCCAAAAATCAAAAATTTCCTGACCGCGGAGTCAGGAAAACCTCCCGGGATGGGCCGGACCGAATCCGCTCAAATTGAAAAACGAAGCCCGCCATGAGATTCGGGGTTGAATTTAAGGGTTAGAGGCACTTTTGGATGCTTGATTTGGGAGGGCATAATTTTTGGCCCAAAAACCAAAAATGTCCTGACCGCGGAGTCAGGAAAACCTCCCGGGATGGGCCGGACCGAATCCGCTCAAATTGAAAAACGAAGCCCGCCATGAGATTCGGGGTTGAATTTAAGGGTTAGAGGCACTTTTGGATGCTTGATTTGGGAGGGCATAATTTTTGGCCCCAAAATCAAACATTTCCTGACCGCGGAGTCAGGAAAAACTCCCGGGATGGGCTGGACGGAATCCGCTCAAATTGAAAAACGAAGCCCGCCATGAGATTCGGGGTTGAATTTAAGGGTTAGAGGCACTTTTGGATGCTTGATTTGGGAGGGCATAATTTTTGGCCCAAAAATCAAACATTTCCTGACCGCGGAGTCAGGAAAACCTCCCGGGATGGGCCGGACCGAATCCGCTCAAATTGAAAAACGAAGCCCGCCATGAGATTCGGGGTTGAATTTAAGGGTTAGAGGCACTTTTGGATGCTTGATTTGGGAGGGCATAATTTTTGGCCCAAAAATCAAAAATTTCCTGACCGCGGAGTCAGGAAAACCTCCCGGGATGGGCCGGACCGAATCCGCTCAAATTGAAAAACGAAGCCCGCCATGAGATTCGGGGTTGAATTTAAGGGTTAGAGGCACTTTTGGATGCTTGATTTGGGAGGGCATAATTTTTGGCCCAAAAACCAAAAATGTCCTGACCGCGGAGTCAGGAAAACCTCCCGGGATGGGCCGGACCGAATCCGCTCAAATTGAAAAACGAAGCCCGCCATGAGATTCGGGGTTGAATTTAAGGGTTAGAGGCACTTTTGGATGCTTGATTTGGGAGGGCATAATTTTTGGCCCCAAAATCAAACATTTCCTGACCGCGGAGTCAGGAAAAACTCCCGGGATGGGCTGGACGGAATCCGCTCAAATTGAAAAACGAAGCCCGCCATGAGATTCGGGGTTGAATTTAAGGGTTAGAGGCACTTTTGGATGCTTGATTTGGGAGGGCATAATTTTTGGCCCCAAAATCAAAAATTTCCTGTCCGCGGAGTCAGGAAAACCTCCCGGGATGGGCCGGACCGAATCCGCTCAAATTGAAAAACGAAGCCCACCATGAGATTCGGGGTTGAATTTAAGGGTTAGAGGCACTTTTGGATGCTTGATTTGGGAGGGCATAATTTTTGGCCCCAAAATCAAAAATTTCCTGACCGCGGAGTCAGGAAAACCTCCCGGGATGGGCCGGACCGAATCCGCTCAAATTGAAAAACGAAGCCCGCCATGAGATTCGGGGTTGAATTTAAGGGTTAGAGGCACTTTTGGATGCTTGATTTGGGAGGGCATAATTTTTGGCCCCAAAATCAAACATTTCCTGACCGCGGAGTCAGGAAAAACTCCCGGGATGGGCTGGACGGAATCCGCTCAAATTGAAAAACGAAGCCCGCCATGAGATTCGGGGTTGAATTTAAGGGTTAGAGGCACTTTTGGATGCTTGATTTGGGAGGGCATAATTTTTGGCCCCAAAATCAAAAATTTCCTGTCCGCGGAGTCAGGAAAACCTCCCGGGATGGGCCGGACCGAATCCGCTCAAATTGAAAAACGAAGCCCACCATGAGATTCGGGGTTGAATTTAAGGGTTAGAGGCACTTTTGGATGCTTGATTTGGGAGGGCATAATTTTTGGCCCCAAAATCAAAAATTTCCTGACCGCGGAGTCAGGAAAACCTCCCGGGATGGGCCGGACCGAATCCGCTCAAATTGAAAAACGAAGCCCGCCATGAGATTCGGGGTTGAATTTAAGGGTTAGAGGCACTTTTGGATGCTTGATTTGGGAGGGCATAATTTTTGGCCCAAAAATCAAAAATTTCCTGACCGCGGAGTCAGGAAAACCTCCCGGGATGGGCCGGACCGAATCCGCTCAAATTGAAAAACGAAGCCCACCATGAGATTCGGGGTTGAATTTAAGGGTTAGAGGCACTTTTGGATGCTTGATTTGGGAGGGCATAATTTTTGGCCCCAAAATCAAAAATTTCCTGACCGCGGAGTCAGGAAAACCTCCCGGGATGGGCCGGACCGAATCCGCTCAAATTGAAAAACGAAGCCCGCCATGAGATTCGGGGTTGAATTTAAGGGTTAGAGGCACTTTTGGATGCTTGATTTGGGAGGGCATAATTTTTGGCCCAAAAATCAAAAATTTCCTGACCGCGGAGTCAGGAAAACCTCCCGCGATGGGCCGGACCGAATCCGCTCAAATTGAAAAACGAAGCCCGCCATGAGATTCGGGGTTGAATTTAAGGGTTAGAGGCACTTTTGGATGCTTGATTTGGGAGGGCATAATTTTTGGCCCAAAAATCAAAAATTTCCTGACCGCGGAGTCAGGAAAACCTCCCGGGATGGGCCGGACCGAATCCGCTCAAATTGAAAAACGAAGCCCGCCATGAGATTCGGGGTTGAATTTAAGGGTTAGAGGCACTTTAGGATGCTTGATTTGGGAGGGCATAATTTTTGGCCCAAAAATCAAAAATTTCCTGACCGCGGAGTCAGGAAAACCTCCCGGGATGGGCCGGACCGAATCCGCTCAAATTGAAAAACGAAGCCCGCCATGAGATTCGGGGTTGAATTTAAGGGTTAGAGGCACTTTTGGATGCTTGATTTGGGAGGGCATAATTTTTGGCCCAAAAACCAAAAATGTCCTGACCGCGGAGTCAGGAAAACCTCCCGGGATGGGCCGGACCGAATCCGCTCAAATTGAAAAACGAAGCCCGCCATGAGATTCGGGGTTGAATTTAAGGGTTAGAGGCACTTTTGGATGCTTGATTTGGGAGGGCATAATTTTTGGCCCCAAAATCAAACATTTTCTGACCGCGGAGTCAGGAAAAACTCCCGGGATGGGCTGGACGGAATCCGCTCAAATTGAAAAACGAAGCCCGCCATGAGATTCGGGGTTGAATTTAAGGGTTAGAGGCACTTTTGGATGCTTGATTTGGGAGGGCATAATTTTTGGCCCCAAAATCAAAAATTTCCTGACCGCGGAGTCAGGAAAACCTCCCGGGATGGGCCGGACCGAATCCGCTCAAATTGAAAAACGAAGCCCGCCATGAGATTCGGGGTTGAATTTAAGGGTTAGAGGCACTTTTGGATGCTTGATTTGGGAGGGCATAATTTTTGGCCCAAAAACCAAAAATGTCCTGACCGCGGAGTCAGGAAAACCTCCCGGGATGGGCCGGACCGAATCCGCTCAAATTGAAAAACGAAGCCCGCCATGAGATTCGGGGTTGAATTTAAGGGTTAGAGGCACTTTTGGATGCTTGATTTGGGAGGGCATAATTTTTGGCCCCAAAATCAAACATTTCCTGACCGCGGAGTCAGGAAAAACTCCCGGGATGGGCTGGACGGAATCCGCTCAAATTGAAAAACGAAGCCCGCCATGAGATTCGGGGTTGAATTTAAGGGTTAGAGGCACTTTTGGATGCTTGATTTGGGAGGGCATAATTTTTGGCCCCAAAATCAAAAATTTCCTGACCGCGGAGTCAGGAAAACCTCCCGGGATGGGCCGGACCGAATCCGCTCAAATTGAAAAACGAAGCCCACCATGAGATTCGGGGTTGAATTTAAGGGTTAGAGGCACTTTTGGATGCTTGATTTGGGAGGGCATAATTTTTGGCCCCAAAATCAAAAATTTCCTGACCGCGGAGTCAGGAAAACCTCCCGGGATGGGCCGGACCGAATCCGCTCAAATTGAAAAACGAAGCCCGCCATGAGATTCGGGGTTGAATTTAAGGGTTAGAGGCACTTTTGGATGCTTGATTTGGGAGGGCATAATTTTTGGCCCAAAAATCAAAAATTTCCTGACCGCGGAGTCAGGAAAACCTCCCGGGATGGGCCGGACCGAATCCGCTCAAATTGAAAAACGAAGCCCGCCATGAGATTCGGGGTTGAATTTAAGGGTTAGAGGCACTTTTGGATGCTTGATTTGGGAGGGCATAATTTTTGGCCCAAAAATCAAAAATTTCCTGACCGCGGAGTCAGGAAAACCTCCCGGGATGGGCCGGACCGAATCCGCTCAAATTGAAAAACGAAGCCCGCCATGACATTCGGGGTTGAATTTAAGGGTTAGAGGCACTTTTGGATGCTTGATTTGGGAGGGCATAATTTTTGGCCCAAAAACCAAAAATGTCCTGACAGCGGAGTCAGGAAAACCTCCCAGGATGGGCCGGACCGAATCCGCTCAAATTGAAAAACGAAGCCCGCCATGAGATTCGGGGTTGAATTTAAGGGTTAGAGGCACTTTTGGATGCTTGATTTGGGAGGGCATAATTTTTGGCCCCAAAATCAAACATTTCCTGACCGCGGAGTCAGGAAAAACTCCCGGGATGGGCTGGACGGAATCCGCTCAAATTGAAAAACGAAGCCCGCCATGAGATTCGGGGTTGAATTTAAGGGTTAGAGGCACTTTTGGATGCTTGATTTGGGAGGGCATAATTTTTGGCCCAAAAACCAAAAATGTCCTGACCGCGGAGTCAGGAAAACCTCCCGGGATGGGCCGGACCGAATCCGCTCAAATTGAAAAACGAAGCCCACCATGAGATTCGGGGTTGAATTTAAGGGTTAGAGGCACTTTTCGATGCTTGATTTGGGAGGGCATAATTTTTGGCCCCAAAATCAAAAATTTCCTGACCGCGGAGTCAGGAAAACCTCCCGGGATGGGCCGGACCGAATCCGCTCAAATTGAAAAACGAAGCCCGCCATGAGATTCGGGGTTGAATTTAAGGGTTAGAGGCACTTTTGGATGCTTGATTTGGGAGGGCATAATTTTTGGCCCAAAAATCAAAAATTTCCTGACCGTGGAGTCAGGAAAACCTCCCGGGATGGGCCGGACCGAATCCGCTCAAATTAAAAAACGAAGCCCGCCATGAGATTCGGGGTTGAATTTAAGGGTTAGAGGCACTTTTGGATGCTTGATTTGGGAGGGCATAATTTTTGGCCCAAAAATCAAATATTTCCTGACCGCGGAGTCAGGAAAACCTCCCGGGATGGGCCGGACGGGATACGCTCAAATTGAAAAACGAAGCCCGCCATGAGATTCGGGGTTGAATTTAAGGGTTAGAGGCACTTTTGGATGCTTGATTTGGGAGGGCATAATTTTTGGCCCCAAAATCAAAAATTTCCTGACCGCGGAGTCAGGAAAACCTCCCGGGATGGGCCGGACCGAATCCGCTCAAATTGAAAAACGAAGCCCGCCATGAGATTCGGGGTTGAATTTAAGGGTTAGAGGCACTTTTGGATGCTTGATTTGGGAGGGCATAATTTTTGGCCCAAAAATCAAAAATTTCCTGACCGCGGAGTCAGGAAAACCTCCCGGGATGGGCCGGACCGAATCCGCTCAAATTGAAAAACGAAGCCCGCCATGAGATTCGGGGTTGAATTTAAGGGTTAGAGGCACTTTTGGATGCTTGATTTGGGAGGGCATAATTTTTGGCCCAAAAATCAAAAATTTCCTGACCGCGGAGTCAGGAAAACCTCCCGGGATGGGCCGGACCGAATCCGCTCAAATTGAAAAACGAAGCCCGCCATGAGATTCGGGGTTGAATTTAAGGGTTAGAGGCACTTTTGGATGCTTGATTTGGGAGGGCATAATTTTTGGCCCAAAAATCAAAAATTTCCTGACCGCGGAGTCAGGAAAACCTCCCGGGATGGGCCGGACCGAATCCGCTCAAATTGAAAAACGAAGCCCGCCATGAGATTCGGGGTTGAATTTAAGGGTTAGAGGCACTTTTGGATGCTTGATTTGGGAGGGCATAATTTTTGGCCCAAAAACCAAAAATGTCCTGACCGCGGAGTCAGGAAAACCTCCCGGGATGGGCCGGACCGAATCCGCTCAAATTGAAAAACGAAGCCCGCCATGAGATTCGGGGTTGAATTTAAGGGTTAGAGGCACTTTTGGATGCTTGATTTGGGAGGGCATAATTTTTGGCCCCAAAATCAAACATTTCCTGACCGCGGAGTCAGGAAAAACTCCCGGGATGGGCTGGACGGAATCCGCTCAAATTGAAAAACGAAGCCCGCCATGAGATTCGGGGTTGAATTTAAGGGTTAGAGGCACTTTTGGATGCTTGATTTGGGAGGGCATAATTTTTGGCCCAAAAACCAAAAATGTCCTGACCGCGGAGTCAGGAAAACCTCCCGGGATGGGCCGGACCGAATCCGCTCAAATTGAAAAACGAAGCCCACCATGAGATTCGGGGTTGAATTTAAGGGTTAGAGGCACTTTTGGATGCTTGATTTGGGAGGGCATAATTTTTGGCCCAAAAATCAAAAATTTCCTGACCGCGGAGTCAGGAAAACCTCCCGGGATGGGCCGGACCGAATCCGCTCAAATTGAAAAACGAAGCCCGCCATGAGATTCGGGGTTGAATTTAAGGGTTAGAGGCACTTTTGGATGCTTGATTTGGGAGGGCATAATTTTTGGCCCAAAAATCAAAAATTTCCTGACCGTGGAGTCAGGAAAACCTCCCGGGATGGGCCGGACCGAATCCGCTCAAATTAAAAAACGAAGCCCGCCATGAGATTCGGGGTTGAATTTAAGGGTTAGAGGCACTTTTGGATGCTTGATTTGGGAGGGCATAATTTTTGGCCCCAAAATCAAACATTTCCTGACCGCGGAGTCAGGAAAACCTCCCGGGATGGGCCGGACGGGATACGCTCAAATTGAAAAACGAAGCCCGCCATGAGATTCGGGGTTGAATTTAAGGGTTAGAGGCACTTTTGGATGCTTGATTTGGGAGGGCATAATTTTTGGCCCCAAAATCAAAAATTTCCTGACCGCGGAGTCAGGAAAACCTCCCGGGATGGGCCGGATCGAATCCGCTCAAATTGAAAAACGAAGCCCGCCATGAGATTCGGGGTTGAATTTAAGGGTTAGAGGCACTTTTGGATGCTTGATTTGGGAGGGCATAATTTTTGGCCCAAAAATCAAACATTTCCTGACCGCGGAGTCAGGAAAACCTCCCGGGATGGGCCGGACCGAATCCGCTCAAATTGAAAAACGAAGCCCGCCATGAGATTCGGGGTTGAATTTAAGGGTTAGAGGCACTTTTGGATGCTTGATTTGGGAGGGCATAATTTTTGGCCCCAAAATCAAACATTTCCTGACCGCGGAGTCAGGAAAACCTCCCGGGATGGGCCGGACCGAATCCGCTCAAATTGAAAAACGAAGCCCGCCATGAGATTCGGGGTTGAATTTAAGGGTTAGAGGCACTTTTGGATGCTTGATTTGGGAGGGCATAATTTTTGGCCCAAAAACCAAAAATGTCCTGACCGCGGAGTCAGGAAAACCTCCCGGGATGGGCCGGACCGAATCCGCTCAAATTGAAAAACGAAGCCCACCATGAGATTCGGGGTTGAATTTAAGGGTTAGAGGCACTTTTGGATGCTTGATTTGGGAGGGCATAATTTTTGGCCCAAAAATCAAAAATTTCCTGACCGCGGAGTCAGGAAAACCTCCCGGGATGGGCCGGACCGAATCCGCTCAAATTGAAAAACGAAGCCCGCCATGAGATTCGGGCTTGAATTTAAGGGTTAGAGGCACTTTTGGATGCTTGATTTGGGAGGGCATAATTTTTGGCCCAAAAATCAAAAATTTCCTGACCGCGGAGTCAGGAAAACCTCCGGGATGGGCCTGACCGAATCCGCTCAAATTGAAAAACGAAGCCCGCCATGAGATTCGGGGTTGAATTTAAGGGTTTGAGGCACTTTTGGATGCTTGATTTGGGAGGGCATAATTTTTGGCCCAAAAATCAAACATTTCCTGACCGCGGAGTCAGGAAAACCTCCCGGGATGGGCCGGACCGAATCCGCTCAAATTGAAAAACGAAGCCCGCCATGAGATTCGGGGTTGAATTTAAGGGTTAGAGGCACTTTTGGATGCTTGATTTGGGAGGGCATAATTTTTGGCCCAAAAATCAAACATTTCCTAACCGCGGAGTCAGGAAAACCTCCCGGGATGGGCTGGACGGAATCCGCTCAAATAGAAAAACGAAGCCCGCCATGAGATTCGGGGTTGAATTTAAGGGTTAGAGGCACTTTTGGATGCTTGATTTGGGAGGGCATAATTTTTGGCCCCAAAATCAAAAATTTCCTGACCGCGGAGTCAGGAAAACCTCCCGGGATGGGCCGGACCGAATCCGCTCAAATTGAAAAACGAAGCCCGCCATGAGATTCGGGGTTGAATTTAAGGGTTAGAGGCACTTTTGGATGCTTGATTTGGGAGGGCATAATTTTTGGCCCCAAAATCAAACATTTCCTGACCGCGGAGTCAGGAAAACCTCCCGGGATGGGCCGGACCGAATCCGCTCAAATTGAAAAACGAAGCCCACCATGAGATTCGGGGTTGAATTTAAGGGTTAGAGGCACTTTTGGATGCTTGATTTGGGAGGGCATAATTTTTGGCCCAAAAATCAAAAATTTCCTGACCGCGGAGTCAGGAAAACCTCCCGGGATGGGCCGGACCGAATCCGCTCAAATTTAAAAACGAAGCCCGCCATGAGATTCAGGGTTGAATTTAAGGGTTAGAGGCACTTTTGGATGCTTGATTTGGGAGGGCATAATTTTTGGCCCAAAAATCAAACATTTCCTGAACGCGGAGTCAGGAAAACCTCCCGGGATGGGCCGGACGGGATACGCTCAAATTGAAAAACGAAGCATGCCATGAGATTCGGGGTTGAATTTAAGGGTTAGAGGCACTTTTGGATGCTTGATTTGGGAGGGCATAATTTTTGGCCCAAAAATAAAACATTTCCTGACCGTGGAGTCAGGAAAACCTCCCGGGATGGGCCGGACCGAATCCGCTCAAATTGAAAAACGAAGCCCGCCATGAGATTCGGGCTTGAATTTAAGGGTTAGAGGCACTTTTGGATGCTTGATTTGGGAGGGCATAATTTTTGGCCCAAAAATCAAAAATTTCCTGACCGCGGAGTCAGGAAAACCTCCGGGATGGGCCTGACCGAATCCGCTCAAATTGAAAAACGAAGCCCGCCATGAGATTCGGGGTTGAATTTAAGGGTTTGAGGCACTTTTGGATGCTTGATTTGGGAGGGCATAATTTTTGGCCCAAAAATCAAACATTTCCTGACCGCGGAGTCAGGAAAACCTCCCGGGATGGGCCGGACCGAATCCGCTCAAATTGAAAAACGAAGCCCGCCATGAGATTCGGGGTTGAATTTAAGGGTTAGAGGCACTTTTGGATGCTTGATTTGGGAGGGCATAATTTTTGGCCCAAAAATCAAACATTTCCTGACCGCGGAGTCAGGAAAACCTCCCGGGATGGGCTGGACGGAATCCGCTCAAATAGAAAAACGAAGCCCGCCATGAGATTCGGGGTTGAATTTAAGGGTTAGAGGCACTTTTGGATGCTTGATTTGGGAGGGCATAATTTTTGGCCCCAAAATCAAAAATTTCCTGACCGCGGAGTCAGGAAAACCTCCCGGGATGGGCCGGACCGAATCCGCTCAAATTGAAAAACGAAGCCCGCCATGAGATTCGGGGTTGAATTTAAGGGTTAGAGGCACTTTTGGATGCTTGATTTGGGAGGGCATAATTTTTGGCCCCAAAATCAAACATTTCCTGACCGCGGAGTCAGGAAAACCTCCCGGGATGGGCCGGACCGAATCCGCTCAAATTGAAACACGAAGCCCACCATGAGATTCGGGGTTGAATTTAAGGGTTAGAGGCACTTTTGGATGCTTGATTTGGGAGGGCATAATTTTTGGCCCAAAAATCAAAAATTTCCTGACCGCGGAGTCAGGAAAACCTCCCGGGATGGGCCGGACCGAATCCGCTCAAATTTAAAAACGAAGCCCGCCATGAGATTCAGGGTTGAATTTAAGGGTTAGAGGCACTTTTGGATGCTTGATTTGGGAGGGCATAATTTTTGGCCCAAAAATCAAACATTTCCTGAACGCGGAGTCAGGAAAACCTCCCGGGATGGGCCGGACGGGATACGCTCAAATTGAAAAACGAAGCATGCCATGAGATTCGGGGTTGAATTTAAGGGTTAGAGGCACTTTTGGATGCTTGATTTGGGAGGGCATAATTTTTGGCCCAAAAATAAAACATTTCCTGACCGTGGAGTCAGGAAAACCTCCCGGGATGGGCCGGACCGAATCCGCTCAAATTGAAAAACGAAGCCCGCCATGAGATTCGGGCTTGAATTTAAGGGTTAGAGGCACTTTTGGATGCTTGATTTGGGAGGGCATAATTTTTGGCCCAAAAATCAAAAATTTCCTGACCGCGGAGTCAGGAAAACCTCCGGGATGGGCCTGACCGAATCCGCTCAAATTGAAAAACGAAGCCCGCCATGAGATTCGGGGTTGAATTTAAGGGTTAGAGGCACTTTTGGATGCTTGATTTGGGAGGGCATAATTTTTGGCCCAAAAATCAAAAATTTCCTGACCGCGGAGTCAGGAAAACCTCCCGGGATGGGCCGGACCGAATCCGCTCAAATTGAAAAACGAAGCCCGCCATGAGATTCGGGGTTGAATTTAAGGGTTAGAGGCACTTTTGGATGCTTGATTTGGGAGGGCATAATTTTTGGCCCAAAAATCAAAAATTTCCTGACCGTGGAGTCAGGAAAACCTCCCGGGATGGGCCGGACCGAATCCGCTCAAATTAAAAAACGAAGCCCGCCATGAGATTCGGGGTTGAATTTAAGGGTTAGAGGCACTTTTGGATGCTTGATTTGGGAGGGCATAATTTTTGGCCCAAAAATCAAATATTTCCTGACAGCGGAGTCAGGAAAACCTCCCGGGATGGGCCGGACGGGATACGCTCAAATTGAAAAACGAAGCCCCCCATGAGATTCGGGGTTGAATTTAAGGGTTAGAGGCACTTTTGGATGCTTGATTTGGGAGGGCATAATTTTTGGCCCCAAAATCAAAAATTTCCTGACCGCGGAGTCAGGAAAACCTCCCGGGATGGGCCGGATCGAATCCGCTCAAATTGAAAAACGAAGCCCGCCATGAGATTCGGGGTTGAATTTAAGGGTTAGAGGCACTTTTGGATGCTTGATTTGGGAGGGCATAATTTTTGGCCCAAAAACCAAAAATGTCCTGACCGCGGAGTCAGGAAAACCTCCCGGGATGGGCCGGACCGAATCCGCTCAAATTGAAAAACGAAGCCCGCCATGAGATTCGGGGTTGAATTTAAGGGTTAGAGGCACTTTTGGATGCTTGATTTGGGAGGGCATAATTTTTGGCCCCAAAATCAAACATTTCCTGACCGCGGAGTCAGGAAAACCTCCCGGGATGGGCCGGACCGAATCCGCTCAAATTGAAAAACGAAGCCCGCCATGAGATTCGGGGTTGAATTTAAGGGTTAGAGGCACTTTTGGATGCTTGATTTGGGAGGGCATAATTTTTGGCCCAAAAACCAAAAATGTCCTGACCGCGGAGTCAGGAAAACCTCCCGGGATGGGCCGGACCGAATCCGCTCAAATTGAAAAACGAAGCCCACCATGAGATTCGGGGTTGAATTTAAGGGTTAGAGGCACTTTTGGATGCTTGATTTGGGAGGGCATAATTTTTGGCCCAAAAATCAAAAATTTCCTGACCGCGGAGTCAGGAAAACCTCCCGGGATGGGCCGGACCGAATCCGCTCAAATTGAAAAACGAAGCCCGCCATGAGATTCGGGGTTGAATTTAAGGGTTAGAGGCACTTTTGGATGCTTGATTTGGGAGGGCATAATTTTTGGCCCAAAAATCAAAAATTTCCTGACCGTGGAGTCAGGAAAACCTCCCGGGATGGGCCGGACCGAATCCGCTCAAATTAAAAAACGAAGCCCGCCATGAGATTCGGGGTTGAATTTAAGGGTTAGAGGCACTTTTGGATGCTTGATTTGGGAGGGCATAATTTTTGGCCCAAAAATCAAATATTTCCTGACAGCGGAGTCAGGAAAACCTCCCGGGATGGGCCGGACGGGATACGCTCAAATTGAAAAACGAAGCCCGCCATGAGATTCGGGGTTGAATTTAAGGGTTAGAGGCACTTTTGGATGCTTGATTTGGGAGGGCATAATTTTTGGCCCCAAAATCAAAAATTTCCTGACCGCGGAGTCAGGAAAACCTCCCGGGATGGGCCGGACCGAATCCGCTCAAATTGAAAAACGAAGCCCGCCATGAGATTCGGGGTTGAATTTAAGGGTTAGAGGCACTTTTGGATGCTTGATTTGGGAGGGCATAATTTTTGGCCCCAAAATCAAACATTTCCTGACCGCGGAGTCAGGAAAACCTCCCGGGATGGGCCGGACCGAATCCGCTCAAATTGAAAAACGAAGCCCACCATGAGATTCGGGGTTGAATTTAAGGGTTAGAGGCACTTTTGGATGCTTGATTTGGGAGGGCATAATTTTTGGCCCAAAAATCAAAAATTTCCTGACCGCGGAGTCAGGAAAACCTCCCGGGATGGGCCGGACCGAATCCGCTCAAATTTAAAAACGAAGCCCGCCATGAGATTCAGGGTTGAATTTAAGGGTTAGAGGCACTTTTGGATGCTTGATTTGGGAGGGCATAATTTTTGGCCCAAAAATCAAACATTTCCTGAACGCGGAGTCAGGAAAACCTCCCGGGATGGGCCGGACGGGATACGCTCAAATTGAAAAACGAAGCATGCCATGAGATTCGGGGTTGAATTTAAGGGTTAGAGGCACTTTTGGATGCTTGATTTGGGAGGGCATAATTTTTGGCCCAAAAATAAAACATTTCCTGACCGTGGAGTCAGGAAAACCTCCCGGGATGGGCCGGACCGAATCCGCTCAAATTGAAAAACGAAGCCCGCCATGAGATTCGGGCTTGAATTTAAGGGTTAGAGGCACTTTTGGATGCTTGATTTGGGAGGGCATAATTTTTGGCCCAAAAATCAAAAATTTCCTGACCGCGGAGTCAGGAAAACCTCCGGGATGGGCCTGACCGAATCCGCTCAAATTGAAAAACGAAGCCCGCCATGAGATTCGGGGTTGAATTTAAGGGTTAGAGGCACTTTTGGATGCTTGATTTGGGAGGGCATAATTTTTGGCCCAAAAATCAAAAATTTCCTGACCGCGGAGTCAGGAAAACCTCCCGGGATGGGCCGGACCGAATCCGCTCAAATTGAAAAACGAAGCCCGCCATGAGATTCGGGGTTGAATTTAAGGGTTAGAGGCACTTTTGGATGCTTGATTTGGGAGGGCATAATTTTTGGCCCAAAAATCAAAAATTTCCTGACCGTGGAGTCAGGAAAACCTCCCGGGATGGGCCGGACCGAATCCGCTCAAATTAAAAAACGAAGCCCGCCATGAGATTCGGGGTTGAATTTAAGGGTTAGAGGCACTTTTGGATGCTTGATTTGGGAGGGCATAATTTTTGGCCCAAAAATCAAATATTTCCTGACAGCGGAGTCAGGAAAACCTCCCGGGATGGGCCGGACAGGATACGCTCAAATTGAAAAACGAAGCCCCCCATGAGATTCGGGGTTGAATTTAAGGGTTAGAGGCACTTTTGGATGCTTGATTTGGGAGGGCATAATTTTTGGCCCCAAAATCAAAAATTTCCTGACCGCGGAGTCAGGAAAACCTCCCGGGATGGGCCGGACCGAATCCGCTCAAATTGAAAAACGAAGCCCGCCATGAGATTCGGGGTTGAATTTAAGGGTTAGAGGCACTTTTGGATGCTTGATTTGGGAGGGCATAATTTTTGGCCCAAAAATCAAAAATTTCCTGACCGTGGAGTCAGGAAAACCTCCCGGGATGGGCCGGACCGAATCCGCTCAAATTAAAAAACGAAGCCCGCCATGAGATTCGGGGTTGAATTTAAGGGTTAGAGGCACTTTTGGATGCTTGATTTGGGAGGGCATAATTTTTGGCCCCAAAATCAAACATTTCCTGACCGCGGAGTCAGGAAAACCTCCCGGGATGGGCCGGACGGGATACGCTCAAATTGAAAAACGAAGCCCGCCATGAGATTCGGGGTTGAATTTAAGGGTTAGAGGCACTTTTGGATGCTTGATTTGGGAGGGCATAATTTTTGGCCCCAAAATCAAAAATTTCCTGACCGCGGAGTCAGGAAAACCTCCCGGGATGGGCCGGATCGAATCCGCTCAAATTGAAAAACGAAGCCCGCCATGAGATTCGGGGTTGAATTTAAGGGTTAGAGGCACTTTTGGATGCTTGATTTGGGAGGGCATAATTTTTGGCCCCAAAATCAAAAATTTCCTGACCGCGGAGTCAGGAAAACCTCCCGGGATGGGCCGGACCGAATCCGCTCAAATTGAAAAACGAAGCCCGCCATGAGATTCGGGGTTGAATTTAAGGGTTAGAGGCACTTTTGGATGCTTGATTTGGGAGGGCATAATTTTTGGCCCCAAAATCAAACATTTCCTGACCGCGGAGTCAGGAAAACCTCCCGGGATGGGCCGGACCGAATCCGCTCAAATTGAAAAACGAAGCCCGCCATGAGATTCGGGGTTGAATTTAAGGGTTAGAGGCACTTTTGGATGCTTGATTTGGGAGGGCATAATTTTTGGCCCAAAAACCAAAAATGTCCTGACCGCGGAGTCAGGAAAACCTCCCGGGATGGGCCGGACCGAATCCGCTCAAATTGAAAAACGAAGCCCACCATGAGATTCGGGGTTGAATTTAAGGGTTAGAGGCACTTTTGGATGCTTGATTTGGGAGGGCATAATTTTTGGCCCAAAAATCAAAAATTTCCTGACCGCGGAGTCAGGAAAACCTCCCGGGATGGGCCGGACCGAATCCGCTCAAATTGAAAAACGAAGCCCGCCATGAGATTCGGGCTTGAATTTAAGGGTTAGAGGCACTTTTGGATGCTTGATTTGGGAGGGCATAATTTTTGGCCCAAAAATCAAAAATTTCCTGACCGCGGAGTCAGGAAAACCTCCGGGATGGGCCTGACCGAATCCGCTCAAATTGAAAAACGAAGCCCGCCATGAGATTCGGGGTTGAATTTAAGGGTTTGAGGCACTTTTGGATGCTTGATTTGGGAGGGCATAATTTTTGGCCCAAAAATCAAACATTTCCTGACCGCGGAGTCAGGAAAACCTCCCGGGATGGGCCGGACCGAATCCGCTCAAATTGAAAAACGAAGCCCGCCATGAGATTCGGGGTTGAATTTAAGGGTTAGAGGCACTTTTGGATGCTTGATTTGGGAGGGCATAATTTTTGGCCCAAAAATCAAACATTTCCTAACCGCGGAGTCAGGAAAACCTCCCGGGATGGGCTGGACGGAATCCGCTCAAATAGAAAAACGAAGCCCGCCATGAGATTCGGGGTTGAATTTAAGGGTTAGAGGCACTTTTGGATGCTTGATTTGGGAGGGCATAATTTTTGGCCCCAAAATCAAAAATTTCCTGACCGCGGAGTCAGGAAAACCTCCCGGGATGGGCCGGACCGAATCCGCTCAAATTGAAAAACGAAGCCCGCCATGAGATTCGGGGTTGAATTTAAGGGTTAGAGGCACTTTTGGATGCTTGATTTGGGAGGGCATAATTTTTGGCCCCAAAATCAAACATTTCCTGACCGCGGAGTCAGGAAAACCTCCCGGGATGGGCCGGACCGAATCCGCTCAAATTGAAAAACGAAGCCCACCATGAGATTCGGGGTTGAATTTAAGGGTTAGAGGCACTTTTGGATGCTTGATTTGGGAGGGCATAATTTTTGGCCCAAAAATCAAAAATTTCCTGACCGCGGAGTCAGGAAAACCTCCCGGGATGGGCCGGACCGAATCCGCTCAAATTTAAAAACGAAGCCCGCCATGAGATTCAGGGTTGAATTTAAGGGTTAGAGGCACTTTTGGATGCTTGATTTGGGAGGGCATAATTTTTGGCCCAAAAATCAAACATTTCCTGAACGCGGAGTCAGGAAAACCTCCCGGGATGGGCCGGACGGGATACGCTCAAATTGAAAAACGAAGCATGCCATGAGATTCGGGGTTGAATTTAAGGGTTAGAGGCACTTTTGGATGCTTGATTTGGGAGGGCATAATTTTTGGCCCAAAAATAAAACATTTCCTGACCGTGGAGTCAGGAAAACCTCCCGGGATGGGCCGGACCGAATCCGCTCAAATTGAAAAACGAAGCCCGCCATGAGATTCGGGCTTGAATTTAAGGGTTAGAGGCACTTTTGGATGCTTGATTTGGGAGGGCATAATTTTTGGCCCAAAAATCAAAAATTTCCTGACCGCGGAGTCAGGAAAACCTCCGGGATGGGCCTGACCGAATCCGCTCAAATTGAAAAACGAAGCCCGCCATGAGATTCGGGGTTGAATTTAAGGGTTTGAGGCACTTTTGGATGCTTGATTTGGGAGGGCATAATTTTTGGCCCAAAAATCAAACATTTCCTGACCGCGGAGTCAGGAAAACCTCCCGGGATGGGCCGGACCGAATCCGCTCAAATTGAAAAACGAAGCCCGCCATGAGATTCGGGGTTGAATTTAAGGGTTAGAGGCACTTTTGGATGCTTGATTTGGGAGGGCATAATTTTTGGCCCAAAAATCAAACATTTCCTGACCGCGGAGTCAGGAAAACCTCCCGGGATGGGCTGGACGGAATCCGCTCAAATAGAAAAACGAAGCCCGCCATGAGATTCGGGGTTGAATTTAAGGGTTAGAGGCACTTTTGGATGCTTGATTTGGGAGGGCATAATTTTTGGCCCCAAAATCAAAAATTTCCTGACCGCGGAGTCAGGAAAACCTCCCGGGATGGGCCGGACCGAATCCGCTCAAATTGAAAAACGAAGCCCGCCATGAGATTCGGGGTTGAATTTAAGGGTTAGAGGCACTTTTGGATGCTTGATTTGGGAGGGCATAATTTTTGGCCCCAAAATCAAACATTTCCTGACCGCGGAGTCAGGAAAACCTCCCGGGATGGGCCGGACCGAATCCGCTCAAATTGAAACACGAAGCCCACCATGAGATTCGGGGTTGAATTTAAGGGTTAGAGGCACTTTTGGATGCTTGATTTGGGAGGGCATAATTTTTGGCCCAAAAATCAAAAATTTCCTGACCGCGGAGTCAGGAAAACCTCCCGGGATGGGCCGGACCGAATCCGCTCAAATTTAAAAACGAAGCCCGCCATGAGATTCAGGGTTGAATTTAAGGGTTAGAGGCACTTTTGGATGCTTGATTTGGGAGGGCATAATTTTTGGCCCAAAAATCAAACATTTCCTGAACGCGGAGTCAGGAAAACCTCCCGGGATGGGCCGGACGGGATACGCTCAAATTGAAAAACGAAGCATGCCATGAGATTCGGGGTTGAATTTAAGGGTTAGAGGCACTTTTGGATGCTTGATTTGGGAGGGCATAATTTTTGGCCCAAAAATAAAACATTTCCTGACCGTGGAGTCAGGAAAACCTCCCGGGATGGGCCGGACCGAATCCGCTCAAATTGAAAAACGAAGCCCGCCATGAGATTCGGGCTTGAATTTAAGGGTTAGAGGCACTTTTGGATGCTTGATTTGGGAGGGCATAATTTTTGGCCCAAAAATCAAAAATTTCCTGACCGCGGAGTCAGGAAAACCTCCGGGATGGGCCTGACCGAATCCGCTCAAATTGAAAAACGAAGCCCGCCATGAGATTCGGGGTTGAATTTAAGGGTTAGAGGCACTTTTGGATGCTTGATTTGGGAGGGCATAATTTTTGGCCCAAAAATCAAAAATTTCCTGACCGCGGAGTCAGGAAAACCTCCCGGGATGGGCCGGACCGAATCCGCTCAAATTGAAAAACGAAGCCCGCCATGAGATTCGGGGTTGAATTTAAGGGTTAGAGGCACTTTTGGATGCTTGATTTGGGAGGGCATAATTTTTGGCCCAAAAATCAAAAATTTCCTGACCGTGGAGTCAGGAAAACCTCCCGGGATGGGCCGGACCGAATCCGCTCAAATTAAAAAACGAAGCCCGCCATGAGATTCGGGGTTGAATTTAAGGGTTAGAGGCACTTTTGGATGCTTGATTTGGGAGGGCATAATTTTTGGCCCAAAAATCAAATATTTCCTGACAGCGGAGTCAGGAAAACCTCCCGGGATGGGCCGGACGGGATACGCTCAAATTGAAAAACGAAGCCCCCCATGAGATTCGGGGTTGAATTTAAGGGTTAGAGGCACTTTTGGATGCTTGATTTGGGAGGGCATAATTTTTGGCCCCAAAATCAAAAATTTCCTGACCGCGGAGTCAGGAAAACCTCCCGGGATGGGCCGGATCGAATCCGCTCAAATTGAAAAACGAAGCCCGCCATGAGATTCGGGGTTGAATTTAAGGGTTAGAGGCACTTTTGGATGCTTGATTTGGGAGGGCATAATTTTTGGCCCAAAAACCAAAAATGTCCTGACCGCGGAGTCAGGAAAACCTCCCGGGATGGGCCGGACCGAATCCGCTCAAATTGAAAAACGAAGCCCGCCATGAGATTCGGGGTTGAATTTAAGGGTTAGAGGCACTTTTGGATGCTTGATTTGGGAGGGCATAATTTTTGGCCCCAAAATCAAACATTTCCTGACCGCGGAGTCAGGAAAACCTCCCGGGATGGGCCGGACCGAATCCGCTCAAATTGAAAAACGAAGCCCGCCATGAGATTCGGGGTTGAATTTAAGGGTTAGAGGCACTTTTGGATGCTTGATTTGGGAGGGCATAATTTTTGGCCCAAAAACCAAAAATGTCCTGACCGCGGAGTCAGGAAAACCTCCCGGGATGGGCCGGACCGAATCCGCTCAAATTGAAAAACGAAGCCCACCATGAGATTCGGGGTTGAATTTAAGGGTTAGAGGCACTTTTGGATGCTTGATTTGGGAGGGCATAATTTTTGGCCCAAAAATCAAAAATTTCCTGACCGCGGAGTCAGGAAAACCTCCCGGGATGGGCCGGACCGAATCCGCTCAAATTGAAAAACGAAGCCCGCCATGAGATTCGGGGTTGAATTTAAGGGTTAGAGGCACTTTTGGATGCTTGATTTGGGAGGGCATAATTTTTGGCCCAAAAATCAAAAATTTCCTGACCGTGGAGTCAGGAAAACCTCCCGGGATGGGCCGGACCGAATCCGCTCAAATTAAAAAACGAAGCCCGCCATGAGATTCGGGGTTGAATTTAAGGGTTAGAGGCACTTTTGGATGCTTGATTTGGGAGGGCATAATTTTTGGCCCAAAAATCAAATATTTCCTGACAGCGGAGTCAGGAAAACCTCCCGGGATGGGCCGGACGGGATACGCTCAAATTGAAAAACGAAGCCCGCCATGAGATTCGGGGTTGAATTTAAGGGTTAGAGGCACTTTTGGATGCTTGATTTGGGAGGGCATAATTTTTGGCCCCAAAATCAAAAATTTCCTGACCGCGGAGTCAGGAAAACCTCCCGGGATGGGCCGGACCGAATCCGCTCAAATTGAAAAACGAAGCCCGCCATGAGATTCGGGGTTGAATTTAAGGGTTAGAGGCACTTTTGGATGCTTGATTTGGGAGGGCATAATTTTTGGCCCCAAAATCAAACATTTCCTGACCGCGGAGTCAGGAAAACCTCCCGGGATGGGCCGGACCGAATCCGCTCAAATTGAAAAACGAAGCCCACCATGAGATTCGGGGTTGAATTTAAGGGTTAGAGGCACTTTTGGATGCTTGATTTGGGAGGGCATAATTTTTGGCCCAAAAATCAAAAATTTCCTGACCGCGGAGTCAGGAAAACCTCCCGGGATGGGCCGGACCGAATCCGCTCAAATTTAAAAACGAAGCCCGCCATGAGATTCAGGGTTGAATTTAAGGGTTAGAGGCACTTTTGGATGCTTGATTTGGGAGGGCATAATTTTTGGCCCAAAAATCAAACATTTCCTGAACGCGGAGTCAGGAAAACCTCCCGGGATGGGCCGGACGGGATACGCTCAAATTGAAAAACGAAGCATGCCATGAGATTCGGGGTTGAATTTAAGGGTTAGAGGCACTTTTGGATGCTTGATTTGGGAGGGCATAATTTTTGGCCCAAAAATAAAACATTTCCTGACCGTGGAGTCAGGAAAACCTCCCGGGATGGGCCGGACCGAATCCGCTCAAATTGAAAAACGAAGCCCGCCATGAGATTCGGGCTTGAATTTAAGGGTTAGAGGCACTTTTGGATGCTTGATTTGGGAGGGCATAATTTTTGGCCCAAAAATCAAAAATTTCCTGACCGCGGAGTCAGGAAAACCTCCGGGATGGGCCTGACCGAATCCGCTCAAATTGAAAAACGAAGCCCGCCATGAGATTCGGGGTTGAATTTAAGGGTTAGAGGCACTTTTGGATGCTTGATTTGGGAGGGCATAATTTTTGGCCCAAAAATCAAAAATTTCCTGACCGCGGAGTCAGGAAAACCTCCCGGGATGGGCCGGACCGAATCCGCTCAAATTGAAAAACGAAGCCCGCCATGAGATTCGGGGTTGAATTTAAGGGTTAGAGGCACTTTTGGATGCTTGATTTGGGAGGGCATAATTTTTGGCCCAAAAATCAAAAATTTCCTGACCGTGGAGTCAGGAAAACCTCCCGGGATGGGCCGGACCGAATCCGCTCAAATTAAAAAACGAAGCCCGCCATGAGATTCGGGGTTGAATTTAAGGGTTAGAGGCACTTTTGGATGCTTGATTTGGGAGGGCATAATTTTTGGCCCAAAAATCAAATATTTCCTGACAGCGGAGTCAGGAAAACCTCCCGGGATGGGCCGGACAGGATACGCTCAAATTGAAAAACGAAGCCCCCCATGAGATTCGGGGTTGAATTTAAGGGTTAGAGGCACTTTTGGATGCTTGATTTGGGAGGGCATAATTTTTGGCCCCAAAATCAAAAATTTCCTGACCGCGGAGTCAGGAAAACCTCCCGGGATGGGCCGGATCGAATCCGCTCAAATTGAAAAACGAAGCCCGCCATGAGATTCGGGGTTGAATTTAAGGGTTAGAGGCACTTTTGGATGCTTGATTTGGGAGGGCATAATTTTTGGCCCAAAAACCAAAAATGTCCTGACCGCGGAGTCAGGAAAACCTCCCGGGATGGGCCGGACCGAATCCGCTCAAATTGAAAAACGAAGCCCGCCATGAGATTCGGGGTTGAATTTAAGGGTTAGAGGCACTTTTGGATGCTTGATTTGGGAGGGCATAATTTTTGGCCCCAAAATCAAACATTTCCTGACCGCGGAGTCAGGAAAACCTCCCGGGATGGGCCGGACCGAATCCGCTCAAATTGAAAAACGAAGCCCGCCATGAGATTCGGGGTTGAATTTAAGGGTTAGAGGCACTTTTGGATGCTTGATTTGGGAGGGCATAATTTTTGGCCCAAAAACCAAAAATGTCCTGACCGCGGAGTCAGGAAAACCTCCCGGGATGGGCCGGACCGAATCCGCTCAAATTGAAAAACGAAGCCCACCATGAGATTCGGGGTTGAATTTAAGGGTTAGAGGCACTTTTGGATGCTTGATTTGGGAGGGCATAATTTTTGGCCCAAAAATCAAAAATTTCCTGACCGCGGAGTCAGGAAAACCTCCCGGGATGGGCCGGACCGAATCCGCTCAAATTGAAAAACGAAGCCCGCCATGAGATTCGGGGTTGAATTTAAGGGTTAGAGGCACTTTTGGATGCTTGATTTGGGAGGGCATAATTTTTGGCCCAAAAATCAAAAATTTCCTGACCGTGGAGTCAGGAAAACCTCCCGGGATGGGCCGGACCGAATCCGCTCAAATTAAAAAACGAAGCCCGCCATGAGATTCGGGGTTGAATTTAAGGGTTAGAGGCACTTTTGGATGCTTGATTTGGGAGGGCATAATTTTTGGCCCAAAAATCAAATATTTCCTGACAGCGGAGTCAGGAAAACCTCCCGGGATGGGCCGGACGGGATACGCTCAAATTGAAAAACGAAGCCCCCCATGAGATTCGGGGTTGAATTTAAGGGTTAGAGGCACTTTTGGATGCTTGATTTGGGAGGGCATAATTTTTGGCCCCAAAATCAAAAATTTCCTGACCGCGGAGTCAGGAAAACCTCCCGGGATGGGCCGGATCGAATCCGCTCAAATTGAAAAACGAAGCCCGCCATGAGATTCGGGGTTGAATTTAAGGGTTAGAGGCACTTTTGGATGCTTGATTTGGGAGGGCATAATTTTTGGCCCCAAAATCAAACATTTCCTGACCGCGGAGTCAGGAAAACCTCCCGGGATGGGCCGGACCGAATCCGCTCAAATTGAAAAACGAAGCCCGCCATGAGATTCGGGGTTGAATTTAAGGGTTAGAGGCACTTTTGGATGCTTGATTTGGGAGGGCATAATTTTTGGCCCAAAAACCAAAAATGTCCTGACCGCGGAGTCAGGAAAACCTCCCGGGATGGGCCGGACCGAATCCGCTCAAATTGAAAAACGAAGCCCACCATGAGATTCGGGGTTGAATTTAAGGGTTAGAGGCACTTTTGGATGCTTGATTTGGGAGGGCATAATTTTTGGCCCAAAAATCAAAAATTTCCTGACCGCGGAGTCAGGAAAACCTCCCGGGATGGGCCGGACCGAATCCGCTCAAATTGAAAAACGAAGCCCGCCATGAGATTCGGGGTTGAATTTAAGGGTTAGAGGCACTTTTGGATGCTTGATTTGGGAGGGCATAATTTTTGGCCCAAAAATCAAAAATTTCCTGACCGTGGAGTCAGGAAAACCTCCCGGGATGGGCCGGACCGAATCCGCTCAAATTAAAAAACGAAGCCCGCCATGAGATTCGGGGTTGAATTTAAGGGTTAGAGGCACTTTTGGATGCTTGATTTGGGAGGGCATAATTTTTGGCCCAAAAATCAAATATTTCCTGACAGCGGAGTCAGGAAAACCTCCCGGGATGGGCCGGACGGGATACGCTCAAATTGAAAAACGAAGCCCCCCATGAGATTCGGGGTTGAATTTAAGGGTTAGAGGCACTTTTGGATGCTTGATTTGGGAGGGCATAATTTTTGGCCCCAAAATCAAAAATTTCCTGACCGCGGAGTCAGGAAAACCTCCCGGGATGGGCCGGATCGAATCCGCTCAAATTGAAAAACGAAGCCCGCCATGAGATTCGGGGTTGAATTTAAGGGTTAGAGGCACTTTTGGATGCTTGATTTGGGAGGGCATAATTTTTGGCCCAAAAATCAAACATTTCCTGACCGCGGAGTCAGGAAAACCTCCCGGGATGGGCCGGACCGAATCCGCTCAAATTGAAAAACGAAGCCCGCCATGAGATTCGGGGTTGAATTTAAGGGTTAGAGGCACTTTTGGATGCTTGATTTGGGAGGGCATAATTTTTGGCCCCAAAATCAAACATTTCCTGACCGCGGAGTCAGGAAAACCTCCCGGGATGGGCCGGACCGAATCCGCTCAAATTGAAAAACGAAGCCCACCATGAGATTCGGGGTTGAATTTAAGGGTTAGAGGCACTTTTGGATGCTTGATTTGGGAGGGCATAATTTTTGGCCCAAAAATCAAAAATTTCCTGACCGCGGAGTCAGGAAAACCTCCCGGGATGGGCCGGACCGAATCCGCTCAAATTTAAAAACGAAGCCCGCCATGAGATTCAGGGTTGAATTTAAGGGTTAGAGGCACTTTTGGATGCTTGATTTGGGAGGGCATAATTTTTGGCCCAAAAATCAAACATTTCCTGAACGCGGAGTCAGGAAAACCTCCCGGGATGGGCCGGACGGGATACGCTCAAATTGAAAAACGAAGCATGCCATGAGATTCGGGGTTGAATTTAAGGGTTAGAGGCACTTTTGGATGCTTGATTTGGGAGGGCATAATTTTTGGCCCCAAAATCAAAAATTTCCTGACCGCGGAGTCAGGAAAACCTCCCGGGATGGGCCGGATCGAATCCGCTCAAATTGAAAAACGAAGCCCGCCATGAGATTCGGGGTTGAATTTAAGGGTTAGAGGCACTTTTGGATGCTTGATTTGGGAGGGCATAATTTTTGGCCCAAAAACCAAAAATGTCCTGACCGCGGAGTCAGGAAAACCTCCCGGGATGGGCCGGACCGAATCCGCTCAAATTGAAAAACGAAGCCCGCCATGAGATTCGGGGTTGAATTTAAGGGTTAGAGGCACTTTTGGATGCTTGATTTGGGAGGGCATAATTTTTGGCCCCAAAATCAAACATTTCCTGACCGCGGAGTCAGGAAAACCTCCCGGGATGGGCCGGACCGAATCCGCTCAAATTGAAAAACGAAGCCCGCCATGAGATTCGGGGTTGAATTTAAGGGTTAGAGGCACTTTTGGATGCTTGATTTGGGAGGGCATAATTTTTGGCCCAAAAACCAAAAATGTCCTGACCGCGGAGTCAGGAAAACCTCCCGGGATGGGCCGGACCGAATCCGCTCAAATTGAAAAACGAAGCCCACCATGAGATTCGGGGTTGAATTTAAGGGTTAGAGGCACTTTTGGATGCTTGATTTGGGAGGGCATAATTTTTGGCCCAAAAATCAAAAATTTCCTGACCGCGGAGTCAGGAAAACCTCCCGGGATGGGCCGGACCGAATCCGCTCAAATTGAAAAACGAAGCCCGCCATGAGATTCGGGGTTGAATTTAAGGGTTAGAGGCACTTTTGGATGCTTGATTTGGGAGGGCATAATTTTTGGCCCAAAAATCAAAAATTTCCTGACCGTGGAGTCAGGAAAACCTCCCGGGATGGGCCGGACCGAATCCGCTCAAATTAAAAAACGAAGCCCGCCATGAGATTCGGGGTTGAATTTAAGGGTTAGAGGCACTTTTGGATGCTTGATTTGGGAGGGCATAATTTTTGGCCCAAAAATCAAATATTTCCTGACAGCGGAGTCAGGAAAACCTCCCGGGATGGGCCGGACGGGATACGCTCAAATTGAAAAACGAAGCCCCCCATGAGATTCGGGGTTGAATTTAAGGGTTAGAGGCACTTTTGGATGCTTGATTTGGGAGGGCATAATTTTTGGCCCCAAAATCAAAAATTTCCTGACCGCGGAGTCAGGAAAACCTCCCGGGATGGGCCGGATCGAATCCGCTCAAATTGAAAAACGAAGCCCGCCATGAGATTCGGGGTTGAATTTAAGGGTTAGAGGCACTTTTGGATGCTTGATTTGGGAGGGCATAATTTTTGGCCCCAAAATCAAACATTTCCTGACCGCGGAGTCAGGAAAACCTCCCGGGATGGGCCGGACCGAATCCGCTCAAATTGAAAAACGAAGCCCGCCATGAGATTCGGGGTTGAATTTAAGGGTTAGAGGCACTTTTGGATGCTTGATTTGGGAGGGCATAATTTTTGGCCCAAAAACCAAAAATGTCCTGACCGCGGAGTCAGGAAAACCTCCCGGGATGGGCCGGACCGAATCCGCTCAAATTGAAAAACGAAGCCCACCATGAGATTCGGGGTTGAATTTAAGGGTTAGAGGCACTTTTGGATGCTTGATTTGGGAGGGCATAATTTTTGGCCCAAAAATCAAAAATTTCCTGACCGCGGAGTCAGGAAAACCTCCCGGGATGGGCCGGACCGAATCCGCTCAAATTGAAAAACGAAGCCCACCATGAGATTCGGGGTTGAATTTAAGGGTTAGAGGCACTTTTGGATGCTTGATTTGGGAGGGCATAATTTTTGGCCCAAAAATCAAAAATTTCCTGACCGCGGAGTCAGGAAAACCTCCCGGGATGGGCCGGACCGAATCCGCTCAAATTTAAAAACGAAGCCCGCCATGAGATTCAGGGTTGAATTTAAGGGTTAGAGGCACTTTTGGATGCTTGATTTGGGAGGGCATAATTTTTGGCCCAAAAATCAAACATTTCCTGAACGCGGAGTCAGGAAAACCTCCCGGGATGGGCCGGACGGGATACGCTCAAATTGAAAAACGAAGCATGCCATGAGATTCGGGGTTGAATTTAAGGGTTAGAGGCACTTTTGGATGCTTGATTTGGGAGGGCATAATTTTTGGCCCCAAAATCAAAAATTTCCTGACCGCGGAGTCAGGAAAACCTCCCGGGATGGGCCGGATCGAATCCGCTCAAATTGAAAAACGAAGCCCGCCATGAGATTCGGGGTTGAATTTAAGGGTTAGAGGCACTTTTGGATGCTTGATTTGGGAGGGCATAATTTTTGGCCCAAAAACCAAAAATGTCCTGACCGCGGAGTCAGGAAAACCTCCCGGGATGGGCCGGACCGAATCCGCTCAAATTGAAAAACGAAGCCCGCCATGAGATTCGGGGTTGAATTTAAGGGTTAGAGGCACTTTTGGATGCTTGATTTGGGAGGGCATAATTTTTGGCCCCAAAATCAAACATTTCCTGACCGCGGAGTCAGGAAAACCTCCCGGGATGGGCCGGACGGGATACGCTCAAATTGAAAAACGAAGCATGCCATGAGATTCGGGGTTGAATTTAAGGGTTAGAGGCACTTTTGGATGCTTGATTTGGGAGGGCATAATTTTTGGCCCCAAAATCAAAAATTTCCTGACCGCGGAGTCAGGAAAACCTCCCGGGATGGGCCGGATCGAATCCGCTCAAATAGAAAAACGAAGCCCGCCATGAGATTCGGGGTTGAATTTAAGGGTTAGAGGCACTTTTGGATGCTTGATTTGGGAGGGCATAATTTTTGGCCCAAAAACCAAAAATGTCCTGACCGCGGAGTCAGGAAAACCTCCCGGGATGGGCCGGACCGAATCCGCTCAAATTGAAAAACGAAGCCCGCCATGAGATTCGGGGTTGAATTTAAGGGTTAGAGGCACTTTTGGATGCTTGATTTGGGAGGGCATAATTTTTGGCCCCAAAATCAAACATTTCCTGACCGCGGAGTCAGGAAAACCTCCCGGGATGGGCCGGACCGAATCCGCTCAAATTGAAAAACGAAGCCCGCCATGAGATTCGGGGTTGAATTTAAGGGTTAGAGGCACTTTTGGATGCTTGATTTGGGAGGGCATAATTTTTGGCCCAAAAACCAAAAATGTCCTGACCGCGGAGTCAGGAAAACCTCCCGGGATGGGCCGGACCGAATCCGCTCAAATTGAAAAACGAAGCCCACCATGAGATTCGGGGTTGAATTTAAGGGTTAGAGGCACTTTTGGATGCTTGATTTGGGAGGGCATAATTTTTGGCCCAAAAATCAAAAATTTCCTGACCGCGGAGTCAGGAAAACCTCCCGGGATGGGCCGGACCGAATCCGCTCAAATTGAAAAACGAAGCCCGCCATGAGATTCGGGGTTGAATTTAAGGGTTAGAGGCACTTTTGGATGCTTGATTTGGGAGGGCATAATTTTTGGCCCAAAAACCAAAAATGTCCTGACCGCGGAGTCAGGAAAACCTCCCGGGATGGGCCGGACCGAATCCGCTCAAATTGAAAAACGAAGCCCACCATGAGATTCGGGGTTGAATTTAAGGGTTAGAGGCACTTTTGGATGCTTGATTTGGGAGGGCATAATTTTTGGCCCAAAAATCAAAAATTTCCTGACCGCGGAGTCAGGAAAACCTCCCGGGATGGGCCGGACCGAATCCGCTCAAATTGAAAAACGAAGCCCACCATGAGATTCGGGGTTGAATTTAAGGGTTAGAGGCACTTTTGGATGCTTGATTTGGGAGGGCATAATTTTTGGCCCAAAAATCAAAAATTTCCTGACCGCGGAGTCAGGAAAACCTCCCGGGATGGGCCGGACCGAATCCGCTCAAATTTAAAAACGAAGCCCGCCATGAGATTCAGGGTTGAATTTAAGGGTTAGAGGCACTTTTGGATGCTTGATTTGGGAGGGCATAATTTTTGGCCCAAAAATCAAACATTTCCTGAACGCGGAGTCAGGAAAACCTCCCGGGATGGGCCGGACGGGATACGCTCAAATTGAAAAACGAAGCATGCCATGAGATTCGGGGTTGAATTTAAGGGTTAGAGGCACTTTTGGATGCTTGATTTGGGAGGGCATAATTTTTGGCCCAAAAATCAAACATTTCCTGAACGCGGAGTCAGGAAAACCTCCCGGGATGGGCCGGACGGGATACGCTCAAATTGAAAAACGAAGCATGCCATGAGATTCGGGGTTGAATTTAAGGGTTAGAGGCACTTTTGGATGCTTGATTTGGGAGGGCATAATTTTTGGCCCCAAAATCAAAAATTTCCTGACCGCGGAGTCAGGAAAACCTCCCGGGATGGGCCGGATCGAATCCGCTCAAATTGAAAAACGAAGCCCGCCATGAGATTCGGGGTTGAATTTAAGGGTTAGAGGCACTTTTGGATGCTTGATTTGGGAGGGCATAATTTTTGGCCCAAAAACCAAAAATGTCCTGACCGCGGAGTCAGGAAAACCTCCCGGGATGGGCCGGACCGAATCCGCTCAAATTGAAAAACGAAGCCCGCCATGAGATTCGGGGTTGAATTTAAGGGTTAGAGGCACTTTTGGATGCTTGATTTGGGAGGGCATAATTTTTGGCCCCAAAATCAAACATTTCCTGACCGCGGAGTCAGGAAAACCTCCCGGGATGGGCCGGACGGGATACGCTCAAATTGAAAAACGAAGCATGCCATGAGATTCGGGGTTGAATTTAAGGGTTAGAGGCACTTTTGGATGCTTGATTTGGGAGGGCATAATTTTTGGCCCCAAAATCAAAAATTTCCTGACCGCGGAGTCAGGAAAACCTCCCGGGATGGGCCGGATCGAATCCGCTCAAATTGAAAAACGAAGCCCGCCATGAGATTCGGGGTTGAATTTAAGGGTTAGAGGCACTTTTGGATGCTTGATTTGGGAGGGCATAATTTTTGGCCCAAAAACCAAAAATGTCCTGACCGCGGAGTCAGGAAAACCTCCCGGGATGGGCCGGACCGAATCCGCTCAAATTGAAAAACGAAGCCCGCCATGAGATTCGGGGTTGAATTTAAGGGTTAGAGGCACTTTTGGATGCTTGATTTGGGAGGGCATAATTTTTGGCCCAAAAATCAAAAATTTCCTGACCGCGGAGTCAGGAAAACCTCCCGGGATGGGCCGGACCGAATCCGCTCAAATTTAAAAACGAAGCCCGCCATGAGATTCAGGGTTGAATTTAAGGGTTAGAGGCACTTTTGGATGCTTGATTTGGGAGGGCATAATTTTTGGCCCAAAAATCAAACATTTCCTGAACGCGGAGTCAGGAAAACCTCCCGGGATGGGCCGGACGGGATACGCTCAAATTGAAAAACGAAGCATGCCATGAGATTCGGGGTTGAATTTAAGGGTTAGAGGCACTTTTGGATGCTTGATTTGGGAGGGCATAATTTTTGGCCCAAAAATAAAACATTTCCTGACCGTGGAGTCAGGAAAACCTCCCGGGATGGGCCGGACCGAATCCGCTCAAATTGAAAAACGAAGCCCGCCATGAGATTCGGGCTTGAATTTAAGGGTTAGAGGCACTTTTGGATGCTTGATTTGGGAGGGCATAATTTTTGGCCCAAAAATCAAAAATTTCCTGACCGCGGAGTCAGGAAAACCTCCGGGATGGGCCTGACCGAATCCGCTCAAATTGAAAAACGAAGCCCGCCATGAGATTCGGGGTTGAATTTAAGGGTTTGAGGCACTTTTGGATGCTTGATTTGGGAGGGCATAATTTTTGGCCCAAAAATCAAAAATTTCCTGACCGCGGAGTCAGGAAAACCTCCCGGGATGGGCCGGACCGAATCCGCTCAAATTGAAAAACGAAGCCCGCCATGAGATTCGGGGTTGAATTTAAGGGTTAGAGGCACTTTTGGATGCTTGATTTGGGAGGGCATAATTTTTGGCCCAAAAATCAAACATTTCCTGACCGCGGAGTCAGGAAAACCTCCCGGGATGGGCTGGACGGAATCCGCTCAAATAGAAAAACGAAGCCCGCCATGAGATTCGGGGTTGAATTTAAGGGTTAGAGGCACTTTTGGATGCTTGATTTGGGAGGGCATAATTTTTGGCCCCAAAATCAAACATTTCCTGAACGCGGAGTCAGGAAAACCTCCCGGGATGGGCCGGACGGGATACGCTCAAATTGAAAAACGAAGCATGCCATGAGATTCGGGGTTGAATTTAAGGGTTAGAGGCACTTTTGGATGCTTGATTTGGGAGGGCATAATTTTTGGCCCCAAAATCAAAAATTTCCTGACCGCGGAGTCAGGAAAACCTCCCGGGATGGGCCGGATCGAATCCGCTCAAATTGAAAAACGAAGCCCGCCATGAGATTCGGGGTTGAATTTAAGGGTTAGAGGCACTTTTGGATGCTTGATTTGGGAGGGCATAATTTTTGGCCCAAAAACCAAAAATGTCCTGACCGCGGAGTCAGGAAAACCTCCCGGGATGGGCCGGACCGAATCCGCTCAAATTGAAAAACGAAGCCCGCCATGAGATTCGGGGTTGAATTTAAGGGTTAGAGGCACTTTTGGATGCTTGATTTGGGAGGGCATAATTTTTGGCCCCAAAATCAAACATTTCCTGACCGCGGAGTCAGGAAAACCTCCCGGGATGGGCCGGACGGGATACGCTCAAATTGAAAAACGAAGCATGCCATGAGATTCGGGGTTGAATTTAAGGGTTAGAGGCACTTTTGGATGCTTGATTTGGGAGGGCATAATTTTTGGCCCCAAAATCAAAAATTTCCTGACCGCGGAGTCAGGAAAACCTCCCGGGATGGGCCGGATCGAATCCGCTCAAATTGAAAAACGAAGCCCGCCATGAGATTCGGGCTTGAATTTAAGGGTTAGAGGCACTTTTGGATGCTTGATTTGGGAGGGCATAATTTTTGGCCCAAAAATCAAAAATTTCCTGACCGCGGAGTCAGGAAAACCTCCGGGATGGGCCTGACCGAATCCGCTCAAATTGAAAAACGAAGCCCGCCATGAGATTCGGGGTTGAATTTAAGGGTTTGAGGCACTTTTGGATGCTTGATTTGGGAGGGCATAATTTTTGGCCCAAAAATCAAAAATTTCCTGACCGCGGAGTCAGGAAAACCTCCCGGGATGGGCCGGACCGAATCCGCTCAAATTGAAAAACGAAGCCCGCCATGAGATTCGGGGTTGAATTTAAGGGTTAGAGGCACTTTTGGATGCTTGATTTGGGAGGGCATAATTTTTGGCCCAAAAATCAAACATTTCCTGACCGCGGAGTCAGGAAAACCTCCCGGGATGGGCTGGACGGAATCCGCTCAAATAGAAAAACGAAGCCCGCCATGAGATTCGGGGTTGAATTTAAGGGTTAGAGGCACTTTTGGATGCTTGATTTGGGAGGGCATAATTTTTGGCCCCAAAATCAAACATTTCCTGAACGCGGAGTCAGGAAAACCTCCCGGGATGGGCCGGACGGGATACGCTCAAATTGAAAAACGAAGCATGCCATGAGATTCGGGGTTGAATTTAAGGGTTAGAGGCACTTTTGGATGCTTGATTTGGGAGGGCATAATTTTTGGCCCCAAAATCAAAAATTTCCTGACCGCGGAGTCAGGAAAACCTCCCGGGATGGGCCGGATCGAATCCGCTCAAATTGAAAAACGAAGCCCGCCATGAGATTCGGGGTTGAATTTAAGGGTTAGAGGCACTTTTGGATGCTTGATTTGGGAGGGCATAATTTTTGGCCCAAAAACCAAAAATGTCCTGACCGCGGAGTCAGGAAAACCTCCCGGGATGGGCCGGACCGAATCCGCTCAAATTGAAAAACGAAGCCCGCCATGAGATTCGGGGTTGAATTTAAGGGTTAGAGGCACTTTTGGATGCTTGATTTGGGAGGGCATAATTTTTGGCCCCAAAATCAAACATTTCCTGACCGCGGAGTCAGGAAAACCTCCCGGGATGGGCCGGACGGGATACGCTCAAATTGAAAAACGAAGCATGCCATGAGATTCGGGGTTGAATTTAAGGGTTAGAGGCACTTTTGGATGCTTGATTTGGGAGGGCATAATTTTTGGCCCCAAAATCAAAAATTTCCTGACCGCGGAGTCAGGAAAACCTCCCGGGATGGGCCGGATCGAATCCGCTCAAATTGAAAAACGAAGCCCGCCATGAGATTCGGGGTTGAATTTAAGGGTTAGAGGCACTTTTGGATGCTTGATTTGGGAGGGCATAATTTTTGGCCCAAAAACCAAAAATGTCCTGACCGCGGAGTCAGGAAAACCTCCCGGGATGGGCCGGACCGAATCCGCTCAAATTGAAAAACGAAGCCCGCCATGAGATTCGGGGTTGAATTTAAGGGTTAGAGGCACTTTTGGATGCTTGATTTGGGAGGGCATAATTTTTGGCCCAAAAATCAAAAATTTCCTGACCGCGGAGTCAGGAAAACCTCCCGGGATGGGCCGGACCGAATCCGCTCAAATTTAAAAACGAAGCCCGCCATGAGATTCAGGGTTGAATTTAAGGGTTAGAGGCACTTTTGGATGCTTGATTTGGGAGGGCATAATTTTTGGCCCAAAAATCAAACATTTCCTGAACGCGGAGTCAGGAAAACCTCCCGGGATGGGCCGGACGGGATACGCTCAAATTGAAAAACGAAGCATGCCATGAGATTCGGGGTTGAATTTAAGGGTTAGAGGCACTTTTGGATGCTTGATTTGGGAGGGCATAATTTTTGGCCCAAAAATAAAACATTTCCTGACCGTGGAGTCAGGAAAACCTCCCGGGATGGGCCGGACCGAATCCGCTCAAATTGAAAAACGAAGCCCGCCATGAGATTCGGGCTTGAATTTAAGGGTTAGAGGCACTTTTGGATGCTTGATTTGGGAGGGCATAATTTTTGGCCCAAAAATCAAAAATTTCCTGACCGCGGAGTCAGGAAAACCTCCGGGATGGGCCTGACCGAATCCGCTCAAATTGAAAAACGAAGCCCGCCATGAGATTCGGGGTTGAATTTAAGGGTTTGAGGCACTTTTGGATGCTTGATTTGGGAGGGCATAATTTTTGGCCCAAAAATCAAAAATTTCCTGACCGCGGAGTCAGGAAAACCTCCCGGGATGGGCCGGACCGAATCCGCTCAAATTGAAAAACGAAGCCCGCCATGAGATTCGGGGTTGAATTTAAGGGTTAGAGGCACTTTTGGATGCTTGATTTGGGAGGGCATAATTTTTGGCCCAAAAATCAAACATTTCCTGACCGCGGAGTCAGGAAAACCTCCCGGGATGGGCTGGACGGAATCCGCTCAAATAGAAAAACGAAGCCCGCCATGAGATTCGGGGTTGAATTTAAGGGTTAGAGGCACTTTTGGATGCTTGATTTGGGAGGGCATAATTTTTGGCCCCAAAATCAAAAATTTCCTGACCGCGGAGTCAGGAAAACCTCCCGGGATGGGCCGGACCGAATCCGCTCAAATTGAAAAACGAAGCCCGCCATGAGATTCGGGGTTGAATTTAAGGGTTAGAGGCACTTTTGGATGCTTGATTTGGGAGGGCATAATTTTTGGCCCAAAAATCAAACATTTCCTGACCGCGGAGTCAGGAAAACCTCCCGGGATGGGCCGGACCGAATCCGCTCAAATTGAAAAACGAAGCCCACCATGAGATTCGGGGTTGAATTTAAGGGTTAGAGGCACTTTTGGATGCTTGATTTGGGAGGGCATAATTTTTGGCCCAAAAATCAAAAATTTCCTGACCGCGGAGTCAGGAAAACCTCCCGAGATGGGCCGGACGGGATCGGCTCAAATTGAAAAACGAAGCCCGCCATGAGATTCGGGGTTGAATTTAAGGGTTAGAGGCACTTTTGGATGCTTGATTTGGGAGGGCATAATTTTTGGCCCAAAATTCAAACATTTCCTGACCGCGGAGTCAGGAAAACCTCCCGGGATGGGCCGGACCGAATACGCTCAAATTGAAAAACGAAGCCCGCCATGAGATTCGGCCTTGAATTTAAGGGTTAGAGGCACTTTTGGATGCTTGATTTGGGAGGGCATAATTTTTGGCCCAAAAATCAAAAATTTCCTGACCGCGGAGTCAGGAAAACCTCCGGGATGGGCCTGACCGAATCCGCTCAAATTGAAAAACGAAGCCCGCCATGAGATTCGGGGTTGAATTTAAGGGTTTGAGGCACTTTTGGATGCTTGATTTGGGAGGGCATAATTTTTGGCCCAAAAATCAAACATTTCCTGACCGCGGAGTCAGGAAAACCTCCCGGGATGGGCCGGACCGAATCCGCTCAAATTGAAAAACGAAGCCCGCCATGAGATTCGGGGTTGAATTTAAGGGTTAGAGGCACTTTTGGATGCTTGATTTGGGAGGGCATAATTTTTGGCCCAAAAATCAAACATTTCCTGACCGCGGAGTCAGGAAAACCTCCCGGGATGGGCTGGACGGAATCCGCTCAAATAGAAAAACGAAGCCCGCCATGAGATTCGGGGTTGAATTTAAGGGTTAGAGGCACTTTTGGATGCTTGATTTGGGAGGGCATAATTTTTGGCCCAAAAATCAAACATTTCCTGACCGCGGAGTCAGGAAAACCTCCCGGGATGGGCCGGACCGAATCCGCTCAAATTGAAAAACGAAGCCCGCCATGAGATTCGGGGTTGAATTTAAGGGTTAGAGGCACTTTTGGATGCTTGATTTGGGAGGGCATAATTTTTGGCCCCAAAATCAAACATTTCCTGACCGCGGAGTCAGGAAAACCTCCCGGGATGGGCTGGACGGAATCCGCTCAAATAGAAAAACGAAGCCCGCCATGAGATTCGGGGTTGAATTTAAGGGTTAGAGGCACTTTTGGATGCTTGATTTGGGAGGGCATAATTTTTGGCCCCAAAATCAAAAATTTCCTGACCGCGGAGTCAGGAAAACCTCCCGGGATGGGCCGGACCGAATCCGCTCAAATTGAAAAACGAAGCCCGCCATGATATTCGGGGTTGAATTTAAGGGTTAGAGGCACTTTTGGATGCTTGATTTGGGAGGGCATAATTTTTGGCCCAAAAATCAAACATTTCCTGACCGCGGAGTCAGGAAAACCTCCCGGGATGGGCCGGACCGAATCCGCTCAAATTGAAAAACGAAGCCCACCATGAGATTCGGGGTTGAATTTAAGGGTTAGAGGCACTTTTGGATGCTTGATTTGGGAGGGCATAATTTTTGGCCCAAAAATCAAAAATTTCCTGACCGCGGAGTCAGGAAAACCTCCCGAGATGGGCCGGACGGGATCGGCTCAAATTGAAAAACGAAGCCCGCCATGAGATTCGGGGTTGAATTTAAGGGTTAGAGGCACTTTTGGATGCTTGATTTGGGAGGGCATAATTTTTGGCCCAAAATTCAAAAATTTCCTGACCGCGGAGTCAGGAAAACCTCCCGGGATGGGCCGAACCGAATCCGCTCAAATTGAAAAACGAAGCCCGCCATGAGATTCGGGGTTGAATTTAAGGGTTAGAGGCCCTTTTGGATGCTTGATTTGGGAGGGCATAATTTTTGGCCCAGAAAGCAAAAAATTCCTGACCCTGGAGTCTGGGCATCGTCCCTGGGTGGGCCGGGCCAAATCAGGCCAAATTGAAAAACGAAGTCCACGATAAGATTCGGGGTTGAATTTAAGTGTTAGAGGCACTTTTGGATCCTTGATTTGGGACAGCATAATTTTGGCCCAAAATCCAAAAAATTCCTGACCGCGGAGTCAAGGCAAACTCCCGGGACGGGATGATCCAAATCAGGCCAAATCAGTCCAACGTGAGAAACGAAGTCCGCCATGAGATTCAGAGTTGAATTTAAGGGTTAGAGGCACTTTTGGATGCTTGGTTTGGGACGGCATAATTTTTGGCCTAAAAACCAAAAAGTTCCTGACTGCGGAGTCAAGGCAAACTCCTGGGATGGGCCAGGACAAATCACTCCAATGTGAAAAAATAAGTCCGCCATGAGATTCGGGGTTGAATTTAAGGCTTACAGGCACAATTGGATGCTTGATTTGGGACAGCATATTTTTTGGCCCAGAAAGCAAAAAATTCCTGACCCTGGAGTCTGGGCATCGTCCCTGGGTGGGCCGGGCCAAATCAGGCCAAATTGAAAAACGAAGTCCACGATAAGATTCCGGGTTGAATTTAAGTGTTAGAGGCACTTTTGGATCCTTGATTTGGGACAGCATAATTTTGGCCCAAAATCCAAAAAATTCCTAACCGCGGAGTACGGGCAACCGGATGGGATGATCCAAATCAGGCTAAATAAGTCCAACGTGAGAAACGAAGTCCGCCATGAGATTCGGAGTTGAATTTAAGGGTTAGAGGCACTTTTGGATGCTTGATTTGGGAGGGCATAATTTTTGGCCCCAAAATCAAAAATTTCCTGACCGCGGAGTCAGGAAAACCTCCCGGGATGGGCCGGACCGAATCCGCTCAAATTGAAAAACGAAGCCCGCCATGAGATTCGGGGTTGAATTTAAGGGTTAGAGGCACTTTTGGATGCTTGATTTGGGAGGGCATAATTTTTGGCCCAAAAATCAAACATTTCCTGACCGCGGAGTCAGGAAAACCTCCCGGGATGGGCCGGACCGAATCCGCTCAAATTGAAAAACGAAGCCCACCATGAGATTCGGGGTTGAATTTAAGGGTTAGAGGCACTTTTGGATGCTTGATTTGGGAGGGCATAATTTTTGGCCCAAAAATCAAAAATTTCCTGACCGCGGAGTCAGGAAAACCTCCCGAGATGGGCCGGACGGGATCGGCTCAAATTGAAAAACGAAGCCCGCCATGAGATTCGGGGTTGAATTTAAGGGTTAGAGGCACTTTTGGATGCTTGATTTGGGAGGGCATAATTTTTGGCCCAAAAATCAAACATTTCCTGACCGCGGAGTCAGGAAAACCTCCCGGGATGGGCCGGACCGAATCCGCTCAAATTGAAAAACGAAGCCCGCCATGAGATTCGGGCTTGAATTTAAGGGTTAGAGGCACTTTTGGATGCTTGATTTGGGAGGGCATAATTTTTGGCCCAAAAATCAAAAATTTCCTGACCGCGGAGTCAGGAAAACCTCCGGGATGGGCCTGACCGAATCCGCTCAAATTGAAAAACGAAGCCCGCCATGAGATTCGGGGTTGAATTTAAGGGTTTGAGGCACTTTTGGATGCTTGATTTGGGAGGGCATAATTTTTGGCCCAAAAATCAAACATTTCCTGACCGCGGAGTCAGGAAAACCTCCCGGGATGGGCCGGACCGAATCCGCTCAAATTGAAAAACGAAGCCCGCCATGAGATTCGGGGTTGAATTTAAGGGTTAGAGGCACTTTTGGATGCTTGATTTGGGAGGGCATAATTTTTGGCCCAAAAATCAAACATTTCCTGACCGCGGAGTCAGGAAAACCTCCCGGGATGGGCTGGACGGAATCCGCTCAAATAGAAAAACGAAGCCCGCCATGAGATTCGGGGTTGAATTTAAGGGTTAGAGGCACTTTTGGATGCTTGATTTGGGAGGGCATAATTTTTGGCCCCAAAATCAAAAATTTCCTGACCGCGGAGTCAGGAAAACCTCCCGGGATGGGCCGGACCGAATCCGCTCAAATTGAAAAACGAAGCCCACCATGAGATTCGGGGTTGAATTTAAGGGTTAGAGGCACTTTTGGATGCTTGATTTGGGAGGGCATAATTTTTGGCCCAAAATTCAAAAATTTCCTGACCGCGGAGTCAGGAAAACCTCCCGGGATGGGCCGAACCGAATCCGCTCAAATTGAAAAACGAAGCCCGCCATGAGATTCGGGGTTGAATTTAAGGGTTAGAGGCCCTTTTGGATGCTTGATTTGGGAGGGCATAATTTTTGGCCCAGAAAGCAAAAAATTCCTGACCCTGGAGTCTGGGCATCGTCCCTGGGTGGGCCGGGCCAAATCAGGCCAAATTGAAAAACGAAGTCCACGATAAGATTCGGGGTTGAATTTAAGTGTTAGAGGCACTTTTGGATCCTTGATTTGGGACAGCATAATTTTGGCCCAAAATCCAAAAAATTCCTGACCGCGGAGTCAAGGCAAACTCCCGGGACGGGATGATCCAAATCAGGCCAAATCAGTCCAACGTGAGAAACGAAGTCCGCCATGAGATTCAGAGTTGAATTTAAGGGTTAGAGGCACTTTTGGATGCTTGGTTTGGGACGGCATAATTTTTGGCCTAAAAACCAAAAAGTTCCTGACCGCGGAGTCAGGAAAACCTCCCGGGATGGGCTGGACGGGATCCGCTCAAATTGAAAAACGAAGCCCGCCATGAGATTCGGGGTTGAATTTAAGGGTTAGAGGCACTTTTGGATGCTTGATTTGGGAGGGCATAATTTTTGGCCCAAAAATCAAAAATTTCCTGACCGCGGAGTCAGGAAAACCTCCCGGGATGGGCCGGACGGAATCTGCTCAAATTGAAAAACGAAGCCCGCCATGAGATTCGGGGTTGAATTTAAGGGTTAGAGGCACTTTTGGATGCTTGATTTGGGAGGGCATAATTTTTGGCCCAGAAAGCAAAAAATTCCTGACCCTGGAGTCTCAGCATCGTCCCTGGGTGGGCCGGGCCAAATCAAGCCAAATTGAAAAACGAAGTCCACGATAAGATTCGGGGTTGAATTTAAGTGTTAGAGGCACTTTTGGATCCTTGATTTGGGACAGCATAATTTTGGCCCAAAATCCAAAAAATTCCTGACCGCGGAGTCAAGGCAAACTCCCGGGACGGGATGATCCAAATCAGGCCAAATCAGTCCAACGTGAGAAACCAAGTCCACCATGAGATTCAGAGTTGAATTTAAGGGTTAGAGGCACTTTTGGATGCTTGGTTTGGGATGACATAATTTTTGGCCAAAAGCCAATATATTCCTGACTGCGGAGTCAAGGCAAACTCCTGGGATGGGCCAGGACAAATCACTCCAATGTGAAAAAGTAAGTCCGCCATGAGATTCGGGGTTGAATTTAAGGCTTACAGGCACAATTGGATGCTTGATTTGGGACAGCATAATTTTTGGCCCAGAAAGCAAAAAATTCCTGACCCTGGAGTCTGGGCATCGTCCCTGGGTGGGCCGGGCCAAATCAGGCCAAATTGAAAAACGAAGTCCACGATAAGATTCCGGGTTGAATTTAAGTGTTAGAGGCACTTTTGGATCCTTGATTTGGGACAGCATAATTTTGGCCCAAAATCCAAAAAATTCCTAACCGCGGAGTACGGGCAACCGGATGGGATGATCCAAATCAGGCTAAATAAGTCCAACGTGAGAAACGAAGTCCGCCATGAGATTCGGAGTTGAATTTAAGGGTTAGAGGCACTTTTGGATGCTTGATTTGGGACGGCATAATTTTTGGCCCAAAAATCAAAATTTTCCTGACCGCGGAGTCAGGAAAACCTCGCGGGATGGGCCGGGCCCAATCAGGCCAAATTGAATAACGAAGTCCGCCATGAGATTCGGGGTTGAACTTAAGGGTTAGAGGCACTTTTGGAGGCTTGATTAAGGATGGCATAATTTTTGGCCCCAAAATCAAAAATTTCCTGACCGCGGAGTCAGGAAAACCTCCCGGGATGGGCCGGACCGAATCCGCTCAAATTGAAAAACGAAGCCCGCCATGAGATTCGGGGTTGAATTTAAGGGTTAGAGGCACTTTTGGATGCTTGATTTGGGAGGGCATAATTTTTGGCCCAAAAATCAAACATTTCCTGACCGCGGAGTCAGGAAAACCTCCCGGGATGGGCCGGACCGAATCCGCTCAAATTGAAAAACGAAGCCCACCATGAGATTCGGGGTTGAATTTAAGGGTTAGAGGCACTTTTGGATGCTTGATTTGGGAGGGCATAATTTTTGGCCCAAAAATCAAAAATTTCCTGACCGCGGAGTCAGGAAAACCTCCCGAGATGGGCCGGACGGGATCGGCTCAAATTGAAAAACGAAGCCCGCCATGAGATTCGGGGTTGAATTTAAGGGTTAGAGGCACTTTTGGATGCTTGATTTGGGAGGGCATAATTTTTGGCCCAAAAATCAAACATTTCCTGACCGCGGAGTCAGGAAAACCTCCCGGGATGGGCCGGACCGAATCCGCTCAAATTGAAAAACGAAGCCCGCCATGAGATTCGGGCTTGAATTTAAGGGTTAGAGGCACTTTTGGATGCTTGATTTGGGAGGGCATAATTTTTGGCCCAAAAATCAAAAATTTCCTGACCGCGGAGTCAGGAAAACCTCCCGGGATGGGCCGAACCGAATCCGCTCAAATTGAAAAACGAAGCCCGCCATGAGATTCGGGGTTGAATTTAAGGGTTAGAGGCCCTTTTGGATGCTTGATTTGGGAGGGCATAATTTTTGGCCCAGAAAGCAAAAAATTCCTGACCCTGGAGTCTGGGCATCGTCCCTGGGTGGGCCGGGCCAAATCAGGCCAAATTGAAAAACGAAGTCCACGATAAGATTCGGGGTTGAATTTAAGTGTTAGAGGCACTTTTGGATCCTTGATTTGGGACAGCATAATTTTGGCCCAAAATCCAAAAAATTCCTGACCGCGGAGTCAAGGCAAACTCCCGGGACGGGATGATCCAAATCAGGCCAAATCAGTCCAACGTGAGAAACGAAGTCCGCCATGAGATTCAGAGTTGAATTTAAGGGTTAGAGGCACTTTTGGATGCTTGGTTTGGGACGGCATAATTTTTGGCCTAAAAACCAAAAAGTTCCTGACCGCGGAGTCAGGAAAACCTCCCGGGATGGGCTGGACGGGATCCGCTCAAATTGAAAAACGAAGCCCGCCATGAGATTCGGGGTTGAATTTAAGGGTTAGAGGCACTTTTGGATGCTTGATTTGGGAGGGCATAATTTTTGGCCCAAAAATCAAAAATTTCCTGACCGCGGAGTCAGGAAAACCTCCCGGGATGGGCCGGACGGAATCTGCTCAAATTGAAAAACGAAGCCCGCCATGAGATTCGGGGTTGAATTTAAGGGTTAGAGGCACTTTTGGATGCTTGATTTGGGAGGGCATAATTTTTGGCCCAGAAAGCAAAAAATTCCTGACCCTGGAGTCTCAGCATCGTCCCTGGGTGGGCCGGGCCAAATCAAGCCAAATTGAAAAACGAAGTCCACGATAAGATTCGGGGTTGAATTTAAGTGTTAGAGGCACTTTTGGATCCTTGATTTGGGACAGCATAATTTTGGCCCAAAATCCAAAAAATTCCTGACCGCGGAGTCAAGGCAAACTCCCGGGACGGGATGATCCAAATCAGGCCAAATCAGTCCAACGTGAGAAACGAAGTCCACCATGAGATTCAGAGTTGAATTTAAGGGTTAGAGGCACTTTTGGATGCTTGGTTTGGGATGACATAATTTTTGGCCAAAAGCCAATATATTCCTGACTGCGGAGTCAAGGCAAACTCCTGGGATGGGCCAGGACAAATCACTCCAATGTGAAAAAGTAAGTCCGCCATGAGATTCGGGGTTGAATTTAAGGCTTACAGGCACAATTGGATGCTTGATTTGGGACAGCATAATTTTTGGCCCAGAAAGCAAAAAATTCCTGACCCTGGAGTCTGGGCATCGTCCCTGGGTGGGCCGGGCCAAATCAGGCCAAATTGAAAAACGAAGTCCACGATAAGATTCCGGGTTGAATTTAAGTGTTAGAGGCACTTTTGGATCCTTGATTTGGGACAGCATAATTTTGGCCCAAAATCCAAAAAATTCCTAACCGCGGAGTACGGGCAACCGGATGGGATGATCCAAATCAGGCTAAATAAGTCCAACGTGAGAAACGAAGTCCGCCATGAGATTCGGAGTTGAATTTAAGGGTTAGAGGCACTTTTGGATGCTTGATTTGGGACGGCATAATTTTTGGCCCAAAAATCAAAATTTTCCTGACCGCGGAGTCAAGGCAAACTCCCGGGATGGGCCAGGCCAAATCAGTCCAAACTGAAAAACGAAGTCCGCCATGAGATTCTGAGTTGAATTTAAGGGTTAGAGGCACTTTTGGATGCTTGATTTGGGAGGGCATAATTTTTGGCCCAAAAGCTAAAAAATTCCTGACCGCGGAGTCAAGGCAAACTCCCGGGACGGGATGATCCAAATCAGGCCAAATCAGTCCAACGTGAAAAACAAAGTTTGCCATGAGATTCGGGGTTGAATTTAAGCGTTAGAGGCACTTTTGGATGCTTGATTTGGGACGGCATAATTTTTGGCCTAAAAACCAAAAAGTTCCTGACCGCGGAGTCAGGAAAACCTCTCGGGATGGTCCAGGCCAAATCAGTCCAAATTGAAAAACGAGGTCCGCCATGAGATTCGGAGTTGAATTTAAGGGTTAGAGGCACTTTTGGATGCTTGATTTGGGATGGCATAATTTATGGCCGAAAAACCAAAAATTTCCTGACCGCGGAGTCAGGAAAACCTCACGGGATGGGCCGGACCGAATCCGGTCAAATTGAAAAACGAAGCCCGCCGTTAGACTCGGGGTTGAATTTAAGGGTTAGAGGCACTTTTGCATGCTTGATTTGGGAGGGCATAATTTTTGGCCCAAAAATCAAAAATTTCCTGACCGCGGAGTCAGGAAAACCTCCCAGGATGGGCCGGACCGAATCCGGTCAAATTGAGAAACGAAGGCCACCATGAGATTCGGGGTTGAATTTAAGGGTTAGAGGCACTTTTGAATGCTGGATTTGGGAGGGCATAATTTTTGGCCCAAATACCAAAAAATTCCTGACCGCGGAGTCAGGGAAACCTCCCGGGATGGGCCGGGCCCAATCAGGCCAAATTGAATAACGAAGTCCGCCATGAGATTCGGGGTTGAACTTAAGGGTTAGAGGCACTTTTGGATTCTTGATTAAGGATGGCATAATTTTTGGCCCAAAAATCAAAAATTTCCTGACCGCGGAGTCAAGGCAAACTCCCGGGATGGGCCAGGCCAAATCAGGCCAAACTGAAAAACGAAGTCCGCCATGAGATTCGGGGTTGAATTTAAGGCTTACAGGCACAATTGGATGCTTGATTTGGGACAGCATAATTTTTGGCCCAGAAAGCAAAAAATTCCTGACCCTGGAGTCTGGGCATCGTCCCTCGGTGGGCCGGGCCAAATTAGGCCAAATTGAAAAACGAAGTCCACGATAAGATTCCGGGTTGAATTTAAGTGTTAGAGGCACTTTTGGATCCTTGATTTGGGACAGCATAATTTTGGCCCAAAATCCAAAAAATTCCTAACAGCGGAGTATGGGCAACCTCCCGGGATGGGATGATCCAAATCAGGCTAAATCAATCCAGCGTGAGAAACGAAGTCCGCCATGAGATTCAGAGTTGAATTTAAGGGTTAGAGGCACTTTTGGATGCTTGGTTTGGGATGGCATAATTTTTGGCCTAAAAACCAAAAAATTCCTGACTGCGGAGTCAAGGCAAACTCCCGGGATGGGCCAGGCCAAATCAGTCCAAACTGAAAAACGAAGTCCGCCATGAGATTCGGAGTTGAATTTAAGGGTTAGAGGCACTTTTGGATGCTTGATTTGGGAGGGCATAATTTTTGGCCCAAAAGCCAAAAAATTCCTGACCGCGGAGTCAAGGCAAACTCCCGGGACGGGATGATCCAAATCAGGCCAAATCAGTCCAACGTGAGAAACGAAGTCCGCCATGAGATTCCGAGTTGTATTTAAGGGTTAGAGGCACTTTTGGATGCTTGGTTTGGGATGACATAATTTTTGGCCAAAAGCCAATACATTCCTGACCGCAGAATCAAGGCAAACTCCCGGGATGGGCCAGGCCAAATCTGGCCAAATCAGTCCAACGTGAAAAACGAAGTCTGCCATGAGATTCGGGGTTGAATTTAAGCGTTAGAGGCACTTTTGGATGCTTGATTTGGGACGGCATAATTTTTGGCCCAAAAGCCAAAAAATTCCTGACCGCTGAGTCAGGGAAACCTCCCGGGATGGGCCAGGCCAAATCTGGCCAAATCAGTCCAAATTGAAAAACGAGGTCCGCCATGAGATTCGGAGTTGAATTTAAGGGTTAGAGGCACTTTTGGATGCTTGATTTGGGAGGGCATAATTTTTGGCCCAAATACCAAAAAATTCCTAACCGCGGAGTAAGGGCAACCTCCCGGGATGGGCCCGGCCAAATCAGTCCAAATCAGTCCAAATTTAAAAACGAAGTCCGCCATGAGATTCGGGGTTGAATTTAAGGGTTAGAGGCACTTTTGGATACTTGATTTGGGATGGAATAATATTTGACCCAAAAACCAAATAATTCCTGACCGTGGAGTCAGGGCAACCTCCCGGGATGGGCCAGGCCAAATCAGTCCAAATTGAAAAACGAAGTCCTCCATGAGGTTCGGGGTTGAACTTAAGGGTTAGAGGCACTTTTGGATGCTTGATTTGGGATGGCATAATTTATGGCCGAAAAACCAAAAATTTCCTGACCGCGGAGTCAGGAAAACCTCACGGGATGGGCCGGAACGAATCCGGTCAAATTGAAAAACGAAGCCCGCCGTTAGACTCGGGGTTGAATTTAAGGGTTAGAGGCACTTTTGCATGCTTGATTTGGGAGGGCATAATTTTTGGCCCAAAAATCAAAAATTTCCTGACGGCTGAGTCAGGAAAACCTCCCGGGATGGGCTGGACATAATCCGCTCAAATTGAAAAACGAAGCCCGCCATGAGATTCTGGGTTGAATTTAAGGGTTAGAGGCACTTTTGGATGCTTGATTTGGGAGGGCATAATTTTTGGCCCAAAATCCAAAAAATTCCTAACCGCGGAGTACGGGCAACCTCCCGGGATGGGATGATCCAAATCAGGCTAAATCAGTCCAACGTGAGAAACGAAGTCCGCCATGAGATTCAGAGTTGAATTTAAGGGTTAGAGGCACTTTTGGATGCTTGGTTTGGGATGACATAATTTTTGGCCAAAAGCCAATACATTCCTGACCGCGGAGTCAAGGCAAACTCCCGGGATGGGCCAGGACAAATCACTCCAATGTGAAAAAGTAAGTCCGCCATGAGATTCGGGGTTGAATTTAAGGCTTACAGGCACAATTGGATGCTTGATTTGGGACAGCATAATTTTTGGCCCAGAAAGCAAAAAATTCCTGACCCTGGAGTCAAGGCAAACTCCCGGGACGGGATGATCCAAATCAGGCCAAATCAGTCCAACGTGAGAAACGAAGTCCGCCTTGAGATTCAGAGTTGAATTTAAGGGTTAGAGTCACTTTTGGATGCTTGGTTTGGGATGACATAATTTTTGGCCCCAAAATCAAAAATTTCCTGACCGCGGAGTCAGGAAAACCTCCCGGGATGGGCCGGACCGAATCCGCTCAAATTGAAAAACGAAGCCCGCCATGAGATTCGGGGTTGAATTTAAGGGTTAGAGGCACTTTTGGATGCTTGATTTGGGAGGGCATAATTTTTGGCCCAAAAATCAAACATTTCCTGACCGCGGAGTCAGGAAAACCTCCCGGGATGGGCCGAACCGAATCCGCTCAAATTGAAAAACGAAGCCCGCCATGAGATTCGGGGTTGAATTTAAGGGTTAGAGGCCCTTTTGGATGCTTGATTTGGGAGGGCATAATTTTTGGCCCAGAAAGCAAAAAATTCCTGACCCTGGAGTCTGGGCATCGTCCCTGGGTGGGCCGGGCCAAATCAGGCCAAATTGAAAAACGAAGTCCACGATAAGATTCGGGGTTGAATTTAAGTGTTAGAGGCACTTTTGGATCCTTGATTTGGGACAGCATAATTTTGGCCCAAAATCCAAAAAATTCCTGACCGCGGAGTCAAGGCAAACTCCCGGGACGGGATGATCCAAATCAGGCCAAATCAGTGCAACGTGAGAAACGAAGTCCGCCATGAGATTCAGAGTTGAATTTAAGGGTTAGAGGCACTTTTGGATGCTTGGTTTGGGACGGCATAATTTTTGGCCTAAAAACCAAAAAGTTCCTGACCGCGGAGTCAGGAAAACCTCCCGGGATGGGCTGGACGGGATCCGCTCAAATTGAAAAACGAAGCCCGCCATGAGATTCGGGGTTGAATTTAAGGGTTAGAGGCACTTTTGGATGCTTGATTTGGGAGGGCATAATTTTTGGCCCAAAAATCAAAAATTTCCTGACCGCGGAGTCAGGAAAACCTCCCGGGATGGGCCGGACGGAATCTGCTCAAATTGAAAAACGAAGCCCGCCATGAGATTCGGGGTTGAATTTAAGGGTTAGAGGCACTTTTGGATGCTTGATTTGGGAGGGCATAATTTTTGGCCCAGAAAGCAAAAAATTCCTGACCCTGGAGTCTCAGCATCGTCCCTGGGTGGGCCGGGCCAAATCAAGCCAAATTGAAAAACGAAGTCCACGATAAGATTCGGGGTTGAATTTAAGTGTTAGAGGCACTTTTGGATCCTTGATTTGGGACAGCATAATTTTGGCCCAAAATCCAAAAAATTCCTGACCGCGGAGTCAAGGCAAACTCCCGGGACGGGATGATCCAAATCAGGCCAAATCAGTCCAACGTGAGAAACGAAGTCCACCATGAGATTCAGAGTTGAATTTAAGGGTTAGAGGCACTTTTGGATGCTTGGTTTGGGATGACATAATTTTTGGCCAAAAGCCAATATATTCCTGACTGCGGAGTCAAGGCAAACTCCTGGGATGGGCCAGGACAAATCACTCCAATGTGAAAAAGTAAGTCCGCCATGAGATTCGGGGTTGAATTTAAGGCTTACAGGCACAATTGGATGCTTGATTTGGGACAGCATAATTTTTGGCCCAGAAAGCAAAAAATTCCTGACCCTGGAGTCTGGGCATCGTCCCTGGGTGGGCCGGGCCAAATCAGGCCAAATTGAAAAACGAAGTCCACGATAAGATTCCGGGTTGAATTTAAGTGTTAGAGGCACTTTTGGATCCTTGATTTGGGACAGCATAATTTTGGCCCAAAATCCAAAAAATTCCTAACCGCGGAGTACGGGCAACCGGATGGGATGATCCAAATCAGGCTAAATAAGTCCAACGTGAGAAACGAAGTCCGCCATGAGATTCGGAGTTGAATTTAAGGGTTAGAGGCACTTTTGGATGCTTGATTTGGGAGGGCATAATTTTTGGCCCAAAAATCAAAATTTTCCTGACCGCGGAGTCAAGGCAAACTCCCGGGATGGGCCAGGCCAAATCAGTCCAAACTGAAAAACGAAGTCCGCCATGAGATTCTGAGTTGAATTTAAGGGTTAGAGGCACTTTTGGATGCTTGATTTGGGAGGGCATAATTTTTGGCCCAAAAGCTAAAAAATTCCTGACCGCGGAGTCAAGGCAAACTCCCGGGACGGGATGATCCAAATCAGGCCAAATCAGTCCAACGTGAAAAACAAAGTTTGCCATGAGATTCGGGGTTGAATTTAAGCGTTAGAGGCACTTTTGGATGCTTGATTTGGGACGGCATAATTTTTGGCCTAAAAACCAAAAAGTTCCTGACCGCGGAGTCAGGAAAACCTCTCGGGATGGTCCAGGCCAAATCAGTCCAAATTGAAAAACGAGGTCCGCCATGAGATTCGGAGTTGAATTTAAGGGTTAGAGGCACTTTTGGATGCTTGATTTGGGATGGCATAATTTATGGCCGAAAAACCAAAAATTTCCTGACCGCGGAGTCAGGAAAACCTCACGGGATGGGCCGGACCGAATCCGGTCAAATTGAAAAACGAAGCCCGCCGTTAGACTCGGGGTTGAATTTAAGGGTTAGAGGCACTTTTGCATGCTTGATTTGGGAGGGCATAATTTTTGGCCCAAAAATCAAAAATTTCCTGACCGCGGAGTCAGGAAAACCTCCCAGGATGGGCCGGACCGAATCCGGTCAAATTGAGAAACGAAGGCCACCATGAGATTCGGGGTTGAATTTAAGGGTTAGAGGCACTTTTGGATGCTGGATTTGGGAGGGCATAATTTTTGGCCCAAATACCAAAAAATTCCTGACCGCGGAGTCAGGGAAACCTCCCGGGATGGGATGATCCAAATCAGGCTAAATCAGTCCAACGTGAGAAACGAAGTCCGCCATGAGATTCAGAGTTGAATTTACGGGTTAGAGGCACTTTTGGATGCTTGGTTTGGGATGGCATAATTTTTGGCCGAAAAACCAAAAAATTCCTGACCGCGGAGTCAGAGCAACATCCCGGGATGTGCCGGGCCAAATCAGAACAAATCACTCCAATGTGAAAAACGAAGTCCGCCATGAGATTCAGAGTTGAATTTACGGGTTAGAGGCACTTTTGGTTGCTTGATTTGGGAGGGCATAATTTTGGCCCAAAAATCAAAAATTTCCTGACCGCGGAGTCAGGAAAACTTCCCGGGATGGGCCGGACCGAATCCGCTCAAATTGAAAAACGAAGCCCGCCATGAGATTCGGGTTTGAATTTAAGGGTTAGAGGCACTTTTGGATGCTTGATTTGGGAGGGCATAATTTTTGGCCCAAAAATCAAAAATTTCCTGACCGCGGAGTCAGGAAAACCTCCCGGGATGGGCCGGACGGAATCCGCTCAAATTGGAAAACGAAGCCCGCCATGAGATTCGGGGTTGAATTTAAGGGTTAGAGGCACTTTTGGATGCTTTATTTGGGACAGCATAATTTTTGGCCCAGAAAGCAAAAAATTCCTGACCCTGGAGTCTGGGCATCGTCCCTGGGTGGGCCGGGCCAAATCAGGCCAAATTGAAAAACGAAGTCCACGATAAGATTCCGGGTTGAATTTAAGTGTTAGAGGCACTTTTGGATCCTTGATTTGGGACAGCATAATTTTGGCCCAAAATCCAAAAAATTCCTAACCGCGGAGTACGGGCAACCTCCCGGGATGGGATGATCCAAATCAGGCTAAATCAGTCCAACGTGAGAAACGAAGTCCGCCATGAGATTCAGAGTTGAATTTACGGGTTAGAGGCACTTTTGGATGCTTGGTTTGGGATGGCATAATTTTTGGCCGAAAAACCAAAAAATTCCTGACCGCGGAGTCAGAGCAACATCCCGGGATGTGCCGGGCCAAATCAGAACAAATCACTCCAATGTGAAAAACGAAGTCCGCCATGAGATTCGGGGTTGAATTTAAGGGTTAGAGGCACTTTTGGATACTTGATTTGGGACAGCATAATTTTTGGCCGAAAAACCAAAAAATTCCTGACCGTGGAGTCAGAGCAACATCCCGGGATGTGCCGGGCCAAATCAGGCCAAATAGAAAAACGAAGTCCGCCATGAGATTCGGGGTTGAATTTAAGGGTTAGAGGCACTATTGGATGCTTGATTTGGGACAGCATAATTTTTGTCCCAAAAACCAAAAAATTCCTGACCCTGGAGTCTGGGCAACGTCCCGAGGTGGGCCGGGCCAAATCAGGCCAAATTGAAAAACGAAGTCCACGATAAGATTCGGGGTTGAATTTAAGTGTTAGAGGTACTTTTGGATGCTTGATTTGGGACAGCATAATTTTGGCCCAAAATCCAAAAAATTCCTGACCGCGGAGTCAAGGCAAACTCCCGGGACGGGATGATCCAAATCAGGCCAAATCAGTCCAACGTGAGAAACGAAATCCGCCATGAGATTCAGAGTTGAATTTAAGGGTTAGAGGCACTTTTGGATGCTTGGTTTGGGATGACATAATTTTTGGCCAAAAGCCAATACATTCCTGACCGCGGAGTCAAGGCAAACTCCTGGGATGGGCCAGGACAAATCACTCCAATGTGAAAAAGTAAGTCCGCCATGAGATTCGGGGTTGAATTTAAGGCTTACAGGCACAATTGGATGCTTGATTTGGGACAGCATAATTTTTGGCCCAGAAAGCAAAAAATTCCTGACCCTGGAGTCTGGGCATCGTCCCTGGGTGGGCCGGGCCAAATCAGGCCAAATTGAAAAACGAAGTCCACGATAAGATTCCGGGTTTTATTTAAGTGTTAGAGGCACTTTTGGATCCTTGATTTGGGACAGCATAATTTTGGCCCAAAATCCAAAAAATTCCTAACCGCGGAGTACGGGCAACCTCCCGGGATGGGATGATCCAAATCAGGCTAAATCAGTCCAACGTGAGAAACGAAGTCCGCCATGAGATTCAGAGTTGAATTTACGGGTTAGAGGCACTTTTGGATGCTTGGTTTGGGATGGCATAATTTTTGGCCGAAAAACCAAAAAATTCCTGACCGCGGAGTCAGAGCAACATCCCGGGATGTGCCGGGCCAAATCAGAACAAATCACTCCAATGTGATAAACGAAGTCCGCCATGAGATTCAGAGTTGAATTTACAGGTTAGAGGCACTTTTGAATGCTTGATTTGGGAGGGCATAATTTTTGGCCCAAAAATCAAAAATTTCCTGACCGCGGAGTCAGGAAAACTTCCCGGGATGGGCCGGACCGAATCCGCTCAAATTGAAAAACGAAGCCCGCCATGATATTCGGGGTTGAATTTAAGGGTTAGAGGCACTTTTGGATGCTTGATTAAAGAGGGCATAATTTTTGGCCCAAAAATCAAAAATTTCCTGACCGCGGAGTCAAGGCAAACTCCCGGGACGGGATGATCCAAATCAGGCCAACGTGAAAAACGAAGTCTGCCATGAGATTTGGGGTTGAATCTAAGCGTTAGAGGCACTTTTGGATGCTTGATTTGGCATAATTTTGGGCCTAAAAACGAAAAAATTCCTGACCGCGGAGTCAAGGCAAACTCCCGGGATGGGCAAGGCCAAATCAGTCCAAACTGAAAAACGAAGTCCGCCATGAGATTCGGAGTTGAATTTAAGGGTTAGAGGCACTTTTGGATGCTTGATTTGGGAGGGCATAATTTTTGGCCCAAAAGCCAAAAAATTCCTGACCGCGGAGTCAAGGCAAACTCCCGGGACGGGATGATCCAAATCAGGCCGAATCAGTCCAACGTGAAAAACGAAGTCTGCCATGAGATTCGGAGTTGAATTTAAGGGTTAGAGGCACTTTTGGATGCTTGATTTGGGAGGGCATAATTTTTGGCCCAAAAATCAAAAATTTCCTGACCGCGTAGTCAGGAAAACCACCCGGGATGGGCCGGACCGAATCCGCTCAAATGGAAAAACGAATCCCGCCATGAGATTCGGGGTTGAATTTAAGGGTTAGAGGCACTTTTGGATGCTTGATTTGGGAGGGCATAATTTTTGGCCCAGAAAGCAAAAAATTCCTGACCCTGGAGTCTGGGCATCGTCCCTGGGTGGGCCGGGCCAAATCAGGCCAAATTGAAAAACGAAGTCCACGATAAGATTCGGGGTTGAATTTAAGTGTTAGAGGTACTTTTGGATCCTTGATTTGGGACAGCATAATTTTGGCCCAAAATCCAAAAAATTCCTGACCGCGGAGTCAAGGCAAACTCCCGGGACGGGATGATCCAAATCAGGCCAAATCAGTCCAACGTGAGAAACGAAGTCCGCCATGAGATTCAGAGTTGAATTTAAGGGTTAGAGGCACTTTTGGATGCTTGGTTTGGGATGACATAATTTTTGGCCAAAAGCCAATACATTCCTGACCGCGGAGTCAAGGCAAACTCCTGGGATGGGCCAGGACAAATCACTCCAATGTGAAAAAGTAAGTCCGCCATGAGATTCGGGGTTGAATTTAAGGCTTACAGGCACAATTGGATGCTTGATTTGGGACAGCATATTTTTTGGCCCAGAAAGCAAAAAATTCCTGACCCTGGAGTCTGGGCATCGTCCCTGGGTGGGCCGGGCCAAATCAGGCCAAATTGAAAAACGAAGTCCACGATAAGATTCCGGGTTTTATTTAAGTGTTAGAGGCACTTTTGGATCCTTGATTTGGGACAGCATAATTTTGGCCCAAAATCCAAAAAATTCCTAACCGCGGAGTACGGGCAACCTCCCGGGATGGGATGATCCAAATCAGGCTAAATCAGTCCAACGTGAGAAACGAAGTCTGCCATGAGATTCAGAGTTGAATTTACGGGTTAGAGGCACTTTTGGATGCTTGGTTTGGGATGGCATAATTTTTGGCCGAAAAACCAAAAAATTCCTGACCGCGGAGTCAGAGCAACATCCCGGGATGTGCCGGGCCAAATCAGAACAAATCACTCCAATGTGAAAAACGAAGTCCGCCATGAGATTCAGAGTTGAATTTACGGGTTAGAGGCACTTTTGGATGCTTGATTTGGGAGGGCATAATTTTTGGCCCAAAAATCAAAAATTTCCTGACCGCGGAGTCAGGAAAACTTCCCGGGATGGGCCGGACCGAATCCGCTCAAATTGAAAAACGAAGCCCGCCATGAGATTCGGTGTTGAATTTAAGGGTTAGAGGCACTTTTGGATGCTTGATTTGGGAGGGCATAATTTTTGGCCCAAAAATCAAAAATTTCCTGACCGCGGAGTCAGGAAAACCTCCCGGGATGGGACGGAGGGAATCCGCTCAAATTGAAAAACGAAGCCCGCCATGAGATTCTGGGTTGAATTTAAGGGTTAGAGGCACTTTTGGATGCTTGATTTGGGAGGGCATAATTTTGGCCCAAAAGCCAAAAAATTCCTGACCGCGGAGTCAAGGCAAACTCCCGGGACGGGATGATCCAAATCAGGCCAAATCAGTCCAACGTGAGAAACGAAGTCCGCCATGAGATTCAGAGTTGAATTTAAGGGTTAGAGGCACTTTTGGATGCTTGGTTTGGGATGACATAATTTTTGGCCAAAAGCCAATACATTCCTGACCGCAGAATCAAGGCAAACTCCCGGGACGGGCCAGGCCAAATCTGGCCAAATCAGTCCAATGTGAAAAACGAAGTCTGCCATGAGATTCGGGGTTGAATTTAAGCGTTAGAGGCACTTTTGGATGCTTGATTTGGGACGGCATAATTTTTGGCCTAAAAACCAAAAAATTCCTGACCGCTGAGTCAGGAAAACCTCCCGGGATGGTCCAGTCCAAATCAGTCCAAATTGAAAAACGAGGTCCGCCATGAGATTCGGAGTTGAATTTAAGGGTTAGAGGCACTTTTGGATGCTTGATTTGGGATGGCATAATTTATGGCCGAAAAACCAAAAATTTCCTGACCGCGGAGTCAAGGCAAACTCCCGGGACGGGATGATCCAAATCAGGCCAACGTGAAAAACGAAGTCTGCCATGAGATTTGGGGTTGAATTTAAGCGTTAGAGGCACTTTTGGATGCTTGATTTGGCATAATTTTGGGCCTAAAAACCAAAAAATTCCTGACCGCGGAGTCAAGGCAAACTCCCGGGATGGGCCAGGCCAAATCAGTCCAAACTGAAAAACGAAGTCCGCCATGAGATTCGGAGTTGAATTTAAGGGTTAGAGGCACTTTTGGATGCTTGATTTGGGAGGGCATAATTTTTGGCCTAAAAACCAAAAAGTTCCTGACCGCGGAGTCAGGAAAACCTCTCGGGATGGTCCAGGCCAAATCAGTCCAAATTGAAAAACGAGGTCCGCCATGAGATTCGAAGTTGAATTTAAGGGTTAGAGGCACTTTTGGATGCTTGATTTGGGAGGGCATAATTTTTGGCCGAAAAACCAAAAAATTCCTGACCGCCGAGTCAGAGCAACATCCCGGGATGTGCCGGGCCAAATCAGGACAAATCACTCCAATGTGAAAAAGTAAGTCCGCCATGAGATTCGGGGTTGAATTTAAGGCTTACAGGCACAATTGGATGCTTGATTTGGGACAGCATAATTTTTGGCCCAGAAAGCAAAAAATTCCTGACCCTGGAGTCTGGGCATCGTCCCTGGGTGGGCCGGGCCAAATCAGGCCAAATTGAAAAACGAAGTCCACGATAAGATTCCGGGTTGAATTTAAGTGTTAGAGGCACTTTTGGATCCTTGATTTGGGACAGCATAATTTTGGCCCAAAATCCAAAAAATTCCTGACCGCGGAGTCAAGGCAAACTCCCGGGACAGGATGATCCAAATCAGGCCAAATCAGTCCAACGTGAGAAACGAAGTCCGCCATGAGATTCAGAGTTGAATTTAAGGGTTAGAGGCACTTTTGGATGCTTGGTTTGGGATGACATAATTTTTGGCCAAAAGCCAATACATTCCTGACCGCGGAGTCAAGGCAAACTCCCGGGATGGGCCAGGACAAATCACTCCAATGTGAAAAAGTAAGTCCGCCATGAGATTCGGGGTTGAATTTAAGGCTTACAGGCACAATTGGATGCTTGATTTGGGACAGCATAATTTTTGGCCCAGAAAGCAAAAAATTCCTGACCCTGGAGTCAAGGCAAACTCCCGGGACGGGATGATCCAAATCAGGCCAAATCAGTCCAACGTGAGAAACGAAGTCCGCCTTGAGATTCAGAGTTGAATTTAAGGGTTAGAGTCACTTTTGGATGCTTGGTTTGGGATGACATAATTTTTGGCCAAAAGCCAATACATTCCTGACCGCAGAATCAAGGCAAACTCCCGGGATGGGCCAGGCCAAATCTGGCCAAATCAGTCCAACTTGAAAAACGAAGTCTGCCATGAGATTCGGGGTTGAATTTAAGCGTTAGAGGCACTTTTGGATGCTTGATTTGGGACGGCATAATTTTTGGCCCAAAAGCCAAAAAATTCCTGACCGCGGAGTCAGGAAAACCTCCCGGGATGGGCCGGACCGTATCAGGTCAAATTGAAAAACGAAGCCCGCCATGAGATTCGAAGTTGAATTTAAGGGTTAGAGGCACTTTTGGATGCTTGATTTGGGAGGGCATAATTTTTGGCCGAAAAACCAAAAAATTCCTGACCGCCGAGTCAGAGCAACATCCCGGGATGTGCCGGGCCAAATCAGGACAAATCACTCCAATGTGAAAAAGTAAGTCCGCCATGAGATTCGGGGTTGAATTTAAGGCTTACAGGAACAATTGGATGCTTGATTTGGGACAGCATAATTTTTGGCCAAGAAAGCAAAAAATTCATGACCCTGGAGTCTGGGCATCGTCCCTGGGTGGGCCGGGCCAAATCAGGCCAAATTGAAAAACGAAGTCCACGATAAGATTCCGGGTTGAATTTAAGTGTTAGAGGCACTTTTGGATCCTTGATTTGGGACAGCATAATTTTGGCCCAAAATCCAAAAAATTCCTGACCGCGGAGTCAAGGCAAACTCCCGGGACAGGATGATCCAAATCAGGCCAAATCAGTCCAACGTGAGAAACGAAGTCCGCCATGAGATTCAGAGTTGAATTTACGGGTTAGAGGCACTTTTGGATGCTTGGTTTGGGATGGCATAATTTTTGGCCTAAAAACCAAAAAATTCCTGACCGCGGAGTCAAGGCAAACTCCCGGGATGGGCCAGGCCAAATCAGTCCAAACTGAAAAACGAAGTCCGCCATGAGATTCGGAGTTGAATTTAAGGGTTAGAGGCACTTTTGGATGCTTGATTTGGGACGGCATAATTTTTGGCCCAGAAGCCAAAAAATTCCTGACCGCGGAGTCAAGGCAAACTCCCGGGACGGGATGATCCAAATCAGGCCGAATCAGTCCAACGTGAGAAACGAAGTCCGCCATGAGATTCAGAGTTGAATTTAAGGGTTAGAGTCACTTTTGGATGCTTGGTTCGGGATGACATAATTTTTGGCCAAAAGCCAATACATTCCTGACCGCAGAATCAAGGCAAACTCCCGGGATGGGCCAGGCCAAATCTGGCCAAATCAGTCCAACGTGAAAAACGAAGTCTGCCATGAGATTCGGGGTTGAATTTAAGCGTTAGAGGCACTTTTGGATGCTTGATTTGGGACGGCATAATTTTTGGCCCAAAAGCCAAAAAATTCCTGACCGCGGAGTCAGGGAAACCTCCCATTATGGTCCAGGCCAAATCAGTCCAAATTGAAAAACGAGGTCCGCCATGAGATTCGGAGTTGAATTTAAGGGTTAGAGGCACTTTTGGATGCTTGATTTGGGAGGGCATAATTTTTGGCCTAAAAACCAAAAAGTTCCTGACCGCGGAGTCAGGAAAACCTCTCGGGACGGTCCAGGCCAAATCAGTCCAAATTGAAAAACGAGGTCCGCCATGAGATTCGAAGTTGAATTTAAGGGTTAGAGGCACTTTTGGATGCTTGATTTGGGAGGGCATAATTTTTGGCCGAAAAACCAAAAAATTCCTGACCGCCGAGTCAGAGCAACATCCCGGGATGTGCCGGGCCAAATCAGGACAAATCACTCCAATGTGAAAAAGTAAGTCCGCCATGAGATTCGGGGTTGAATTTAAGGCTTACAGGCACAATTGGATGCTTGATTTGGGACAGCATAATTTTTGGCCCAGAAAGCAAAAAATTCCTGACCCTGGAGTCTGGGCATCGTCCCTGGGTGGGCCGGGCCAAATCAGGCCAAATTGAAAAACGAAGTCCACGATAAGATTCCGGGTTGAATTTAAGTGTTAGAGGCACTTTTGGATCCTTGATTTGGGACAGCATAATTTTGGCCCAAAATCCAAAAAATTCCTGACCGCGGAGTCAAGGCAAACTCCCGGGACAGGATGATCCAAATCAGGCCAAATCAGTCCAACGTGAGAAACGAAGTCCGCCATGAGATTCAGAGTTGAATTTAAGGGTTAGAGGCACTTTTGGATGCTTGGTTTGGGATGACATAATTTTTGGCCAAAAGCCAATACATTCCTGACCGCGGAGTCAAGGCAAACTCCCGGGATGGGCCAGGACAAATCACTCCAATGTGAAAAAGTAAGTCCGCCATGAGATTCGGGGTTGAATTTAAGGCTTACAGGCACAATTGGATGCTTGATTTGGGACAGCATAATTTTTGGCCCAGAAAGCAAAAAATTCCTGACCCTGGAGTCAAGGCAAACTCCCGGGACGGGATGATCCAAATCAGGCCAAATCAGTCCAACGTGAGAAACGAAGTCCGCCTTGAGATTCAGAGTTGAATTTAAGGGTTAGAGTCACTTTTGGATGCTTGGTTTGGGATGACATAATTTTTGGCCAAAAGCCAATACATTCCTGACCGCAGAATCAAGGCAAACTCCCGGGATGGGCCAGGCCAAATCTGGCCAAATCAGTCCAACTTGAAAAACGAAGTCTGCCATGAGATTCGGGGTTGAATTTAAGCGTTAGAGGCACTTTTGGATGCTTGATTTGGGACGGCATAATTTTTGGCCCAAAAGCCAAAAAATTCCTGACCGCGGAGTCAGGAAAACCTCCCGGGATGGGCCGGACCGTATCAGGTCAAATTGAAAAACGAAGCCCGCCATGAGATTCGAAGTTGAATTTAAGGGTTAGAGGCACTTTTGGATGCTTGATTTGGGAGGGCATAATTTTTGGCCGAAAAACCAAAAAATTCCTGACCGCCGAGTCAGAGCAACATCCCGGGATGTGCCGGGCCAAATCAGGACAAATCACTCCAATGTGAAAAAGTAAGTCCGCCATGAGATTCGGGGTTGAATTTAAGGCTTACAGGAACAATTGGATGCTTGATTTGGGACAGCATAATTTTTGGCCAAGAAAGCAAAAAATTCATGACCCTGGAGTCTGGGCATCGTCCCTGGGTGGGCCGGGCCAAATCAGGCCAAATTGAAAAACGAAGTCCACGATAAGATTCCGGGTTGAATTTAAGTGTTAGAGGCACTTTTGGATCCTTGATTTGGGACAGCATAATTTTGGCCCAAAATCCAAAAAATTCCTGACCGCGGAGTCAAGGCAAACTCCCGGGACAGGATGATCCAAATCAGGCCAAATCAGTCCAACGTGAGAAACGAAGTCCGCCATGAGATTCAGAGTTGAATTTACGGGTTAGAGGCACTTTTGGATGCTTGGTTTGGGATGGCATAATTTTTGGCCTAAAAACCAAAAAATTCCTGACCGCGGAGTCAAGGCAAACTCCCGGGATGGGCCAGGCCAAATCAGTCCAAACTGAAAAACGAAGTCCGCCATGAGATTCGGAGTTGAATTTAAGGGTTAGAGGCACTTTTGGATGCTTGATTTGGGACGGCATAATTTTTGGCCCAGAAGCCAAAAAATTCCTGACCGCGGAGTCAAGGCAAACTCCCGGGACGGGATGATCCAAATCAGGCCGAATCAGTCCAACGTGAGAAACGAAGTCCGCCATGAGATTCAGAGTTGAATTTAAGGGTTAGAGTCACTTTTGGATGCTTGGTTCGGGATGACATAATTTTTGGCCAAAAGCCAATACATTCCTGACCGCAGAATCAAGGCAAACTCCCGGGATGGGCCAGGCCAAATCTGGCCAAATCAGTCCAACGTGAAAAACGAAGTCTGCCATGAGATTCGGGGTTGAATTTAAGCGTTAGAGGCACTTTTGGATGCTTGATTTGGGACGGCATAATTTTTGGCCCAAAAGCCAAAAAATTCCTGACCGCGGAGTCAGGGAAACCTCCCATTATGGTCCAGGCCAAATCAGTCCAAATTGAAAAACGAGGTCCGCCATGAGATTCGGAGTTGAATTTAAGGGTTAGAGGCACTTTTGGATGCTTGATTTGGGAGGGCATAATTTTTGGCCTAAAAACCAAAAAGTTCCTGACCGCGGAGTCAGGAAAACCTCTCGGGACGGTCCAGGCCAAATCAGTCCAAATTGAAAAACGAGGTCCGCCATGAGATTCGAAGTTGAATTTAAGGGTTAGAGGCACTTTTGGATGCTTGATTTGGGAGGGCATAATTTTTGGCCGAAAAACCAAAAAATTCCTGACCGCCGAGTCAGAGCAACATCCCGGGATGTGCCGGGCCAAATCAGGACAAATCACTCCAATGTGAAAAAGTAAGTCCGCCATGAGATTCGGGGTTGAATTTAAGGCTTACAGGCACAATTGGATGCTTGATTTGGGACAGCATAATTTTTGGCCCAGAAAGCAAAAAATTCCTGACCCTGGAGTCTGGGCATCGTCCCTGGGTGGGCCGGGCCAAATCAGGCCAAATTGAAAAACGAAGTCCACGATAAGATTCCGGGTTGAATTTAAGTGTTAGAGGCACTTTTGGATCCTTGATTTGGGACAGCATAATTTTGGCCCAAAATCCAAAAAATTCCTGACCGCGGAGTCAAGGCAAACTCCCGGGACAGGATGATCCAAATCAGGCCAAATCAGTCCAACGTGAGAAACGAAGTCCGCCATGAGATTCAGAGTTGAATTTAAGGGTTAGAGGCACTTTTGGATGCTTGGTTTGGGATGACATAATTTTTGGCCAAAAGCCAATACATTCCTGACCGCGGAGTCAAGGCAAACTCCCGGGATGGGCCAGGACAAATCACTCCAATGTGAAAAAGTAAGTCCGCCATGAGATTCGGGGTTGAATTTAAGGCTTACAGGCACAATTGGATGCTTGATTTGGGACAGCATAATTTTTGGCCCAGAAAGCAAAAAATTCCTGACCCTGGAGTCAAGGCAAACTCCCGGGACGGGATGATCCAAATCAGGCCAAATCAGTCCAACGTGAGAAACGAAGTCCGCCTTGAGATTCAGAGTTGAATTTAAGGGTTAGAGTCACTTTTGGATGCTTGGTTTGGGATGACATAATTTTTGGCCAAAAGCCAATACATTCCTGACCGCAGAATCAAGGCAAACTCCCGGGATGGGCCAGGCCAAATCTGGCCAAATCAGTCCAACTTGAAAAACGAAGTCTGCCATGAGATTCGGGGTTGAATTTAAGCGTTAGAGGCACTTTTGGATGCTTGATTTGGGACGGCATAATTTTTGGCCCAAAAGCCAAAAAATTCCTGACCGCGGAGTCAGGAAAACCTCCCGGGATGGGCCGGACCGTATCAGGTCAAATTGAAAAACGAAGCCCGCCATGAGATTCGAAGTTGAATTTAAGGGTTAGAGGCACTTTTGGATGCTTGATTTGGGAGGGCATAATTTTTGGCCGAAAAACCAAAAAATTCCTGACCGCCGAGTCAGAGCAACATCCCGGGATGTGCCGGGCCAAATCAGGACAAATCACTCCAATGTGAAAAAGTAAGTCCGCCATGAGATTCGGGGTTGAATTTAAGGCTTACAGGAACAATTGGATGCTTGATTTGGGACAGCATAATTTTTGGCCAAGAAAGCAAAAAATTCATGACCCTGGAGTCTGGGCATCGTCCCTGGGTGGGCCGGGCCAAATCAGGCCAAATTGAAAAACGAAGTCCACGATAAGATTCCGGGTTGAATTTAAGTGTTAGAGGCACTTTTGGATCCTTGATTTGGGACAGCATAATTTTGGCCCAAAATCCAAAAAATTCCTGACCGCGGAGTCAAGGCAAACTCCCGGGACAGGATGATCCAAATCAGGCCAAATCAGTCCAACGTGAGAAACGAAGTCCGCCATGAGATTCAGAGTTGAATTTACGGGTTAGAGGCACTTTTGGATGCTTGGTTTGGGATGGCATAATTTTTGGCCTAAAAACCAAAAAATTCCTGACCGCGGAGTCAAGGCAAACTCCCGGGATGGGCCAGGCCAAATCAGTCCAAACTGAAAAACGAAGTCCGCCATGAGATTCGGAGTTGAATTTAAGGGTTAGAGGCACTTTTGGATGCTTGATTTGGGACGGCATAATTTTTGGCCCAGAAGCCAAAAAATTCCTGACCGCGGAGTCAAGGCAAACTCCCGGGACGGGATGATCCAAATCAGGCCGAATCAGTCCAACGTGAGAAACGAAGTCCGCCATGAGATTCAGAGTTGAATTTAAGGGTTAGAGTCACTTTTGGATGCTTGGTTCGGGATGACATAATTTTTGGCCAAAAGCCAATACATTCCTGACCGCAGAATCAAGGCAAACTCCCGGGATGGGCCAGGCCAAATCTGGCCAAATCAGTCCAACGTGAAAAACGAAGTCTGCCATGAGATTCGGGGTTGAATTTAAGCGTTAGAGGCACTTTTGGATGCTTGATTTGGGACGGCATAATTTTTGGCCCAAAAGCCAAAAAATTCCTGACCGCGGAGTCAGGGAAACCTCCCATTATGGTCCAGGCCAAATCAGTCCAAATTGAAAAACGAGGTCCGCCATGAGATTCGGAGTTGAATTTAAGGGTTAGAGGCACTTTTCGATGCTTGATTTGGGATGTCATAATTTATGGCCGAAAAACCAAAAATTTCCTGAACGCGGAGTCAGGAAAACCTCCCGGGATGGGCCGTACCGAATCCGGTCAAATTGAAAAACGAAGCCCGCCATGAGATTCGAAGTTGAATTTAAGGGTTAGAGGCACTTTTGGATGCTTGATTTGGGAGGGCATAATTTTTGGCCCAAATACCAAAAAATTCCTGACCGCGGAGTCAGGGAAACCTCCCGGGATGGGCCGGGCCCAATCAGGCCAAATTGAATAACGAAGTCCGCCATGAGATTCGGGGTTGAACTTAAGTGTTAGAGGAACTTTTGGATTCTTGATTAAGGATGGCATAATTTTTGGCCCAAAAATCAAAAATTTCCTGACCGCGGAGTCAAGGCAAACTCCCGGGATGGGCCAGGCCAAATCAGTCCAAACTGAAAAACGAAGTCCGCCATGAGATTCGGAGTTGAATTTAAGGGTTAGAGGCACTTTTGGATGCTTGATTTGGGAGGGCATAATTTTTGGCCGAAAAACCAAAAAATTCCTGACCGCCGAGTCAGAGCAACATCCCGGGATGTGCCAGGCCAAATCAGGACAAATCACTCCAATGTGAAAAAGTAAGTCCGCCATGAGATTCGGGGTTGAATTTAAGGCTTACAGGCACAATTGGATGCTTGATTTGGGACAGCATAATTTTTGGCCCAGAAAGCAAAAAATTCCTGACCCTGGAGTCTGGGCATCGTCCCTGGGTGGGCCGGGCCAAATCAGGCCAAATTGAAAAACGAAGTCCACGATAAGATTCGGGATTGAATTTAAGTGTTAGAGGCACTTTTGGATCCTTGATTTGGGACAGCATAATTTTGGCCCAAAATCCAAAAAATTCCTAACCGCGGAGTACGGGCAACCTCCCGGGATGGGATGATCCAAATCAGGCTAAATCAGTCCAACGTGAGAAACGAAGTCCGCCATGAGATTCAGAGTTGAATTTAAGGGTTAGAGGCACTTTTGGATGCTTGGTTTGGGATGACATAATTTTTGGCCAAAAGCCAATACATTCCTGACCGCGGAGTCAAGGCAAACTCCCGGGATGGGCCAGGACAAATCACTCCAATGTGAAAAAGTAAGTCCGCCATGAGATTCGGGGTTGAATTTAAGGCTTACAGGCACAATTGGATGCTTGATTTGGGACAGCATAATTTTTGGCCCAGAAAGCAAAAAATTCCTGACCCTGGAGTCAAGGCAAACTCCCGGGACGGGATGATCCAAATCAGGCCAAATCAGTCCAACGTGAGAAACGAAGTCCGCCTTGAGATTCAGAGTTGAATTTAAGGGTTAGAGTCACTTTTGGATGCTTGGTTTGGGATGACATAATTTTTGGCCAAAAGCCAATACATTCCTGACCGCAGAATCAAGGCAAACTCCCGGGATGGGCCAGGCCAAATCTGGCCAAATCAGTCCAACTTGAAAAACGAAGTCTGCCATGAGATTCGGGGTTGAATTTAAGCTTTAGAGGCACTTTTGGATGCTTGATTTGGGACGGCATAATTTTTGGCCCAAAAGCCAAAAAATTCCTGACCGCGGAGTCAGGAAAACCTCCCGGGATGGGCCGGACCGTATCAGGTCAAATTGAAAAACGAAGCCCGCCATGAGATTCGAAGTTGAATTTAAGGGTTAGAGGCACTTTTGGATGCTTGATTTGGGAGGGCATAATTTTTGGCCGAAAAACCAAAAAATTCCTGACCGCCGAGTCAGAGCAACATCCCGGGATGTGCCGGGCCAAATCAGGACAAATCACTCCAATGTGAAAAAGTAAGTCCGCCATGAGATTCGGGGTTGAATTTAAGGCTTACAGGAACAATTGGATGCTTGATTTGGGACAGCATAATTTTTGGCCAAGAAAGCAAAAAATTCATGACCCTGGAGTCTGGGCATCGTCCCTGGGTGGGCCGGGCCAAATCAGGCCAAATTGAAAAACGAAGTCCACGATAAGATTCCGGGTTGAATTTAAGTGTTAGAGGCACTTTTGGATCCTTGATTTGGGACAGCATAATTTTGGCCCAAAATCCAAAAAATTCCTGACCGCGGAGTCAAGGCAAACTCCCGGGACAGGATGATCCAAATCAGGCCAAATCAGTCCAACGTGAGAAACGAAGTCCGCCATGAGATTCAGAGTTGAATTTACGGGTTAGAGGCACTTTTGGATGCTTGGTTTGGGATGGCATAATTTTTGGCCTAAAAACCAAAAAATTCCTGACCGCGGAGTCAAGGCAAACTCCCGGGATGGGCCAGGCCAAATCAGTCCAAACTGAAAAACGAAGTCCGCCATGAGATTCGGAGTTGAATTTAAGGGTTAGAGGCACTTTTGGATGCTTGATTTGGGACGGCATAATTTTTGGCCCAGAAGCCAAAAAATTCCTGACCGCGGAGTCAAGGCAAACTCTCGGGACGGGATGATCCAAATCAGGCCGAATCAGTCCAACGTGAGAAACGAAGTCCGCCATGAGATTCAGAGTTGAATTTAAGGGTTAGAGTCACTTTTGGATGCTTGGTTCGGGATGACATAATTTTTGGCCAAAAGCCAATACATTCCTGACCGCAGAATCAAGGCAAACTCCCGGGATGGGCCAGGCCAAATCTGGCCAAATCAGTCCAACGTGAAAAACGAAGTCTGCCATGAGATTCGGGGTTGAATTTAAGCGTTAGAGGCACTTTTGGATGCTTGATTTGGGACGGCATAATTTTTGGCCCAAAAGCCAAAAAATTCCTGACCGCGGAGTCAGGGAAACCTCCCATTATGGTCCAGGCCAAATCAGTCCAAATTGAAAAACGAGGTCCGCCATGAGATTCGGAGTTGAATTTAAGGGTTAGAGGCACTTTTGGATGCTTGATTTGGGATGTCATAATTTATGGCCGAAAAACCAAAAATTTCCTGAACGCGGAGTCAGGAAAACCTCCCGGGATGGGCCGTACCGAATCCGGTCAAATTGAAAAACGAAGCCCGCCATGAGATTCGAAGTTGAATTTAAGGGTTAGAGGCACTTTTGGATGCTTGATTTGGGAGGGCATAATTTTTGGCCCAAATACCAAAAAATTCCTGACCGCGGAGTCAGGGAAACCTCCCGGGATGGGCCGGGCCCAATCAGGCCAAATTGAATAACGAAGTCCGCCATGAGATTCGGGGTTGAACTTAAGTGTTAGAGGAACTTTTGGATTCTTGATTAAGGATGGCATAATTTTTGGCCCAAAAATCAAAAATTTCCTGACCGCGGAGTCAAGGCAAACTCCCGGGATGGGCCAGGCCAAATCAGTCCAAACTGAAAAACGAAGTCCGCCATGAGATTCGGAGTTGAATTTAAGGGTTAGAGGCACTTTTGGATGCTTGATTTGGGAGGGCATAATTTTTGGCCGAAAAACCAAAAAATTCCTGACCGCCGAGTCAGAGCAACATCCCGGGATGTGCCAGGCCAAATCAGGACAAATCACTCCAATGTGAAAAAGTAAGTCCGCCATGAGATTCGGGGTTGAATTTAAGGCTTACAGGCACAATTGGATGCTTGATTTGGGACAGCATAATTTTTGGCCCAGAAAGCAAAAAATTCCTGACCCTGGAGTCTGGGCATCGTCCCTGGGTGGGCCGGGCCAAATCAGGCCAAATTGAAAAACGAAGTCCACGATAAGATTCGGGATTGAATTTAAGTGTTAGAGGCACTTTTGGATCCTTGATTTGGGACAGCATAATTTTGGCCCAAAATCCAAAAAATTCCTAACCGCGGAGTACGGGCAACCTCCCGGGATGGGATGATCCAAATCAGGCTAAATCAGTCCAACGTGAGAAACGAAGTCCGCCATGAGATTCAGAGTTGAATTTAAGGGTTAGAGGCACTTTTGGATGCTTGGTTTGGGATGGCATAATTTTTGGCCTAAAAACCAAAATATTCCTGACCGCAGAGTCAAGGCAAACTCCCGGGATGAGCCAGGCCAAATCAGTCCAAACTGAAAAACGAAGTCCGCCATGAGATTCGGAGTTGAATTTAAGGGTTAGAGGCACTTTTGGATGCTTGATTTGGGAGGGCATAATTTTTGGCCGAAAAATCAAAAAATTCCTGACCGCCGAGTCAGAGCAACATCCCGGGATGTGCCAGGCCAAATCAGGACAAATCACTCCAATGTGAAAAAGTAAGTCCGCCATGAGATTCGGGGTTGAATTTAAGGCTTACAGGCACAATTGGATGCTTGATTTGGGACAGCGTAATTTTTGGCCCAGAAAGCAAAAAATTCCTGACCCTGGAGTCTGGGCATCGTCCCTGGGTGGGCCGGGCCAAATCAGGCCAAATTGAAAAACGAAGTCCACGATAAGATTCGGGGTTGAATTTAAGTGTTAGAGGCACTTTTGGATCCTTGATTTGGGACAGCATAATTTTGGCCCAAAATCCAAAAAATTCCTAACCGCGGAGTACGGGCAACCTCCCGGGATGGGATGATCCAAATCAGGCTAAATCAGTCCAACGTGAGAAACGAAGTCCGCCATGAGATTCAGAGTTGAATTTAAGGGTTAGAGGCACTTTTGGATGCTTGGTTTGGGATGACATAATTTTTGGCCAAAAGCCAATACATTCCTGACCGCAGAATCAAGGCAAACTCCCGGGATGGGCCAGGCCAAATCTGGCCAAATCAGTCCAACGTGAAAAACGAAGTCTGCCATGAGATTCGGGGTTGAATTTAAGCGTTAGAGGCACTTTTGGATGCTTGATTTGGGACGGCATAATTTTTGGCCTAAAAACCAAAAAATTCCTGACCGCGGAGTCAGGAAAACCTCCCGGGATGGGCCAGGCCAAATCAGTCCAAATTGAAAAACGAAGTCCGCCATTAGATTCGGAGTTGAATTTAAGGGTTAGAGGCACTTTTGGATGCTTGATTTGGGATGGCATAATTTTTGGCCGAAAAACCAAAAAATTCCTGACCGCGGAGTCAGAGCAACATCCCGGGATGTGCCGGGCCAAATCAGAACAAATCACTCCAATGTGAAAAACGAAGTCCGCCATGAGATTCGGGGTTGAATTTAAGGGTTAGAGGCACTTTTGGATACTTGATTTGGGACAGCATAATTTTTGGCCGAAAAACCAAAAAATTCCTGACCGTGGAGTCAGAGCAACATCCCGGGATGTGCCGGGCCAAATCAGGCCAAATAGAAAAATGAAGTCCGCCATGAGATTCGGGGTTGAATTTAAGGGTTAGAGGCACTATTGGATGCTTGATTTGGGACAGCATAATTTTTGGCCCAAAAACCAAAAAATTCCTGACCCTGGAGTCTTGGCAACGTCCCGGGGTGGGCCGGGCCAAATCAGGCCAAATTGAAAAACGAAGTCCACCATAAGATTCGGGGTTGAATTTAAGGGTTAGAGGCACTTTTGGATGCTTGATTTTGGACAGCATAATTTTGGCCCAAAATCCAAAAAATTCCTAACCGCGGAGTAAGGGCAACCTCCCGGGATGGGCCCGGCCAAATCAGTCCAAATCAGTCCAAATTTAAAAACGAAGTCCGCCATGAGATTCGGGGTTGAATTTAAGGGTTAGAGGCACTTTTGGATACTTGATTTGGGACGGAATAATATTTGACCCAAAAACCAAATAATTCCTGACCGTGGAGTCAGGGCAACCTCCCGGGATGGGCCAGGCCAAATCAGTCCAAATTGAAAAACGAAGTCCTCCATGAGGTTCAGGGTTGAACTTAAGGGTTAGAGGCACTTTTGGATGCTTGATTTGGGATGGCATAATTTTTGGCCCAAAAGCCAAAATATTCCTGACCGCGGAGTCAAGGCAAACTCCCGGGATGTTCCCGGCCAAATCAGGCCAAATCAGTCCAACGTGAAAAACAAAGTCTGCCATGAGGTTCGGGGTTGAACTTAAGGGTTAGAGGCACTTTTGGATGCTTGATTTGGGATGGCATAATTTTTGCCCCAAAAGCCAAAATATTCCTGACCGCGGAGTCAGGGCAACCTCCCGGGGTGGGCCGGGCCGGGAGGAGGTGGTGACCCATTTACAGGGCCGGTTGGAAGAGTTTTCTGAGCATCTGCAGGACAAAATCGCTCAGATTCATTCCAAGTTGGACTCCAAGCGTGAGACAAGATCTGGGGAGATGCCAGAGGACCGTACTTACCATGTTATCTGGGAACAGTTTGATCCTGTTGGACCTGATGAAGGAGACAGGATCCTCCGGATTTTAAATGCAACCACATGTCATTGACCCTTGTCCCTCCTGGCTGGTGAAATCAGCTAGAGAGTTGACATGTGGCTGGGTCCAGGTGATGATTAATTTTTCCTTGAGTGAGGGGGTGTTCCCGGCTGTCTTTAAGGAGGCACTGGTGCACCCCCTCCTCAAGAAACCATCCATGGACCCCACCAACTTGGGCAATTTTCGCCCAGTCTCCCACCTTTCCTTTTTGGAAAGGTGGTTGCGAAGGTGGTGGCGTTGCAACTCCTGAGGATCCTGGAGGAAACGGATTATCTGGACCCCTTTCAGTCTGGTTTCAGGCCAGGATATGGGACGGAGACCGCATTGGTCGCGCTTATTGATGATCTCTGGCGGGAGTGGGATGGAGGGAGTGCGTCCATCCTAGCTCTCTTAGATCTCTCATTGGCTTTCGATACCGTCGACCACGGTATACTTTTGGGGTGGCTCAGGGAGTTGGGGGTGGGCGGCATGGTTTTACACTGGTTCACCTCCTTCCTCCAGGGCCATTCCCAGTCGGTGTTGATAGGGGAGGAGAGAGCTGACCCGCGGCCCCTGACTTGTGGGGTGCCGCAGGGGTCAGTTCTCTCTCCTCTCCTATTCAACATCTACATGAAGCTGCTGGGCAAGATCATCCGTCACCACGGGATGAGATATCACCAATATGCTGATGATACCCAGTTATACATCTCCATCCCGGGTGAAGTAAGTGATGCGGTCGATGCCTTATCTCAGTGCCTGGAGGCTGTGGGGGTCTGGATGGGGAACAACAGGCTTCAACTGAACCCTGGTAAGATGGAGTGGCTGTGGATTGATGGCCCCCGTGTATCTGGGAAGTTATCATCTTTGGTTCTGGATGGGGTTGCACTACCCCACTCCGATCCAGTGCGTAATCTGGGGGTCCTCCTGGACTCACAACTCCTGCTCGAAGAGCAGGTGGCAGTTGTGGCAAGGAGGGCCGTTGCACAGCTTCGAGTTGTGTGCCAGTTACGCCCTTTCCTGGATCGGGAGGCCCTCCGAACAGTCACCCTTGTCATCTCCTACATAGATTATTGTAATGCTCTCTACATGGGGCTACCCTTGAAGAGTATCCGGAAGCTTCAGCTGGTGCAGAATGCAGCAGCGCGGGCAGTTATGGGTGCTATGAGATCGGCACATGTGACACCTCTGCTGCGCGAGCTGCATTGGGTTCCAGTTTGCTTCTGGGTCCAATTCAAGGTGTTGGTGATTACCTTTAAAGCCCTACATGGCATAGGGCCAGGGTATCTGAGGGACCGTCTCGTCCCAATAACATCAGCCTGCTCCACCCGTTCATGCAGAGAGGGCATGCTTCAGACCCCTTCAACAAGAGAATTCCATCTAACGGGGTCCAGGTGGCGTGCCTTCTCTGCGATAGCGCCCGCTTTATGGAACATCTTGCCCCCGGAGATGAGGCTGGCTCCCTCACTCCTAACCTTTTGGAAGGCTCTTAAGACCTGGCTGTGCCGCCTGGCCTGGGACGACGGAGGTGGTAGTGCCTCTTGGGGTTGGTTGGCCCCGTAGCATTATGATCTACACTACGGTTTTTAACCATTTTGGATTTTATTTATTTTTGTACTTGTTGTTTTTTAGAAATTTTGTATAGATTTTAAATTTTTATGTGTTGTAACTCACCCAGAGTCCCCTGTTCGGGGAGATGGGCGGGGATAAATTGAATAGATAAAATAAAAATAAAATAGTGATGTGGGAAAAAAAGTCATGTAGGAACTACAGTATGTAGGAATGGTAGCTCTATTCTATTGTTTTCTCTCCTCCAAAAAATTTTATTTTATTTTTTATTTTATTAAATTTATATTACTGCCCATCTCCCCTGTCAGGGACCCTGGGTGGTTCACAATAAAAAAGGATGTATTGTAAATGAAATCTGGGTATTAGGATTTGTTTGGAGCCAATACCAACTTCTTTGTTGTTGTGGAGTGTAAAAGTAAAAAAAAATGAAAGTAGATTTTTAGTTAAGAGTTTGATTTTATGTTTAGATCAAACAGTGATTACTGTTACAGGGTATTTTAAGAAAGAAACTTCATTTCAGATCTCCATTACTTTGATTCATATTTATTGTGGATCACTGTGACATTACATAGACCCATCAAGTTAGAAAGGATGATAGAGATCTTATATAGCCCAGAGTTTGTTCAGTCCAAGCTCTAAAATGCATGCTACTGTACTATTTTTTGGCAGATGGCTATCCAGCAGCTGTTTAAATATCTCCAGCAAAGGAGACCTACTACCATCTGAGGCAGCCTGTTTTGTCTAAAACTTCCTTCCCTGACATTGCAATCGAGTCATTATTTTTCCTGTCACTTGGGACAATTCTGCTTCATCTTCTGCAATGCAGTTTTTCTGATATTTGGGAGACACAAGGTTAATCAGGGATGGGGGAGTAAACACATCACTTTGCTTGTATAATTCCTCATAGGAATTGGGCTCCAGCCCAGTTACAATTCTAGTTGGTTTTCTCTCTCCATTTTGCCAATGACCTTTCAAAGGTATGGTACCCCAAACTAGACACAGTATTCTAAATGTGGTTTGTCTACTATAAATTTGAGTGAAAGGGTTGCTTCTCATGACCTTGACAAAATATTTCAGTTAGCAGAGCTTACGTTTACTTTAAGTTTTTTTAAAGCCAACTGTGCCATTCTGCTTGCTTATATTTGGCTGGGTTTCCAAAATAACACCTTCACATATACTGTTGTTTCATCTACAAGTGCTCAGGGGTTACTGTACATGAGAAGAATCTAATATTTGTGGTGCAACTGCAGTGGCACAGTATGTCATAGGATTCTCTTGGCATTATATGCCATTTTTTTCTACTACATTTTAAACATATGGATTAGAATTAGGAAATACATGAACAGGAACTTTCTGGACCACCTTGCTCCCCCAGCTAGCTGCCCTGTATGCAACACTCTGAGAGGACCCTCAAGGTGGCATATTCTGAGGTCACTCTTGCATTTGCTTGCAGAGGCAGATATGCAGTTCCTCCACAATCTACCACTCCGAGGACCCTTCAGTTTAATTTTAAAAAGTTTGGCCAGCTACGTAGCTGCCAGTAGAAGTTGGGTAGCAGTGCTTCTGCCATTGATAAAAGGCCCACCAGGTAGAGAGCAGAAGGGAAGTGGCAGCAGAACTGGAGAATCTTTGTCCTTCCTCAGAGATTGGGTTGTTCTTCCATCTCCTTTAGGCTGTCCCTCTCTGCAAGCAAACATGGTCCAACATCTTATTGTCTCTCTTTTTTCCTGGCCCTCAATTCCTTTTCGCCATAAGGTTTGCCAGAGGGATAGGGACAAACACAAATATTGTAATTTCCCCTGACTTTGAAGGAATGCACTTTTTACAAGGTCCTATGCAATTCTCAAAATTCCCGAATAGCCAGAAATTGCAGCTAAACCAAGCCGGCATAGTAGTACCTTTAAAAAAAGAATTGGTTCAAACTCTAGCTTACCAGCTGTAAAACTGAACAGCTCAATCACATTTGAACCATTTCCAGTTATAAAAACAAGCAAAAATGGTAGTATTAAAATCACTATTAAAACTACTATTAGAAAGAAGGTTAATAAGCATTGGTAGCATAAAAGCCGCCATCTAAAATCTATGGGAATGAGGTGTTGGACCACCTACTGCTTTGAAGAACTGTGCTTCTATTTCAGGGATTTCTTATAATCCCATTAAGAGTGAAAGACACCAAGAAACTCTCTTAAGGAAAAGGACTTAGTAGAAGGGCAGAAGATAAAAGGACAGCAGCTCAGCATCCAAGCATCATTCTAAATAGATGGCGCCTCAGTTTGATTATATATCTCGAATTGTTTCCCCAAAGTGCCAGTAATATATACTCACACACACACACACATTTGTAAACATTTATTATTAATATAAACAGAGAACAATGAATTCTGAAATCTTGCCTTTTTTTTCCTCCTTCCTTCCCACAACATTATACATTTTTAAGCCCATTGCAAAGTGTTCTCTAAGTGCCAGAGTTCTCAATGCTTCAAAATGAATAAGTGTTCTCTTTTTGTTATGGTTCCATAGGTTTAAAGTGGACTTGGATTGAACAGCCTTTCAAACAGAGGACTTTAAAAAAATTAGCATTGGTCTTTGACTGCCATTCAGGTAGACTGAATTATAGAACTGGAAGAGAATGTAGGGATCATCTACTCCAACCCCTAGCACATTACCATTACCTCTGTTTGAAGACCTCTAGTGAACTCACCACTTTGTGTGGTAGCCTGTTTCATTGGTTGTCAACTCATACAGCCAGGAAATTCGTCCTAATGCCTATCCTAAACTTCCTTCCTTGTATTTTTAACTTATTGGTTCCCATCCTGCCCTCTGGGGCAACAGAGAATAAGTCCACTTTCTCTTCTATGTGACAGCCTTTCAGGTGTTTAAAGACTGCTATCTTATCATCAGTTGTATCGGCTAAACATCCAGAACCTTTAACTATTCTCATACAGCCTGATTTCCAGACCTTTCACCATTTTTTATTATTTCAGCTGTAGATGTCAAGGTTGAACTTAGAGCGTCCTGTATACTGGACATCCAGTTATGAGACTACTTTGTATTCCTGCAGAAGTTACATATAATTGTGTGGACTGTGTGTATTTATCTGCTTTCTCTTCTGTCATGTATTCATCATATGCTATATATACTGTGTAAATGATGTGCTACACAGTTGAGCTAAACAATTAGGATTCATTCTTAAAATTAATTAAGGTTTGGTGATGAGAAATCAAATAATAGCCCCCCCCCCAAATAAAATTCTTAGACATACTGTATATATTTGTGTCTGTGGGGGGGGTCCTTTTCCTAATTACTTATAGAAAATATTGTCCTTCTCCATTCTGAACATGTTTGTTGTTTATTCGTTCAGTCGTTTCCGACTCTTCGTGACTTCATGGACCAGTCCACGCCAGAGCCCTCTGTCGGCCGTCACCATCCCCAGCTCCCCAATGGTTGAGTCCGTCACCTCCAGAATATCGTCCATCCATCTTGCCCTTGGTCGGCCCCTCTTCCTTTTGCCTTCCACTTTCCCTAGCATCAGCTTCTTCTCCAGGGTATCCTGTCTTCTCATTATGTGGCCAAAGTACTTCAGTTTTGCCTTTAATATCATTCCCTCAAGTGAGCAGTCTGGCTTGATTTCCTGGAGTATGGACTGGTTTGATCTTCTTGCAGTCCAAGGCACTCTCAGAATTTTCCTCCAACACCACAGTTCAAAAGCATCTAACTTCCTTCGCTCAGCCTTCCTTATGGTCCAGCTCTCGCAGCCATAGGTTACTACAGGGAATACCATTGCTTTAACTATGCGGACCTTTGTTGTCAGTGTGATGTCTCTGCTCTTAACTATTTTATCAAGATTTGCCATTGCTCTCTTCTGAACATACAAATGCTTAAAAATATAAACTCAAAACCAGTCATAAACCTGGCTGTAAATGACCTATTAAGTCTTACAATAGTCAATAATTTTTGCAAATAACTAGTGCTACCACCAAAAAGTACTGGAAAGGAGATCTACTCCTTACAGCCGAAATCGGTTGCTGCTCCGGGGGGTGGGGGGAGAGGTTGTTTAGCTCCTTGAAAATCATTGGAGGCTTTTCTGAACCCCTGAATTGCACTTTCCATGGCTGGGGAATTGCTACTGGCGGGTTTTTACCTGTGTTGGGGGTTTAGCCCCCCCTGGACGGAGCGGTGGGATGCAACGGACTGCGAAGGGCGACGCGAGGCTTGCAGTCGGTCTGAGCAGAGTTTAACAGCGTTTTTTGAACAAGGAGGGAAGCCTCTTGCTGCTGAGAAGCCGAATACGGGTGAGCCTGGGACCCGAATAGGACGGTGGTGCTGGCGGGGGCGATGACAACAAACCCCGACAAACCCTGATTCGGTGAGCCCTGGGATTTGCCCTGATAGTCGGACAGATTCTGGGCGGGGCATTCACCGTAGTAGAAGCGAATTTCACCTCTGCTGTAAAAGATCTCTACAGGGGGTGAACAGATTCCAGAGGTGTAAGAGACTGGCCTCAAAATTGCTTGGATGCTGGCCCCTAATAGATCTGTTGGGTATAAGTTTCAACAACACAACGGACTTTGCCTTGCCTCCCAGAAGAGCGTATCTGGAGTTGTCAACCATTTCAGTTACGCAATGGCTTTACATACTGGCTGAAGACAGAGGGACATACCCTGAGGAACCAGTAGTCAATCCTAGCGTCTGGCAGAGCTTAAAGAACTCTCTCTCTGTTCAGGAAACAAAACTGTGGGTGCAGCAATGCCTTGATGATCTACTGAGCGTTGCTATAGACTGGCGGAAGCATAATAATGCTATCAGGGTTTATGGACCACGGATTATTAAGATAAGCCCTATGAAAGTTGGTTAATCATCTCTAATCATCCTAATCACCCTATATAGCTAAGCTCATCGGGATCCCTCAAGTGAATGACAGTCTCCCTCTCAGGAGTGAGAGGCGTGGGAGGGAGTATTGGGTTGGGTGTAGAATATGAGTGCACTCATCCCCCTGAGTGAGAGACAGGGGGGGAGGGGTAGCGTATGGAGTGCCCTCCTATGGACCAGTGAGAGAAGTCGATAGGGGGGGGCACAGGAAGTGAGTGTTTAATCCTGTGAGTGGTGAGTGGGTCCAGCCATTGCTGAGAGCACGAGCTGGTGCACTGGTGGGGGACCATCATCATTTGAATTGATTGTTGTAAGTCTGTTGGTTGAGTGATGGATGGTTTACTGAGTTTATCCAGGAATCTCGGGAGTCCAGGAGTGGAGGCTAATGGACTTAGAGACTCTGGGGGTCATAGGGCTGGGCAGAATATTGAGGTGGTGATGGGTAGGGGATGGTATGGCAAGAGCCGGAGAGCAGGCCATTGTAGGGGAAGACATCCCCAGTGTTTATTACCGGTGACGTGTTCCGGCTCTCTGTGCTCAACCCAAGGGCCTGGTCAGCAGACTCGTGGTTGCCCTGACTTTCGGCTGCTGCTTTGCAATGCCAGGTCGGTTAATAACAAAGCCCTCCTCATACATGATTTGATTATAAAGGAGGGGGCAGACCTGGTATGCATTACAGAAACCTGGCTGAGCCCGGAGGGGGGTGTTGCTCTCTCTGAGATATGCCCAGTCGGGTTTCGGGTTTGGCACCAGCCGAGACTTCAGAGCAGGGGAGGAGGGGTGGCTGTTGACATCTGGGAATCTCTAATGGCCGTCAGGGGCCCTGCTCCACAAGTGACTGGGTGTGAGACTCTGTTCTTTAAGTTGAGCTCTCGGGTACAGTTGGGAGTATTGCTACTGTACCAGCCTCCCTGCTGCGTAGCAACCTCCCTGCCTGAGCTGCTAGAGGCTGTCTCGGGGTTGGCAGTTGAGCTCCCTAGGCTTATGGTTCTGGGGGACTTTAACTTGCCTTCCCTGGGATGAACCTCGGAAGCAGCACCGGAGATCAGACAGTCCTCCTCACTCCTGGACTTCCGAAAAAGACTCAAAATCTGGTTTTGTCAATATGCCTGGGGTCAGAAGGAGATTGGAGATACCTGGAGATGGCTAGCACCTTAGATTTGCTCTGAGGAACCCTTTTTATAAACTTAAGAATACTCTGCCTTTGGATTCCATTTTATTCATTATAATTTAAATTATTATTCATTATGTATGTTATGTTATTTATAAGTGTATATTAATGATTTTAATTCTGTTGTAAACTGCCCAGAGTCCCCCTTGGGGGAGTTGGGCGGTGATAAATCAATCAATCAATCAATCAATCAATCAATCAATCAAATAAATAAATAAATAAATAAATAAATAAATCTACTTCATCTTATTTTTATGTAGGATTCTTTTTAGAAAGTTTTGTGCTTTACCCCTAACTTGATGTAATAATGTCCCAGATAATTTAGTAGTAATCAACTGTTTATTGTTTAAAGTCCTGAAGCAAGCTTAACTCTAGAGAATGTTCCTATAATGCAGGAAAGAAATAAACTTTCCCTGTGGATTGTTGCTTAGCCATACTTATTAGGACCTGCTCTCAAATGTTTATGATGCAGTTGTGCAAGCTTGAAAGGACTCTCAGTCCCCGGAAAGCATCTGACAATATTATAACATTGCCAGCTTTTTTACATTCTTTGGGCTCTACAGTGCTGTTAGTGCAAGAGCTGGCAAAAAGGGGTGCAATGAGGCAAAATGTGGGCTTTGTCTTGACGAGAAGCAGGAACTGGAGGGAAAAGGGGTGAGGAATGCCTCTTTTGAAGCCAATAACTGGCAGCAGAAGATCCACAGTTCTTCTGCTGTCAGTTCTCTGTTGCTTCTCTCCCCCTTTTCCTGCAAACCATGTCAAGAGAAGCAGGGGAAGAGAAAAGAGACATGTTTTCCCCCCTTCTGCCCCTGCTTCTCTTACCATAGTGTAGCAGATGAAAAGGGTGGGGAGAAAAGGAAGGGAACCATCTTCTGCAGATAGATGTCTGATCCCATGGGATAGAAGAAGTGGCACTAAAAGAGTTGTCCTCCCTCTTTCTCTCCCCAGTTTCTCCCCCCCCCCTCCGTGTCTTCTGCTACTGGGATGACAGGAGCAGGAAAGAGAGGTGCAGGAAAAGAAGAGACTGGTTCCCTCTTCCTTTGCCATGAGTGCTAGGTGGTACAGTCTTTTCTTCTTTTACCAAGGAGGCGCTGGCTGCAGACCCTCTGCTGTACAGGTACTGTAGCTCTCCTGCAGCTTTGGCATTGCAGTGATAAGGCAGCTGTACCATGGGGGAAAGTGTCTCCCAGTGGTACCTCCATGCTTGCTAGCCTAGAAATATGGTAATTGATTTCTTTAGTGACATCCTTAAATTTTGGAACGGATTCTGCTCAATTTTCAGAAATATTCATTATTTTTTCATGACAGCCAGGGAGAGACTATCTTGAACATGGACGTCCATATGGTTCAGATTTGTTCTCATCTCAATGCCATATTTTTCAGCAGCTGAGTTTGAGCTCCAAATCTGGTCTACACTATACAGTACATGCAATTAGTAGCCATATCTGCTATTCAGTCATTGATATTGTTGTTATTAACAATAACCACCACTTTAAAAGAAATATTTCTTTAAAACCCTTGCCTAGTTTTCATCAGTATGAAATCTCCAGTTGAGAACAGGCGTATAGCAGCTTGTTCAGTTTCCCTTAACCTAAGCCTCTCTAAATGTATTAATTCAGCTCCTATAATTTGCAGTCAGCACAGCCAATGTTCCCATTGGCTGGAGATGATGTGAGTTGAAGCTAAAGCCCATCATATCAGGAGGACCCCAGACTGGGATAGACTGTACTATTAGCAGTCAGGGAAAGTTTGACCTTTAGCCCTTGCTTGTTAATTTCTTGGAAGCTGTTGCTTAGCGAAAGTCAGATGAAGAACGTTGCCCAACAAAGTTAGGGCTGAGCTGAAAGGACAGGATAAATTTCATGGACATTAAAAATACTCCTACCTATAATTTTTGTTACCAAAAAACATCCAAAGAGTTCAGAAAACTGAAGAATATAGATTAAACAGTCAACTGGCATCAGAGCTAATAAATGGAAAGAAACTAAATGGAACATCTATTGTAATTGTATGGCCATTACGAATAAACATGTCTTCATTTTTTGAGAATGGAACTGAAACATCAAAATAAGAATGGAAGGTACAAGGCCAGAAAAAATTTGTTAGAATCAACACAGATATCATGATCTGTGTATCGTATAAAAGATGGGATGTGATGTTGAAATGCTGAGATCCCTTTGGAATCTCCTAATACTTTTTCCATTTACTTGGCCAATGGAGAAAGGCACTCTCTTTGCCTCTTTCTCTATACTTTTCTTCCTTTTGATATGTACTGTGTGCATGTGAATGGATGTGAGTTTGCTCTTGTAAATATGTTCTATTTAGAATATTTTCAACCATGTTCCTGGCTTGTTTGGGGAAACATGAATTGAGTTCCCCATTGGGGGAGATGGGCGGTCATATAAATTGAATAAATAAATAAATAAATAAATAAATAAATAAAACCTTCATTGTCTATGCTCTGACATGGCATAGAAGATCCTACAGTATATATTTTATAATAACTTGCTCTATTGCTTCTCTTCTGGCTTGAGAAGGATATTGGTATCTGATTTCAGGTGTGCAGTAAGTCCCTGCTAGATCTAATAGTGTATTAAAACAGCAATAGGTGAGTATAACTATTTCAGAGAATGAGTTGGAAAAAAGGCAAACATTCTCTGGGTAATTGATTAATGGGGGAAGAGAGAAGGTTTTGTGTTTCCTGAAGGGATGTAACCCCAGGCTACATAGTTGTTTGAAATGCAATTCTATGCCTATTAAGAACAGCTAAGCTCACAACATTATAGTTTCATGGCACTTGATTATTGCAGTAAAGAATAGATACGTTTAAGTGAAGGTTGACTCCTAGTGACTGTATCTATGCAATTTTCTTGGCAGCATTACTGAAGTCGTTTTCCTTGCCATTACTTCCTGGGATTCATTTATTGTTGTTGTGGATGATGATGTTGTGTTTGTTATTTTACCTCCCAACATCTCTGAAATTCCCATGTAGTCCCTCATCCAAGTACTAACTGGGTCTGACCTTGCTTATCTTCTAAGATCAGCCAAAGCCAGCTAGTTGCTGTCAGTAAGGTTCTTCTTATTTTTTTACTATCCATCTTCAAATAGATTTATGCTGTAACATCCCTGCCAGTAGGTTTACTATAACCATAAGACTGATATCAGAAGTTAGAAATCATTATAGAGTCTCTGTGCAGTGGAATTAATACAGTTGGGACTAATACTAACTAGATGACATACAATAATAAGGCATTCATTCGATGATATCAGAAGGCATTAAATACTGTTCCCAATTTGTTTTTTTTCTTTAAATGTTATTAAAGCAATTTTAAATCCAACTCACTCTTAAGAATGTGCTGATATTTAATGTTCTTCAAGCAGAAGCACAAATTGCATTCATTTTATGGGAGAAACAACTTTAATAATAGCATGGGTTTATTAGTTGTTTGAGCATATATAGAAGGTCCAACAAACATCACTTTATATTTGCTTTAGAGCTTCACAAAGGGCAGCAAAGGGCAATCAAAATAATGGGGGAGGGGCTATAAGGAACACAATGGCATTCATAGGCATTTGGTATAAGCCACAGTGACATCAAATGCATCATGGCATTGTTCAAATGACACAAATTATGTAATTTGCATAAATGCAGGGAGATTCAGGATCAATAAAAGAAGCATATCTTTATACAATTCAAGTATTATTATTGTAGAAGAGGATGAAGGATTTTTGTTGAATTACAATTCAGTGTACTGGCAAGATCTATGGACACTGATTTTTTTTTACCAGTTTGGAAACAGCTAGAACAAATATTGGTTCAGGTTCACTAATAATCTCTGCAATTTCTAGATCCAGAAAATGTAGACCTGCCCATTAATGTAGTGTTATGAAGCACAGCATAGATCCCAAAGGAACAAAAACAACTTGGAAGTATTCCAAATTTATATAAAAGTTCATTGCAAAGACAGATGTTCATTGCGAGACAGATGAGCTGGTGGTCTTAAAAGCCTCAAAGCCTTCCAAATAGGGTGGGCTGTATAATTAAATGATGAAACAAATGTATACAGTATATTTGTAAGAAGCATTGCTTATAACTTAGAATGGCAACTCTCTTTTTTTGACTACAATTTATCCATAAAACTAATTATTTAAAATAGGCCATGCATCAAATAACACAATTTCCTTAAGCTTAGAATTTCAATATTTATGAGTTAATTTGAATTCCAAATCAAAAAAGAGACGTGTGTGCAGCTGTAAAAAACGACTTATCCTTATCTTATGCATAGCTAATTGCTTGGAAAAGTACAGCTGATTCATTCTTTGCTCTCCTTTTCCAAAACTGTCTAAAAATGAGCAATCCTAAACCTCTAAATATCTAGTCAATGTTATGTTCAAGCAAGTTTTAACACAATAACAAATACAAAAGGATGCCAGAAAAATAATCAGTGGATCTTTTCACACATAGTGCATTATATCTATGCATAATTCATTCTAACCTTCTTTGAGTCATCCTCATAAGATCATGACACAGAATAAACCCACAGCAAGATAAATGTAACACATGTCACTAAAAAACCTCCAACTAGTATATCTTTGGAGAGTCCTCTTCTCCTCACTCCCACTGTATACTAGTTCTAGGAGTAGTATGTGACAGTGTCATGTGAGCTTGGCTGCCATTGGTCTAGCTTTGAAATATGTTAACTATCCCCAACTTGATACTTTCCAGATGTGTTGGATTTCAATTCTCAGAATTTGCCACCAGCATGATTATTGGTGAGAATTCTGAGAGTTCGAATCTACAGTATGTCATTTGGAGAGCACAAGGTGGGACAAGTGGCTCTAGATATTATTATGCAGAAAGCGAAGACTCATAATGGCATTACCTTCTTGAACTGAATGAAGAATAGCCAGGAAACATACAATAGAACAGTGTGGGTTTACATGGGACATCTTCCAACATTTTACTGAATGGAGTACATTTTTATACATGTGGTTTCAAACACTTGAGGAGGACAATCAAGTGCAGGAACTCAAGATTGTTCTTGTAGTCATTCTCCCAAGAAGAATTAAAAGTCGTGCTTTCAGGATATCTGCTGCTTTTATTTTACATTCAAAAGAGCTACTTCACTTTGAAAACTTTATAATGAAACATAGATATCTCCACTAAAGCAATAATAAAATCTCACAATTACATTTAAGAAACATGGGTGATTTCTAACCATACTAACCTGATAAAAGATCCATTTAACTGCCATTGGCAGTAGCAGCAAACCAGATTCTCTCCCAACCCTCACTTATGCTAGGGTCCTACCTTTTATCCTTCACAATATTATGTATCACAAAATGGAAGTGGGTTTTCAAAAAATCTAGTCTTTCAAAATGAGATTAACTCTCTGTATTGTACTTTTTCTGCAGTCAATTCATGGCTCATTGCTAGAGATGACTCAACTAAATTTTGAGGAGTTCTGAGAGATGCTGTGCCCCTCCAACTTCACATTTTCCATTGCTCCTGGATTAGTTACAGATGTGCCCCCCCCCCCCCCAAATGAGCATTCTTCTGACTTCATACCAGTTTATTTGACATTGGAACAAAACTAGATTTTTTCCCAATGTTGTTTATTTGGCAGCACTGGGGCTTGTAGGCGAAGTATTTATCCATTGGCTTTACTCTTAGTTTACCATGCTCCCTAGGTCTTGGGGCAAAGGCAAGTTTTTGCTCAATATGACTTTAATGTAACTAAAGATAAAAAAAACAGGCATCCTTATCAGTGAACTTGCTCTTAATCCTATAGTTAATTTCTAATCAGTTTCATAATCTTAAAAAAAATCCTGCTAATAATAACCATTGAACTTTAGCCTTGCCTCATTTTCTACCCTCTGGGCTCAAACAAGCCACTATCATCTTCCCCATGCATGCACACAAAGAATCTATGCTATGGTAAAACGTGCCTGGTAGCAAAAATTAAAAACTCTCCTTTTGATCACGAGAGGGAGAACTGATTGGCTCACAGTGTACCCTGGGTACCCTTCCCTGCCCATTTTGCAGCTGGCAGAACTGATGATGATCACAGGTCATCATCTGGTTAATGAAGGACTAATTAAGGAGGGTTAGGGAAAAAATAGAAACTGTGCTGTGAACCTAATGAGAGAAAAACATTTCATGTCCTGTATTTATACTTTCTGATTTCTTATTCTTCTTATTAATTCTTATCCAGCTACTCAATCCATTTTCTTTTCTGTTTTAGTTTATTCATTTACACCAGAACAAGAAAGGCTATACATTGGGAAATAAATCTGCCTTTTTCCAGGGAACACTGGAGGAGCTGGATAACTAAGCAGGTCTGGTGAGTCCAGCTGACAACATCCACTCATTTTTTCATCCCCATAATCTCCCCTTCTAGTGACCCTTATCAAAACATTATTTTCTTTGTAATAATGACAAAGAAGAAACAGCCATTTTGAGTTTGTTGAGAAGAAATACCAGATTTCCACCTCAAGGCCAAATTAAAAGGACTCTAGCACAAAAGTTCCTGCATCTAACTTTCTATAATTTGGAATTGTTCTTCTTTTATTGAACACCTCTATATCTGCTATATTTTTTCACAGAAATTGCTCAGCAAATGGTGCAGGGGTCTAAAGAAATAAGTATTTTTCTTAACTCCAAAATGTATAGATTCCCTTTGCAGCAAAACAAAACAAAACAAAACAAAAAATAAAACCCTGCATCAATTGGTAAGCTGTGTACAAATAACCATATCATTTTGTCTGTTATTTCTCTTCCTCTCAGCATTTCCTTTTACAATCAATCAATCAATCAATCAATCAACGAGCCAGTATACACCATCACTGGTGTCTCTGAAATTTGGCACACTGTGATTTCTCAACAATCTATAATGCTATTGGGGTGTGTGGGGTGCCCAGGGAGGGGTAGCACCTCTGGTGGAGGGGCATGCCGTGCCCTTTTTAGGGCTGTTCATTCAACTTTGGTCCCAACTTGGTGCTCAGCTCTCACCTGTGGCTCCAAGTAGCTGTAATATGCGCAGTGGCCACATCCCGGTAAACCATCTCAGCAGACAAGCCAAACCAGGTGAGGGTAGCTGACGGGTCTTCAACCCTCGGTGAGTTAGGGAATTTGTCTATCCCAGCATGTGAAGTCTGGCCCTGGCAAATTGAGCAGAGGAGACCAAACAATGGTCCAATGGTCAAGAAGCCAGGCCCAGCAGGCGCTATGGAGCGCTAAGAGCCTGACAAGACACTAAGACATCCCGATAATCCACTGCAGCAGGAGAGGTCTCCAGCTGTAATGGTTGTCCAAGCTACCAGTCCTGTTCAATCTGTTCTTCACTTGCATGTTGTCACATGCTGTCCAGGGTCTGAAGGAGGGAGTGTACATCAGGTACCAGTTGGACGGCTCTCTCTTTGACCTTTGCTGCTTAAACACTGAGATGAAGTGCCTCCATACAGTCATTCAGTAAATCCTCTTTGCTGATGACTGCACATTCCTGTTGCACAAAGAGAGTGATCTACAGTTGATGCTGACCAAATTCTCAGATGCTGTATCCTTGGCGTTTGTTGGCAAGACTGTGTCTCCAACCTAGAGGTCTTAGATTGCACAAAGTCCACCAGCACTGAGTCTCTGATTATCAGAGTCTAGATGCAGTGGGTGGAACATGTCATCAGAATGGATAACCAAATATGCTTCACCAGTTGCTCTATGGTATACTGGAGTCTGGGAAGAGACCTCGAGGTTGTCCATGCAAGCGCTACAAAGATGCTGTGAAGAAAACACTGCCCCACTGTGACATCGAGCCAAGGAAACTAGAAGCTGTGGCTGCTGACAGAACCCACTGGTGTGCCCTGTGCTATGAAGCCTCCACCAGTTTTGAAGACAGGTGCTGCCAAAAACTGATAGAAAACGGTGAGCAGCGTCACAGAATAACACCCACGGTTATTACAACAATGGACTTCCAGTGCCCCCATTGTGCTAGACTCTGCACTTCTAGACTGGGACTGCAGAGTCACCTCTGTGTCCACAGATGAACTGCACAACAGTGTGTCTTCTTCAAACCTGAAGGACTACCTACCTACCTACTTACCTACATATTGTACATACATATACAGTATATTGTGCTAGAAAACTTCATCCAATTTTTAAAAATGCTACAGCCATTACAGTCAGTTGGATCCAAAATCAACCCCCCTCCTCCTCCTCCTCCTCCTCCTCCTCCTCCTCCTCCTCCTCCTCCTCCTCCTCCTCCTCCTCTTCAGGTTGCTGAATTTCATTTCACATTTGGCCTTAATGTATTCCCAAATCCCAAGTTCAGATCTGAATAAATCTTGTAATGAATCTATGGTAGTTGTATTGTTCATAGTAGTGATAGTTGTATTAGCAGAATAAGAAAGCTAAACAATGCTGTGTAAACTTGAACTTTCAAGAATCACTTAATTATAAAGATCTTTATTACTAATCTTTAATCGAAATTACTAATTTCGATAAGAGTCTTTTATGTAATATTTTTTCAATTGTACTAAAATTGTTCATAGGTTTTTAAAAAGAACCTTGCATTATTGCTGTGGTTACATATGTGGCATCCATATCTATTTCTTAGTTCAATAAGAGCTTCTGTACCTTTATTTGATCCCTGCTGGAACTTGTCTATCAGCAAATAAAATGCCTTTTGTTTCAAAATATTTCCTTGAACTCAGGTGACTGATTATGTTTGTCTTTAGGCTTTTGAGAACTATTCCTACACTTGCCAGCTACTGGATAAGTTCTTCATGACTGGGTTTCCTTTTTTCAGGGAGAGGGGATTGATGTAAACTTTGAGAGTTGAATTATATTAACTAATGCTTTTAAGAAATAAATAAAGGAAACTCTCAGATTCTCTAGGTGAATATTTTTTCTTTCTTTCTTTCTTTCTTTCTTTCTTTCTTTCTTTCTTTCTTTCTTTCTTTCTTTCTTTCTTTCTCTGGACAGTTTACAGAATACAACAGTTAAATAAATATAAAACTATACAAATATACAATTATCAAAAAATACTTATAATTTAAATATAAAATCCAAGAGGCGATAAGATGGTATTTTAAAAGGGCTCTATGGCACCAGCCATCCCCAGGTGGAACTGTTAGATGAGCTTTTACAGTAGATGTTGTCTACTTACTCTATGAGTATATGTTTATGTGTGGGGGGGTGAGAGAGAGAGAATCTCTATTCATTTGTGTGAAATTCTACGGTACTCAATTTTAGGACTGGCAGTTCTCAATGATGCTCCTACAGGTGTTACTAGACTTTAGAGAGCTGCCCTACCTTTCTTAAAGCTCTGAGAAGAAAACACCACTTTCCAAAGACAGCGTTCCAAAGGGAGCCACATGGAGGAAGTGTTTGCGGGAGAAGTTGGGTCTGAAAAGGAGTCAGCAAAGGCAGTCAGGCACTTCTGCTTCACCCGTGGCGGCTGGGTGAAAAAGGCGAAAGGTCAGAGTGGGGAACTGGGAGAGGAAGCAGCTGGGTGAACAAATGCGGGCTGGCATGGCTGCAGCTTCCTGAGGCGCCTTGGGACAGCTGGGGTGGGGCAGTTGCAGTTTCAAGCTGTGCTGCGGCTCAGGAGCTTCTTGCAGCCCCAGAGCTATGTGGTTCTGGGTCTGCTTGCCGCCCCACAAGGCAGGGTGCTGGGAAGCCAAAAGGGCAGAGATGGGGGGGGGGAGATAGGTGGGTGGGGGGAGTTGAAGCACCCCCACAGTCATAAATGTGGGCGGGCTGCCAAGCACCCAAATTTTGATCATGTGACTGTGGTGGCTCTGCAACAGTTGTAATTTCAGGCACAGGTTGTAAATCCATTTTTTCAGTGCCGTTGTAATTTTGAACGGTCGCTGAACAAATGGTTATTAAGTGAGGACTAGCTCTTTTAGGTCCTTTTCCTTGGTCCCACTAGGTGTACCTCCCTAACTGAAGGGACCTGCAACATGCCCTGCTTCCCTGCTCTGGATCAACAACAGTTCTAGATGAAGATGCTAGGTAGATAAGGTTGACTAGGACACTCAAGGTTAGGTCTTGGATTACTGGGTTCAATGCTGACAAGGCTGGGTTGAATTCTCAGGATAACTGGACTGGATTCTCTGGACAGGCTGGAGGCTCCAAAGGACTAGACTGGATCTGCAAGGCAGACTTAACTGATTCCTCTGGGGCACTGGGCTGGAACTGCAGGGCACACTGGACTGGTTCCTCTGGAACACTGGACTGGAACTGCAAGGCAAACTAGACTGGTTCTTCTGGAACTCTGGGCTGGAACTGCAAGGCAGACTGGACTGGTTCCTCTGGAACACTGGACTGGAACTTCAAGGTAGACTGGACTGGTTCCTCTGGGACACTGGAGTGGAACCGCAAGGCAGACTTGACTGGTTCCTCTGGGACACTGGACTGGAACTGCAAGGCAGACTGGACTGGTTCCCCTGGGACACTGGACTGGAACTGCAAGGCAGACTGGACTGGAACCGCAAGGAACGGAATGGGAGCTGCAAGCAGACTAGATTACTATCACTAGGCAATGCTGCCTGTAAGCCAGGCAGGGCAGGGTACAATAAACTAGAAAGCCCCCCAATGACAGAACATAGCGACCCGAGATCAATGCAACAAGACGCGCAGGGTTGAGCAAGGTACTTAGCTGTAGCAGCGGAACGTTGCCTTGCCAAGGCTAGCGAACGTTGTGAAACCATAGACGCCAGCTGACAAACACCCGAAACAACTGACGCTCTCCCGCTGGGGTTTTCTGAAAAACTACGAGCTAACGTTCCAACCCCTATTGATGCTGAAGTGAACTGGGCTTCTTTTGCAGCTGAGGTCAATTCAGAAATGAGTTGAAAATCTGGCTCCGATTCTACAGTGGTGGCAGGACAGGACATCAAAGACGAATGTGGCTGGGCTTCTCCTGAAGATGCTGTTAGGTCAGTAGAACGTTTGTCTCTGGCAATTGGGTGCTTGCTCTTTCGCCCTTTTATCTTGTTTTTGGCACATCTTCTTTCCTCGGGAGCCAATTGGGACTCCTGTTTGGCACGCTAATCTGCCCACCTCTCTCTTGCACTGATTGGTGCTGAACTAGGTGTTGGAATCATCAGGGGTCAACTCAGCATTGTCTCATAAGCATAAGGGGGGTCCTTTCTAGTAATTACATCTCTGTTGTGCTTCTGGGATGTCACATGGGTCACCTGATTTCCACTTTCTTCTTCTTCTTGAGTTTGGGGGATTAACAACTTCCATTACTCTTTGGGCACACCTGCAAGCAGGAGGCGCTGCACAATGCAGCACTCGTCCATTACATCTCGCTTGCACGCAGATCTACAATGAATCTACTTGTATCCAGATCTACTGAATAAATGTAAGTTATTTCTATTTTTCTTCATCTAACTAATGTGTGAAGACTGAATTTATTTCTGAACGTAATTAAGCTTAAAGTGCAAGTTCCCTGCTGGTCCACGCTTCTATTCTGCAAGATTGTTGTTAGCTGCTTGGAGTTCTTTTATTAACCTTCAAAACTCCATCACTAGGAAGTAAGTCAGGAGCACCAATCAGCTTCTCAGGATTCTCCCTCACTGCTGGGTCATTCCCGGGTCTGTTGCTCTGCACCTGCTCCTCTGGCGTCTTTGAGTCTTGCACCTGTCCATCATGAGACTGATCACGAGTGTTGCAGCTTTGAACCTGCACCTGTTCATCACAAGTTCTTGTTGGTTGCTGCACAGGGTAACTTTTGTTTCTCTGATTGTTTTCATTTTCCTCAGAGTCAGAGTCAGAGTCAAAGTGGACTCTGACAGTGACTAGGGCGTGGGTGAGAAGGTCCTGTTGGTCCAGGAATCAGCATAGCTGGTGCACAACACGCAGTTGTGCAAAGGCTCTCCTGGCCATGACTGCCACCTGCTCTTTGAACAGGAGTCGTGAGTCCAGGAGAACCTCCAGGTTATGAACAGGGTCTGTCTGGGGCAGTGCAACCCCATCCAAGACCAAAGGTGGTAATTCACTGGAAACCAAAGAGCCCCGAACCCACAGCCATTCTGTCTTGCCGGTTCAACTTCAACCTGTTGCTCCCCATCCAGACCTCAACAGCCTCCAGGCACCAGGAGAGGGTGGTTGCGGCATTGCTTAACTCACCATGGGCAGAGATGTACAACTGAGTATCATCAGCATACTGATGATATCTCATCCCATGGTGATGGATGATCTCACTCAGCGGCTTCATGTAGATGTTAAACAGCAGTGGAGAGATTACTGACCCCTGAGGAACCCCACAAAGCAGGGGCTGAGGGCGGGACCTCTCACCCCCAATCATCACTGACTGGAAACAGCCCCAGAGGAAGGAGGTAAACCAGGACAACACAGTGCCTCCCACACCAACCCCCGAAGCCACTCCAGAAGGATACCATAGTCGATGGTATCGAAAGCCTCCAAGAGGTCAAGTAGAGCCAGGATGGTTGCCCACCTTCCATCCTGCTCCCACCAGAGATCATCGAAAAGTGCAACCAATGCCGTTTCCATCCCATATCCAGGCCTGAATCCTGACTGAAAGGGGTCCAGATAATCAGTTTCATCCAGGATCCTCTGGAGCTGCAGCACAACCACCTTCTCAACAACCTTCCCCCAAAAGGGGAGGTTGGAGACAGGACAAAAACTGTTCATCAGGGTGGGATCCATCAATGGCTTCTTAAGGAGGGGGCAAACTACAGCCTCTTTAAAAGGCTGGGGCACAACCCCCTTTTCCAGAGATGCATTAGTCACTGCCAGTACCCACCCACATGTCACCTCCTGGGAGGCTTTTACTAGCCAGGAGGGACACAGATCCAAAAGACAGGTGGCCAAGCTCACAGTCCCTAGGATCCTGTCCATTTCCTCAGGGGCAACAGGGTCAAAGTGTTCCCAGATAACTGGGCAAGAACCTACCCCCAGGCATATCCACTGGACCATTATCCACACTGGCATCCAACTGGGAACAAATCTGAGTGATTTTATCTGTCAGAAAATCCGCAAATTCCTCAGTGTGCCCCTGCAGGTACACCCCCAAATCCTCCTTACCCAGAAGGAGATGGGTCCCCTTAAAAAGAGCCGCCGGGCAATTATCTGCAGATGCAATTCGTGCAGAGAAATATTGCCTCTTCGCTGCATGAATCACCATGAGGTAGGCTTTAATAGCAGCTCTTACCTGTGTTCGGTCAGATTCATTCTTCGTCTTCCGCCAGTGATGCTCTAGATGTCTCTTGATCTGTTTCATTCCTCTCAGGGGGGACATGGTGGTGCAGCGGCTTAATGATGCTGGAGTTTGCTGACCAGAAATGGTCGACACTCCAACGGTTCGAGCCCAGCTCCGTGTGATGGAAGTGAGCTCCTGTCATTTTGTCCCTAGCTCCTGCCCACCTAGCAGTTTGAAAGCATACCATCTGCGAGTAGATAAATAGGTACCCCCATTTTGGTGTGGGGGGGAATGCTGGCGGCATTCTATGCGGGGAGCAGGAACCAGCGCTGGATCTGCCTGGATGTGATCAGCAGAGGATCAGTGGAGAAAAAAGCCCAGATGAGCCGACTTTCCTAGGAACGCTGCTGGCCAGATGATGCAAAGCTAGCTCACCCTCTTGTGGTGCATCAGTGCAACAAAGAACTAGCAACTGCTGGCGCCAGAACATCTACCGTGTGTAAAAACATTGTAGACTCCCTGGCAATGTATACCATATGCTAAATAAATAAATAAACTTCCTCTCAGTTCCTCCGTATACCACGGGGCCCGACGAGTTCCACGGGTTGGGAGAGGTCGCATGGGCACAATCCTGTCTAGAGCCTCAGTCACCCTCTTATTCCAGGCAGCAACCAAGGTCTCAGCAGGACTATGCAGCAGATCTTTAGTTATAACCCCTAGCTCCCTCTGGAACCCAACTGGGTCCATCAGTTGCCAGGGGCAGACTGATATAATAGATCCTGCCTTCCTGTGGTGGGATGTGGCCCTAGAGAAGCTCATAGCCACCAGGGCATGATCTGACCATGACAGGGGGACCAAAGATAGGTCCACCAGTTCCAGATCACATAAGCAATGCTCCAACAAGAACGCCAAATCAAGAGTGTGACCACTATTCCTAGTTGGGCCCTGGATGACTTGGGACAGGCCCATGGAAGTCATGGTTTCCATGAACTCCTGAGCTACCTCCGATCCCACTTTGCAGGTTGAAGTCTCCCAGAACCATAAGCCTGGGAAACTCCACCACCAACCCTGCATTGAGGTCAAGGAGCTCAGGCAGGGAGGCTGCTATGCAGCAGGGAGGTTGGTACAGCAGCAGCAATCCTGACTGATCCCTAGAGCCCAACCTAAGAAAAAGGGTCTCACAACTGGGTGCTTGTGGAGCAGCACCCCTGGTAGCTACCGGAGATTCTCGGATGACAACAGCAATACCTCCTCCCCTGCCCTGCAGTCTAGGCTGGTGCCACACTCGAAAACCAGCCAGGCACATTTCAGAGAGAGGAAGCCCCCCTCCAGCCCCAGCCATGTCTTGGTGACACATGCCAGATCAGCCTTCTCTGCGATGATAAGATGTGCAATAAGAGGAGCCTTACTGCAGACTAAACTGGCATTCAGGAGCAACAGACTAAAACCTGGGCAATTGTAGATCTTCTGACCAGGCCATTGGGTTGAGCTCAGGGGGGTGGAATGCGAGATCGGTATGAGGCATCAATGTTGCGTTCCCTGAAAATGACCCCCCCGTCTCCCACCATATTTCCCCATACCCGACACCACCAAGATCTGCCCCCCCATCCTATCTACCCCACAAATCTCTCCATCCCCCATACTCAAACCTCCCTTCTCGATCTAAAGAGAACCCCTCTCCAAACAGCATACATACAATATACACACAACCAAGGAGCAAAGTAAAAACCCAACAGGTGCTATAGCACTAGCTCTCAGCACCTGTAGGCCATCACCCACCCACACTCATATCACCAACAAACACAAGCGCCCCCCTGCCTGGTCGCTCTCACCCACCTGGCAGGGAGTCACTCCACCAACCCCCCCTGGCTCTCACCCAGAGGAGAGGATTAACCACACACACTACAATCCCCATCCACCACCCCACAGCCCCTGGATCATCCCTAGGTAGCTTCACATATGCGTTTGGATGGAACACATCTTCCTCCTGAGGAAGAATACATTGGATAAGTTCAGATAAACATTCAGCCTAAATGAATTTGTCCTCCATCTTTACATTTTATTCATGGTTGATAAATAGGATTCACAGCTATAATAATCTTGAATTCTTGTTCAAGATCCATAAATATGGAACAGCAGGAAGAGATCTCAGCTGTCACCCAATTAGTTCAGCAACACCAAGGGCAACATTTACATTATACATTTGAGATGTTTATGATCAATTCGCTTCCCTTGGATAATGGTAATAGGCATATCACTTTTGTTTGGAAATCAGTAAAGAGTTGGAATGAATTCATTCTTGTGATGGGTGTTCAACATTGAAAAAAAGAAATCTGCACTGAAGAACAGGTCTCTCTCACCATCTGTCCATGTGGCTCTTTCCAAATCTGACACTATCAGTTTCCCTGAAAAGGCAGAAGATAGTAGAATACACTTTGGCTGCCAGCCTTCTTACTTGGAAAATATCTCTTGGCTCATATCAATAAGGAGGGAAATGCTGAAGTACCCAGTGGAACAGATTAACATTTGTTAAGGCAAATGTTAAATCTGGATTGAAGTAAAGATTCATAACCAGTGACATAATATGTCCTGGATTTTCATTTGTAAGCAAACATATCAACAAGATATTATAGTCATTAGAGACCTTGTTCTTTTTGTTTGCATATTTATTTTCAGCTACTTTATAGTGATGGCAATCACACAGGTCAATGAAATTTAGGTATATGAGGTGAGGCCAGTCTTTTGATGGACTGAAGGCAGTCAGTTTTATCACAGATGGCTCTTAATGCAGATTTATTTAATAAAGATTCATATGAGTAAGACTTGGGACAGTGAACAAAACAGAACAATTGCTGCCCTCTAATAAGGATAAACTCTCCAAACTAACAATTGTAGTTTGTAAAAGAAATTGCCAGATTGGAGAAAATGCATTAGACAAACTAGAATGCAGAATTAAAGAGAGAAAGGGAGAAAGAGTTTAATTTCAAATTATGGAATTATAGTGATTTAAAATGTAATACATCTGAAGGGGCCCAGGTTGCTGTTACACTTATCTGAAAGTAGATCACACTGACTTCAGTATGGCTATTTTGGGAAAGGTGTGTTCATAAGTGTCATGAAAAAAGCAGTCTGTAGTTTCCATGTACAATTAATATGGAAGCCACATACTGTAAGCTGTTGTATCATAAATCACTTGGTTCCTATATTCTTCTGACACTTGTACTTTTTGTATGTTTGGCCATCACAATGTAGAGTATGATTCTGAATTTTCTGAGGCCCTGTTTTGTAACATTATTTTTTTTAAAATAAAGGAATTGTAATCAACTGTCTTCCTGTGCAAGAAGAAAATAACAAGAAGCACTCAGTGTTCACCAGGTCAGGTCTGTTGCAATCTACGTATTCCAGTTTCCACACCATCTTCCATCCTTTAATGGAGGGCTCTCTAAATCTTAGCAGAGCTTTTTTGTAAGGCAATGAGGACTCACAGGAAGACATAGAAAAATAGCTAACCTGGCTTGTGAAAACACAAATATTTTTTGCCTGTGCAAAGACATCTTAAACAGAAACATATTTTTATAGTTATGTACAGTATCTTATCCTTTGCCATGGGTTATAAATATTTCTATTATCATTATTCCTGTCTTATAGTCATTGTTTTTTCCTGAAAAGATAAAACTTTTTAAAAAAATGCATTAAATTTTTAAAGTTTGCTTTTCATGAACTTACTGGAAATATTTATTTCTTCTCATCTCAAAATAAATGTTTCCTTAATGCAGCCTCGTGTGGCACAGAGCGGTAGGTGGCAGTATTGCAACCGAAACTCTCCCCATGACCTGAGTTCGATCCCAGCGGAAGCTGGTTCTCAGGTAGTTGGCTCAGGTCGTCTGGGGAAAGATAATTACGACTGGGGAAGGCAATGGCAAACCACCCTGCTCTATAGTCTGCCAGGAAAATGTTGTGAAAGTGGTGTCTCCCCAGGGGTCTCATGACTTGGTGCTTGCACAGGGGAACCTTTTCTTTCCTAATGCAGTCAAATCAATAAGACATTGCATCTTCTGCTAATCAGTTCTTCAACACCCATGGAGATGACCTCCAAAGGGGTAATAAGGTATATTCATAACTTCAATTAAAAGTAAATCTACACATGGAGACATTATCAAAAGTTAACAAGCAAGTCCTCCTAGATTCTGCTAGATTGGCTACTTTGGTGCATACAGAGTAACGGCAGAGGCTATCTGTAGGAATAAATATTTCCCCTTTGGTCTGTTTTCTATTTCCCTGCCATCAGATATTTAAACTTAATTAGTTTTAGGCAGCAATCCAAGCACACTTTTTGGGAAGAGGCACTGATGAATATGGTGGAACCTCATTCTGGGTAAACATGTATAGGACTGCACTGTACAGAACATTAATTTTTGTGTAATGAAAATCTGTAATTTTCTTGAAAGTAGTTATACCTTCTATGCCCAGTGACTGTTGCATAATTAATTTTCAAAACATACTTGAAAAGTCAAGTAAATTTTAACCATTCCAGAAGACAGCTGTGTCTGTACAACACACTTACCCAGAATTAATTAAATTATGATTTACTCAACCCAGTTTTCTGGGTTCATATGACACATTGAACCATGAACTAATCACTCATTCTTTGTTTGCACAAAGACTGGTAGACTAAATTGTTGTTAACTAGTTTGTGTCATAGGAACATACTGTAGCTTGCTGGATTAGGTCAAAGTTATAATCTGGTCCATAATTTGTCACAGAACAATGAATCAGGTGCATCCAGGAAGTTCACAGGGAGGAGTATGGGGGTGGATGTCTTTACAAGTCAGTGCCTAGCAGATATATACTCATATCTAGCATATATGCAATCATGCACTCATATGCACTCATATCACACATACCTAGCAGATATGCACTCAAATGCACTCAAATGCACTGCAGCAACGAAGAACACCAGAAAAAAAGAAACAGACCTCCTATATCTCGATGAAGGTTCTCAGTCATCTAGGTGGAATTGTCTGTAGCTTGAATCATGTCAACTGGATTTCTATTTTCTCAGTGGAAAAGTTTCGCTCCTTATCCAAGAAGCTTCTTCAGACCTCCTATACAACATCTTACAACCAAATAGATACCAATGCAACTTTATCAAAAATTTTCTGACCACTCAACCCACTACAGGACAACCAACACAAGCTATGAAAAGGGTAACACTACCATATATCAAAAACATCTCAGAAACAACCAACAGACTATTATGAACACACAGCATCACCATAGCACACAAACCAACGAAAGCCCTCCAAAACATCTTAAATAAACCAAAAGACCCAGTAGCCCAAGAAGAAATAGGAGTCATCTACAACACACAGTGTAAGGACTGTCACAGCCATCATGTAGGACAGACAGGCAGAAGACTAGCAGAGCGCATCCATGAACACCAACTAGCAGTCAGAAGACATGATGAAAACTTCTTAATCTCACAACACATCAACAGACTCAACCATAGTTACAGCTGGAATGTAATATCTGATAATACTGATTGATGATCTTACCATGGTATTACCATGGTCTGACCCAGTGCCTCTAAATTCCACATTCCTACAAAGGCTCCAAGCCTGCCCCCTTCTACTGATACTAGCACCTTCTAACATAAATAGCATCCCTCAAACCAGGAAAAAGGCAACAATCTGGTTTTTGTTATCTGTCTCCTTCACCTCCAGTTCATCAGCTCTGTTTAATATACAGTATGCTACAGAACCATAAGGAAAGGGTAGAATATTAAGCATCCCCCACAATACATTTTAAGATTCATTGTATTCATCCTATTGTCTCACCATCTTGACTCACTAACTGCATTCTGCCATAACCAAATAAAAATGTTCGCTACACTGATGAAATTTATATTATAATTTATAAAGAGAGACAATAAACCCTCTCCTCTTTAGGCTTGTCCTTGCCTCTGGTATTTATCAATAAAACAATTTGTGCTTCAATGAAGGTGTGTGCTGGTCTCTGATTTGAACAAGCTCAAAAATTCTCCTCCATCATCTCCTCCATGGGTTTCTCTAGTAACCTTTTAAAACCATCTAAATTGATGCCTATCCATATATTTGATGGCAACAAACCCTATAGTTTAAATGGATTGTGTGTAGTGAACTACTTCCTATTACTTGTTCTGAAAAATGCTCCCTTAATTTCAGTGGATTGTAAGGAAAAAAATCAATCAATACACATTTTCATACAATACATGATTTATATGCCTCTCTAATGTCTCCCTGATCACCGTTTTCTAGCTAAAATGCCCCAAATGCTGTAGTCTTTCTTCAGAGGAAAGCAAATAATTATTTTTTTTTTGTCTTTTTAACAAGATACAGTTGTAGGAACCTAGGAAGTTACCTTGTGCCAAATCAAACGTTTGGTCTTTCTATCTCTGTATTATGCACACAGGGTGCAGCTCAAATGGTTTCAAATACAAGGACCTCCCTGCTTCTCCTACAGATGCCAGGAATTTAATCCAGACAATTTTGAACACAGAACTACATCCTTTTTATCTGGTATTGTTTTGACATTAATAGGATTAATCAGATGGTTAGAGTAGAAGCTTGCAGTCTAAATGATATACCCTGGCATGCTACCAAAATACTGGAAATGTTTGCTGCAATGAATGAAGAATTTTACAATGGTTATAACAGCTGTTCAGCACATATTGATCAATTATTTTAACCTCTTTCAAACAATCCACTGTACTGAGGAGACATTTGGAATAGAAGAAAAAAGAGGCTAAGTGCTGAATCTTCAGAAGTATACAACAGAAGTATGATTGTTAATCAGAAAAACAATGAATGATTTAACATATCTTACTTCTTCCTAATAAGAAATGCTGCTGAAGATTTATTAGAAGATTCTACCAGCCTCCACCTTGGACAGGGGTATTATTTCTAGATTATTTTAATGTCATCATATAGTTGAATTACGTGATTTAAAGGGAGTATAATAATATATTTCCCTCCTAGAATGATAATATGCCATTAACTATATTGAAATCTAAAGTGGCCTACACATACCCTTGGAACTGCATCAGGCTCCTTTTCCATTCCAGCAGCTATTGTTAAGATTGGAAGCATTTCAGTCTTGATTTTAGTTATTGCTACATTTGATCCCATTTTGTCATTACACTTGCTTGTGATTTCTTCATGAAACTCACTGGAGGCATGAAGCTTTAGGCATCCAAATCCCATTTTGGATTCATTTTCATGTCAAACAGGACACTATCCAAAACGAAGTGGGTCATATTCTGAAACATCAAATTGGGTCCTGAACTGAAAAAGTTTTGTGGGCAATTCAGACAGACACCTAATTATACCATTGTACCTATATATATATATATATATATATAGTATACACACACACAGAGAGAGAGAGAGAGAGAGAGGGAGAAAGAGAGAGAGAGAGATGGCTGAAAGCGAGGAGGAGCTGAGGAGCCTTATGACGAAGGTGAAAGAAGAAAGTGCAAAAGCTGAGTTGCAATTAAACCTCAAAAAAACAAGATTATGGCAACCAGCTTGATTGATAACTGGCAAATAGGGGGAGAAAACGTGGAGGCAGTGACAGACTTTGTATTTCTAGGCGCAAAGATTACTGCAGACGCTGACTGCAGCCAGGAAATCAGAAGATGTTTACTTCTTGGGAGGAGAGTAATGACAAATCTCGATAAAATAGTTAAGAGTAGAGACATCACACTGACAACAAAGGTCCGCATAGTTAAAACAATGGTATTCCCCGTAGTAACCTATGGCTGCGAGAGCTGGACCATAAGGAAGGCTGAGCGAAGGAAGATAGATGCTTTTGAACTGTGGTGTTGGTGGAAAATTCTGAGAGTGCCTTGGACTGCAAGAAGACCAAACCAGTCCATACTCCAGGAAATAAAGTCAGACTGCTCACTTGAGGGAATGATATTAAAGGCAAAACTGAAGTACTTTGGCCACATAATGAGAAGACAGGATACCCTGGAGAAGATGCTGATGCTAGGGAAAGTGGAAGGTAAAAGGAAGAGGGGCCGGCCAAGGGCAAGATGGATGGATGATATTCTGGAGGTGATGGACTCAACCTTAGGGAAGCTGGGGGTGGCGATGGCCGACAGGAAGCTCTGGCTTGGGCTGGTCCATGAAGTCATGAAGAGTCGGAAGCGACTGAACGAATAAACAACAACAACAAAACCAATATATATTAATTCTGGAAAGCAACTGACTATGGGTTTACACATAGAGCTACATTAATATGTTTTCTTGTCCTTGAGATGGAAGGAAAGTATATCAGTATAAAGGGTACTGTCCCCACAGTCAACCTTATCCCATGCTTTAGCAACAAGACCAGTCATGTTGCTGCCCCTGCAGAAAGTAACACAAGCTGACCCTGTATTCTAACAGCCAACCCCAAATAGGGAGACTACTCCTGGAATGACTACTCCTCTTCTTCCAGGAGCTGGAAATCACATCATCGTTTTTAAGAAGTTCTATCCATACTAATATCTCTAGTCCTATGAACAGAACTTTATAAAGAAAATGTCATAATTTCCAGCGCCTAGAAGAAGAAATGTGCCACAATGAAAGTCAGATCTTAGGCCCAGTAGGGGAGGGGGCTCACCCATTGACTGAGTATTGACTGAGGCAGCTAGTCAGTTTCAGCCCTGGTTTCTGGACTAGTCAGTTGCAACTTCCTTGCAATGCATTCCCCTCCAAGGACACCTTGGTGGATTGGGTGGTTCTCCACACCTCCAGCAACATCCTCCTCCTCTCCTTGGAAGGAAAGTATGCCACTTTCAAAACTGCTGCTCCACAGTGTTCCCTTTACAGCACCATTGCAGTGAGGCCAATAAAGTACTTGCTTGCCCAAAAAGTAATTAATGTTACTTTCTGAGCAGTGACTGGCTCTTCTGGACTGAGAAAAAAATAGGACTCGAAATGGGAGAGGAAGAAGTTGCCTGACGCTTTTTCCCAGGTCAGCAGCATGCAATGTCCTCTCCCACTGCAAGTACAGTGTGGAGAGCAACCTACTCCCACCCCTGTCACTGGGAAACACTCAACACACATCCAGGAATGCCATCACCACTACCTTTTCCTCATCAGATGCAGCAAAAGTAATTCCCACCTGCCTGAGGCCTTTCCTTTTTACCTGTGTGCCTTCCCTCCCTCAGTGCCCCTCTTTCTGTTGCAGCATCTCTGTAGTGGGACAAATTACAAGGGACCAATTCCTACTTGACATCACACAGCTTTTAAAGGGATAGGAGCTTTCATTCACTCCAATCACATGTTGTAATGATTGCTATGCTGAAACTTCAAAGAAAACAACTTCAGTCAGTTTCAAAGTAGAAAGGGAAAGTTATTTAATTGAAGAAAGCTACAACAATCCAGAGAAAGCTGGAACTGGTGAAAAAGGCCTGAAGCCTCTAATTAAAACATTCTCTTGGTGAGCTAACATCCACCCTCCCCACACCTGGCTCAGGCAGTTACAATTGACCTTGGTTCCCAGAATCTGCTGCTCGCTGTCTGGCATCCATCCCCCCTCCCATCCCATAAACAATCTTGACACGCGTCTCTCAGCTAGCTGGCTCTGTCGGCAGGAAGCGGCAAGCAAATGTCATCTAGCTGACTCTGTTGGTGGGAAGCAGCAAGCGGATGCACTACGTTCATTTGGTTGTGCAGACCTGACACATGTAGTTTTTATTCATATGGGGAAGACATAGGCTAAGCTTAAGGAGAACACACATAGCTCGGCACTTTAGCCTATCACTATGACTCTACGCTATGAAAGTGTAGATTACATTCCTGCTCCTTTAACAGCCAGACAAGTAGTAGCAGTAGTTTTTATTTATTGTCACCAATCAGCTAAATATAGAATATACAAGCACAACAAAAAAATGCAGAAAATTAAGAATAACAATAACATCAAAAATAAAATAGCCGAAACACTGACCAGGAAGAAGGAAATTACATTAACCTAAGGATGTAATGTGAAGGAATTAATTTAGGCTATATGCATTTTTTGCCTCTGAGCTCTGGATAAGAAATCAAGGCATTGTTGTTTATTATTATTATCTTAGACCTACAGCAGCAATGTAATTACCAATCTGAACCATTTTAAATATTTGGTCGATACTTGCTATGCCTGAGAAAACCTGAGTATATACTGTCATAGCTGCTAAGCAAAATTGGCTACAGAACATATAATATTGGCCCCGATACTCTGCCACGAAGAAAGAGATATGTACCCTAATGTCTCTGGCTGGCAAGCCTTTTAAAAGAGGCATGGCTCATGAAAGGGGTGCGATGGCTCAGTGGTTAAGATGCCAGGCTTGTTGATCGGAAGGTCAGCAGTTTGAGACCCGAGCGCAGCGTGACGGAGTGAGCTCCTGCACTCGCCCCAGCTCTTGCCAACCTAGCAATTCGAAAGCATGCAAATGCAAGTAGATAAAGAGGTACCACTTCAGTGGGATGGTAACAGCGTTCCATGCGCGTCATGCCCGCCACATGACCGCAGAAGCATCTTTGGACAGCGCTGGCTCTTCGGCTAAGAAACGGAGATGAGCACCGCCCCCTAGAGTCGGACATGACTGTGCAGGGGAAAACCTTTACCTTTACCTATGGCTCATAGCTTCTTTTTTTGCATGGAAGCCACAAAGGCAAAAATGTTCAGAAAAGGGGATCATACAGTAGTTAAGACACCAGGTTAGAAACCAGGAGACTATGAATTCAAGTCCTGCGTTAGGCATGAAGCCAGCTGGGTGACTTTGGGCCAGTCACTCTCTCTCAGCCCTAGGAAGAAGGCAATGGCAAACCACTTCTGAAAAACCTTGCCAAGAAAACTGCAGGGACTTTTCCAGGCAGTCACCAGGAGTCAACGTTGACTTGAAGACACCAAAGAAACAAAATAGTATCTACCACTGATAGCAGCTGAAAGTAGTATGTTGAGCCTGGCTGGCAAGAATTCTCTATAATGTTTAATAAAGACTAGTAATAGTCAGCTAGGTTGGTGCTACAGTGGTACTTTTATAGATTAAGTTGCCTTGAGCCTATATTAATCACCTTCTGTCATTCTCCATCCAAACTTTCTGTTTCACAATCTTTCTGGCTTTCTCATTTCTCAGCAATCCCAGAGCATCCTTGGAAGGTCCCTAAAGAGCCAATTTCTCACTGATGCTGATCTTCAATGAGAAACAGAGCTGTTATCAGGGCAACCAGGCCAGTTGGATTAAACATCAGTTTTAGCCAGTACCTAAACTAGTAATCCAGATTTGGACCTCCATCCTTGTGACTGCCAATTCCAGTCTTAAAGCTACAGTAGAAACATATTGGGGGATTTGCAAAATAGTCCTCAAAAATGTTGATGACACCTGCTATGCTGAAACAAAGTTGCAATAAGGGCCCATTTTCATACTGTGGAATAACTGCATTAGACAAGTAGGCTTGATTGGGCGAAGATTCACTGCAATTTGAAAGTTTTTGTCCGAATAAAGCAGTTCTTACATTGTGATCTTACGTGCATCTACTTCAAAGAAAATATGTGGAGTTTAACACATTACTTGATTCCTTCCCACACACTACCAAGCTTTTCCATGTCCCCTGATATGATCATCCCACAGAGTTAAAGGAACTATTTAGTACCTATAGGAACTCTAACCTCCTGAAATACCTCCTTCCACAAGGCCCATAGTCCCATTACCAAAGAAGGGAAGGGAAGGGAAGGGAAGGGAAGGGAAGGGAAGGGAAGGGAAGGGAAGGGAAGGGAAGGGAAGGGAAGGGAGATTCTGTTCTTTTCAGCAGCCAGAGCAAAAATGGCCATGGAGGAACAGACCCCATAGCCAGTTGAGAGGGGGCAGTGCTGCAGCAGGCCATGTGGAGCCCTGCAGGTCACCAACTTCCCTCATGTTCCTCCTCTATGTGAGATCCTGTAGAATGCTTGCATAGGAGATTTTCTTACTCTTTCTAGTGGAAAATGTCACCTTTTTGTTGGATCACTGTGATTTGGTTTCAGTCTGTTTCAGCAACAGGCTGGCAATGAAATGGAAGCTTCATTGTGTGGCTACATCCTCTGTGGGCTGCGTTGGAGCTGAGGTGAGTGGGCTGTAGAGACGAGCCCTCTGATAGAAGAGCCAGATGCCAGAGCCAGCATTGTCCAATACAACTGCAAGTTTTTCTGTTCTTCTTTTTCACATGCCTCCTAGCAGTAACCAGAAAAGTTAGATTCCAAAAATATCTCATTAGCAAGATTTATTGCAAGAGGAAAGAGGTTAGATTACAGAATCTTGGAAAGTAGAGATGTGTTTGTTTTAGCCCTGCTTTTATCAGCAAATATGTTGAGGCAGGTCATCTTTGATGCCTCTTATCTTTTAATTTTCTCTTAATTTAGAGAAGGTCTGGCTAATTGTTTATGAGAGACAAATACAACACCCATCTGTTCTTATTCTGCATTGTTTTGCCAACTTCAATTCTTATCAGGCTCAGAGAATTCCATTACATGTTCATATGAGAAAAATCAGTGACTGATGTGAACAGGGGCTCTGGTTGTTGTGCATTTGTGCAATGGGTACAGGCACATCTTCCTGAAAATAAGCCCCCTCCAATCCCCCATTGGAAGCTTGTACTCACATCTCATGATCATGTCCTTGCTGTCAGAAAGCAGAAGAGCTATTCTGGATGAAAACTAGGCAACCATCTAAAACCAGGAAACCGTCCCAATCAAGATTAGCTGAACAGAGCAGCTCTTGCACACAGCAGACTCTCTCAGGAGGACAACAATCCTCCTTTCTTCTTTCCTGCTCTCTTCTCACATTAAAGCAGGACTTCTCCACTTTTGCTCTTCAAAATGAACCTTTACATTGATGGGGGAGGAAGAAGATGAACCAGTGCACAGTCTACTAATGACAGCAGGAGAATACATGGTGACAATGGCTGCATTTGCCAGGGTCACCAACACATCCCACTTATTTCCTCACTACAGCAATGAAGGAGGATGTTTTTGAGTCTAGCTGAAAACATTTGGTGAGATCTTCACCCTCCCCTTTACTCACAGCAGCTTTTTGAAAGGGGAAACAAATCTCTCTCTTTTTTTTTTTTACTTCATTGCCTAAGATATGTATATACTTTGGTTGTGTATTTTGAGTTTTGTCTTTTCTACAAGGCAATGCTCCCATGCTGAAGTTTGTAATTGGTGACTCCTAGCAGTGCTGACAATGAATTTTTACAATGCCTCCCGTCCTAATTATTGAACCTGGAGGGAGATAAGGTGCTTAATGAATGACTCAGAATACACACTTGTACACTCAACCCATCCATAGTCTTACATAATGAAAGAAGGAATCTGAGGAAACATCTATCACCTCCTCTCCCAGAGTGGCTTCCCTGGCCAAGCAGTCAAAGCCAAGCAGTTAAAGCAGCCACTTTAACTGCTGAATGCAACTGCCAGACAATCTCAGGGACTTTGCTTTCACTCTTTTTTGAGGGAGCAACTACTGTTTAGGTTTACTGGTTGAACTACCCCTAGAAAAAGAAAAAGAAGCAGTAGAATTAGGATTCTGGGATCTTTCACAGCCAAACTAAGAATGAAGAATAGCCACTGGATGGCAGAGAGTGATTCCACAGCACTCATGCTGAACCAATTGATGCAGGATGGATCATCAGACTGGATCTACAGGTTCCACCTCCATATACCTTAGGCTGTCTGCATGGGATGTCTTATCTATCTATCTATCTATCTATCTATCTATCTATCTATCTATCTATCTATCATCTATCTCTGCAACATATATGTCACTCAATGCCCCCACCCCACCCACCCCAAGCTCTGAGTGCCTTACAATAATACAAAAATAAAATAGAGAGAAATCATCATCATTCTCATCAACCAAACTCAAACAATCACCAGCTGCAGAGAGAGATCCACCATACTATCATTCCCCATGGTTAATGGGGAAAATACATTTTTATTACTTGCTTCACAGTCAGCTTTTTTAATGGGAAAACCAGGTCTGGTGATCTTTTTTATTTTTATTACAGTTTTCCATCAGTTTGATAGTATCAAGGGTGACATGTGTTTCTAAGTTCTCCCAGGCTACGCTTTATTTCCCAAACCTATGCTGAATGTTCTATTACAATCTCTCTGTATCAAAAGACTGCCTTACTGATACAACGTTTGCTTGTGATTGAAACAAGGTGAGGAAGTGATCTGCTCCATATTCATTATTTTTGATAAGCTATAGAAATATTGCAGGAAATGTTATAAATGCTTGCTTTGTTAACACATGCTTTAAGTGAATCTAGCAAAAAAGGCAAATTTGCAAAATTATATAATTAAGAGATGCTATTTCTCAGTGATCCAATTTAAGTGGGTCCCTTGCTCAATATGGTCTGATAAATGAAAAGAGCTTTAAAATACTATTTTTAATATAATTTTATTTAAAAATGTTAAAGATAAAAACTAACAGAAACTAATATAGAATAAAGCTAAGAACAAAAAAGAAAAAGAAAAGAAAGACAAAGTCAAAAGTGCAGAAAAAAGAAAAGAAAGAAAATATAAAGAAGTAGCTTCTGATTTCATCTGGGGCTTAAAACATATATTGATATTAGAACAAACACAATCACAGCATCTGAGAAGTATTTTGGGTGTGGATAAAAGGACTTCAGCTGCTGCAGTTAGAGCTGAATTGGGAATTTATACCATTTGTTCTTTCTCTAAAATCAGGGCATACAATTATTGGTGCAAAATTAATGCCATGGAAACTGACAGACTCCCAAAATTGTGTCTGTTAGAACAGACAACATTTCAATTACAGACTTCTTAGACTGTACAACTGACAAATTATATTAGGAGCTGTGGTCTCCCTGTCTCTTGTACAACTGGAGAACAAGCCAAAAATGCTGCACAAAGACTCTTGGATATAGACGCACAGAAAGTTATAGCCATCCTTAGTAAGGTTGGCACATTGAAATGGATGGGCCGCTACAAATGTACCTTCCAAACTGCTAAGTATTTAAATACAGAAATGCCTAAACATCTTAGGGAGGTATTTACTCGAGCAAGATTTGAGCAGCTGGACACAATGGTTAAATATGGAAGATTTAACCAAGTCCCTTATAATGAACGTACTTGTATTTGAGGAGCTCCAGAGATAGAAGACATAACACACATATTATTTGAATGTCAATTGTATAAGAAATAGAGAGATCAGTATCTAGGACCACATATTAGGTGAACGAACTATTCGGATCCTTATATTAAAACAACATATTTCATGTGTGTTCAGAATTCAAAAATTACATATAATATGGCCCTTTATTTGAACAAAACAGTTCAGTTGAGATCTGCATATGTGAGTTTGATTGGGGTAAACTGTAGTAGCCCATATTTGATAACTATGTTACAACTTAAGGATTATTAATATACTGCAAATTGCCAATTATCCGCTGGATAATGGAGAAAGCCAGGGAGTTTCAGAAAAACATCTATTTTTGTTTTATTGACTATTCTAAAGCCTTTGACTGTGTGGATCATAACAAATTGTGGCAAGTTCTTGGTGGTATGGGGATACCAAGTAATCTTGTCTGCCTCCTGAGGAATCTGTATAACGACCAAGTAGCAACGGTAAGAACAGAGCACGGAACAACGGACTGGTTTAAGATTGGGAAAGGAGTACGGCAGGGCTGTATACTCTCACCCTACCTATTCAACCTGTACGCAGAACACATCATGCGATGTGCTGGGCTTGAGGAATCCAAGGCTGGAGTTAAAATCGCTGGAAGGAACATTAACAATCTTAAATATGCAGATGATACCACTTTGATGGCTGAAAGCGAGGAGGAGTTGAGGAGCCTTATGACGAAGGTGAAAGAAGAAAGTGCAAAAGCTGGGTTGCAGTTAAACCTCAAAAAAACCAAGATTATGGCAACCAGCTTGATTGATAACTGGCAAATAGAGGGAGAAAAAGTGGAGGCAGTGACAGACTTTGTATTTCTAGGGGCAAAGATTACTGCAGACGCTGACTGCAGCCAGGAAATCAGAAGACGTCTACTTCTTGGGAGGAGAGCAATGGCAAATCTTGATAAAATAGTTAAGAGCAGAGACATCACACTGACAACAAAGGTCCGCATAGTTAAAGCAATGGTATTCCCTGTAGTAACCTATGGCTGTGAGAGCTGGACCATAAGGAAGGCTGAGCGAAGGAAGATAGATGCTTTTGAACTGTGGTGTTGGAGGAAAATTCTGAGAGTGCCTTGGACTGCAAGAAGATCAAACCAGTCCATACTCCAGGAAATAAAGCCAGACTGCTCACTTGAGGGAATGATATTAAAGGCAAAACTGAAGTACTTTGGCCACATAATGCGAAGACAGGATATCCTGGAGAAGATGCTGATGCTGGGGAAAGTGGAAGGCAAAAGGAAGAGGGGCCGACCAAGGGCAAGATGGATGGACGATATTCTGGAGGTGACAGACTCAACCATGGGGGAGCTGGGGATGGTGACGGCCGACAGGAAGCTCTGGCGTGGGCTGGTCCATGAAGTCACGAAGAGTCGGAAGTGACTGAACGAATAAACAACAACAAATATACTGCAACATAGGCCACTTTTTTGATCTTATGTATAAATGACATCTAGTCTGTTAAATTAACTATGATATGGATTTTATCTTCTTATTATATTTGAGAATTTTTATCGGACATATGTGGTACACATTAAGTTGTACTGGTCTATGACTGTAATAAAACTATTGAATTGTATTGAAAATTGAATTAATGTATGTATTTGAATCCAAAACTTTCTGGCTTTTTTACATGTCTACAAAGCATGATAAAATGTAGAACAAGAGTGTGATATGTAACAAGTCTGTAAGCCTAGTAAGAAAGATCCGTAAATGTACACTGATTATACCAAAGAAGGGAAATAATGAGAGAATGCACAAATTATTTAATCATTGAAAAAATTCCTTGCACAAGTTTTGTTTATGAGTTGACAAAAATAGAACTATATAACATATATAGAGAAATGCCAGTTGAACAGACAGATTTCAGAAAAGGCAGAAGGACATGAGATCAGATAGCATAAGATGGATAATGGAAAGAGCAACAGAATAGAGGAAAGAGATTTACCTCTTCTTCATTGACTACAGCAAGACTTTTAACTGTGCAGATCATGCCAAAATGTGGAACATATTAAAGCTGATGTGTGTACCTGAATGCAGGATTATTCCTCTTTGGAGGAAATGTTACAATGAACAAGAAACTACTGATAAAAACAGGATTTTAATGAGAAAAAAATGTTACATGGATTACATGGATGCATATTATCCCTATAACTCTTTAATGACAGGATTAGAAGATGACAGATAGAATCAAAATTGGACATCAAATAATTACCAATTTTAGGTCTTTGGAGGATACAATTTTGTTAGCCAAAATAGAACTAATCATGAAAGTAAAAATGAAAAGTGAAAAATTTGGATTAATGTTATATATTAAAAGACAAACTGCAATATAAACCTACAGTTTAGTGAACGTACAATTGATGGTGAAGAACAAGGTGATAGCTTTGTATCTGGGAGATCAAGAATAGGTAAAAGTTGACAATGTGCTGGAAAAGTAAAGAGGAATGAAGGACTGCAATGATAAACTTAGGATCATGCAGGATAAGGACATTTTGGTGACAACAAAGTTCAAAGTAGATAAAGCAACTGTCTTTTCAATAGTAATGTGAGAGCTTCATACTGGAAAAAAAAGGCATGTTTGAATTATGGATTCACATGTGGTTTATGGGAGTAACATGGACAGCAAGAAGAATTGTTGTCAATCAATCCTGGACTAAATAAATGTTGATTGCATTTTGGCTCACATATATATACCAACAAATCAAAGGAAAACCTATGGGATCACCACTCTCAGGACTCATAGCAGAGATAGTAATGCAACGTCTAGAAAGGATAGCACTCCCACACATACAACCCAAAATATGGATCCGGTATGTAGATGACACCTTCGTCATAATAAAAAAGGATCAACTGGAAGAAACACATGAAACCATCAACAACATCTTCAAAGGAATAAAATTCACAAGGGAAGAAGAAAACAACAACACACTACCCTTCTTGGACATCCTCATCAGTAGAAGAAATGATGGCATTCTAGAAACACAAGTCTATCAGAAATCTACCCACACTAACCAAGTGCTCCACTACCAAAGCAATAACCCAACCTCCCACAAGAGGAGCTGTGTAAGAACACTATTCAGACGAGCACAAACGCACTGCAGCAACCCAGAACACCAGAAAAAGGAAATAGACCACTTATATAGCATCTTCCAGCAAAATGGATATCCACGCAACTTTATCAAAAAGTGCCTGACCACTCAACCCACCACTGCAAAACCAACAGAAGCTATGAAAAGGATTGCACTGCCACACATCAGAAACATCTCAGAAACTACTAATAGACTGTTACAACCACACGGCATCACCGTAGCACACAAACCAACCAAAACCCTTCACAACATCGTAAGTAAACCAAAAGACCCAGTAGCCCAAGAAGAAAAAACAGGAGTTATCTACAACATACAGTGTAAGGACTGTAACAGCCACTATGTAGGACAGACGGGCAGAAGACTACAACATTTACATACCATTCATAAGAGACAATAGAAAAGCCAGAAGACCAGAACACCTCTTTGCCAGCAATCAACAACAAGATAGGCAAAGATTAACGTCAAGATTATCAGCAGAGGAGCAATCAAACAACACAATAGACCCTAATCAAGGAACTATTAACTCAGTCAATCAACCAAGCAGCAAACAACAACCCAATCAAGATACTACCAAGGAGAGTACAACACCCCCACCAACACAGGCAGGACAAGCCAGGGTATATAAACAGAGAGCAAGTTCCACTCCCTTTTCGCACTGAAGATGTTGCCTAGCCTGGCAATGAAACATCTGCAAGAAAACAATAAGGCTCAGAGAGCACCATGGACTCCACAAAGCTGAAGGAATTAGAAGAAGCAGAAGAGAGTAAATGAGCTGGATGGATAGGATCAAAGAAATGATTAGAATGTTTTTGGAAGAGGTATGAGTTGTTACTAAGGACAGATCAAGATGGTGACATTTGTATGTACAGTCAGCAGAAATTGAGTCCAATTTGTTAACTTGCATTCTTCCTGGAGTGTTTCTTTTGCTAACTTAGAGCATTTTCTCATGGCAGTTTTTACTCCATGATCTAATTCATCATGCAGTATGTGGTTTTTTGCCAGAGTTGAAATATTAAGAATAGATAGGGAGCATCATGAGTCAGTCAGTTCTGTTATCTTCCAGCTGATCAATCAGAAAGCTCATAAAATGGGAATGAAACAATGTCTCAACCCCTGAGCTGGCACAGCATCTGGAATAAGAACACTGACCTCACCTTTGTACTATATAAAATAAAATAAAAAATTGCTAGCACTCCTGCCATCCACATATAGCATTTGTATGTATACTGGCATATAGAGAGAGAGAAAAAGAGAAAGAAAGAGAGTTATTATGGAGTGAGAAGTTGCTCTGCTGTGAATATGTATGTATGTATGTATGAACATGTTATAAATGGGGGTTACCTATTCACGTTTTGCAGGGGGCACTGAAGTCTGGAATTCAATCCCAAAAGGTTCCCTGAAAGCAAATGTGCCAAAAGAATGTTATTTTTGATAAAGTGTTAGCTTTTAAAAATATGAATTTAAACAACTTTGGAGAAGATAAAATGTTGGAGAGACCTCAGAGGCCAATAACAATATGAAGCAGTTAATCTAGAATGTTTGTCTTTTGCCTTGTATTTAATGCCTTTTCTTTAACCTGCTCTGCTTATTCCAAAAGTTGCTATTTACATAAGCTCTTTACATGATTTAAAAGAAAGCTTCACCTGATATCGTAAGCTTACTGCTGAGACAACACACGGTGTGATGACTCACTCCTTTGATATTAACTTAGAAACTTTTAGCGCAAGCCATGATAGGATATGAAAAAGTTCTTTTATTAATACAAGTGAATAGAATTGATGCAAAGAGCAGACTAAACATTTTCACACACAAACATATTTTAAAACCTGCCAGACTCTCAAGCACCCCTCGTCCACCCCTCCCCTCCTGACTCACTTCCCATAACTTTATACTGCCAGCCTGTGATGTTTCCAGATGGATGGCCTTGGAGCCTGGTTCCACTCTTCCCCCCCTTAACGCCTGCATGCCATTCTTATCTCTAACGGTTGCTCTACTGTCTGGTAAGCACTCTAGCTAATTACTACAAGATTCGCACTACCTAGTATTACAAATCCCATCTATCTAAGGCAGAATCACTAACTAGTTACTACAAATCCCATCTATCTAAGGCAGAATGGCACGATGGCATCCTGACACACTGCAAAGATACCTAACAAAGATGTATCAATTATCCTCTTCCTTTCAGAGTCTCTAGGGAGGAGGCAGAATTATACAATCGCTCTCTGTTAGCATTTCCATGAGCAAATTCAAGGGTGATGGCGTTCATGCATGGGATTAATTAATACATTCATTCTGATTTGGAAGCCAGATGGACAGAATCTATTGAGATGACAGAAGTGATGTCTTGTAGTGACATCTTGTGGTGTTACTTGGAGACTTTTGAGTTTTTGGACCCCAAGGAAGTAGTTTTCTGGGATCTTAGCTTCATCACTTGTGGATTGGATTCCTGCCCCCCAAATCCCAATTAATAAAAGCAGCCAGGGAGGGAACTGGGAAATGGATCCAAGCTTTAGTCAATGCCTACCTGAGGGAAAGATGATGTCAGATGCCCTTAGAGAGGCTAGGTCTGGAATCAACAAAATACCATCCTATCTCTAACCTTCCCTTTTTGGGGAAGGTTACCAAGAAGTGGTGGGGCTGCAGTTGCAGAGGGCTCCAAATGATGTGGATTAACTAGACCCCTGGCAGTTTGGATTCAGATCTCAGCCTGGGATGGGAACCACCTTAAGTTAATAAAATGTAAAAGGATAATATACAATTGCACAAGACCTGGGTATCTGACTTTCTAACTCCTGTGAAAAGAAGAAGGAAAATGTAATTGGGCTAACTGCATGCTGCTGCTCCACTGCATGCTGCTGCTCCATCCAACAAAATAACCAGATTTATTCATGCAAAAGTCCTTGGAAAGATATTTAAATATTACAAAAATAACAAAACAATGTATTATAAGAACAAGATGATGATGATGATGATGATGATGATGATGATGATGATGATTAAATATGATTATGACCTGGCTTAAAATTGAAGGGCAGACTATTTATATTTTTAAAGAAAATATTCAAACTTTAAACAGAGTTTAAACAAACCAAGACAGAACTTGACTAACTTCTTGGGAAGAGATTTCCAAAGGTACAGAACAGTCACTGAAAATCCTATATCCCTGGTCCAAGACTCTAAATCTGATTTTTAGGCTCAAGCAGGTTCAGCTGGGTAGAGAAGTGTTTCAAATAACAGCCAAAACAGCCAGGCTTTAAAGGTCATGGCCACTCTTTAGGGTCTGACTGTTTGAAGGACATCTGCCTCATTATAGAACTGCCCAGACTTTAAAAATCTGCAGCTGAGATCTTTTTAAAACGGTCCCTCTTACAGAGTCCTGTGTGTTTGGCTTGTGGGAAAGAGCCTTGCCTTGTGTTATTGCCATATTTGAGTTGTGTTTGTACCTCATTCTCTGTACTTTTAGAAAAGGAGGCAAAACACACCTTATCATTCAGACTTCTGGAACTCTTTTAAGCAGTGATTTCAGTATATTTTAGATGCATCTTGAATTATATCTCAGTTGTGTTGTTTCTAATTATCTTTGATTTTTTTTAAAAAATAATATTTTAAACATCCTGCCTGAACATCCTGCTTCATCATCCTGCTTGAACAAAAAGGTAGAATATAAGTCAAATTAATAAAACATTATCATCCCAACAAGCAGCAATGGCTGAAGCTGAATCCAGAAATGAAAAGGTACAATACTAATGAAATTGGTATTGTGTGAGATTAGTGTCATCTGAGAGATCATATGTTGCACCACCAAGCTTTATTGAACTGTCCTTAAAGGTAGCTAACAGAGAGACTATTGCAGGTGGAATCAGCAGGAATGTAAATGAGATTAGTATCACTTTCTCCAGATATATTCACAGCATGTAAACCATATTATCAGGACACAGCTTATTGATTTAGATCCCCTACAGGCTCTGGGATTGTTCTGAAGAAGTCATTGTTCCTCGTTGAAAAAGTTTCTTCCACAAAACTCCATGTGCGATGTTCTTTATCCATGTAATTGTTGTGCCTGATTCAGCACAGCTAGTGAGGAAACATAAATATGAATGTCTTTGCTGTAAATCTATGAACTGAAGGTATTTTAATCTGATTCTAGCATATGTGGATTACCCTGGTGTATATAATATCCACAGCCATCTGGTCATCATAAACTGTTTTCAAATACATTCCTCAAAATCTTCCTCTTATTTACAAGAGCTGAGCCAATATTTCTCAGAAGGCAGTTTTCTGAGATTTCTCTCCTCAAAAAGATCACTCTGCAGAATTTTCTCTGAATGTTCTTCACTTTTTTTTCTTCATGGACATTTGTCCAAAGAACTGGGCTTTGCAAAGGCTATAAGCCTTGACCATATAGGTGTCTAGTGGTGGTGGGAGGAGAGTGAGAGCGGGCCAAGTGATGAAACATGCTATGATGCAAATCCTGTGACCTATGTATTTGCGACTGACTTTGGGATGCAAACATGAAATGGCAGGGTTTATGCTGTGACATCACAAGACCCTTGTTATTTTTTCATCATTACGGATAGCTGAGGACATTTTTGCCCTTCCTTGAGAATTTTTCTTCTCTCTGGAGAAATGTGGCAAAATGGTTTCAAAATCTTTGCTCACAAAAAGGGAGGCAAATTTCAGAAGGCTTTTTATACACTGCCCTAAATTTGTAGAGAGAAAAAAATCTCTTGGTCTCTGCAGTCTTCTATATTTCTTTTACAAATTATTGAAAGAAACCTTTCAGTTGCTTTCATGTAACTGTAAAGAACAATTAAAAGACCAGTACACATGTAATTAGGATTGCTGTGTTAGTAATTTAATTCACATCTAACAACTGATTTCAAACGTTTCATTGGATTTCATAGAATCCTAGAACTGTGTGGATAATTGCCTTATGTAGGCCAACAAAGCTCCCTTTGAACAGTGAAGCAGAGGTCAATGGTTTGTCAGAAAATATTGGTGCCAGTTTTTGCTAGAATGGTCACAATTATATTGCATGCTCTATGGATTTTTGTAAAATGCTTCACTAATGAGATCCAATGTGATTCTTTGTCCAGAAATGAAACAAAACTTTTAAATTGTTTGCACTGCTTATGAATATTTCTTAGAAATACTGAAAAGTAATTTTATATTTCAACACTACTGCTGGATTTGCATGACTCTCAAGTCAGTGAAAACCTAAGGTTGTTTTTCTTCTCTATCCTTTCAAAGAAAGAAAGACAGCTGGACATACTGTATAGAGTGAAATCCTTGCCTATTCTGTGCCACAAAGCACATTTCTGCTCCTTTTTCAAAAGTGGTATTGGAAGAAAAGTACTGTGATCGGCCTTAGATGAAACCTGGAGACTTGTTTCAGATCAAATGTACTAGGTAACTTTATTTGGAAATACCAAAGAGAATATTACAGGTAGCCCTTGACTTACAACCACAATTGGGACCAGAATTTATGTCACTAAGTGATGCGGTCGTAAAGCGTGACGTCATGTGACAGCATCGCTTAGTGACAGCAATCCAAGCAATCCCCGTTGCCATCATTAGGTGAATTCCACTGGTCGTTAGCCAAGGACCCACCACAATCCAAGCCATTCCGGGCTTGGTCCCTCCCAGCTCTGAGCCTCAGTAAGGTAAAGGACTGCCTCCAACTCCCCCCACCCGCCTATCTCCCCCTAATCTCTGCCATTTTGGCTGCCCTGCACCCTGCCTTGTGGGGCGGCAAGCAGCCCCAGAATTGCGCAGCTCTGGGGCTGCTTGCCATGCTGTGGCTCAGGGGCTTCTTGGCGCACCGTGGCTCTAGGGCTACAAGAAGCCCCTGAGCTGCAGCGCAGCATGAAGCTGTTCCTGGAAGCCTCAGCCGCCCCAGCCCAGTCCCAGCCACAGTCGCCCTTGCTGTCCTGCACTCCGAGAACCCTGCTGCCCTGCACCCTGCCACCCCAGCTGACCTTCGCTGTCCTCTTGCTCCCTCTGCTAAGGAGGCATGCCCAGCCTGGCCCTTCTCATCAAGAAGCCCCTTCGCACCGTGCTGCTGGGCCAGGCTGGGGGTGGGCTTTGTGTTGTGCTGGGGCTCAGGGGCTTTGCAGGAGGAAGGAGAAAGCCTCACGAACATCCAGCAGCTTCCAATGTGAGCTGCGAAGCGCACGCGCCTGAAGTGCCCACAGACTCTCCAGGGGTGCTTCCGGCACATGTTCTGCAGCTCACATTGGAAGTTGCTGGCCATTCGTGAGGCTTTCTCCTTCCTCCTCCCTCCTGCAATGCCCCATATATTATTATACATATAATAACTCTATTAAATTTTAAAACAAAGAGATAAACTCTAACAGAACCTAATAAAGAAAGAGAAAGACAACAGGAGTGCAGAAAAAAAGAAAAGAAAAAAGAGAACAGAAATAGAAAAAAGGAATAACTCCCAACTCCTTGTACAACAGATATAAGTAAAACTTACATTAAACTCTTACTCTAAGGTTACAACATAACATCCATTTTTTCTATTGTCAACTAATATTATTAATCATCAAATCCGTATATGATAATTTCATCATTTTCTGTTTCACGCAAAAAGTCCAAAAGGGGCTTCCAATTTGCCATAAAATTAGTCAATGTCTTTTCTCTAATCAAAGCTGTCAATTTTGCCATCTCAGCCAACTCCGTCAACCTTACCATTCATTTTCCATTGTAGGAAATAGCAAGTCTTTCCACCTTTGCGCATATAAAAGTCTTGCTACAGTTATATATAAAAACAAAGTTCCACATGATTTTTCAAATCGTTTATCCATCAGTCCCAAAAGAAATGTCTCTGGTTTCGATTGTATATTAATTTTTAAAATCTTCTGGATTATTTTTGTAAACCACCCAGAGTCCCCTATTTGGGGAGATGGGCGGGGATAAATTGAATAAATAAATAAATAAGTATTTGAGTCTAAAACTTTTTAGCTTTTTTACATGTCCACCAAAGATGATAAAAAGTTCCTTCTTGTTGTTCACCTTTCCAACAAATATTTGAAGTCCCATTATACATTTTTGACAATATTTCCAGTGATAAATACCATTGATTCATCATTTTATAAAAATTCTCTTTAAGGTTATAACATAATGTAAATTCCAGCCCTTTCATCCACATGTTTTCCCATTGTTCCAATTGTATATTATAGCCAACATTTTTAGCCTACTTTGTCATACAATCTTTAACTTGTTCATCCTCAGTTTCAAATCTCAACAAAAGCTTATATATTTTAGCAATAAGATGTTCATCATTAGTACATAACTCAATTTCAAATTCAGTTTTATCGCTTTCAAAACCAAAAACCCTTTTATCAACTTTAAATCTTTCTGTTAATTGTACATATGAATACCTTTGACACATATTCTTCTGATGATCTTCTCTTGATTTTATTTTCAATTCTGGCTGCGAGTAATGTAATATATCACCAAAAGTTAACCATTTCTGTTTAGTTGCTATTTCTCTTCTGTAAAATGCTTCCTGTGGTGATAACCATAGAGGTATTTTTGGACACAGTCTAAGTTCGTATCTATTCCAAATTCTCAGGATGGCACCGCCATAACTTCAAACAGTAGCTGAAATAATGGTTGTAAGTCAAGGACTACCTATATTAAGAAAAAGAAGAGGAATACTTACAACAACGACTGCAGGTGGCAGTTGTGGCTAGAAGGGCCTTTGCACAACTTCGGGTTGTGCGCCAGCTATGTCCGAACAGTAAGTCATGCCCTCGTCATCTCCCATATAGACTATTGCAATGCACTCTACATGGGGCTACCCTTGAAGAGTATCTGGAAGCTTCAGCTGGTGCAGAATGCGGCCGTGCAGACAGTTATTGGTGCCTAAAGATCAGCACATATAACACCACTGCTGCGCGAGCTGCACTGGGTACCGGTTTGCTTCCGGGTCCAATTCAAGGTGTTGGTTATCATCTTTAAAGCCCTACATGTCATGGGGCCAGGTTACCTGAGGGACCATCTCATCCCTGTAACATCGACCCACCCCATCCGGTCATGCAGAGAGGGCATGCTCCGGACCCCGTCGACAAGGGAATTTCATCTGGCAGGGTCCAGGAGATGGGTCTTCTCTGCAGTAGCGCCTACACTGGAATATTCTGCCCCTGGAGGTGAGGCGGGCCCCTGCACTCCCGGCTTTCTGGAAGAATCTGAAGACCTGGCTCTGCTGCCTGGCTTCCTGGGGGTGGCTGGTGCCGTAGAGCCCTCCCGATTGAATGAGTTCACATCGCCACTTGGATTTTATATTTATTTACTTTCTATTTATATTTGTTGTCTGAGTGTAGTTTTATATTTGAATGGTTTTTAACTCTTGTTTTTATTGTAAACTGCCCAGAGTCCCCCTTTTGGGGGAGATGGGCGGTGATAGAAATATGAAAAGTAAATGAATAAATAAATAAACAAAGTAAGCCAACTGCTTGCTGAGTAGCTGCAGATTTACATCCTCTAGATCAGCATTTACCAGGGTTCAATTTTCTGCAGAAGCTGAATAGATCTTAATAATAATAATAATAATAATAATAATAATAATAACAACAACAACAACAACAACAACAACAACCATAATTGATTGTCTGGTTGTCTGTAACCTAATCCCCTTTCTTTTTTAATAATCTGATTATAGAAGTCTTTGTGAGAATCTTGAGGATATTGAACACTTTTGAGAGGTCCAGCAGAACCAGGATAGACACACTCTTTCCATCCAGGTCCCACCAAGTGATTTTTGGTCCCACATGCAAGCTTTAATCCTTGCTGAAAAAGTTCCAGATAAATCATTTCATCCAGGACTCTCTGTAACTGTACTCCAACCACCTTCTCAACCCCTAAAAAGGAAAAGTTGGAGACTGGTTGAGAGTTGGCTAAAATAACTGGTGTTGAGTAAGGGTTTTTTGAGGAGGGGATGAACCATTGCATCCTTCAGTGCAGAAGGCACCACCCTTCACTCAAGGAAGCATTAACAACTGCATTCATCTCATTCAATAAATTCAGTTGATGAATGCAAAGAAGCCTAATCTAACCTTCTCTAAAACAGTTGTCTCCTAAAAAAGCTTTTATATCAATTTACCAGTGCTTTCTTGGGCTGTGCTGAGACTTTAAAAAACTAAAAGAGGTCAACCCCATATCAGGAATATTAAGAAATATATATAATAATAGTCAGTTGATGCTAAGAAGTTGAAAATGAACACCTGAAATGGGAATTTCTTGTATCTTTCTACCCTGAGGCACTATGTGACCTGTTTCATCCTTTCAGGGATTCATCAGACATGGATAGCTTGATGTTATTCTATGGGATTCAAACCCTCTATTAGGAAATGTCTTCCCAGTGAGTCTGACATTTCATTTGGAGTCAATGGGAGTTATAGTGCTTAACTACTGAAAGAATCTTGCTTCTTGGTGTTTAATTTAATTCTGAAAATCCTGCATAGGAAGGATTTAAGATCTGCTATGAAGAAGCATAAGGGGAGATCTCAATAGTGGCATAAGGGGATAACACAACTGCCTGCTTTGGATGATTTCCCAGTGCAATACTAGCCCTTTATGCTTTCTAAGGAAAATCTTTTCCATTCATACTTAATCTCTGCACAACAGGATCATGGATATGTCTATGAAGGTTCTCAGTCATCCAGGTGGAATTGTCTGTAGCTTGAATCATGTCAACTGGATTTCTATTTTCTTAGTGGAAACGTTTCGCTCCTTATCCAAGGAGCTTCTCCAGTCTGAGCAAAGTTGGTAAGGGAATCCTAAATTCCTACCTAGGAACATATTTAGGATTCCCTTACCAACTTTGCTCAGACTGAAGAAGCTCCTTGGATAAGGAGCGAAACGTTTCCACTAAGAAAATAGAAATCCAGTTGACATGATTCAAGCTACAGGATCATGGATAGTATGGAAGAATGGCTAGGAATACCCATAGTTCCTATCATTCTTCTCTTCTTGTCCTGTTTTCAATAGGAAATTAATTATGGAAAAATCTTTTAAAATGAAAGAAAAGATATCTTTGTAATACATGACTTGGTTGTACATATGGTGATGTTTTGTCCTGCATTTGTTTTAGCTCATTGTAAACTAAATTTGTAGATAGTGTTGAACTATCTTAAATATTCTTACATAAATAGTAAGAATTTTTACACTGAAAATATCCCTGAGCAGAAGAAACTACTTTGCAATTTTTTTTGTAAAGTTATTCATTGTTGTCCTGTTAATCATGATATTCAGTTGGGATTTTATATATTCATATAAACCTAATTCAGTGTTTTTTATTCATGGGAGAAGATCTTTGAGGAGAATGAAAATAACCAGAAGAAAAAGATTAGCAATCCATACTTTGTACTAAATTGTATTTTGCAAGTTTTTAAAGAATTCTTGCAACCTTTTCTGACCTTGCCAACAAGATATAATGTAATAGCTTCTCTCCTCAATTCTAAATACTATGAAAATAATCTATAAAATCACCTTGAAGACAGATGTTAAATGAATAGATATATTATACAATAGGCTCTGTTAATAATTTCTTCTGACATCTTTGCAAAGTTAAACAGTCTGGGTTTTTTTACTGCAAAAGATCAAAGGGCATCCTTCATTGACAAAATTATCTGTGCAAATAATTTGCAAGTAGACAAAAGTCTGAGTGTTAACTCTGAACATTTCTCAAGTCTAATAACAGCTCAGGATATATTCCTGGAGTGATAAAAGCTCCTAAATTCCAGTGCAAATGTCTATGCTATCAGATTAAAAAGATTTGAAACACCTAGAAAAATCAAAGAAGTGACTGATACTATAAGCATGGGTCTCCTAAATGGTAAATACTAAATGGAGTGAGATTCAGGACAGAAAAATGAAATATAATTCTGAATATAATTTGGTTCGAAACAATGGCAGGAAAAAGCTATTGTTCTCATTCCTACTTGTAGATTTACCATCTGTATCTTCCTGGACACTGAGGGACCAGGTTACTACATTACCTAAGCCTTTTTGTCTAATCATTGTGCTATGATCTTTTCCCTTCAATAATTAAGTCATGAGATGGAACCTATTTTTCTGGAATATTGCATTTTTGTCAATTTTTAAACATTTACTGTCTGTATTTTTATAGCACCCCTTCAATGATATTGTTAGGCTATTTTACAGAAACAGCTATTGTATTTATTTTAATTAATATAATTAGCAGATATCTACAAAAGCAGCAGAATATACCAGGATTCAAATTAGCATTAAAAATCTTTGTACTGAAAAAAAAATGCACTAAAAATCCCTCAGTGAAATAGGTGCTAATGAAACCACCTGGGAAGAGTGCTCAACAAATGTCTACCACCATTACATAACCTTTCTTTTAATGCAGGTTGCTTCATCTTCAGCTTGGGAGCCTTGGCATATTTGCTCAAAATATGCCAAAAAATAATTTGCTGTTAATATTTAATTTGCGAGCTATTTCATGCATGACATTTAAAAATATTTGGTCATTACAGCCAAGCATATCAGAAGGTACAAAATCTACATGGCCTTCCCCAATCTAGGCACACCTCAGGGCATGAAAGCCTCAACTCCCAGCATTTTCTTTACGGTATGAACATTATTCAGAAATCTGGGATTTAAGGCGGAGGATACCGAGATGGGTAAAGCAGCACTGTAGCTATAAGAAACTTACAAAAGGTGTTATTACCCAGCTATTATCATTATTTCAGTAGTATAAATTTACATTTCATTATGTCTGAAAATAGCTTTTCTGTCAATAAAGAACCATGAAAGTCCAGTTTTTCACTTGCATTTTGTATTTCTTAGATTCCTTAGTAAGGAAAGGATTTTATTAGCATCAGATTTTTCCCAAATCTCTCTTAGCACACATTATACTTCTTAGGTAAACTGAACACTAGAACAATAAGAAGATTGTGATTTGACCAATACATCATGTAATCCCTGGTAATTCAAATAAAGACAGTTTTGTAACTGCATAATTTTGTTTCTCTTCGATTATCTGCTGCATTTCATTGATTTATCAGAACATTTATGAGGTGTAATTCCAAATGGGGGCTCTCTCTTACTAATTCACCTCTTTGGGGGAAAGTGTTATATTTATTATTGTTTTGTTGTTGTTGTTGTTGTTCAGTCATTTAGTCGTGTCCGACTCTTCGTGACCTCATGGACCATAGCACGCCAGGCCTTCCTGTCCTCCACTGTCTTCCAGAGTTTACTCAAATTCATGTTCATTACATCGGTGATGTTATCTAACCATCTCATCCTCTGCCGTCCCCTTCTCCTTTTGCCTTCAGTCTTTCCCAGCATCAGGGTCTTTTCCAGTGAGTCCTCTCTTCGCATTAGGTGGCCAAAGTATTTGAGCTTCAGCTTCAGCATCCGTCCTTCCAATGAGCAGTCAGGGTTGATTTCCTTTAGGATTGACTGGTTTGACCTCCTTGCAGACCAAGGGACTTCTCCAGCACCACAGTTCGAAAGCATCAATTCTTAGGCGCTCAGCCTTCCTTATGGTCCAACTCTCACAGCCATACATTACTACTGGAAAAACCATAGCTTTAACTATACGGACCTTTGTCGGCAAGGTGATGTCTCTGCTTTTTAATATGCTGTCTAGGTTTGCCATAGCTTTCCTCCCAAGGAGCAAGCGTCTTTTAATTTCATGGCTGCAGTCACCGTCTGCGGTGATCTTGGAGCCCAAGAAAATAAAATCTGTCACTGCTTCCATTTCTTCCCCTTCTATTTGCCAGGAAGTGATGGGACCAGATGCCATGATCTGGGTTTTTTTAATGTTGAGTTTCAAGCCAGCTTTTGCACCCTCTCCTTTCACCCTCATCAAGAGGCTCTTTAGTTCCTCTTCACTTTCTGCCATTAGGGTGGTGTCGTCTGCATATCTGAGGTTGTTGATATTTCTCCCAGCAATCTTAACTCCGGCTTGTGATTCATCCAGCCCGGCATTTCTCATGATGTACTCTGCTTATAAGTTAAATAATGGATTATGGGAGAAAATAGATGCCAGATCTGGAAAATTGTGACTTTTCTGCTGATATTCTTCTAAAGTCCAGTATAATGAGGTCCCTCAGTAAATGGCAAAAAGAGCAGAGGATTAAAAAAAAAGTAGCTGCCATTTTGAAATTCCCAAAATGCTTTACAAGACAGGAAACTGATTCACTTTTCACATAACAATCCTCTCTCACTATCAGTTAATGAAAATATGCCATTTACCAATAGCATATGAAGATTTGGTCTTGAGGATGATATTGTAGCTGCTGGTTGCGTGGGTTTTTGAGGCCCACAGCAAGGCTCTCCAAAAAACAGTTGTTGATGCTCACCAGGCTGGAAAAGTTTACAAAACCATTTCCAAACAGTTTGGACTCCAGCAGTCCACTGTCAGGCAGATTGTGAACAACTGGAGTGTGGTGACTGAAATGTGTGTTTGTGTGAGTGTTTGTATAATTTTTCAAGAACGGCTGTGTTTGCACACTCTGCTGCATTTTAGGATAGCCCTAGCTATGATCATGCTGCTATAAAAAGACAGGAAGCACAAGCACTTCGTGGATCCTGTTCCACTGCATTAGCTTTTGCATCTTCCAGTCTTCTAGGTAGAGAGATTAATATGATTAATTTTTGATATGTGGAGAAGAAGTAAACAGAATATGACAGTGGCAAAATACAGAGCATGGGAAAATAATACAACCTGTTCTCATCCAGCAGCTTAACCTCCTCTTTCTGAATAACATAGATTCAAGAAATCAAAGACAATTATTGTTGAATGTATTGCTCAAATGATTGATTTGTTGCTTGATTGATCGATTTTCCTAGCATTAGACAGATCAATTTTATTTTAGGACTTATGTTTATGTATATGCATACATCTTAGGAATTTAGTGCTGTTTCCCTCCACCTGCAAGAAGCAAATCTTGCTTCCATAAGGGCTAATTTTAATAAGTTTTTATTCTTAAAAGCTTATTTCAAAAGGCTGGCTATTATTGTCTGACGTATTGAAAGACTTGCCTGTATTCTTGACAGAGAAAGAGAAAAGTTTTTTAGAGGTAAAGTATGCTTCTTGAGTGTTGTTTACAAAGGATGGGTAAAGCAGCTTCCAGAAGCAATAGCTGTTAGAGTGTGCAGAGTAAGCTCTCTATGCCTAAATTCATCAGAAGCAACTAATACAAAGCTCTAAAATATTCATGCTTCAGCTCTAACTTGAGCTGAGTACCATTGTCCAAGCATGATTATGGATAAAGATTTAAAGGAATCAAAAAGGCTCAAATGGAAGTAAAACACAAATTCTCTTCAATTTTTTTCTTCCCTTCATAATAAATGTTTTCCAGACTCATGTAGTCTGTTATCTGGCATTCCTTTGCCCACTACCCAAATGTAACTTTATGCTCACATGCCCTCCAGTGATAATGATCTATTTTCAACAACTGGTGGATAATGGCAATTAAAATACACATAATAACTATGCCTTCTATACATTATTTATTTATTTATTTAACTTATATGACCGCCCATCTCCCCCAACGGGGAACTCTGGGCGGTTTAATATACATACATACATACATACGTGTGTCTGTGTATGTGTGTATAAACAACATCTATGTAACATATTGTGTACTTTGCCCCTGGCATTGTGTATCTAGTGTATCAATCCCACAAGCATCCACATGTGCAACAGGAACTTCTGCAGAAATTGTCAGTGTTCTAGATAATGTAGAGGCCTCCTCCCTACAGACATTCATGTGTACAAGCAGACATCCACAGGATTACCTATGCCAGGTGGCAATATCAGCAAAGAATTATGTGGCTGTCAGCTTGGGTGTTGCATTTACCAGGAAGTTGAACCCCAAGTTTAAATCTAGTACCAATGCCAATAGAGTGGTACCACCAATTAAGATGCTGTCCTTAATAAAAATGGCACATACAACATTCATGTAACCTTATAATAATGTCATTTCTTGTTTATTTCCTTTTATTCTTTGAGTATTCTGAAACATTTATTTTGATTTTGTCTGTTAATAATAGGACTGAGAAACACAAAAGGTCTATTGTCAGGTTTCGGCTGCACCAGGAGAAAGTTTGTCTAGAGGCAAATATTGATATAAAAAAAGACAGACATTAAAATCTTTCATGGACTGGATTTTAGGAATATGTACAGAAAAACTGTAAAGCAGATGGCCTATATTCTGTCATTATAATAGACTGTTTAATACAGTTGGTACATAGAAATGCAGCAATACAGAGGCAAAACCATCTTAAGTTCAAATCTTGCATTATATACCTTTCAACAGACAGACCACATTCATATCTAATACCCATATCTTTACCCAGGAACCCTTCTTTATGTCATGTGTGTAATATGCAGTGTGCAAATGCATATAATTTATTCATGGTTTATTTGGACATCCCTTCCCAAAGAAAACAGAATTGAATAGCTTCATATTAAGTATCATTCAAAAAATATAGCTCATTGCATCTAAACAAACCAAAATCAGTATTCCATGGTTTATTTGAATAACCGTGTTCTTTTCCCAGGTTGTTTAGCATTTCATGTAAAGAGAGGAATAGGGTGAAATGAACAGGTTATGTCCACCAGAAGGCTGCTTCTTCATGGTGTAGTATATTAAGCTATGGTTTCTGGCAGACTTACAATAGATATGAGCATGGCCATTGAGCATGACACTGTACTAATGCTGGGCCTCTGAAAAGTTATCTGGTATTCTTCTGACCTACATAGTGGTAGTTTTGGTTTTTCATTTCTGCCTCAGGTTATAGCAGCTTTTCTAGCTGCCAACAAAACAGCTGTCAGTTAGAAGCACTGTGATATATGAATTGTATGCCCCTTAAGCTGTCATGTCTTGTTCATGAAGAAGAACATATATCAGCTTTTCAACAATGAAATAATTCTTTTTAATAAGAATTTTATTAAGTTTCAAGCAAAGATAAAAGCTACAGAAAAACAAAAAACTACAAAGAAAAGAAACTAAAAAAGTGTAAAAACACAAGAGAAAATTTTCAAAATTACAAAAAGAGATGACTTCTGACTTTTAACAGCAAGGATATACAACAATTTTCCCTAATCCTTACTCCATATTAAACCCAAATCACATTATTTCTATAAACCATTCCACTGTCACATTATAAAAATCACTAAATACAGTTGCTCCCTCCCCTTATATTAAAAGATCTCTCTCTCTCTCTCTCTCTCTCTCTCTCTCTCTCTCTCTCTCTCTCTCTCTCTCTCTGTGTGTGTGTGTGTGTATATGTATATGTATATGTATATGTATATGTATATGTATATGTATATGTATATGTATATGTATATCTTCTAATCAACTTTCCCCTAAAATAACATTTATTTAATTATTTCCTTCCTACTATTATTCTATATATTCCTGTCTACTATAATAAAGATCAAACTAAAAAACATATAAATTGTCTGCCATTATACTTGATAATACAACAATTTTAATAATTTTAATCATATTAAACCCAAAACCAAACATTTATTATTTTTATTATACCTTTATAATCTAAATCCAAATCATTAAAGATAAATGAAATCAGCCAAAACCTAAAAGCAGTCCAGATAAATATTTTAAAACCCTTATCCCACTTCAAAATAAACCAGAGCATTTACACATCCCCACAACAGGCACAGGGCTTTTTTCTTTAAAAAATCAAACAGCCCAACTGCCCCCCTCAAAAACTCCTCTTCAAGAGACCTCCTATACACAATAACCCGTTCTTTTCCATGGCGTTCCACCAGAAAATCAATTTCACTTTTCGCTTGCAACTCGATCTCTCCCTTTAATTTCTTCAACTTGTCTATCCGATCTTCATCCAGCATTTCAACAGAAGTCCCAATCTCACTCTTACAAGAAACATTTCTGTTGCTGTTAAATTCCTCAGTTTCCTCCACAACACCCCCAACCAGATGACACATTTTAGACCTCATATTTTCCACAATGTCCCGAATGCCTTGCATAAAAACTTGAGAGGAATCAGAAAAAATCTTTTTAATATCTCAGTGAAAGTCAGAGAAAGTCTGCTTAAACTCCTCCATGTCTCAAGCAGTAGATTATGGCACCCCCTAGGAGCTTAACCAGCGAAAGTCAAAGATAGGAAAGAATTCTGGAATGTGTTTACAAGTGAAAGTGAGATAACAGTTCCCCAGGGAAAGTAGAAGCAGAAAACTAAAAGTACAAAACAGCCGATTCAACGTGTAGGAAAATGCTAATATCTTCAAATTTAGTACAAAAATAATAACAGGGAGACAATTATTTACTCTTGATCTTCCTTAATATTTGGATGGAAAACAAAATCCAAGACTTAAAAAGAATTCTTTTAAAAAATTAATCCCAGAAATAATGACAAGCACCAAGAGAACCCGCTTCTCCTTGGTGTAGAAAGCCTCTCTTAGTGTACGCATACTTAAAAGAAATATAAATTGGGTGATTTAGAAATGGGGTGGCCGGTCTTAGTGTCTCTGTAAGGCTACAGCGTGGCTTGGAAATGGTGACGTCCCAGCCTCCTGGCTAGCTCTTACCAGTCGAACGCGAACGCTGTTTGCGATATTCTGGCTGCAAGCAGCCGTCCGGAGGACAGATGGGGTGATTCCAGGTGTTTTCCTTATCCGGAAAAACACTCCAGGGCTTCAGGAAAAACCTGCCTGAGCCCGAAAAAAAATGCCGCATTGTCAGTTCTGCTCACTGAGCCCATGAGCACAGCTGTTCAGTCTGCAATGTCCCCACCAGAAGTCAACAATGAAATTATTCTCCAATGGCTAACAACAGCTAAGTCCAGGGCTTTTTTGAATGAAAAAGGAGATCTTGCCCCAACTGCTAAATTGACTTGTGGGCAAACTCTAGTGCATTTTTTTATTAGTACCTAAAATAGGATACCGAGGCAATTATAGAAATTGATTAGGAAGGGGATCCATTCATTTTTTTCTGACAGTGTACATTCTGAAATTGGAGCACTGGTGATTTATTACAGATTTCAGTTCCTTAATATGTTTGCATTTTTTCTCCCCTTAGTATTACTACACATATAACTATAAACTTTAAAAAAATGGTCTGATATGACTGCACCTATGATTCCATCAAACAATTTTTGTGCAATGTTTACCTAGCAAACATATGTGCTCCTGTGCATTGAGAAAATATATCTCAAGGAGAAACTAGACATAATTATATTTACTGCCATGTCAAGATCTTACACATACAGTATATTGACAACTTTGTCATGTTATTTTATATATGTTTTGGTTTTTTAAAAAGATGCATGTAGGCATCCAGAAACATTGCACAGGAAATATTGAATATGTTTAATCTTGCCAACATTTTTTTTTGACAACTCTCAATGTTGCTACTTATGCAGGAAACAAAGTTGAGACAATGCTGCTCCTCACCGTGAGCTCAGTTTGAATTCAGATGGGATATTATCTAAATAATCCTTTTGAAATAACTTTTTGGACAGGTAGTCATTGAAAGACTAATAACAAAAGAATGTAACAAATGTCTCCTTCCTTCCTTCCTTCCTTCCTTCCTTCCTTCCTTCCTTCCTTCCTTCCTTCCTTCCTTCCTTCCTTCCTTCCTTCCTTTCTTTCTTTCAACAGAAGAGAGAGAGAAAATTAAGAAACTATATAAAAAGAAAAAGAGAGAAAAAACAATTCAGTTACAACTAGATAAATTATATATATAAGGGCTTCTCGTGCATATATTTTTATTTATTTATTTATCAAATTTTGCCACCGTCCATCTCCCCCTGAAAGACCATCTCTATCTACAATAGAGCTAAAAAATTAAAATAGAATAAAACCACAATTAATACATAACATATAAATATAAATACAAAATATAAGTATAAGATAAAATATATAAAATAAAATATATGTTTGTGCGCGTGCGTGTATGTATGAAATTTTCAACGTAACAGTTTCAATTAAATATAAACCATATTTCACTGTAATTGTCCATGCAGAATCTATGTCTAAAGGCAACTTGTTCACAGGGTGCAAGTAACATCAGATGTTCAATTCACTGGGTAATTGGGGCCATAAATTAGTCTTTCCAATGTGGAAGAACTAAACTCTTGGTGATAATAAGGGCCTGGAGAATCTATTTCTGTTGTTCAGCTGTCAATATCTAACACAATGTCTTGTAATATATAAAAGATGCTACAATATTATTTTCTTCCCAGGACATCAATATACTGTAGATGCCAAGTGCGTTTCCCTGGAAGATGATTCTATCAGGAGAGTAACCCATGTTCCCATTTGCCTCACTTCAGATCTATTGAGGGCATAGGGAATATCCTTGAAGGACAGTGGGAAGATCTGTTACCAAGGCAACAATCAGACAAGCATAGCTGAAGTCCATTCCAAGAAACTAATTTGAGAAAATGCCTCAGACAGATCCCTCCCTAATTCACATGAAGATAAAGTGAGGAGAGAAGCACATTCAGACTTGCAAGATTCTGTTACCATGGCTTTTACAATAAAAGTAGTCCTGATCTATATGGCATTGATTTCTGAGTCTGGTCCACCTTGTATAGCTGACAAAATCCTACCAACAGGATCAATGGAAGCTGTCTAAAAACAGTGGAAGTTGTCTAAAGTAATTTAACTAAATTATGCAGATTTTAGACAGCTCAGGTCTCAAACAGTGTAGAGCATTAAAGATAACTATCAAACCTGACCCATGATTGAAAACTCACCAGTTTATTAACCATATGAAAGATCCATTCTGAATAGGAACAGTCTAATAGATTTTTTTATTTTTATTTTATTTTTTATCCCGCCTTTATTATTTTTACAAATAACTCAGGGTGGGGAACATACCTAATACTCTTTCCTCCTCCTATTTTCCCCACAACAACAACCCTGTGAGTTGAATCCATTGAATACAAAAAAAACCCCAATACTGAAAACAAAAGTTAAGCATTTGGTAGGGATGTCAGTAGATCAACTTCTTGTGATAGGCAATTTTTTTTATGAGTATGTCACTGATTATATATTGTATTATATTAATTTTGATTTGTTAAGATTATAATGTTTGAAATCAAGATACAGTCTTGTAAATTAAGTTTGTGTGTTGTAGCACATATCATGACTGCATCTCTACGGAAATTTACTTTGGTGCAAAAGCACAGACAAAATGCATTGCCAGAGGACTTGAATGATACACTGACTCAATCTATGCACTGTTAATTGTAATCAAGTCTGCAATCCTGTATATGGCAGCAAATCCTGTTGAATTAATTGATATGTACTTTTTTTAATTTCATTTTTTTTTACTTTGTGGAACTCTTTTGACCATACAAAGTATTCAATCAGAATTAAAAGAAACATGTTCAAGGTATCCTTAAAAACTAGAGAGAACAAAAAAGAGCATACAGTAAATCTACTGGAAGAAAATTGTAAACATTTAGGTTTACAGCCAAGAGAGCCTGATTTTTTATATACATCAGACTTAATTATTTTAAAAGCAGACATCTGGAACTGTAGAGAATACAACATCTTCCAGACCAGTTAAATATCATTGTCCAGGTCAGCCACCTTCTGGGCATGTGCAGATATAGGATATATAACAACACTATTAATCATGTTGCTTTATTTTCCTGTGACATGTGTATGGGTATAAATAAATATTTTAATGCTGATCAAAACAAATGGTAGAGGTTAAAACACTTGGTATTAATTAGTTACTCCTGAGTAGAATTTGCTGTCAGATAGACCACTATTAACCATCTGGAATTCATTTGTTTCTCTCTTCTTTGGCTCCAGATGTAGTAGAGTCAATGCTCTTGAGCCCAGAATGCCAAAAGGGTGATATTCTTGTTTGTATAAAATAGCCTGGTGGAGAAGAGAGGGAGCGAAGGAAGAATTGCATTTGGTATCCTCTCAGATATTTTATCATACCCAGTTACTGTCTTTTGAGCAATTATAAGTTAATGGCGATGTGATCTCCAGCACTGATTGGATGATGAAGATGGCCAGACTAATAATGAGTATAGATGCATCTCAGTCAATTGTGACCCTAAACAATGACTAGGAAATTTGAAATCCCGATGGTTTAAGCAAAAAAACAAAAACAAAAACCAAACCTTAATAATGGGCATCTTTGAGGAGAAGGGAAGGTGGGGGGGGGTAGGAGACAAATGTTGAAATGTGTATGATAACATCTTCAAAGAAATGCCACAACTTTCATACTTTTCACACAAGTTGGGACCAAGTATACTGGCATTTGTGTGATTATATCACCACACATGTGTCAACATTATGGCATCATTATGGATTCCTGTGGATGTCACTGAATGTGTACAATGAGGAAGCAATGTGGGCAAGTGTCAAAATGTTTGTCATGTTATCATTTGACAAATTTAGTGAATCATGCAATTTAGGTCAACAAATTACCTAAATTGCATAATTGGTACATTGACATGATATTATTGTGTTGTATACTTAAAGCCTATGGTTTCAACATTTTTTATAAACATGGAGTGATTCCTATATGGTCATGAAGTAAGGCAGCTTTTATAATTTCAGGACTGAGCCTGTTCGTATAGGATTCCTTTAGAGAAATTCTGAATATTTAGTTCTCCAGAAGAGAGGGGATTTTTTAAAAAAAGCACCAGGGTGCATTGCAATGTGTGGGCTTAGTTAAAAAGGAATGATGAAATCCAAACCAGTAAAGTTTCTATACACCACATACACAAACACACACACACACACACACATGCAGACATTGAGAATCTATTTTTCTGTAGAAGAATTTCACAGAGTTCAACTCTTCAATCATTATGTACTTACTACACACATACAGTAGATGTTGGGGTCAAACAGGGGACAAGTGGTTAAATATACCTCCTCACATAATGATGTAATTATAATGACTTACTGTACATGCCTATGTCAGACATTGGGATGTCATTATCCACATGCCATCATTTTTCCATCGTCATGGCTTGCTGTGGACACTGATGACTCCACAATATGCTGTTATTGGAATTTTTGTTTCTCCATGCTGATATTCATGCTGTTATGTTACACCATGGAAGTCCTGGGACTGAAGGCATTAATGGCATTTATTTATTTATTTATTTATTTATTTATTTATTTATTTAATATTTCAAATTTTGTCACTGCCCATCTCCCTCAAAAGAGGAAGCAGAGCAGCAAAACTGATGTCTCTCATCAATCTATCAAGATGCACAATATTAAAGCTAGCCCACTTATTTCACATGACACAGAAAATCACACAGTTAATTCCCTCCCTCCATATTAGTAAAAAAGCAGTAATTATAAATTAAAGAATTAAGAATTTGCTGCCCTTTCATCACCTCTATAAGGTACCATCTGTGGCATTAGACTCTATCTAATAATAGAACTGGCTCTATCTACACAGTTTATTCAAAATTCTGAAGGCTGTCTTCTCTTCAAAACTACTGGAATTATTGGGAAGACATTAATTGTCCTGTTTTCCTCAAGACCAGCATCCTGTGCATTATGGCATAGCTGCTACTTCATGAACTTCAATATGCCAATCTATTTGCTAAAATTCCTTTTATAGATCTTTGATGTTGACATTTACATTATTATAGTAATGTGATCTCATTCACAAGCATTACAGCCAATGCTAAGCTTAGGCAAATACCAGGAGATAAAAAACCCTTCATAATAATTTTATTAGAGGCTAAAAGATAAATTCCCCACTGACATAACTCCACTGAAATTAATGGAATGCCACCAGCAGAAAATCTGGCTCCAAATTGCTAATAAATTAGAGGAAATATAAAATGCCTCGCTACAAAGTGACATAAACAAGAGGACTTGGCAGACAGTTCACAGTTATGGCACCTTTCCATGTTCCACTGGATGCTGATTTTCCAGTTGTCTTGTTCAAATACTTATAAAATGCTAATGTTCACGGTTCTCAATTATTTGTATACTCTGGGATCACTACACAAAATGCAGAGTTATGATTTATATCATAGTTAGTATTTTATTACAATTAAAGCACATTAGGGCTGATCACTGTATCTAGAAAGACAGAAATATTGCTACATAATCATTACCATAAAAATCTTGTGATTAACACTGCAAACCTACACATTTAACACCAGAACCAATGGGGAAGAAGCTGTTGAAGGTAGGACTTGCTTTGCCAGCTCTCTTTGAAGGGCCAGGTATTGATCGATTGATTCCATTTATAAGTCACCTCAACTGTCCAAGTGACTCTAGGCAATGTACACTAAAAACAATAGCAAAAACAAAAAAAACAGTAATGGCAAAAAAAAACCCCATTATTATATTAGGGGGGTAAATGCCATAGAGAACTGAGAATAAAATACACACAATCAGTGTGGGATTACAAATTCCAGGGGCTGCTAAAATAGCTATATTTTAAAGGCTTTCTTAAATTACAGCAAACTTGGACCTGTGTGGTCTTTGAGGGGGCAATACTATTTGGCAGGGCAGGGGTGGCCACCAAAAGACATGCTTCTAAGAATCTGCAAGATAACGTTATATAGAGCATGCCCATTCTACTAGAAGGGAATTGTAACTGGAAAAAATGTGATCCTGCTGAAAACTGGGCCCTGAGCCATGAGGACTTTATAGATGGCAACCAGTATGTTAAATTTCAAGCAGAAGCCAGCTGAGAACCAATGACACCTGGTTATACCCATACATGTCACCACATTCTGTTCTAGTTGTAGTTTCCAAATGGCCTTCAAGGGGAATCCCATTTAGAGCACACTGAACAATCCAATTCTAAGGCATGGGTAACCCTAAGTAGAGCCTCTCAATCCAGGAAAAGGGTATAATTGGCATACAAGATGGATCTGAGCAAAGGCTCTCTGAGTATGGTTGCAGAAGGACTCCCAAATTACACATGGGTTCCGTCTGGAGTAGTGCAACCCCATCAAGAACTAAAGTTGGAAGGTCCCTAGAAACAGAGGATCCACTCAGGCTTGCTGAGACAGAGCTTGAGCCTGTTCTTCCTGATCTAGACCCTAACATCCTCCATACAGAGTGTGCCCCTGACCATGCTATTGCAGCCCTTAGGAGAGATTTAAAAAAAAAGTGACATCCAGCCACAAAAGGAATGCCTAGGAGAATGAAGTTGATCACCCACTGGGGTCTGATGTGGTTGGTTCTTTCCCTCTTGCAAGGGCAGATGTTATTGTTATTGGGTTTGGGTTTTTTTTACATGAGAGGCAATTGTTTATGTTTTATGGTTGCATATTGTTTTAATCCTATTACTGGAATTAGAATATAATCTGCTCCAAATTAACTGCAATTGGAGTACCATATCAATCTAGCAAAATAAATAAAATAAAATAATAATCAATACATAACTGCCTGCTCTTTCTGTCATTTCCTAGCAACTGTAATTCAGAGGTAAACTGTTGCTACGTTGAAGATATAATATACTTCCTTGCATTTCTTTATGCACAATTTAACCAGACTATCTATCTATTTTTTAAAATTATTCTTATATACAGTACTGCTGAATCTAGTCGATTCAAAGTGATTTAGAATGCAAGAGCTAGTAAGTCATGTATATATAACTGTGTATTTGTATTTTTAAGGGTGATGCTGGGGAATCCTTCATCAATGCTGTAAAGAAAAAAACAGACTCTTCAATAATTTTTAAATGTTTACTTAAAATTTGTTTGCTTAATAATTTATTTTGGACTTCATTAGGCACCTAAATTTTAACAGCCAGAATTTTCCATTCCAGTGGTCCCAGAGAAGTTCTGGTGAATTCCAGTTCCCTGGGATCTTTGTCTTGGGAAGTTTCTGCTGGCAACAGTTTAGGACTCAGTATTGTAAATGGTACTTTTCTCCACTGCTAATTTTGGGGATATATGTATGGGGAATAGGAAAAGAGTAGAGGAAGTTCAGAATCGGGCACATTTATTTGCAAACCTAGCCAAAATAGCAGATAGCAAAAAACTTAAGAGATTTTATTCCTTTTATTTTTTGAAGAACTCTATATGCGGAAGTGTATGCTTTTCTTTTCTTTTTTTAATATATTTTATTGAATTTTAAATATACATAGATAAAAGGTTGAAAAGGAAAAAGAAATAGAAATACAAATCAAAGAAAGAAAGAAAGAAAAAAGTGTAGTAAAGTAACTAGAAAAAGAGAAAGATGAAACATAGAAATTAGAACTTCCGATTTATCTCTGGTCATAGTGATTTAAAAAATAGTCTCTTACATGCTAGGTCTATATATAACATTGTAGAGCATTTCCTGTCTAATATATCAATTTATGTATATTTTAATCTTCAAAACCCCATATAAGCTTTACCCCTCCTGCATTTTGTAAATAGTCCATTAATGGTTTCCACTCTTTAAGAAAATAATAATTTGTATTTTCTTTTAATAAACATGTCAATTTATCGTTTTCTGCCATTTCCATTACTTTTAACATCCAGTCCTGTATTGTAGGTATAGTCTGGTTTTTCCAATTTTGTGCATATATAAGTCTTGCTGCTGTAACCATATATTGCATAATTCTTGTAAATTTCTTTCCTATTTGTTCTTCTGTTATTCCCAATAAAAATAATTCTGGTTTATATGGAACTTGAATTTGTAAAATATTTTGCATCAATGAATGTATCTGAGTCCAAAATTTCTTAGCAATCTCACAAGTCCACCACATATGATAAAATGACCCCTCTTTTTTTTACATTTCCAACATAAGTTGGATACATTCCCATACATTTTAGCTAACTTTTGTGGGGTCATATACCATCTGTACATCATTTTGTAGAAATTTTCCTTCAAATTATAACACAGAGTAAATTTTAATCCTTTAGTCCACATATCTTCCCATTGTTGCATTTGAATATTATGACCAATATTTTTTGCCCATTTAATCATACAATCTTTAATTTGTTCCTCTACCATTTCACCTTTTAACAATAATTTATACATTTTGGCAATTAAATGGTCATCTGTCTCACATAGTTGTATGTCAAATTCCGATTTATTTTGTTCAAATTCAAAGTCTTTTTTGTCTGATTTAATTTTTTCTACAAGTTGCATATATGAAAGCCATTGGAAAGTATATCCTTCAGAGGCCAATTCTTCTTTTGATTTAGTTTTATATTGTCCTTGTTCTTTTTTTAAAAGATCTTTGTAAGTCAACCATTTATCTTTAACTCTTACTTCTGTTCTATAAAATGCTTCTTGTGTAGAAATCCATAAAGGTCTTTTGTAACATAAAAGTTACAAAATTTATTTTATATAATTTATATTTATTCCAAATTCTTAATAAAGATATTCTAATATAATGATTTTTAAAATCCACATTAACTTTCACTTTGTCGTACCACAAATATCCATGCCATCCGTATCTTAATTCATGTCCCTCCAAATTCAATAATTTTTCATTTTTCAAAACTATCCATTCTTTTATCCATACTAAACAGCAAGCAGCATAATATAATTTCAGATCCGGTAAACCCAGTCCACCTCTTTCCTTTGAATCTTGCAAAACTTTATATTTTATCCTTGGTTTTTTCCCTTGCCAAGTAAACTTAGAAATATCTCACTGCCATTGTTTGAAAGGTTCTTCTGATGCCAATATAGGTAGTGTTTGAAAAAGATATAAAATTCTTGGCAAAACATTCATTTTGATTGCTGAAATTCTACCTAATAATGATAATTGCCGTTTTTCCCAATGTTCCAAATCTTTCTTAATATCCATCCAAAGTGGAATATAGTTATTCTTGAACAATTTAACATTTTTAGTTGTTAAGTATACTCCCAAATATTTTACTTTTTCTTCCATTGAATATCCTGTTATTTCTTTCAATTTCTCTTGTTGGTGGTAATCCATATTTTTAGTCAAAACTTTTGTCTTCTGTAAATTCACTTTAAACCCTGCTAGCGACCCAAAGTCTTTTAATTTCTGTATTAATATTTCAATTCCTTCTAGTGGATTTTCCAAGGTAATGACTAGGTCGTCAGCAAAGGCTCTTAGTTTATAATCTTCTTTTTTAACTTTGATACCATGGATACCATCATCCTGTCTAATATCTCTAAGTAAAACCTCTAATACCAGTATAAACAAAAGTTGAGATAATGGACAGCCTTGTCTAGTACCTTTTTGGATTTCACATGGCTTACTAAATTCTCCATTAACAATTATTTTGGCAAATTGTGGAGTATATATTGATTTAATCCATTTTATAAAATTTCCTCCAAAATTCATATTTTCCAGTACTTTAAACATAAAAAGCCAATTTAAGTTGTCAAAAGCTTTTTCCGCATCAATAAATATCAATGCAGCTTGTTTATCATAGTGTTGTTCCAAATATTCAATTACATCTAATATATTTCGAACATTGTCTCGTATTTGCCTCTTGGGTAGAAAACCAGCTTGGTCTTGATGAATAAAATCCTTAAGTATATTCTTCATTCTTTCTGCTAATATCGTTGTGAATATCTTATAATCATTATTCAATAGAGATATTGGTCTGTAATTTTTAGTTAATGTTAAATCCTGTTGTTCTTTTGGGATCAAAGTTATGTGTGCTTCTTTCCAGGTTTCAGGCATAGTTCCTGTTTCCAAAATAGAATTCATAGTCTTCTGCAAAGGTAGACATAAATCCTCTTCAAAACATTTATAATAGGCTGCTGACAATCCATCTGGTCCAGGAGCTTTTCCACTACTAATTTTCTTAAAAGCTTTTGTCAATTCTTCTTTTGTTATAACATTGTTTAATGTCAATCTTTGTTGGTCATTAAGAACAGTTAATTTTTGTTTGTTCAAATATTCTTCAATCTCATCCAAGTTGACATCTTGTTTTTTATATAATTTAGAATAATAGTCATGAAAGGCTTTTTGAATATCGATATTATTCACCAAAATTTTTCCTTCATGTTGAATATTAGTAATCAAATTCTTTTGTCTTTGTTTCCTCAATTTATAAGCCAGCCATCTACCTGGTTTATTTGCATGTTCAAAATATTTTTGTTTTGTAAATTTCATTTGAGTCTCTATCTCTTGAGTTAATATCATTGATATTTGCTTTTGTAAGAATTTAATTTGAGTGAGCAAAGTGTCATCCATTGGTTTATCTCTCAAATCTAACTCTTTATTTTTAATTTCATCTAAAATCAATTGAATTCTTTTTTGTTTTTTCTTCCTCATTTGAGCATTGTATTGAATAAAATAACCCCTCATATATGCTTTGCTGGCTTCCCATACAGTTTGAATATTAGTCCCTTTGTTCAAATTAAATTGAAAATATTCTCTTAATTTTTTTTTGCATACATCAACTACATCATTATTCCGTAGTAGCGACTCATTCAATCTCCATCTAAATACATTCCGTTTCCCTTTAAGAGTCAACATTACTGGATTATGATCTGATAAAGTCTTAGGTAATATATCAACTTTGTTAATATCCATCATCAAATTTTTAGATATCAAGATCATATCTATTCTAGAATGTGATTTAAATCTCTCTGAATAATATGTAAATTCTCTGGAAGTCCCATTCATACATCTCCAAATGTCTTGTAAATCCAACATCTCTTTCAAGTCGAAAAATGTTTCTGGCAATTTTCCCTGTGTTTGCTTCACTTCTTTTTGTGACTGTCTATCCAGTCTGGGGTAAATTACCCCATTCTAATCCCCCATGAAACACCAATTGTCATACGTTAAGTCCAAAAGTTTATCCATCAGGTTTTTATAAAATACTCCTTTATCCATATGCGGTGCATAAAGTCCAACTATCAGTGTTTTCGTTCCTTGTATGTTAGTTTCTACTACAATGTATCGACCCTCTTCATCAGCTAATATCAATTTTGGGTTTAACTTTGTTTGTACATATAAGACTACCCCTTTAGTTTTTTTATATCCAGCCGAAATAAATTCTTCTCCAAGCTGTTTTTGAATCAAATATTTAGTATCTTTTTTTACAAATATGAGTCTCTTGTAAACAACTTATGTCCAATTTCTGTTTTTTCAAAAAATGAAATATCTTTCTTCTTTTCTGTGGAGCATTAGCTCCATTAAAGTTCCATGTCAGATATTTAAGTTCCATTGGTGTTTTATTCTTTAAAATCCCTTTGTTAAGTCCACACCTGTAGCTCCTTTCTCAGATAGATCTTCAGTCTTCTCTTTGTCTTTCGATGTTTCTCCTCCTTTTGTCAATTCTCCTTCTGGTAAACCATTTCTTTCTTGTGTTTCTCTAAAAAAGCTTTTGCTTTTAAAATGGAAGTTATTTTGAATCTCTGTCCTTTGAACTCAAACGATACGCCTTCCAATTTTTCCCATCTGAATGAAATACTATGTTGCCTTAATTTGTCTGTAAGGAAAGAATAGTCTTTTCTTTTCCTTAATATTCTCAAGGGAATTTCTTTTAATAGAATTATTTCCTTCCCTTCTATGTTTAATCTAGTATTATAATGTTTCCTTAAGATTTGCTCTTTTGTCACTTTTCTTACAAAATATATCAATATGTCTCTAGGGACTTTTCTTTCCTTAGCGTAACATGAGTTTACTCTGAATATCTTGTCTATCTCCAAATCTAAATCTTGTTCTCTTGTCTCCAGAAATTTAGCCAATTCAAAAATCATTCTTTCTCTCACATTTTCATCTACTTGTTCTGGAACTGCTCTAAATCTCAAGATGTGCTCTTTCTCTCTCATTTCTGCTAAAGCTGTGATATCTAGATTATGTTCAATCTCTTTAATAGCATATTCTGATTTATCTTCTAATTTTTGCATCTGGCTTTGCGTATCTTTAAGTTCTCCTGACAGAGAATTGACCACTTCCTTGACTGTTTGAATTTCTTTTTTAAGGTCTTGTTTAATCTCTCGGGTTATTTCTTTCTTCATATCATCCATTTTTTTGTCTAATGCTGTAATCTGATCTTCCATCTGCTTCGTGGAGTCATCCATTTTCTTATTTATTGCTGTATTCTGATCATCCATTTTCTTATTTAGTGCTGCAACAGCTTCTAATATCTTTTTCATTTCTGGTAATAAAGTTTCTGAGGCAGGTGTAGCAGGTGTAGCAGAATCAATAGGTGATCCTCCAGTCTCCTTCTTCTTCTCCTTCTCCGCCCGTCTCGTTCCCAAAGACGCCATAGCCCTTCCTTCTTGGTAAAGTCAATTAACTTTCCTTCCCACTTTTTAACAGTCTTTGACAGGAAAGAAAAAACCACTTCTAGCAATTATTTAACAAGTCCAGAGATAAATCTTAGCGCTTAATTAGGCAATTAACATTTAAAAGAAAACTAAATAGTGCAACTAAAAGGTCGAGTAGAGAGCTACTTAACTTTCCAGCTTCGCGGTTTTCAAAGAGCTTGTTGATAATGCCCAGCCACCTTTCGCCGCTCAATCTGCATTTTCCCGCAGTGGAAACGGGGATCTGCAGAGAGCAGCAAAATCCGGCAGCCCTTGTGGTAAATCTCTTGCTCCCCCTTTCTCCAAGGGTGATTTTCCGGCGATTCTCTTCCTTGTTAATCGCCGCTATTTGGAAACCGTGGAAACGAAGCACGGAGCCTCATTTCAGTGCTCTGCTCAGCTCGACACCCGGAAGCCTGAAGGGAAGTGTATGCTTTTCTGTTTCCTCTTACCTTTATTTCTTAAATTCTTCCTCACTATATTTGATGTGCAAATCACCTTGAAATTTAAATTGCTCTTACACAGGTAGTAGTAGTAGTTTATTAATTGATTAGTCCTGTGACCTTATCAATAAAATAAAATGAAATAAATGCAGTACAGAGATAAAAATACAATAATAAAATACATATGTAATAGTACATGGAGTCAGTAATCAAATAAATGAATCTCCCTTACAGGATACCCCAATTTGTTCAATGTATTGCATTCTAATGACCCTTAGTTATAAACTTAGCAGTCCTAGGTACAATATGCACATTTGAGCCCAGGAGGAAATAAGACAGTCTGTGGTTTGGATCCCAGTGTGCTGTTCTTTCTGATAAGGATGATAAATATTTAAGCTTAATGGTTGCATATAATTGGCAATTGAACAAAATATGAAAAATATTTTCAATGGCTGGAGAACCGCATATGCAGGTTCTCTCATGATATGGCAAATGGTGGAAGCGCCCATATTTGGCCATGGAATCCAGCAACTCAAATCTAGCTCTAGAATAGGCCCTTCTTAACATTTGTGGGATACTCATTGATAGATATTTTTTGGGTTGAAATATAATTTTATTCTTAGCCAACCATCTTAAAGATCTATTTTTAGTTAATAATTCCATGTCAGTTTGTGCACTAATATCCAGGACTCGCTGTTTAAAAATTTCCCTTGCCTGGGAGACAGTTGAAAGCAAATACTGAATAGAAAACCCATGTCTTAAAATAACTTCAAAAAGTTGGCTGATCCAGGAATTGGGCTGTGCCATGTTTATCTGTTCCGTTAAGCATATTTTGGGAAGTCTATCAGAATCCATTTGTTGGATCCTCAGCCAATATGTAAAACGTTTAATAATTGAATGACTATGTAAGGAATGGATACCTAATTCTGCTCTGACTGCAGGGGCAGATGTATTTTTATCAGTTCCCAATATGGATCTTAAAAAGTGAGTTTGAATTTGTTCAAGTGGGGTAGCTTTATATAAACCCCATAATTCTGCACCATAGGTCAGCATTGGAACTATTTTGGCCCTAAACACTTTCGATATAGGAGTCAGAGTGCCTGGATAATTGTAGTTAAATAATTTATATAATCTTTTAGTACTTGCCGCTGCCCTTTCCGAGCTTCTTTTAAAGTGATTTAACCACAATCCTGAGCTTGTAAAAACCACTCCTAGATAGTTAAAAAAATTAACTTGTTCAATAGACTCCCCATTTATCTGCCAGTTATATTTCATACTTTTTCTGCTGAAAACCATCACTTTGGATTTACTTTTATTGATGTTTAAACAATTGAGAGCACAGTAAGTATTCAATTTTTTCAGCAGTCTTCTCAGGCCTATTTGGGAATGTGCCATTAGAACCATGTCATTAGACAGTCCCCCTCGCTCCTGGACTTCGGGAAAAAACTCAAAACCTGGCTTTGTCAGTATGCTTGGAGCGGGAAGGAGAATGTATATACCTGGAGATGGCTAGCACCTTAGATTAGCCCTGGAGTGCCCTTTTTACAAACTTAAGAAGATTCTGCAATTGGATTTTATTATATTCATTATATTCTAAACTGTTATTTACTGTGTATTTTAATCTATTTATAATTGTATATTAATGATTTTAATTTTGTTGTAAACCGCCCAGAGTCCTCCTTGGGGGAGTTGGGCGGTGATAAATTTGATAGATAAATAAATAAATAAATAAATAAAGTAAAGTATTAATAAATTTATCAAGGATCTTTGGCATATGAGTGTTTACATCACACAGGAATCCTGGAAGATCATTAACATACAGGTTAAAAAGCATTGGGGCTAATATACAACCCGGTCTAACGCCATTGAAGGTGGGTATACTCTTATCTGTAGCTTGAATCATGTCAACTGGATTTCTATTTTCTCAGTGGAAACGTTTCGCTCCTTATCCAAGGAGCTTCTTCAGTTTGAGCAAAGTTAGTAAGGGAATCCTAAATATGTTTCTAGGTAGCTGTGTGACCTTACACCTGGGGCTAGGTCATGGTTATATTGAGATGTTATTTTAAGTCCTTTTATCATCTAAAGGAGGATCGTTAAGATCACCATGCTGCTGTTGAGCTTGTGAAATGGTCTTAATCTTCCTAGGCACAGAAGACAAAGCAGGGAGGAAGATGGGGGAAAGATTATGCCTGAGGCCCCCACCTCTATTCAAGGAAGGATTTTCCAAGTTGGCATAAATGGATTCCTTGACCCCTCTCTCAAACCACCTATCTTCTCTGTCTAAAATGTGAACATTAATGTCCTCAAATGAGTGTCCTTTTTCCTTTAGATGAAGATAAACTGCTGACTCTGGTCCTGTGGTGTTACTTCTCCTGTGTTGGGCCATCCTCCTGTACAAAAGTTGTTTGGTTTCTCCAATGTAGAGTTCAGAGCACTCCTCACTGCACTGGATTGCATAAACTACATTGCTTTTCTTGTGTTTTGGAGTTTGATCTTTGGGGTGTACAAGCCTCTGTCTCAGTGTGTTGGTGGGTTTGAAATACACAGGTATGTGGTGTTTGCCAAATATCCGTTTTATCTTTTCAGACACGCCAGCCATGTAGGGAATGACCAGGTTCTTTCGTTTACTCTGAGTCTCAGCCCTATCTGTCGCTGTTTTAGGTCTGGTAGACTTAGATTTAGTGAAGGCCCAATTTGGATATCCACAGGCCTTCAGAGCTGTTCTCAGGTGCTGATTTTCATTCTTTTTGGAATCCATGGAGGTGGGGATGGTTTCTGCTCTGTGTGACAATGTCCTGATGACTCCTAGTTTGTGCTGCAGTGGATGGTGGGAGTCAAACATCAGATATTGATCTGTGTGTGTGGGTTTCCTGTAGATCCCTATTTCTAGCTTGCCACCGGTCCCAATGAGGACTTCACAGTCTAGGAATGCTGGTCTGTTGTCCTTGGTGTCTTCTCTGGTGAAGCTAATGTTGGCATCTATAGTGTTTATATGGTCCGTGAAGGCCTGTACTTCCTGGGCCTTGATTTTGACCCAGGTGTCATCTTATATGACACCTTATATATGTATATGTATATATACATATATAAGTATATATATATAAGTATATATATTATATTTTTAATATATAATAATATATTATATATATAATATATAATATATAATATATATATAATATATTATATATATATATTATATTATTATTATATATTATATATATATTATATTATTATATATTATATTATATTATATAAATATTATATTATATATATTATATTATATATATAATATATAATAATAATATAATATATATATATGTATATATAATATATATATAATATATAATAATATATAATAAGTATATATATTATATAATTATATATATATAAGTATATATACTTATATGGGTATACTCATAGTTAGAGAGACATTTATACCTGTACAAAATTTCAGATAAGTGTTTGAATAAAGGACCTTAACCAAAAGTAAGAGTCTGGGTTCCATATTTAAACTGCCCAATTTCATCCACAGAATATTTCTATTTATCAAATCAAAAGCTGCACTAAGATCTATAAATGCGGTAAAAAATTTCTTGCCATTTGTTAATTGTTTTGATAAAAGATGATACAAAGTAAAACAATTGTCTATTGTGCTCTGGTCTAAAACCAGGTTGTTCCTCCACTAAAAGATTATTTTCCATAACCCAATCTTCTATTTTGCTCAACAGATGTTTTGCATACATTTAACCACAATTCCAATTAGGCTTATTGGTCTATAATTTTTTGGGTTATCTTTATCTCCTTTTTTATATAGGGGAACTATAATGGCAACTTCCCATCCAACTGGGATACAACCTGTATTATTTACAGTATATAAGTAAACAGCCCTGCTAATAGTGGGGCCCACCAATCAATATGAGTCTTAAAAAGTTCCAGAGGTAAAAAATCTTCTCCAGGCTCCTTATTAGATTTTAAAGATCGAATAATAACTTTGATTTCTGATACAGATACTGGAGGCCAGGGGGGAAGGTTTTCAAAAGGTAAAAAATCTGTACTTTGTTTATGCAAAAGGCCCTGATTAGGATTAGAAAATAATTTGGCATAATAATCCTCCCAAGATGAAGCTGGAATAGGAATATCGAAATGGAATTTACGTTCCTTCAACAAACCCGATACAGTGTTCCAAAAGAAGACTGAATTTGTCCCTTTTGCCCAAACTTCTGACCATAATTTAGTTCTAAAAGAGGCTTTCTTAAAGGCTATCAATTTCTTATAGTCACGCCTAATTTTTAGCATTTTAGCATGATTTTCTGTAGTAGGATATCCCAGGGCCGGACACATAGCTGCCCTCAAAAGTTTCTACTATGTAAACAGTCAGAATTGAACCAACTGGAGCTATTTTGCTGACAGGTTCTAATAGGAAGTTTGTTAGTTAAAAAGTTTCTTAGTGAATGAAACAAATCAGCATACTGAGTAAGGGTTTTGTCTGAACCTAGAGTAGAAGAAGAAATGGAATTTCTCCAAATCAGGGCCTATTCAGAATTTTTAAAAAATTGATAATGCCTTGGTATCAACCTTAGCCCATTTCAGTTTTCTATCCTGCCTCACTTCAAGATTAGCTAGTATCCTCTTGTCATGGGGCCTAAATAGCTTTGTATCTGATCTGCCTTGGAAAGAGGCTGTAATTGGTTGATGATCGCTATCTTCCCTCACAAGGGCTTGAATGTCTGAAAACAACTCAAACTTATCTCGAGAAACACATATGTAATCTAAGACACTGCTGGAGTTTCCTGCATGATATGTAAAAGGATATATAAAATCAGGTTCTTTACCACCTAAAATAAGGTTACATTTGTAAATCAAGGAGACCAGTTGAGAACCTGCAGTATTTCTTTTAGGGTCACTAAAAGGGCCAGGGAGGATCATTTATTAAATAATCCTCAGGTATAATACCCAAGTGAGCAAAATTTTGTAAAGAGGCCCACATCTGTTGATGGACTGGCCTCTTAATCCCTTAGAGGTCCTGTAAGACTGATGGACTAGCAGTTGATAAAAATTCAGCTATCTGGATTTCAATGAGGAAGACAGATTTCTCTTGAAAAATGAAGCTTCAAGGTTGTTTATTCTTTGGCTGATCTAAATCTCCATAGCATTTTGCAGATTTGCCAATGTTGATTCCAGGTACTTTTAGAGGTACCATTAAAAGTATAATTTTGCCTCTAAAGGATTCCAAAGACAAATTTTCTTTCGTAAAATGGAGTCGAAACCAGCCACTAAGTAAATGACATCTAAATTGCCATAATTAAAACCTATGTAAGAGTGAACACAAATTGAGCAATTTTAATTAGTGTTGAGCCAATGTAAATGGTACAAGCTTGCTTTGATTTAAACTTAGAGTTCAAAATGGGCACAAGGTTTTCCAATTTCTGGATTTCCAGACATTCAAAACCTGAGCTCATGAGACAGGAAGTGGGTTTCTGCCCCCCCCCCCCCAACACACACGTGGTACCAGTTTTCATGCAGAGATTGGCAACCCAAGCCTGCAGGAGCCTGGACATCCATTGCATTCTACAGTAAAGTCCATGGTACCCAACACGGATTTAAAATAAAAATATGTTTAAAGATACATTTTTAAAATGGCTCAAAGATGGTCAAATCTCATGAAATTATAGTTATCTCATTCAAGACTATGTATAAGAACAGGAACTTGTGGTAACATTGCTAAAATCTCACACATTTTTGGAAGGACATAGAAGTTATTGCATAAGACTGCAAAGCAAACCGCCCAGGGTCCCTCCTTGTGGGGGAGATTGGCAGGATATGAATGTAATAAATAAATAAAATAAATAAAAGCCACTTGGGGCCAGAAAATGTGGTTTTATCCAAATTTAGGGTCATTAGTTTCTAACAGAAAGGAAATAGACATGAAAGAATACAATCTGACAGATGTATGGAGTTCTTGCTTTTTTCCTACCCACAGAAGAACAAAGATTGGGGCATGACACTGGTTCTTGGAGAATAATCAGAAATATGAAGATGCTGTCCTCATGCATTGGCTTTTGGCCTTCATTCTCATTCCTTTTCTCCTACCTCCTGGGACATCCATCTATTCCTTTGGGGAAATGTAGCCTGAGATAGACTTCACATTAGATAGGAACAGTTCCATTAAACCCTAATCAGTTTTTTTTTTGGAAGTTTGCCCAGTTTTAGTTAAAGATATTCTAATTGCTATCTCTTCTGAGTTCAGGAAGGGATTTCTGAAATGGAGCGTTCACACATTTTCACTCTAATCTTGTTGCACTCTGTGCCTCTGTGTTTTCTTGCCATTTTCTCTGGTTTTGACTTTGCATTTCATTCTGTATTTTGTATTTCAAACTGAGTTACTGATTTTCCCCAGCTACACTAAGATTTCTTATATTTTTGCTATTATTTGAATAATTTGATTCTGTGTGCTTTATGCATATGAGCAAGAACACTTCTAATGGAAGAGATTGTTTTATGCGTGCTAATTGGATTCAAGTCACCCAAACATATCTTTGACCAATGTTTAAAGAGTCCTTATAGAATATGTATTAGGAGTAGTTTAAAATTTAAACCTTGCTCCCAAACATATCTAGCAACAAAATGGTCATAGACAATCAGAAATATGAAGATGCTGTCCTCATGCATTGGCTTTTGGCCTTCATTCTCATTCCTTTTCTCCTACCTCCTGGGACATCCATCTATTCCTTTGGGGAAATGTAGCCTGAGATAGACTTCACATTAGATAGGAACAGTTCCATTAAACCCTAATCAGTTTTTTTTTTTGGAAGTTTGCCCAGTTTTAGTTAAACTGACCGAACACAATCTAGAGCCGCAGTTAAGGCCTACCTTGTGGCGGTAAGAGCGGCAAAACGTGAATATTTCTCCACCCTTATTGCGTCCGCAGAATGCCGCCCGACGGCCCTCTTTAAAATTACAAGATCATTGTTGGGTCGGGAGCAGAGGGAGACCCACCTACAGGGCCGATCGGAAGAGTTTTCTGAGCATCTGCAGGATAAAATCGCTCAGATTCATTCAAAGTTGGACTCCAAGCGTGAGACAGGATCTGTGGAGATGCCAGGGGCTCGTACTTACCATGTTATCTGGGAACAGTTTGATCCTGTTGCACCTGAGGAAGTAGACAGGATCCTTCGGACTGTGAACACCACCACATGCCAGCTTGACCCTTGTCCCTCCTGGCTGGTGAAATCGGCCAGTCAGGTGACATGTGGATGGGTCCAGGCGATGATTAATTTGTCCTTGAGTGAGGGGGTGTCACTCCGAACAGTCACTCACGCCCTTGTCATATCCCGTATAGATTACTGTAATGCGCTCTACATGGGGCTACCCCTGAAGAGTATCCGGAAGCTTCAGCTGGTGCAAAATGCCGCGGCGCGAGCAGTTATGGGTGCCATGAGATCGGCACACGTCGACCCGCCCCACCCGTGCATGCAGAGAGGGCATGCTTCGGACCCCCTCAACAAGAGAATTCCATCTAGCGGGGTCCAGGAGGCGTGCCTTCTCTGCGATAGCGCCCGCCTTGTGGAATATCTTGCCCCCGGAGGTGAGACTGGCCCCTTCACTCCTGGCCTTTCGGAAGGCCCTTAAGACCTGGCTCTGCCGCCGGTCCTGGGACGACAGAGGCGGCAGTGCCTCCTGGGGTTGGCTGGCCCCGTAGTAATATGATCCATCCTACGGTCCCCCCTTCTTGGATTTTATGTAATTTATTATTATGATTATTTGATATATTTTAGATACTGTTTTTGTATTTTTAAACTTTCAATTGTTGTAACCCGCCCAGAGTCCCTTGCAAGGGAGATGGGCGGGGAATAAATTGAAATAATAAATAATAAATAAATAATAATAAATCAGATTAGACTCAACTTCACTTTTTCTTAATGAAATATGATCTGTCATGGGATAATATAAATATTTATTTTTATTTATTTATTAATTATATTTTTATGCTGCTCATCTCAATTAGCTCTAGGCAGCTTACAAGACTAAAAAACAAACACAAAAGAATAATATACATTACCAACCAGCAGAGGTAGATCTAAAAAAAGAAAACCTTAATATCCCCAAACATTTTCTCCCAGACTCAAGTTATCACTTCTTTACAGTAAATCAATAGGGAGAAGATAATTATTATATATGAAGGAAAGTTTTCCATAGGAGGAGTGTCACAATTGAGAAGGCCCTGCTTCAAGATCCCTGTAGATGGAAATCCTTCAGAAACAGAACCCTGTAGCACTAATCTTCAAGATGTTACAGGAGGGGCAGATTCACTTCAGAGGAGACAGCCCTGCAAGCCCTGTCATGGGGTATGCATGGGAGCTTCTCCCCATCCACCAATAACTGGAACTGGTCTCTCAGGAAAGAGAACGTAGAAAATTTTAAAGGATAATATTAGAAATGGCTTGGACATTTTGGAATACCTGGAGCAACATAATGAAAAACAAGCCACATTGATTTTCTTAGGCACAGGGAAGGCCTTTGACAATTTGAACTGGGCCTTCCTGTTCAAAGTTTTGGAAGATATGAACTTTGGGGAGAATTTTATTAAATTGGTAAAATTGATTTATTTGTCGCAGAAAGCACAAATAATTGTTAATGGTGATCTAACAAAACCTTGTGAGATACAAAAAGGAACAAGACAGAGATGCCTGCTGTCTCCTCTCTTGTTTATTTTAGTTCTCAAAATATTGAACAGAGATATAAGACAAGATGAGAAAACTGTGGGAGTAAAGATTAAAAAAGAAACTTATAAGTTAAGTGCTTTTGCAGATGACGTGGTGTTGGCTTTGGAAGATCCTTTAAAGGGAACTGAAACATTAAAGGGAAAATTAAAATACTTTGGTACATTAACAGGTTCTAAGATTAACAAACAGAAGATGAAGATGTTAACAAAAACATGAAAATAGAGGATCAAACAGAATTGATGAAGAAAACAGGTTTTAAGATTGAGAAAAAACTAAAATATCTGGGTATCACCACAACAAATATGAATTGTATGTTATTTCAAAATAATTATGTTAAGACATGGAATGAAGTTATAAAAAACATATTAAGATAGGAGAAATTACAATTTCAAAATCATATAAGTGATTTAATCACAGAGGAAGGGGCCGACCTGGTGTGTATTACCGAGACCTGGCTGGGCCCAGAGCGGGGAGTAGCCCTCTCGGAAATGTTCCCAGCCGGGTTTCGAGTGTGGCATCAGCCGAGACACCGGAGCAGGGGAGGAGGGGTGGCAGTTGTCATCCAAGAGTCCCTTGTGGCCTTCAGGGGCGCTGCTACACAAGTGACCGGATATGAGACCCTGTTTTTCAAGTTGGGTTCACGAGAACAGTTGGGAGTGTTGCTGCTGTACCAGCCTCCCTGCTGCGTAGCAACCTCCCTGCCTGAGCTGCTCGAGGCTGTCTCGGGGTTGGCAGTGGAGTTTCCCAGACTTATGGTTCTGGGGGACTTCAATCTGCCATCCCTGGGACGGTCCTCGGAGGTGGCCCGGGAGTTCATGGCTACCATGGCAGCTATGGGCCTGTCTCAGATTATTCGTGACCCGACTCGTGACAGTGGTCTCACTCCGGATTTAGTTTTCTTGTCCGAGCAGTGGCAATGTGATCTGAGGGGAGAGTTACATCTTTCCCCATTGTCATGGTCAGACCACGCCCTGGTGACCCTGAGAATCTCTTGTGCTGCCCCACTCTGCAGGGAGGCGGGACCTATTCGATTGGTCTGCCCCCGGCGACTGATGGACCCAGTGAGGTTTCAGAAGGAGCTGGGGGTTATTCGGGAGGACTTGCTTCATGGTCCAGTGCAGGTCCTGGCTGCAGCCTGGAATAAGGCAGCAGCCGGAGCCCTGGACAAGATCGCGCCTATGCGACCTCTTCGGCCCTGTTCGGCCCGTCAATCTCCGTGGTTTACGGAGGAGTTGAGGGCTTTGAAGAGGGTTAAGAGACGTCTAGAGCGCCGCTGGAGAAAGACGAAGACTGAATCTGACCGAACACAATCTAGAGCCGCAGTTAAGGGCTACCTTGTGGCGGTAAGAGCGGCGAAACGTGAATATTTCTCCGCTCTTATTGCATCCACAGAATGCCGTCCGACGGCCCTGTTTAAGATTACAAGATCGCTTTTGGGTTGGGAGCAAGTGGAGACCCATTTACAGGGCCGATCGGAAGAGTTTTCTGAGCATCTGCAGGACAAAATCGCTCAGATTCATTCCAAGTTGGACTCCAAGTGTGAGGCAAGATCTGGGGAGATGCCAGAGGCTCGTACTTACCATGTTATCTGGGAGCAGTTTGATCCTGTTGGGCCTGATGAAGTAGACAGGATCCTTGGGATTGTAAACGCCACCACATGCCAACTTGACCCATGTCCCTCCTGGCTGGTGAAATCAGCTAGGGAGGTGACATGTGACAGGGTCCTGGCGATTATAAATTCGTCCTTGAGTGAGGGGGTGTTTCCGGCTGCCTTTAAGGAGGAGCTGGTGCACCCCCTCCTCAAGAAACCATCCCTGGACCCTACTATCCTGGGCAATTTTCGCCCAGTCTCCCACCTTCCCTTTTTGGGAAAGGTGGTTGAGAAGGTGGTGACATTGCAACTCCAGAGGATTCTGGAGGAAACGGATTATCTGGACCCCTTTCAGTCAGGTTTCAGGCCGGGATATGGGACGGAGACCGCATTGGTCGCGCTTATGGATGATCTCTGGCAAGAGCAGGATGGAGGGAGTGCGTCCATCCTGGCTCTCTTAGATCTCTCAGCGGCTTTTGATACCGTCGACCACGGTATACTCTTGGGGGGGCTCAGGGAGTTGGGGGCGGGTGGCGTGGTTTTGCGCTGGTTCGCCTCCTTCATCCAGGGCTGTTCCCAGTCGGTGTTGATAGGGGAGGAGAGAGCTGACCCGCGACCCCTGTCTTGTGGGGTGCCGCAGGGATCGGTTCTCTCTCCTCTCCTGTTCAACATCTACATGAAGCTGCTGGGCGAGATCATCCGTCACCACGGGTTGAGATATCACCAATATGCTGATGATACCCAGTTATACATCACCATCCCGGGTGAAGTAGGTGATGCGGTCAATGCCTTATCTCAGTGTCTGGAGGCTGCGGGGGTCTGGATTGGGAACAACAGGCTTCAACTGAACCCTGGTAAGACGGAGTGGCTGTGGATTGATGGCCCCCCTAGATCTGGGAAGCTGTCATCTTTGGTTCTGGGTGGGGTTGCACTACCTCACTTGGATCCAGTGCGGAATCTGGGGGTCCTCCTGGACTCGTGACTCCTGCTCGAAGAGCAGGTGGCAGTCGCGGCCAGGAGGGCCTTTGCACAACTTCGTGTTGTGCGCCAGTTACGCCCTTTCCTGGATTGGGAGGCCCTCCGAACAGTCACTCACGCCTTTGTCATCTCCCGCATAGACTACTGTAATGCTCTCTACATGGGGCTACCTTTGAAGAGTATCCGGAAGCTTCAGTTGGTACAGAATTCACCGCAGGGCTCGGGTTAGCGGGGGGAGAGGACGCCGAACGGCGGGGTGGGGGGATTGATTGGGCGGGAGGGTGCACCCGGAGGGCCTCCCGCGGCCGCTTCTCCAAGGCGGGTTGCAGAGCGTGTGCTGCGCCCATGGGAACGCCTGGTCCCTCCGCTCCCTCCAGCTCCGCCACCAGCCCCAGCAGCGCCGCCTGCCCCGTCCTGCCGCCCAGCAAACCTCCGCCGGCTCCGTCCCCCCACCGCCACTGCCACTGCCCCGGCCAGGCCCCCTGCGACGCCCTGCTGCTCGCGTCCCAGGCCCGCGCCCTCGCCCAGCACCTGGATGCCGCGGAGCAGCGCCATCTCCAGCCGCAGCAGCCCCTGCAGCCGCTCCTGCGCTGCCTCCGACAGCGCCGCGTCCCGGGCCAGCAGCACCTCCCTGCCGCGCCGGGCCTCGCAGAGACGGGCCTGAAGGGGCGCAGAGGCCGGAGAGGGAGCCCCTCCATCTCCCCTTATCTCCCTGCCTCGCCCGCCCGCCGGGCGTGGAAGCGCAGCCGCCTTGATGTCAGGCGCTGGCGGCGCGCGGCATCTTCTGCGCAGGGTCCCAGCTGGTGTCTGTGCTCGGGCGCCGGCGGGGAAGGAGGCGCGGGTCCCGCCCGGTGGAGAGGGTGCAGCCTTCTGCTCTCCCGCGCCCGTCCTGCCGGCCGGAGGGTGGCAGCTCTTTCTCCGCCACTCCCGGTGGGGCGGCCGGGGCGGGTTCGCGGAGCCGCTGGCTGCGCCCCCTCCCTCCGTGAGCCCCCCGCCCCCTTCCATGTGATTGGCTCCCGCCCGCAAACCCCACCCCCTTCCACGCGATTGGCCCCCGCCCGCAAACCCCGCCCCCTGGCTCTCAAGCATTTCAAAACGTCCTCGAGCATGTCAAAATGGCTCCCGGCATAAAAAAGTTTGCCGACCCCTGCCCTAGGCCATTCTCCCCTATTCCAATCTCAGCAGAGACAATCAAATAGAGGTAACCAAATTATTGACCAATGCAGTTCTGGTCCCATACCCATACCTGAACCTGACTGATAAGGGCCCAGATAATCTGTTTCCTTCAAGAGTCTTTATAGCTGTGCGCGAACCAACTTCTCAATAACCTTTTCTAAAAAAGGAATGTTGGACATTGGGCAGTAGTTCTCCAGGATAGCTCTTTCAAGGTTGCTAGGAGACCCCTCTCCCAAGTACCCTGGTGACACTGAATGTCTATTAATGAAAGGGTGAAGAAAGTCATTGGAGAAAGAGTAGTCTGTGGATGTCAGATTAAATATTTGAATATGAACCAATATAATGTGGTTTTCCCAAGCATCTCCTATTATGTTCCTGATGACAGGAAACAAAATAAAAAATTACTTGATATTTATTACTTATATTTTTTGAAAATATGAAAAAAGTGATGTACAGGTTAGGTCTCTAAATATGGGAATTCCTTTTTCACATGTAATGCAAAGGTGAAAGGAATTTTTATTCATTAAATAATTCCCCCTCCCCCCTTTTTAAAGGAGTATGACATTTAACAGACATAAAAAAGTTTTTAGAGCTTCATGAATAGCTCACTAGAGTGATGTTGTACAGGAATTTTGCTGATATATCACTAATTATAGTTACAAAAAATACCTTGCAAAAGTAATAGATCATGTAATAAAAAAAAGTATAGTGGTATCACCAGGACTATCATACCTGATTAATTTTCCCCCTTGGTCTGTATAGTTGCATTGTCCTTTTTCTGATACCACCTAGGGGCAGCTTCATGGTACATAAAATCTGTTGCAATGCTTCACCATTCATTATCTTGGATAATGAACACCAGGCTTGTCGATCGGAAGGTCACAAGTTCAGAGGTTTGAGACCCTAGCCCCGCGTGATGGAGTGAGCTCCCGGACTCGCCCCAGCTCTTGCCAACCTAGCAATTCGAAAGCATGCAAATGCAAGTAGATAAATACTGTAGGTACCACTTCGGTGGGAAAGTAACAGCGTTCCGCATGCGTCATGTCAGCGACATGACCGCAGAAGTGTCACTTCGGACAACGCTGGCTCTTCGGCTAACAAATAGAGATGAGCACTGGCCCCTAGAGTCGGACACGACTGTGCGGGGGAACCTTTACCTTTTAAAGTCCACAGAGTTGTTGTTAGTGTGATCAGAAATACATTTTGGGAGTGTTGAGAGTACTGGGAGATGTGGATATTATATTTCCTATGTATTTTCCATAATCTTTTCTGTTTTTTATATCTACTTTTCCCAAAGTTTTCTAATAATGGAGAAGAGGTCCTGTATTTCATTTGGAGAAGTGGGAGGGTTGTATTAATAATATCCTGAAATGTTTCTTTTTATTTATTTATTTGTTTGTTTGTTTGTTTGTTTGTTATATTTATATCACCGCCCATCTCTCCCAAAGGGGGACTCTTACCTCACTTTTCTTATTGTATTATCCAAAGAATATTGAATGATGTTGAACTGGATTTTTATTGATAATTTGCCACTTTCCTTGTATTTGTCAGTTTCAACCACTCTTCCTAAGTTCCTGGGTTGCCCAGTGTTAATCAATTTCAGTTTCTTCCAGTCTGATGGGAGAACCTAGTTAGTTGCATAATCATGGCAATGTTTGATTTTTTTCTGGGGCTATTATTGCCTTGGTGCCTTCCCCTCCCTCCCTCCCTCCCTCCCTCCCTCCCTTTCTTTCTTTCTTTCTTTCACTTTATTTTAATTTGAGAGATCTGTAAATGGTGTGGGGTGGATGTCAGACAAACCAGTTTAGAGAAGGCAGGCAGAGTCCAGAAGTGAGACCCTCCCCATTCTGCAGCAGTGCCCTCATTGGTATATGTTTTTCCACCTAGTCAGTGATATACTGAAAGGGGACAGCAACAAAATCAGAGGGGAAAACTAATCACCTTGTCTATAACAACTAGGATATCACAAATCAGGAAAAAAAACACTAGACTCAAAAAGAGATACAGTAGAGATAAGATGGGGATTGGGAATGAGGACAACAATATAAGCAATATTTTGTATCTGCCCAAGGATGGGTCGATAACATTTTAATTCAGGGTGTGGGGAAAGGCCACTGTATGGTGGATAAAGACCAGAACTAATAATTTCAATCAGTGATATGATATCAGAGTGTGTAATAAGTCAGATAATTTACTGCTCCTTGTAAGTGAAACTCTTGATTAATGTTTTCAGATTCGTTACCAAGAACATTACATGGTTCATTAAGAGAGTTCATTCAGTAACATATTGATGAGCAAATCTGAATGAGTTTTATAGATTTTCTATGAAAACATTATATAGAAAAGAATGACAAAGGTAGGTTTTCAGTAGCAGAAGAGGCTGATGAAATGTTTTCAGCTGCTGTCATGTCCTCCAAATAGTGACACAGATCAGAAGAAAAATATTATATATTGATCTCAGCTAAATAGCTTTGTCAGATTGCAACAAGAATGTAAGCAAAGGTTTGTTGAGAACATCAAGGACGTTGAGGGCAGATTCATACCATCCCTTTTCCCCAGTTGGTGGAATCACTATGAATTGCATTTTAGGCTGCTGCCTGTAACTGAAAACCTGATCTATTACTTTAGGCTGTAATTTAGAACCATGTTTCTAAATTATACACAAATATATAGAGCAAACCCTATAATATAAGAATTTACTCTCTGATATACAGAAGCTCATGGAGGACAAAGCCATCTCTACCATGAGGCAAAGTGAAGCAGTTAGTCAACAGAGTGACATTAATTTTTCTCAAAATATTCTGAATATAGAAAAATCTTCATCAGACCAACATGAAGAATGGAATAGCATAAGAATCTGGATCAACAGCAGATCAAATATATGGGGCCGAAACCTCACATTTGATTCCTTGGTCTTTGGGCTAAGATCAAAGTCTCACTTGCTCATCCTACATAACCTATAGGGACTTAAAGAGTGAAGGAAAATGGATTGTACATGATATTCTGCCCCTGCATCCCCCATTATGGCCCCTTATTTCAGTTTCAGCAAGCTGTGAAAATTCTGCTTGGCCTTAGTTATGACTGCAAATCCCTGATAAAACAGAATTGAAACAGAAAGTTTTCAGATCTTGCCACTGGACATATATGGGTTATAGAGATAGATTCAGCATAAATAACTACAGTACATGTCCATTCAATTTTTAAGTCCTCATACTTTCCAAAAAATTATTTATTTACTTATTATTAAATTTAAATCCCACTTTTGTGTTGATGCAAAACTCAACTGGATTATAGCAATAAAAGGAAATTTACAGCATGCATGAATAGATTTCAAATGTAGTGTCAAACTGAACCTGATGGTAACTCCATGGTTTAGCAGAAAACCTTTTCAGTATGTTTTAAGCAGGCTCTTCTCCCATATCACTGTGATTGCAATATGCTTGGTGGGAAAATTAAACCCTTCCATCTGCATACCCCCACCTCCCATTTAACTTTTAGAGAAGTCTCCATTGGTCTCTTTATTAATATTTATTAATATTAATATTAATGAAAAAAGGTTATTTCTTATCACATTAGACAACAAAAGAGTTTGGCAAGGATTGAAAGTCAGAATGGCCAAGTCGTTATTATAACGTTGGACTAGATCTGAGAAGACTCAGGTTCAAAGCTCTAAGCCACAAAGTTAATCAATGGCTTTAACTCAGTTCTTATTTTTTTAGTGTAATATACTAAGGATTAACAAGGATGTTAAAATAATGAATTGGTGAAAAATATGTAAGCTCCTTGAGTTCTTTAATTAATTGGTGAATATAAATTTCCAGGTGCAATTCAAGGTGCTGGTTGTCACCTTTAAAGCCCTTCATAGCTTGGGACCAGGTTACCCGAGGGACTGTCTTCTCCCAGTTGTTTCTACCCATCCTATCCGGTCCAGCAGGATGGGCATGCTCCGGGTCCCATCAGCCAAGAAATATCGGCTGGTGGGGACCAGGAGACGTGCCTTTTCTGTCATAGCGCCTGCCGTCTGAAACATCCTCCCTAGAGAGATTAGGATGGCCCCTACCCCGCTGGCCTTTTGCAAGGCCTTGAAGACCGGGCTATGTGTCTGGGCCTGGGGTCCTGAGTGTGTAAAGGGCCCCATTACCTGGTTGTGCTGACACAGACAGATTATAATATCTCTTGGCTGCTATTTGTATTTAATTTCTTTGTACTGAATTGTATTTAACTGTTTTAATTGTTTTTATGATTGTTTGCTGTCCAGAGTCACTGGTTGAGATGGGAAGCTATACAAATTGAATAAAATAAAATAAAAATAAAATAAAACAAACAAACAAACAAACAAAATAACAATAAACATTAGAAATTAATTCAGTGAATTATTGTCAATATTGTGACAAATTCTGGGGATGAATATGAAGAGGTCTAGTTTTATAATAAAATGGGGAATGATATGAATTTTTAAAAAAGAAATACCCTATACTTTAGGCTGAAAATATATATGCTTTTCTGAATCTCACTGTAATATAGACTATGATGGAAATTCCAAATGATATTTTTTCCATATAAAACATGTTTCCCTTCTCCAAGGACACTATTAGAATGTTGTATAACAAATCCAAGAATGTTGTAAAAACACAGATGGCAATCCAATTTATAAATAATTGGCATCTCTGAGGAGTATAGAAGAGGCAGTAAGATTCAGATCATAACTGACATTTCATAAAGCATGTTGGGAGTGGACTTCCTCATGTCACAGAAGTCTCCCAGTAGCTTTACTTGCAGCTAAGGTTTAACTGGTATGATTATAGAATGATTAGCAGATGAAGATTTGATTTTTTTTCATTTACACAATATCAAGTTCATCTGTACCCTTAAACCTTTTTTAATCTTCTTCTTAAAAACAACCACCACCACCACCCTAGGTAGCTGCCTGCTACTGCTTCAAATGGCAGAAGAAAGGCGAGAAGAAGCTCAGGGGAGAACCAGAAAGTACAATTGCTCCTCTTCCCTGGTCTGGCCCTAGATATTTCTATAACCTCTTATATGGTCCACATAGGAGACTGTTTACTTTGGCCCAGATTGGGGCACTACGTATCAAGGCAATAACTGGTAGATATATAAGCATCCCATATGAAAGCCAAACTTGTTTCTGCTCACTCAGAGGTAGAATCTGTTTCACATGTGCCATTAAAATGTCCATCGTACATCCAATGGCGATCAGGTTTAATACTCCCAGTTGTTAATAATTCTAATTGCTATTGTGACCAGGAGGCTGTTACCCTTCTCCTGGGTGACCACTCTTCAGAAACCTCTAAGAAGGTCACAAACTTTTTATCAATAGCTATAGCCGTCAGAAACCGTCTGAGTGATTCCTCCTATGTGCTATGAACTGTTAGATTTGGCTTAGCTGCAATGCAGGAAGAACTGCTTTGAAGTAATTTTTCAGCTGGACCTCTGCAGAACTTGGGACAGGCCATTTCCCCTTTGGAGGGAATTCTTGCCATAGCCCTCCTACCAGCACCTGAACTTCAGCTGCCCAGCAAGTTCTGAAAAAGGAAAAAATAAATAAAGGCCAGAGTGACACTTTCATATTGATGACCCATCCGAAAACTTCATATGACCTCTGTCAAATATATGAGATCAATCAAATCAAAGCAGGCCAATTTAAAGTAATATTTCAAGTAACAACATTAGCTAAAAATTAAACTTAGTAGTAGGTTTAAAGAAGGAAACATCTGTGTGATTCGAAACTGTGCTTTTTCCTGATGGGATAGTAGTTTATATAAGTGTATATAACTAGTTCTGTATGTGCCCATCATAACATTTTAGTGGTTGTTCCAGAGCTCTTTTAAAATGTATCAACTTATAATTTTAATGTGACAGAAAGAAATTTTTTTAATTATACTGGGAGTAATCATATTAATTATATTTAATTCATTTAATGATGATTAAGTTTAAACTTAAATATATTTAGCTTTTCTACTTCCTCAGCTTTTGGGAGCATTAGGTCTCCTGTTCATAGCCTATCATGGTTCTGGATCTCAAAAAGGTTGCACACCCCTTGTGTAATAAAATACTAAATCAATAAAAACATCCTTCCATAGGATATCTAAAAGCTTTTTTTCTGTTTTACTCAACTCATATTTTAGTGTTTTAGTATTGCTATTTCCAGGTTGGTTTTAATCAGTGTGCTTTATAAATGATCCCTTAAATTTGTTGAGCTTATTATTGATTTCCATTTCCATTTATTTGCAGTTGAGCTACCTATTAGAGGTGAAGCAATTTTTCAGCTGTCACACAGTGCTGCTTCTGAGAGACCCCCAGTCAAAGAATGAAGTGTCAATTTATCATGGATGCTTCCTTTTCTAGTTGATTTGTATAATTTCTGAGCTGTAGCATCAACGATGTGTTGGCAATGCAAACAGAATAAAAGATTCTTGGTTAATTGCCTGTACTTTTCTATTTTTGAATGGATGAAATGTGGCTACTAGAATAGGAAGCAATGGCAAAGTCAGCTTATATTCATGAAGGCTTGGTGAAAGGTAAGTGAAATTGGTTTCCTTAATTAAAGCACACTTTATCTCCAAGCTATAAAGAATTGCTACAGTTAATAGGTACCCAACCAGTGGAAAGTTCTAATAATATCTTCAGATTTGCATCTCAAACTCCTTTTATTCTGCATGAAGATTATTTTTAATGCTAAATCTACAAGTGTAGTAGATGTTCCAGTACTGCAGGATGGAAATTCATTCATTAATTTATTAAATTTTTATCCCACCTTTATTATTTTTATAAATAACTCAAGGCGGCGAACATACCTAATATTCCTTCTTCCTCCTATTTCCCCCACAACAACCCTGTGAGGTGAGTTGGGCTGAGAGTGACTGGCCCAAGGTCATTGTTTTTCTTCAGTATCTATGTTTTGCCGCTGTCTTCATTGGAGGCATGCTGAAATTATCACTTTAAATTATATTTCAAACAGCAGTGCATTTGAATTTCCTGTATGTATTTTGGGCAAAAAGATATAAAGCTAAATGAATCCCAATCGAAATACAGAATTCATTATTTTTAATTTGTGAAAATTGCTACCCTGAATAACAATGGGTTAGTGAAGCCCAAAGTTTTGCTAATTTTTAGTTAATCATTAGATGAAATGTGCATTTAGTTAACTTACATGTCTTCACTAAAGTGAAGTCTTCACTAAAGTGAAGTGGCTGCATTTGATTAAAAAGATTTGTATGCTGCTTATGTAAAATTGTAAAAAACTTTGTTGAATTAGACTGTTAATGGAAATACTATAAGAAGTATATGCAAGTTAGATAATTTTAATTATAATATAATTGTATGACTGTTGTATGACAAGCTACCCAAGCCAGAGTTCCATCTTCTGTACAACTATTTGCAGCTATCTCTTTTTACGAAGCTGGTTGTCCTATTTCTGCACAATGCTGTATGTAAGCTGGGATTTGAGCTCAGGTTTCCCAACTTTTTTTATGACGCTGACCCTGGAACCTTTCCAGAACTTCAAAACAGTGTTATAATGAAAGCATGTTGGCTTGCTTTATATAGATTTTACATGTATTATAAAGGGATAATCTGGATCCTTTCAATTAGGATTCAGGTGCAGATATGGGACAAAAATGACACTGGTTGTTCTTATGGTCAACCTCCAAAGTATTTGGATGGTTAGAATGAAACTCTCCTTGTGCTGTTAGATCTTTCATCTGCTTTCAGTATTAGCAACTATAGTATCCACCTGGATTAACCAGTGGGAGCTGGATAAGCAATATATACACTGTGCTGGCTTCCAATATGTTTCTAAATACAATTCAAGTTTTTTTTAATCTATAAAGCCCTACAGGATATGGACACAGGATATTTATGAGATCACCTCCTCTAATTGATTCTGCAGGGTTTATTCATTCTGCTTGCAAGAGGATGCTCTGGGTACTCTAAGATCAAGAGGTGAACAAATGGGAGTCCAAAAGCATGGTTTTCCCATGGCTGCTTCAGCCCACTGAAACATGCTCTTACCAAGGTATAGTTGGCCCCCACTTTAGTCAACTTCCAGAAAGCTTTCAAAACATGGCAGTTCTGATAAGCCTTTGGAGATAAATATTTATACTTTGCTGGCCATCTGATTGGCAATTTGTTGTTTTAATTTTGCATTGCTTTTTTTAGTGAGTGTTATGGAGAAGTTTGGCTTTTTTATTCTTTATGATTTGGGGTTTGTGAACCACTTAGAAATATGCAGTTATGGTCATATACAAAGAATGGATGAATAAATAAACTCCATGAGCATAGAGCTGATTAAAGTGTCTTGATCAAGGACAGGGTGAAATGGCCACAATCACATTCTCTCTCTCTTAATTTACTTATTACACATGGTTTAGGAAGTCTAAACATACTTTGGAAAAGAGGAAAGAGAAGGGTTTGGCAATGAAGCAGAGACAACAAATTTAAATTGTTTAAATTTGAAATCCTAATATAAACAGAATCAATGGAACTGAAGTCTCTATTATATAAGCAACAAAATAAAGCTGCTGCTATTTACATCCCAGTGTTCAACCTCTACAAACCAGAAGATTAGCTCAGACCTATTGGATGACCTTATTGACCTCAGGAATGTAGCTGCCTGCCCCTTTCACACCTTGTAGCTCTTGTATTATAATAAAGGTCAAATGCTTCCAGTCAGACTCTGCTGATGGCATTGTGTTAGAAGAAAATGAGCAAATTGTCTGCTGTCTGTTCACACCTAGTTTGATCATTTCAAGTTTCTTAATCACTTGGATGGAAACCAAAATGCAGTCCTAAATAAGTTTGTAAACTAGATCTTGACATATACAGTAGGAACATCTATCATATCAGTACTAGCATCAGATACCTCCAAAAAATTTTTACAACATTTATTCGGTAATAAGTTTTAAAGCCACTCTGTGCTGCTTTTGGTTGAAAAAATACTTTCTTTTGGATGGGGCAACTGGATCTTTCTTTTTTCCTACAGTAGTGTTGGAAATAGCATAGAACGTCATTTATCTATTGCAGTTCTCTGCTACACAAAATAGCAGAAAGTTTTTTTTTGCCCATAGAAGAAAAATGATGCTTTACATTTTCTCACCAACAAAAATGAAAGAAATGTAAGAATTCCTGAAGGTTGCTGATGATCCCTCCCCATTTTACAAATGGCTCAAGTCTTCTTTAGGTGTTTGCCGAACCTGAAATCTTTACTCCTCTCATCTTGTCTTATATCTCTATTATACTGTTACTTTTTATCTTTTGAGGAGCATTTGCTCCATTTATATTCCATGTTAATCTCAAACTAAATTCCTTCTCTCTCAATTCCAGTAGAGTCAGTTTATCTAGTTCTCTTTCCAATTCTCTGACTATAACTTCTATCTTACTCTCCAGAATTTCTACTATGTCAATTTGTTTTACGTCTCCAGACACTTATTTTACAGAGCTTTCCATCTTCTTAACTTCTTCTTTCATCTCCTCTTTCATCTTTACAACTCTTTTGCCCATTCTTTTTTTCAAAAGCTATCAATTTAGTATCAAGTGATTCAGCTAACTTACTGGCCAGTTGCTCAAACATTTTCTGAAGCAAATCTTATTCTCTGCAGGTTGCTCTAGCAATCCTCTCCTGCCCTCTGCTATTTCTGCCGCTTTTCTGGTAGTTGCCATTATGATATTATAAAACAAAAATTAAAGTGTCACAAGCATAGGAAAGAGAAAAGGCAAGCTTCCTTTGAGGCTTCTGGTGAACTAAATGTCCCTGAAGGAGGAGGGACAGCATTACAGCGGAGATCGATGGCCAGAAGGTGAAATATGGCCAGCACAGTCTTTCTGGATAAGGAGAGATCGTGAGATTGCCCACTTGCACTCTGGACAGCTGCTGCTCATGAGTAGACTGCAGGAACTGAGGTTTTTGCTGTCAGCTCGTGAGTTGAGCAGTTGGGAGTCTATTGTAGCTATTAAGGCCTACCTTGTGGCGGTAAGAGCGGTGAAACGTGAATATATCTCCATTCTTATTGCATCCACAGATTGCCGCCCAATAGCCCTGTTCAAGATTACTCAATCTCTTTTGGGTCAAGTAGACTCAGTGACCCATTTACAGGGCTGTTTGGAAGAGTTCTCCAAGCATCTGCAGGATAAAATTGCTCAGATCCATTCCAAGTTGGACTCTCAGCATGAGGCACAGTCTGGGGAGATGCCGAGGGAGCGTACTTACCCTGTTATATGGGAACGGTTTGATCCTGTTGGACCTGAGGAAGTGGACAGGATCCTCTGGACTGTAAATGCCACCACATGCCATCTAGACCCATGCCCTTAATGGCTGGTAAAGGCAGCCAGGGAGGTGACATGTGGTTGGGTCCAGGAGATGGTTAATACATCCTTGAGTGAGGGGGTGTTTCTGGATGCCTTTAAGGAGGCGCTGGTACACCCCCTCCTCAAGAAACTGTGTTGGATAATTTTCATCCTGTCTCCCACCTTCCCTTTTTGGGAAAGGTGGTTGAGAAAGTGGTGGTGTTGCAACTCCAGAGGATTCTGGATGAAACGGATTATCTAGACCCCTTTCAGTAAGGTTTCAGGCCAGGATACGGGACAGAGACTGCATTGGTCGTGCTTATGGATGATCTCTGGCAGGAGTGGGATGGAGGGAGTGCATCCATCCTGGCTCTTCTTAACCTCTCAGCAGCTTTCGATACCATCAAACATGGTATCCTTTTGGGGTGGCTCAGGGAGTTGGGGGTGGGTGATGTAGTTCTGTGCTGGTTCACCTCCTTCCTCCAGGGCCATTCCCAATTGGCAGTGATAGGGGATGAGAGATCTGACCCTTGACCCCTCCAGTGTGGGGTGCTGCAGGACTTGGTTTTCTCTCCTCTTCTATTTAATATCTACATGAAATCACTGGGTGAGATCATCTGTCACCAAGGGATGAGGTATCATCAATACACTGATGATACTCAATTGTATATCTCCATCCCGGGTGAGGTAAGTGATGTGGTGGCTGCCCTGACTCTGTGCCTGGGGGCTTTGGGGGCCTGGATGGGGAACAACAGGCTTCGGCTGAACCCTGGTAAGACTGAGTGGCTGTGGGTTGATGGCCCCTCTGTATCAAGGAAATTATCATCCTTGGTCCTGGATGGGGTGGCACTGCCCCTTTCAGACCCAGTGCGGAACTTGGGGGTCCTTCTGGACTCACGACTCCTGCTCGAAGAGCAGGTGGCAGTCGTGGCCAGAAGGGCCTTTGCACAACTTTGGGTTGTGTGCCAGTTACACCCATTCCTGGATCGAGATGCCCTCCGAACAGTCACTCATGCCCTCGTCATCTCCCATATAGACTATTGCAATGTGCTCTACATGGGGCTACCCTTGAAGAGTATCCACAAGCTTCAGCTGGTCCAGAATGCAGCCACATGAGCAGTTATTGGTGCCTCAAGATCAGCACATATAACACCACTGCTGTGCGAGCTGCACTGGGTACCGGTATGATTCCGGGTCCAATTCAAGGTGTTGGTTATCACCTTTAAAGCCCTACATGGCATAGGACCAGGTTACCTGAGGGATCATCTCATCTCATCCCCACCTGATCATGCAGAGAGGGCTTGCTACGGACCCCATCAATAAAATAATTCCATCTAATGGGGTCCAGGAGGCAGGCCTTCTCTGCAATGGTGCCCACCCTCTGGAATATCTTACCCCCAGAGTTGAGGCGGGTTTCCTCCCTCCTGGCCTTCTGGAAAAATCTGAAAACCTGGTTCTGCCGCCTAGCATGGGAAGGAAAAGGTAATAGCTCCTCCTGGGGGTGGTTATTATAATAATACCCTCCCTATTGTTTGCGATTAATTCGCCAGATTGGATTTTATATTTATATTTATTTATGTCATATTATATTTATATTGTATTTTAATCTTATTTTTATTGTAAGCCGCCCAGAGTCCCCCGTTGGGGGAGATGGGCAGTCATGTAAATTTAAATAATAAATAAATACATATTTCATTTTGGTACTGTATTACAAGATTGCTCATTAGATACTAGGCTTCGGCTGAACCCTGGTAAGACAGAGTGGCTGTGGGTTGATGGCCTCTCTAGATCCAGGAAATTATCATCCTTGGTCCTGGATGGGGTGGCACTGCCCCACTCGGACCCAGTGCGGAACTTGGGGGTCCTCCTGAACTCACGACTCCTGCTCGAAGAGCAGGTGGCAGTCGTGGCCAGAAGGGCCTTTGCGCAACTTCAGGTTGTGCACCAGTTACACCCATTCCTGGATCAAGATGCCCTCTGTCTTTCCTAACGTTCCTCTGCCTTTTCTAAACCCAGCTTGTACATCTGGCAATTCTCGCTCCATGAATTGCTGGAGTCTACCTTGCAGGATCTTGAGCATTATCTTACTGGCATGTGAATTAAGTGCCACTGTTCGATAGTTTGAACATTCTTTAGGGCTTCCCTTTTTTGGTATGGGGATGTAAGTTGATTTTTTCCAATCTGATGGCCGTTCTTGTGTTTTCCAAATTTGCTGGCATATGGCATGCATCACCTTGACAGCATCATCTTGCAAGATTTTAAACAGTTCAGCTGGGATACCATCGTCTCTTGCTGCCTTGTTATTAGCAATGCTTCTTAAGGCCCATTCAACCTCACTCTTCAGGATGTCTGTCTAACTCACTGACCACACCGTCAAAGCTATCTCCAATATTATTATCTTTCCTATACAGATCTTCTGTATATTCTTGCCATCTTTTCTTGACCTCTTCAGCTTCTGTTAGGTCATTGCCATCTTTGTTTTTGATCATACCCATTTTTACCTGGAATTTACCTCCGATGTTTCTAATTTTCTGGAATAGGTCTCTTGTCCTTCCTATTCTATTGTCTTCTTCCACTTCCGCACATTGCTTGTTTAAAAATAATTCCTTATCTCTTCTGGCTAACCTCTGGAATTTTGCATTTAATTGGGCATATCTCCCCCTATCACTGTTGCCTTTTGCTTTCCTTCTTTCTTGGGCTACTTCCAGTGTCTCAGCAGACAGCCATCTTGCCTTCTTGGTTTTCTTTTTCTTTGTGACGTTTTTTGTTGCCGCCTCCTGAACAATGTTGCGAACTTCTGTCCATAGTTCTTCCAGGACCCTATCTACTACATCTAGTCCCTTAAATCTATTCTTCACCTCCACTGCATATTCATTAGGAATGTTAGTGAGCTCATATCTAACTGATCTGTGGGTCTTCCCTATTCTCTTTAGTCTGATTCTAAATTTTGCAATAAGAAGTTCGTGATCTGAACTACAGTCAGCTCCAGGTCTTGTTTTTACTGACGGTATAGATGTCCGCCACCTTTGGCTGCAAAGGATGTAGTCAATCTGATTTCGGTGTTGACCATCTGGTAAAGTCCATGTATAAAGTCGTCTTTTAGGTTGCTGGAAGAGAGAGTTTGTTATGCACAGTGAATTGTCTTGGCAAAATTCCATCACCCTATGTCCCACTTCATTTTGTTCTCCCAGACCACGCTTGCCTGTAATTCCTGGTGTCATTTGACTACCCACCTTAGCATTCCAGTTTCCTGTAATGAAAATAACATCTCTTTTTGGCGTATTATCCAGTAGGTGCTGCAGATCCTCATAGAACTGATCTACCTCTGCTTCTTCAGCATCTGTGGTTGTGGCGTATATTTGGATCACTCTGATGTTAAATGTCTTACCCTGAATTCGAATTGAGATCATTCTATCGTTTTTTGGATTGTATCCAAGCACTGCTTTAGCCACTTTATTATTAATTATGAAGGCTACTCCATTTCTTCTGTGGTCCTCTAGTCCACAGTAGTAGATCTGGTGGTCATCTGATGTGAAGTGGCCCATTCCAGTCCATTTCAGTTCACTGACACCCAAAATGTCTACATTTAATCTTGACATCTCACCAATAACCACATCCAATTTGCCTTGGCTCATAGATCTTACATTCCAGGTTCCTATGGTGTGTTGATCTTTAGAACATTGGATTTGTCATTCACCACCAGCGTCAGCCGCTAGCCACCCTTTCGGCTTTTAGCTAGCTGCATCATCACATCTGGGGCTAGTTGAACTTACCCTCTCTTCCTTCCTGGTAGCATTTTGACCATCTTCCAACCTGGGAGTCTCATCTTCTGATGGTATGCCAACATATCTCTGGTTGTACTGATCCATTTAGTTTTCATGGCAAGAATACTGGGGTGGGTTGCTGTTACCTTCCCCAGGGGTCACATTTAGTCTGACCTCTCTGCCATGACCTTCCCATCTTGGGTGTCCCTTCACGGTTTAGCTCATGGTGTCATTGAGGTGCTCATGCTCCAGCACCACAACAAGGTAATGATCTCTTTTTCTGGAGATTATTGATTCTGATTGCTAAATGAAAACATGTGTTTCAGAAGCAAATCACTTGTTTTGTTAGTACTACACCTGAGTATGCCACATATCTATGTAATACAGTATATGATTTCATTATAACTGAAAAGGTTTTACTGGTCCAAATCTGTTTTATTTATAGTTACAGTTTTATGTATGTATTTTCCGTTTCAATTCTTATTGTTATACCTTTGAAATAATCGTAGCTGTAATTCTGGCTAACATAAACTCTTGAGCAATTACACTTCCATCTATTGTAGGAGGAAAGCATTTTTACAGCTCCATCCAGAGAACCATAAACAGAACAAAGAATGTCCACATTTTTTGGAGCTTTGTGAGTTAGTTCCTACCACATACTACAGTACTGGATATCACAAAATAAAATGCATTTTCTTAGTTCATGAATTCTTGTTTCCTGGTTATTGCAGCAAGGTACAGATATGAAATTTTGATAGGCATAGAACAGCTATTTTAATGCAAGCACTCTCTCTCTCAAAATGTTCTTGAAAGTTCTGGTCCTAACTCTTCTGATGTCACCATATGACTGCATCATTTGGAGACAAAAAAAAGTGTGACTTGATGCAGATACATTCTTGTTATAACAGGAATGGCAAACACCTGTGCAATAGAAATGCTTTCACCAATTTGGGGAACACATTTGCATTTCTTATGATTCATAGCCCCATGGCCTGAGTTCACATGACATAGCTATCTTCCTGAAGCCAGGCAGATCTAATTCTGCCCAAGATCTATGGAAGCTCCATAATTTGTTTTTAAAAAACTTACATTGTTTGTTCTAATGTACTAATTCTAATCAACCAGTATTATCTGGAACTAGTATTAGCAGCAGTTAATATGCTTGAAGAATAACTTCATACAGATACTTATATAGAGAATAATATATCATATTCACTTTTAGGTTAATTTCTTTTCTCATATACGTTAAATATTCAACAAGGAAAACTGAAACAAGAAACTGAAAAAGTTGGCATATATAGCATAAAAGTTAACACAACCCATTTTATCCTTCCAGCAATCAAATGAAGTATGTTAGACTGATAAAGACTGACCCAAGATCACCTAATGGGCACTTAAACCTAGTCTGAAACTCCAATGAGTAGACTAGCATTTTACGATCTTGATACTCTCCTGATGTGTAGATTTCAATTTCTAGGAATTCTTAGCAATTCTCATGCTGTCTGGGAATTTGGGGACTTGAAACTTGAGGGCATCCTGATTGGAAAAGGCTATACTAGACTATACTGGTTATAACTTCACTGGGGTTTAAATACATTTCTGTGTGTGTGTGTGTGTGTGTGTGGGTGGGTGTGTGGGTGTGTCCATCCATAATTTTGCCCTCCAAGCTCTGATTATCCCCTGTTCTTTTGGAAAGTATGATCAGCACAAAGATTGAAATCATCAGCAAATTTTGGGAAAGGAAAGGCTAAGAATACATTTTCTTTGACTTCATTATAGGCAATTTTCTATCTCTTCCTTTGCAATCACATAGAAAAATGAAAATAGGAAGGAAAAGTACTGCATGTGCAAAAACTGGAAGGCCAGTACAGAATCCTCTGTGCCATTTGTTGTCTTACCCTTTGACAGAACATGTAAAACCTCACATTCATTCAACGATGCAAATTTTGTCACATCTTTTCAGCTGCTGGCCAGAATGTGAACTGGTGCGTGACAGTGGCATTTTTGTTTTCACATAGTAAGAAGTGCTCATTAAAAACTGAATTGAGAATAAATAACCATGATTTCATCACACAATGATTAGTTAACAATTATCTAACCTTTTATTCCAGCAAAATTAGGAGTGTCTGTTGCTGACTATGATGGCAGAGAAAAAACATATATATAATAAAAGCTACCCTGACTTCCAGGGATTGACTTGGAAAGCCAAGCAAAATGGAATCTAGGAATGGAAACTCTGGCAAAATGTGAATCTGAGGGACATGCAATTTTAGGGGGAAAAAACAAAACAAAAAACCATTGTTGAAGGACACAAATTTGACATGATTCTATTTATTGAAATTATTTCAAATGATTTAGTAAGCAGGTGCACTTTCAACCTCTTTAATCACAGCAGGACATTGATGGACTGTTCTTATGCACTGTTCCTACAAATGGGTATATTTATATAGAAAATGCTGTTTTTTCCCTGATGATGTGAGTGCTTCATTATTTCTCTCTTGTGTGTATTCCTTTACCATTTTAATGAATACATTTGGCTGTGGCAGGTATACAGTGGGGCAAAAAAGTATTTAGTCAGCCACCAATTGTGCAAGTTCTCCCACTTAAAAAGATGAGAGAGGCCTGTAATTGACATCATAGGTAGACCTCAACTATGAGAGACAAAATGAGAAAACAAATCCAGACAATCACATTGTCTGATTCAGAAAGAATTTATTTGCAAATTATGGTGGAAAATAAGTATTTGGTCAATATCAAAAGTTCATCTCAATACTTTGTTATATATCCTTTGTTGGCAATGACAGAGGTCAAACATTTTCTATAAGTCTTCACACGGTTGGCACACACTGTTGCTGGTATGTTGGCCCATTCCTCCATGCAGATCTCCTCTAGAGCAGTGATGTTTTGGGGCTGTCGCTGGGCAACACGGACTTTCAACTCCCTCCAAAGGTTTTCTATGGGGTTGAGATCTGGAGACTGGCTAGGCCACTCCAGGACCTTGAAATGCTTCTTACGAAGCCACTCCTTCGTTGCCCGGGCGGTGTGTTTGGGATCATTGTCATGCTGAAAGACCCAGCCACGTTTCATCTTCAATGCCCTTGCTGATGGAAGGAGGTTTGCACTCAAAATCTCACAATACATGGCCCCATTCATTCTTTCCTGTACACGGAACAGTCGTCCTGGTCCCTTTGCAGAGAAACAGCCCCAAAGCATGATGTTGCCACCCCCATGCTTCACAGTAGGTATGGTGTTCTTTGGATGCAACTCAGCATTCTCTCTCCTCCAAACACGAGTTGTGTTTCTACCAAACAGTTCTACTTTGGTTTCATCTGACCATATGACATTCTCCCAATCCTCTTCTGGATCATCCAAATGCTCTCTAGCAAACTTCAGACGGGCCCGGACATGTACTGGCTTAAGCAGGGGGACACGTCTGGCACTGCAGGATCTGAGTCCCTGGCGGCGTAGTGTGTTACTGATGGTAGCCTTTGTTACGTTGGTCCCAGCTCTCTGCAGGTCATTCACTAGGTCCCCCCGTGTGGTTCTGGGATTTTTGCTCACCGTTCTTGTGATCATTTTGACCCCACGGGGTGTCAGAGATCGGCAGATCTCTGCCAAAGCGCTAGACGGATATGCGCACTCCGGGGAGCTGAAACTGACATGTCACTGACGCCGGCCGAGTAGACCAGTTCGCACATGGCTGATGACCGCGAATACACATCCTCGCCAACGGATGATGACGCGTCTCGGAAGACACGATTACACGTGTCTCCAAACAAAGAACCTTGGGGGGGAGGGAATGCTTAAATGTAACCACTGTATCTATTTCACCCTTTCAAGTCTTTGTTCGCACTAGCTTCTGTATCCTGTAATAAAACTTCCTGCTTCTAAGAACTCAGGCGTCTGTGAGTTACTCTAGAGCAAGGAGATTACAGATAGTGGATGGAGTGCCTTACATAAAGACTTGAATCCCAAAACTAACCGGTTTTCCCGGGAGCGAACCCGAATCTCCGGCAAGCTTCACGGTTGAGACCGGCTTCTACTCAGACTGGGCAGAGACCCGGAGGAAATATTTTCGGAAGGGGACCAGGCGAGCGAGGAGCAGGCTTTCCCCAGCAGCGGAGCAGCCCAAACAGCGGAGCGGCAAAATCGGTGCTCCCAACAGCTGAGCGGGGCATTCCAAGCAGCTGATCGGCGGCTAGACGGGCCCAAGCAGCTGAACGGAGGCGGAGAAGCAGCAGCGGATCCGGAGCTCTAACAGCTGAGTGGCGGCACGACCCAAACAGCGGAGCGGCAAAATCGGCGCTCCCAACAGCTGAGCGGGGCATTCCAAGCAGCTGATCGGCGGCTAGACGGGCCCAAGCAGCTGAACGGAGGCGGCGAAGCAGCAGCGGATCCGGAGCCCTAACAGCTGAGCGGCGGCACGACCCAAACAGCTGAGCGGCGGCGGCGGAGCAGTAGAAAAACCGGCGCCCGAACAGCTGAGCGGCGGCGGCGGAGCAGCAGCAAAACCAGCACTCTAACCAGCACTCTAACAGCTGAGCGGCGGCGGCGGAGCAGCAGCAAAACCGGCGCCCGAACAGCTGAGCGGCGGCAGAAGCGCAGCGGCCGACACCGGCGGTCCCAAGCAGCTGAGAGGCGGCGGCGGAGACCACGTGGAGACAAAGCGACGGCGGCGACCAGCGCTCCCAAGCAGCAAGCGGCCAGCAGAGACTACGAAATGGAATCAGTAGAGGTGGCAGGAGGCAACGAAGAAGCCGGTCCCAGCTCATCAAGCGCCCAGGTGATGGAGGGAGTTGCCAGTGAGCGGGAGGGCAAGAAAGCACAGAAGAAGCAAAACCACATAGAGGTAACCAAAACCCCCATTCCTCTAAGCAGCACCGAACCCAGGCTAGCGGGATGGTCCATAGCTGTAGGCGAAGGGCTAGCGGAGAAAGGGGCAAAAGGAAACCAGAAGAAGGTCACCCCAACCCAGCGCATCGTAAGGTTGGAGGAACAGATGTCCAATGTGCAATTAAACATAGGAATGCTGATGAATAAAATGGACTCATTGGGCGCTGCCTTTGAGAAATTAATGGACAATTTAGATAAACCCAGAGGGCGGGAACAGAGACTGGGGCTACCCGAAGGTGAGGCAGACATCGAAAGTGAGGAGGAGGAGGAGGAAGAATTTCACCCCTGCAACAGAGCACCTAGGACCCCGCCATACTACCAGTTCATGACCCCAGGGGGGGCACATACACCATTTGGAATAGGTGAATTAAAAATGAAATTCAACGGCAATCCCAAGAATTTAGCATGCTTCTTGACTCACGTACAAGGGTTCATGAGCGAATACGAATACACCTTCCGAACGGAAGAGAGCAAAATCAGATACGTCTCCAGTTTTCTGGAAGGTGAGGCAGGGGACTGGCTAGTAACACTTCACGACAGGAGGGCTAGAGAATTACTGGACTTCCAAGAATTCATGTATGCCCTCCGGAAACGGTTTGAAGACACGCTGACCAAAGTTTCAGCCAGGGCGCGTCTCCGGAACTTAAGGCAGGGAACGAGGACAGTAGCTGAATATGCTATGGACTTTAAAAGATTATTATCCTATCTGCCGGAATGGCCGGAATCAATAAAGATAGAACACTTTCAATATGGTCTAAAACAGGACCTATTGGAAAAGGCATTGGACAGAGATGACCCTGGAACTCTAGAGGGGTGGATCCAATTAGCCGGGAAAATCGAGAGCAACAGGTTACAGTTGCAAAGCATCAGAAAACTGCAATTTAGACAGAGGAACGAGGGTAATTTCACAAATCAAACTCGTACACATGCGAAACAGCGAAGTTGGGAGGAGGAGAAGGATCGTCGGACTAAAGAGGGACTATGCTTTCGCTGCGGGAAGGAGGGACACCGAATTAGCGCTTGCTCTCAGGGGAGAACGAACGCTAAGGAACAACCTCCGGGGAAAAAGGCAACAGACAAAAGTAACCCAAAGACACACACCAAAGGAAAAGGAGCAGCGGCGGCAACAGTGCACCATTGGCAGAAGCCGGACCTAGAAGAAGACAGCGAGGACTCCGATTTCGAAATCCAGACGGCGGGAAACGAACCAGGTCTGTTCTAATGAGCGCCACAGGACAGACCTCCACAAAGGGGCGCAAAGGAAGTAATCACAACAACCCGACAATGCACCTGAAGGTACAGTTAAAAACGTTGGGGGGACGGAAACAGTATGCAGGAGCTGCCATGTTAGATTCGGGCTGTTCAAGGAATTTGATGCACCCGCACGTAGCAAAAAAGATGGGTCTGAACCTGTGTAAACTTAAAACCCCCATCACATTTTGCCAATTAGATGGGTCTGAACTGAAAGGGGGGCCAGTGGAATTTTACACTGAAGGACTCCAAATGACGTTGGGAACGCATGTGGAGACATTACGATTCTTAGTGGCTCCCATCACAACACGTCCCATTGTGTTAGGATTAAAATGGTTGAGGGCAAGGAACCCCAAGGTAGATTGGGTTTCGGGAGAGTTGGAATTTACGGATGGGAAGTATCAGGACTTGGACAAGGGCGGCCCACTGGACTGCGTTGAGTTGGGGGCAACAGGGTTGGAATTGGACGAGGGGGAGCAGAATAAAGGTGATAGCACACTCTCTAACGCAATCCCGGAGAAATACCTTTCAGTAGCAGAGGTATTTGACAAAAGAGAATGTGAGCAGGAACCCCCCCATAGGCAGTCAGACGCAACCATTGACCTCATCCCTGGGGCACCTTTCCCCAAGCCCAAGATGTATGCTATGACGCAAAAAGAATTACAAGAGCTGCGTAACTTCATAGATAAGAACTTGGCAAGGGGGTTCATTGAGCCAGCCAACTCCCCCCTCGCAGCCCCTGTCCTGTTCAGAAAGAAAAAGGACGGATCACTCCGGCTCTGCACGGACTACAGGGGGCTCAATGCAATTTCGGTTACCAGACAATACCCCCTACCGTTGCTAAAAGACATGTTAGCCCAGTTATCAAAAGGGAAAATCTTTACAAAACTAGATGTCAGAGAAGCCTACTATCGGGTTCGAATAAGGGAGGGGGACGAATGGAAAACAGCATTCAATTGCCCATTAGGATCGTTCCAATATAGGGTGCTCCCGTTTGGGATTGCGGGGGGACCGGGAATTTTCATGAGGTTTATTAATGAAGTATTGTATGAATTTCTGTATAAAGGGGTAATTGTATATTTGGACGATATATTAATATTTTCTGAGAATCTGGAAGAACACATGGATTTAGTTAAGAGGGTGCTTGAGAAATTACTCGAGGCAAAGCTTTATGTAAAACTCGAGAAATGTGAATTTCACAGGGAACAGTTAGACTTCTTGGGGTATCGCATTTCACATGAGGGCATCGAGATGGACCCCGAAAAAGTCAAAGCGGTCCTGGGCTGGCAACCCCCCCGTACGCGCAGACAGCTGCAAGCGTTCCTCGGTTTTGCGGGTTTCTATAGGCAATTTATTCAGAATTTCGCGCAAATCGCACTGCCCCTGACTGACCTATTAAAGACAAAAGGCAAGGGAGCAAACGCAAAAGCCCCACCACCGAGCACGAAACTTGTGTGGACGCAGGAATGCCAGGCTGCGTTTGATAGCCTAAAAGAAATGTTCACAAGAGAACCCATACTCAAGCACCCAGAAGCTGATAAACCATTTGTGATACACACAGATGCATCAATTAGCGCAGTGGGGGCTATACTCTTGCAGGCAGATGACACGGGGAAACTAAGACCATGCGCTTACATTTCCCGAAAATTTAACCTGACGGAGAAAAGATGGCATATTTGGGAAAAAGAAGCTTTCGCTGTCAAACATGCCTTAAGCACGTGGCGACATCTCTTAGAAGGCACAGCAGAGCCGTTCCAAGTGTGGACGGACCATAAAAATTTGGAAGCTCTCAAATCACCCAGGAAGTTGAACCCTAAGCACCTCAGGTGGGCAGAATTCTTTAGCAGATTCAACTTCACGTTGAAATATTTTCCTGGGGGGAAAAACTACTTGGCAGACGCATTATCACGCTTGCCGCAACATGAGAGCAAAATGGAGGAGGTCATTGAATCCCTCATCCCCTCCCAACCAGTAGAGGCACAGAGCTCAACAATAACAGAAGGGAGGGGGGAAGGCAACATGGCAATCACCCGCAGCAGCGCGAAGCGCGCGGCTGAAAGCGACCCGTGGACAGCCGAGCTGCGGGCGGCAACAGTAACGGACACCTGGTGGGGAGAGAACAAACAGAACCTAGTGGAGAAGGATGGAGTGGGGTGGAAGGACAACAAAGCCTATGTCCCTGAGCCCTTAAGGCAAAAGGTCTTAACCATGCATCATGATCACAAAACGGCAGGGCATTTTGGTTTCGTAAAAACACTACACTTAATCCGACGCAAATTCTGGTGGCCATCCTTGCGCACTGACGTTAAAGACTATGTGCGCTCATGCCCAGTGTGTGCAATGGCCAAAAGGAAAATAGGGAAACCCACAGGGAAACTGCAGGAAGTAGCAAACCCCTCACAACCATGGAAGCAAATCGCCATGGACTTCATAGTAGATTTGCCGGTGAATAAAAAGAACACGGCAATTTGGGTAGTCACGGATTTATTCTCCAAGCAGGCACACTTCATTGCATGCAAAGGAATACCGAATGCCCAAAAACTAGCTAGACTGTTCATACAACACATCTATAGAGCCCATGGAACACCGGAACGCATAATCAGCGATCGCGGCAGCACGTTTACTTCCAACTTTTGGCGGGCTTTTTTGAAGTTAATTGGAGCGGCACAGGGGCTCAGTAGTGCGTTCCATCCTTGCACGGATGGTGCGAGCGAACGGTTGAACGCTACACTGGAGCAGTACCTTAGATGTTACACTAACTTCCAACAGAACGATTGGGCGGAACTGTTGCCGTTCGCAGAGGTTGCTTATAATAACGCGGTACACCAAAGCACGGGGTTTTCGCCATTCAAAGTCGCTACAGGGCAGGACTTTATAACTATCCCCGAATTGGCCATGTCACACAACACAGAACTGCCACAACCTCTAAAAGCGGACGAATGGATAGGAAAAGTAAGCAGCAATTGGCCAGTCATGGTACAAACATTGCAGGAAGCCAAAGCTAGTTACAAAAAATATGCCGATCGCAAGAGGGGGGAAGAATGGGACTTAAGAGTAGGAGACAAGGTGTACTTGTCAACGAAAAATCTGCGGGCAACACAACCATCACGGAAATTGGCACCAAAATTCATAGGCCCATTCCCAATCATTGAGGTCATCAACCCAGTAGCGGCAAAATTACAATTGCCAAAAGCGCTAAGAAAGGTGCATCCTGTGTTTCACATCAGTTTGTTGAAACAATACCACAGCTCACAACACTGGCACCCTGAACCAGTGGAACCCCCCCCATTGTTGGTGGAGGGCGAACCACATTTCGAGATTGATAAAATTCTGGATTCCAGAAGACATAAGGGGCAGTTACAGTACCTAGTGAAGTGGCAACACCTACCAATTGGAGACAAGGAATGGGTCAGTGCAAAACACACACGGGCTCCCAAACTCGTGAAAGCTTTTCACAGGGAATTCCCGGACAAACCGCATTGACGCAAACACTTGGACTAGACAAGATACTAAATTAATGTCTGCTCTCTCCTTACAGGAACTGTTTTGAAAATGTTTAGTAATAAGGGGAGTACCGAAACTCGTACCACAGGAGGGGGGGGGAGCATCTTGGGCCGGGAGCATGTCAGAGATCGGCAGATCTCTGCCAAAGCGCTAGACGGATATGCGCACTCCGGGGAGCTGAAACTGACATGTCACTGACGCCGGCCGAGTAGACCAGTTCGCACATGGCTGATGACCGCGAATACACATCCTCGCCAACGGATGATGACGCGTCTCGGAAGACACGATTACACGTGTCTCCAAACAAAGAACCTTGGGGGGGAGGGAATGCTTAAATGTAACCACTGTATCTATTTCACCCATTCAAGTCTTTGTTCGCACTAGCTTCTGTATCCTGTAATAAAACTTCCTGCTTCTAAGAACTCAGGCGTCTGTGAGTTACTCTAGAGCAAGGAGATTACAGATAGTGGATGGAGTGCCTTACACGGGGTGAGATCTTGCGTGGAGCCCCAGATCGAGGGAGATTATCAGTGGTCTTGTATGTCTTCCATTTTCTAATTATTACTCCCACAGTTGATTTCTTCACACCAAGCTGCTTGCCTATTGCAGATTCAGTCTTCCCAGCCTGGTGCAGGTCTACAATTTTGTTTCTGGTGTCCTTCGACAGCTCTTTGGTCTTCACCATAGTGGAGTTTGGAGTGTGACTGTTTGAGGTTGTGGACAGGTGTCTTTTATACTGATAACAAGTTCAAACAGGTGCCATTACTACAGGTAATGAGTAGAGGACAGAGGAGCCTCTTAAAGAAGAAGTTACAGGTCTGTGAGAGCCAGAAATCTTGCTTGTTTGTAGGTGACCAAATACTTATTTTCCACCATAATTTGCAAATAAATTCTTTCCGAATCAGACAATGTGATTGTCTGGATTTGTTTTCTCATTTTGTCTCTCATAGTTGAGGTCTACCTATGATGTCAATTACAGGCCTCTCTCATCTTTTTAAGTGGGAGAACTTGCACAATTGGTGGCTGACTAAATACTTTTTTGCCCCACTGTATAAGAATACGGCAGATATTAATGCACGATTGATAATTCCTTTCATATATAAAAACTGAATGTTTGTGAGAATGAGTCCTGGTTTATGATCTGAGAGTGTCAAATCTTAAGTGCAGTATGACTGACCTGCTTTGCACAATTCTAGTTGGAAACTGAAATTGCAGTTGTGATGTACAAACCATATATTTTGGGGGGTGGAATATTATGCAAATTGTTTTTACAATATTTTATTACTCCAAGTCAATTTTCAATATATCTTTGGGAAGCAAAGGGTCCTAAATTAAACAATGTGTGTATTGACTGAAGAAAAGAACTTAAGTACAATCCTACAGATGATGTCTATTCAGAAGTAAGTTCCATTGAGTTCAATGGAGTTTATTCACAGGTGAGTATGTACATTCACCACTTATTTTCCAGCCTATAAACATCCTCTGGTACATAGGCAGTCACTGCAGATATCTTACAATGCTTTGCTCTGAGGAGAATCCCTGCAGCATGAGACATTATAGAATGTACAATGTGGCTTAAGCATAATGAAGTGGCTGCTCTAGACAGTGAGTTGGAAGGAGAGATGAGAGCTCATGTCTAAGTTATTGCCATCCAGATCCATCCCATGAAGAGCCTGCTTCACTCTGCTCAACAGTAGGGATGATTCTGACTAATCTGAAGAAATCGTGCCTTATGTAACCTGTTAGGTTAATACTTCATTTATAGATCAGTTCAAATTTGTCAGCAACCTTTCACTGGAGCAAACCTTATTTTGTTTGGGGAATGGGTTGTCTGAGGGGCTTACAAAAGTTTGACAGTATAGTTATTCTTTTCTTTGTTTAGTCAATTTGTGAGGGATCCTTAATGAACTTGAGGCATTTGACTGGAATTGCCCTCTATTGAGCACTTGATATGCAATAGTAGTATACAACTGTGCACAAACTACTGAGCAGGGAACGCTCACTTGTAAAATCATGAATAATTGTCCACATCCAGTCATGCAGGGCTCCAGTGTTTATTGAGAGGTAATAGCTTCTGCATATTACACAAAGTCTCCCGTGTAAGGTCAGTTTTATGTTCCATGGAAATAATTGTTTAAAAAAGAAGTATGACTCATCCATCACCATTGTTTGTCAAGTCTAATTAACTTATAGATTTTTTAAAATTGGGGTTAGTCTTTCCTAAACCTTCAGCATTATGCAACATCTTATGGGACTGTTATCCTCTCTGAATCAGCTCAGCCGCTTAAGAGATGCCTGTGCTGTATTCACTAAGCCAGGACTTTCCAAAGTGCCGCCTCTGGCGACACACCCGGCGGCGGCGGCGGCGACACACGCGCGCACGGCGGCGGCGCGGGGGGGCGTGCGGCGGCGCGTGCGCACGGTGGCGGCGCAGGGGGGCGTGCGGCGGCGCGCGCGCACGCCGGCGTAGGGGGGCGTGCGGCGGCGCACGCGCGCACGGCGGCGGCGCGGGGGCCGTGCGGGAGGGGCGTGCGGCGGCGCGGGGGGCGTGCGGCGGCGCGGCCGTGCATGGTGGCCGCCGTGCACGCACGCGCCGCCGCTTCCGGGTGGTGTGGCGACACACCACGCTGTGTGTGGCGACACACTTTTGTGTCGTGACACACAGTTTGGAAAGCTCTGCACTAAGCATTTAAAATTCAGACCTACCTAAATTTATTTTGCTTTCTGGAGTGAACACATTGATATCAGTGATTCATACTTTATTTATACAGTAAATATCTAAAGTTAGGGATAAGCAGTGAGGATTTTATTGACTGACTGACTGATTAATTCATTCTCTCATTCACTCTGTGGTATATTACCGAGCCAATATAGACTCATGACAGTTTATAGAAATCCAGTAAAAACATAATAACCAATTAAATTGTTCACAGTAAGCTGACACTACCACTACTAATCCATTGTAGGGTTGGGTTCTTTTGGGTTCATGTTATCACTTTTTAAAATTAATTCTGTACATTCTGCAGGAAGCCCCTTGTTTATCTTTTATACCAACTTTCAAAACAAGTTTTTGTTTCCATTAAGATCATTTTTATTTTCTCTGCCTCTTTTGGTCTTAACTATTCTTTGCTTTCTTTGACTACATTCATTGGAGGCATCTTTTTCTTTATACACATACTATAGAATATATTTCTTTCACTGTCATTTTTAGCTGTGATTCTCACATATGCACCTTCTTCCTCATCCATAGTGTCCCTCACTTCGTCATTATACCAAGCATTCTTTTTCATACTTCTTCAGCATAACTTTATTTATGTTGCACTTTGCACTTTTCATGCTGATCTAATAGCTTCCATATCATCTTTCCTTGTCTCCACTTGTTATTAATTCAGTTGGGAGATTAATCAGTCTTCTAATACTTTTTCATATATTCTTCCTGCAGTCACCTACACTATCAATTCTTAGTTGAAAAGAATAAAACGGGGTAGCCAAAATGATTAGGAGCTAAAGCAGCTGTCCTACAAGTAGAGATTATAGTACTGGCCGAGAGGATGTTAGCTTGTAGTGAAGATGGTAAGGAGAGAAATGAAAAAATGTATATAAGAACAAGAAGAGTTTTTAATACGTTGATAAATAGTAGCTTCTCTTCCTTTCTCAAAATGTGTTATTAAAATTAAATGCAGGAAGATTTATGACCAATAAAATAAACTATTCCTTTACACATAGTTAAATTGGGAAATTCACTGCCACTGGATGTGGTGATGGCTAACCATTTTAGATGCTTTTGAAAGGGATCTGGACACATTCATGCAGGATTGAGCTATCAATGACTACTAGCTTGATGGTTGTTTGCTACTTTCAGAGTCATGGGAGACATGCCTTGGACATCAGGAACAGAATTATCTTTCTGTCTCTGTTTATGAGATTCCTAAATGCATCATGTTGGCATTGTGTGATATAAAATGCTGGACCTGATGGGCCAGTAGACTGCATTGGCAGAGTTTTTCTTACATTCTTATATCTTCCCATCATTCTATGAAGCAAAGCCAACTGCACCCTCAGTTAAATCTTACTTCAGCCTGGAAATAAGACTTGAACCTAAGGGCAAGAGGCTATCTGAAGGAAGACACATTATACATGACTTTCCAGTTCTGTCTTCCAAAATCTCTCTGGATTCTAAATACTAAGCATTTATTGCCTAAAGTAGCCATCACATTTGAACTAATGATTGAGCTAACACTATGGTCTTTGGCAACCTGTGTGATGCTATTATTTCTTGTAAATAATAACATAACCACCCAGAGTCGCTTGCCAAGATGGGTGGTGAAGAAATATGATAATAAATAAATAAATAAATAAATAAATAAATAAATGAATGAATGAATGAATGAATGAATGAATGGAAGGCTGCTGACTGACTAACTAGCAAGCTTTGTCTCTGCTGATACCAAATAGAAATCATTGTGCCAGGAGTTATTCAGGTCAATGTTTTGCAAACACTCTGAGTCAAATTATTTCTATGTCATTGTATATGCTACAATTATTTGATCTTTTTATTATATCCATATTATAGCTGCATTTAGGGAAAAAACATATAGAAGAAAATCAGAATTTCTGCTTTTATTGTTCAGCTTTCTCATCATGTTTTATTGTAAGACTGTCAAATTATTCTTGATAGAAATTGGCCTCTATTGTTTGCATGGCATACTGAATTTCATCAGGTTCCATTGTCCCATCTCAGTAGCATAAAGATGCCTGAAAAATGCAGTTTGCAAAATTCTCATATAGAATAGGGTGGATTACAGAATAAAGGGTAGATCAGATTGTAAGTAACCAACAGATTTTGCATTCTTCCAAATGTTGCAGTGCAGTACACGATTGCTTAAAGAATACATTAAAGTATTCTTCAATATATGTATATTTTTAAGTAAGCATTTTGACAAAAGTAGAAATTATTATTTATGTACAGTGAGATATGTAGTCAAATGACTTTTTTGCATTTTTAAATAATCACATATTACTGTAAAATAGAAATAACAGTTTTGTCCTTAAAACTTGAGAATGTAGCATAAACTGGAATCAGATTCTAATCAATCGAGTCTATATTTCTCTATAGTATCTCCATGTGATATCTTGTTTAAAAAAAGTGTCAGTTCCACATGTCAAGGTGCTATACAAACACATTGAGATATTGTATGTAAATGTCTAGTGAAACCTTCAACCTTCACATGTTAATAGCTGAAAGACAACGCTGTTCAGAATGTCCTTCAAAAAGTTGTGGAGGAGGCAGGGAATGTGTGGCCATTAATTCATTTATATGTACAGGAGCTAGCTTCAGGTTTGTTTTTTTGTTTTTTAAATACATATATGGTCATAAGACTTTTCTTTCTGAAGTCATTCAAATAACAGGGATTAAATTATGAAGGGGAATATGATATGTATTTTTTTTAAGGAGATTCATGTGAACCAATTTCATTCAGGACTGTTGTAGAGATTGTAGACAGGTCAGCCTAAGCAGATACAGGAATTCTATCACCTTCTATTTTATTCTATTCTTCATTTATTCAAATCAGGGAATGTAATCTGATCAAATGCTTCCAAAGCAGTTTCTGCTATAGAATTGGAACTGATGGAAGATGTGCAAAAACCATAGACTAACACATAGCTTTCCAAACTGTGTGTCAGGACACGTTAGTGTGTCGGCTGCAGTGTCTGGGTGTGTCGCGGCTGCTGCTGCCTCCTGGCTTCCACGCAGGTCCTAGTGCCTGCCTTGTGCCTTGCTGCCTCCAAACCTGCTGTGATTCTGTGCAGGTCCTAGTGCCTTCTTTGTGCCCTGCTGTAAGTGTGTGTCACGAAATGATGCATGTCTAAAAAGTGTGTCACCAACATGAAAAGTTTGGAAAGCTCTGGGCTAACATGACTCTCCTCATACAAGGTTTCCAACCATGTATCTCACTTTTCATTGGACATATTTTTCTTCACAAATATTCTGTAAAGTAGATTGGGCTGTGAGACTGTGACCAATGAGCTATCATGGTCAAGAGCTGCACCTGGGTTTTCCTGATCCGAGTTCAAAATTTTCAACACTACCTCATATTAAAAATGACATTGTTCTTTATGGGTGCCAGTCAAATTGAAAAATTATGGTCTTGTAAATTTTCAAGGTTGGATCCAGACCTTAACATATCTAAAGTAATCCTACTGAAATCATTTGGAAAAATTGATGATGTGTTACTTATCAAACTAAATAAAATATGAATACTTATGAACCCAAACTTCTGCACAAAACAGGTTTTATCAATGGTTGCAGTGACAATTTTGTAGAAGCAACCAATTTTTTAATGATAAAGAGAAAATGAGCAATTACATGACAGCGTAGATTCCATCCCCTTTCTCATGCCAAAATTTTTGAGTATGCAAGAAGAAAATTCACAAAGATCCATGGTGTATTGATTTTTCTAAGCTGGAGACCCCAAGAACCCTGTTGTAATGAGGAAACTCTGCAATTCCAGTGGAGGTACCTTTCCCAGTATTGCCCTACAATGGGCTGGCAAAACCTGTCCGTGCTCTGCATGCAGGCCTTCCCTTCTCCCTGAGACACCCTAGGAATGTAAGGGAGGAAAACCATCACAGACAGGGCCAGGGCTGAGGTTTGCTCCCCCACCACCAATGTCATAGCTCCTCCTTGCTGTGGTTTTTGGATGAGAGGCACAGCTCTGAATCCAAGTGAGGTGGAACAAGGGGCAGCTGCACTCCTAGCCCCTCATAAAACAATAAAATGAACTAAAGGGCAAAAAGAAAGACCACGATAAGTAAATTAAATTACATGCATCAAACTTAGGAGCCCTATTCCAAAGCCCACGGACTGCTATGCCCCATCCAGATCCCATTTTGGAGCCCTGCAGACCACCACCTGATCACAATGCTGAAATTCAGTGGCAGAATTTCTGATTTTCATGGACACATTTTTCATGCCTCTAGCCAACTAAAACTTGAAAAGATTACGCATGTATTCTAAAGTGGGCTTCCCTCTTGTGATGTTATCAGACTTCTCTCTTGTCAGGTTAGGGTTAGGTTTGCTACTTTCCCTCTGTCTGAAGTGCAAAAGTAATGCACTGATATGGGACAGAGCATCCTACTTAGCAGCAGTTACCTGGGCAACATTGCCAGCAACTGACCCAACAGCGACTCCTTCTTTGAGGCCATGCTTCAGGACACCTGCTGTATCTGACTGAAAATCAGGCAGAGAGAAATGAAATGGTTGCACCACAGGGAGTCCCTGTTCAAATGAACTGTTGAGTGGAAGCTCACACCTATGTAAGGACAAGGACATGCCTATGCTGCTTAAATGGAAGAGCATGAGGCAAAACACTGAGCTGAGTGTGCATCCAAGCTCCTGAGGGCACTGCTTAAGTGGAAAGGAGCAGGCCCTGGCTGTGATGGCATGGGCCAAACAAAATGAGTTGGAAACAAATTTGGGGCACAGATTTTAGACTCCTAATATATAGTATGTTGCATCATGATCTTGGTTAATTCTTTCACAAGGCAAGCCTAGACAACTTTCTGTGTCTAAAGGTCAATTTTTATTGTTTGTTCTAGTCAAGGTTTAGAACTGGATGGGGCCATGACTCTAAATAGATAAGGCTTATTGTTTTATAAACCATTTGCATGCAGGAATAGTAATGGTCTTGATCTCATCTCTTCAAAACAAAATCCAAAAGTATTTCCAGAACAGAGATTTCTAGATAAAACAACTTGTTTTATATTTAACTCAGAATATTCTCTTCCCTGTATCACAAGTGGGGCTACTTTATTTCTATTGGTTTTCCTCAAATGAGATCTAAGCGATGCTGGAGTTGTGAGCTTTCCATAAGCAGAATTTGAGATGATTATTAGAAATACAAAGGGAAATTAAGCCCCTAATTAGAATATTGGGTCCTGACCCAACAATGGAACAAGGACAGGTAGACGCGTGACTGATGTAAGTCTTCATTTCTGAGCATTGTAAGAAGGAATTTGCTTCCTCCATTGTAAGAAGGAATACTTTGATTATGCCTTTTTGAAAAAACTGATCTCCCATGCAGAAGCAGTAAATTTCTTCTTATTTATAGGTCGGCAATAGCAATGAAGATAATTTATAAAATTATGATGCCTTTGTATCTACCAGAAAGTTCACAAAATCACTATGCTGAAAGAGTCTAGTTCTGCCTTCGATTCAGTCTGCTATTCTCAGGCATAACAAAGAGACAGCAAAAATACTTTAATTGAACATCCAGCTCATACATATTCTTCTTGATTTGCTCATTTAATACAGAATTGTCAAAAAGAAGAATGCATTTCTGAGTAAAAGGGTTTTCTTTTGGCTGTTAAGATCTTTTTTTAACCAGTAGGCCTATATTTTCTCCCTTCACTGTTTTGTGGATGAATATGTTAAGGCAGATCTGAAATATATATGTCGTTTTTTCCCCCTGAATCATTTATAGGGAAATATGCGAGGAAACATTATCCATTCAGTCCCTACTGTTTCCTTTTATTGAAACTACACTACTCTGATAATTTTAATAAGGTGGATGAATCAAATGCCAATGTTTATGGAGCTGTAATCATAGGTAAAAAGTATTTACATTTTCTGCCAATAGTTAATATTAGAAGTAGTAAAGCCAACATTCATCATTTCTTTCTCCAGTATGCAAATTTATAAATCTTAACTTCAAGCTGAGTGATGCAATATAGGGATTTATGGTATGAGTTAGTGAACTCTTCTCTTTTATTTTCTCCCCCTCTACTTTCAGCAAATAAATGGCTCTGGAGGTCTCCTCTCTCCCTTGGACATACTGGAATAAAGTAGCATTTCAAGCACTAGGAAACCTAAGAAATGTAACTTTCCATTGCACTGGAAATGTTTGTAATAGGTATTATACACACAGAAACTATTTGTTCTGGGTTCCTAAGAGGATGCCTTTATAAAGAACTCAGGGATAATTTCCCAGGGCCTAGTACATGGGATACTTGGAGAGTGTGTTCTGGCAACTAGGTGGGAAGGAGGAAAATATCTTCCTGCTGATACTGATACTGCTAAGGACGTGAGGATGAATGGATGCAATGATAGTGAGAACTCACAGCAAGGAAGTGTTCAGCCTATGACCTTTCAACAGATGTAATTCAGAATATGATCTCCAGACTAGACTTTGAATTATTCAGGCATTATATTTACCACACAACAGCAGAGATAAGGTAGTTACATCCCACAATGTTATGATGCATTTGCTATTTTTGCCTATCCACTTATGGTTTTCTCTAATAAAAGAACCATTGCCATACAAGTATATTTTTCTTTAATGTAGAAGAATTGAATTTACAAAGTTAATTTCTAATAATACTATCATAAAACACAAGGATTCAGATCTCCTATTAAAGTATCCTTCAAAGCCAACATTCAACAATACAAACCAAATATGAGCAATTTCATCAGTGCTGGATTTTGGACAAACTTTTATTTCAATACCTGGTGAGATTTCTTGATGCTATTAGCACATGTATCCTAAGTAGAATGCTTTGTTAATGTAGTGGGAGTTGGCAAGAAACACACTTTCTATTCCTGTGACCTGTTGTGATGGAGCATATATATTTAGACCTGAACAATAATGGCTGTATCAATGTAATGTCACAGTTGATGTCATTGTTAGCCAATCTGAAAAACTATTAGACCTGTTGTTATTATTACCAGTACTCTGTTATTTATCTGCCAAAGTTATGGGGCCAAGTAGACCTGAGATCAAACCTTCTTCTCCATAGTGCTCAGTGGATCACTTTGGGCAAATCATTTTCTTTCAGCTCATTATTCCCCATTGGGTTGCTGTGAGACTAAATGAAGGATGACCGTTTGTATCCTGCTTTGAGTCTTTCAGAAAAAACTAGGGATATAAAGATAATATCTAAAAATAATAAATAAATCAGTAAGGCTTCCTAAAAGCATCACAGTGATCATAAATTAAGTGTGTAGATCTAAACCGTTAGATCTACCTTTAGATATTTCTTTGTTTTTATTTGCAATTAAGTTGTGTTTCAGCCAGGCAAAGATATGCTGTTAGAATTGTATGTGTTTTACAAGTTAAACATCACTGAATTCAGTGGAATATACTTCTATGTAACTATGCAGGGTACTTCAGTCATGTCTTATAAACATATTGTGCAATATTATTTGCTGTTGATTTTCCATTGAACTCTGCTGCCATGGTGGTGAAAGGATAATGTGTTGCATACGTAGTTGGTTTGAATTGTAGGCTGAGTTTGTTAAGCAGCTGGCACTCAATAAAGTATAGTTCATGGGTTGCAAAAAAGTTTGGTAGGTTATTAACTTTTGAAAAGCATAAAATAAGCTGTCAACTTTGAGCAGATACAGCTTTTCCTTCAACAAAACCCATTATTATGGGCTCGGACAACTTGACTTTTTATCTGCTTCCTATCCAATCGTCATGAGTGGCTGTTTTTTTTTTAGGGTCCTCCATATTTTTTTAATTATTAATTTTTAATTGCTTTTTTTAGATAATAACAGAAAAAGAAAAAAATACACAAAGATACATACATTATATTAAAAAACCCATAACAGGTGCTTAAAAAAAGTAAGAAAAATAAAATAGAAAAAGTAAAATAAAAATAAGAAATATAATATATTGTTACAACAATAGTTACAATTCTATATATATTTATCTAATGCAAAAATGATGCAAATATATATCTATATTTATTTATAATACAATTAAATAACCATCATGCTTTCCCTAAACTACTGTATTTTGCATAAATGAGTCTCATATTTCATTATACTTGTCCATACAAAGTCTACGTCTATAGGCTATCCGCTCATAGGTGGCAAGTGGAATGAGGTCTTCAATCCATTGAATAAATGGGGCCATACATTTATCTTTCCAATGCTGCAATATCAGTCTTTTAGGCATAGTAAGGGCAGGGAGAATCTATTTACATTGTCCTGCTGTCAAATTCCATGTGCTAGCTATGTAATTCAAAAGAATATTGTCCTCTGAAAATGTTAGCTTTTGTTGCACAGTCATGGTCATGAGTGGCTGTAATAAAACAGTTTGCTTTATTATTTTGATCGTAATAAATGTTTATAATGTGTACTTTTTTCAGCAATGCATATAACAACCTAGTTATTCTCTCCTTTTTATATAACATTCCTATTCTAAGCCTTCTTTTCCAAATTGGAAAACATTTTGATGTATATCTCACAAATAAACTTGATGGGTAAAGATAACAATCGAAGAGAATATTTGTAGCTCAGGGTTGAACTGTGGAGTCCTTGGTGCTCTCTGAGCCTTGTTGTTTTCTTGCAGACATTTCATTGCCAGACTAGGCAACATCAGTGCGAAAAGGGAGTGGGACTTGCTCTCTGTTTATATACCATGGCTTGTCCTGCTTGCATTGGTGGAGGTGTTGTTCTCCCCTTAGGAGTTCCTTGATTGGGCTGTTGTTTGCTGCTTGGTTGATTGACTGAGTTAATAGTTCCTTGATTAAAGATAAGCTATAAATTATAGTTACAGAAAACACAGAAAATCTGCTAGTTCTCTATATCTGCCAAAAACACTGTGAAAGAGAAGGGAAGCTAATCGAAAGGTTTTATCACTGACATTTACTAATCCATGTTCTGGCTGAGCCAAAAACTAGCTGTTCCAGCAAAAGGGGAAGAGAGAAAATGAGGTATAAAATATGTTGATCCAGAGCAGCTCTAAAACAATGTTCTAAGTGCACATGTGTATAAGGGGATTCTAGATTAAATTTGGATGCGGATGTTAGCTAGTTATATACTAGAAATTACCCAGACAGTTAAGTAGTATTTTTCAGCTTCTTTTTATCTCAATAGGAGAGTTAAATATAGCATAACATGAATGTTCAAATATTTTGTAGCTCGTTTATATTTAGTAATAATATGTGATAATTCTGACAGCACCTAGATAACCTTGGCTGACAGACTAACGCTAAGCAGGAACAGTCCTGATTAGTACTTTTAAGGGAGACCATGAGCAAACACACTTCCATTTTATTGCTCTGAAAACAATTGGACATGTTCATGAACTCATCAGGAGTCAAACTCAGCTCAAATGAGACTATCTTTCACTTTATTCAATTTTAAATAATTCATATTTCTACTGTGTGGAATCCAATTGTTAGAGCAGTTGGTATGCAGTGTAGATCAGATATAGTACATCTTGTACTATTAGTTAACCAAGAAAGTTGCATCTAACGAAATAGGGTCTTTCATACAAAAACTTATGTCATAGTAACTCTCTTGGCTTTTAAGACTGCATAGGATTCTTTGTTGCTATACTAAAGTCTTCCATTTGCTAAGTTGGAAGAAGTTAAAACCTATACTGAAGAACATATTTTTGTTTGTTTTTCTGTTTGCAGGTTTAGAGCCCCTTTTTATCTTCCATGTTTCTTTATAATAATGCCATTCAGATTTCCTGAGGATACAGGAAAGAGCTATTTAATAAAGAGGGTGTAGATTTAATCAAGATTGAAATTCCACTAGTCAATCTACCATGAGAAGAAGGAGGAGGAAGAGGAGGAAAAAAGAGAAAAAAGAGAAAAGAGAAAAGAGAAAAGAGAAAAGAGAAAAGAGAAAAGAGAAAAGAGAAAAGAAAAGAACCCCAAACCATAATATAGTTTGTTATCTGTGGAGTCCATGTTTCTCAAACATTACAGTAACTATTAACAGTATTATTAATATTTTCTCTTTACTTGAAATATTTCTGCCTCTGTCATGCATAATTAATACACAGACCTCTTTGAGGGTTTTATTAGGATGCACAATATGGGACCCCTTTTCAAAGCCTTGCATGTGACTCTCAAAGTTTTCACAGGAACCATGGCTGAATTGCTAACACTGGCTAAACTGACCCATATTCCCCTTTATTTCTGCTAACTTCAAAATGCTGTGAACTTGCAGGAAACTCTATGAGCCAATTAGTGCTTGTCTCCAGCTGAGAAAACTACAAAAGATATCATTGAATCTATGTCCCAACCCCCTGAACTACTGAAGATCCTAGAACAACAGAAGCTCCTCACCCATTGCACAGTAAAAGGAAATGTTAAAAACTGTTAGCCTACACATGCATGTTTTAAGTTCATGTTGTTTGAATTTGTCTAATCATTTACAAAAATCTGGGCAGTTGCTATGAGAAATTCAGCCACAAAGGTGCATTTCCTTCTAGATTTAAAATCCTCTTTTAGGTTGTGAAGGAGAAATCACCTTCTCAAGTACCTTAACTATGGTTTCATACTGCTACAGTGGCTGGGGTGGAAGGAGTGGTACATTCTAAACAAGATGTACAGGCAGGCACCCAAAGCTCCATAGAGCTCCAGTGTCAGATAAATCGTCGAGAAACAAAGGAAAAAATGACTCCGGTCTCAGGCACTAACATTATCATAAGACCACTAAGATTCAAAGCTCAAGATTCAAGAACTGGTATACAAGCTCTCAGAGAAGTGACTTTAGTCAGTTCGAAATGTGTGACACAATATCACTGCACTCCCAGTTTTCATTTGCATAAGAGAATTTGGAACATGGAAGAAGGAATCATGAGACTGGTTTCTTTAGCACCAATCATATGATTCTCTATTATCACTGCATTAAAAACTCTTCCTCAGTCCGGGGTCCTCCCAAAGGCATTAGTCTCCAATTCTCATAACTCCCAGCAGCATGGGATTGCAACAGACATGCTTTAGACACCTTGGGAAAACCAGTTCAGGGAAGAGTAGTGTAAAACTTTATGAAATATCACAATGCCCTTTTAAAAACTTCTTTAGCAACAGAAAACAATAAAAAAATATTGAGTGAAATAATGTTCCACAATAGACAGCGTTACATAAATTTGACCCTCTTTTAAATAGTATGATGCAATTTCAACCTATGGAGGACTAGCATTTATTTAAGATTGTATTCATGATAAAAATCCTGCATGTATTACCAAGCATTGAGTAGACACTTTTTTCTGTGAAGTGATTTGACAACCTAAGGGCTTACTTAGCTTTCTGAGTCAATGCAATGCAGATAGAAAAATAATTAATTATTACAGCAAAACCTGAGCTATGTTCTCTCTCTCCCCCCACCGGCCCAATAATAAAATGTCAAATAACAAGTAGGCTTTGCATTTAAAAATAAAGGCTTTGACAGTTCTATAGGCAGTCTGGTATGAGGTAATGTTCTACACATATTATAATTTGTGCTTTCAGGACCAAAATGTATTTTTATTTATATAGGATGCAATTTGAAATGGATTATCTAGACCCCGTTCAGTCAGGTTTCAGGCCCGGTCATGGGACGGAAACTGCATTGATCGCACTTATGGATGATCTTTGGTGGGAGCGGGATGGAGGCAGTGCATCCATTCTTGCTCTTCTTGACCTCTCAGCGGCGTTTGATACCATCAACCATGTTATCCTTCTGGGTCGGCTCAGGGAGTTGGGGGTGGGCGGCGTGGTTCTGCACTGGTTCACCTCCTTCCTCTGGGGCCAGTCCCAGTCGGTGTTGATAGGCAGCGAGAGATCTAGCCCATGAGCTCTTCTTTGCGGGGTGCTGCAGGGCTCGGTACTCTCTCCGCTCCTTTTTAACATCTACATGAAACCGCTGGGTGAGATCATCCGGCACCACAGGATGAGGTATCATCAATATGCCGATGATACCCAACTATACATCTCCATCCCGGGTGAAGTAAGTGATGCAGTGACCGCCCTGTCCAAGTGCCTGGGGACTGTGGGGGCCTGGATGGGGAAAAACAGGCTTCGGCTGAACCCTGGTAAGATGGAGTAGCTGTGGATTAATGGCTCCTCGGCATCTGGGAAATTGTCATCTTTAGTTCTGGATGGGGTTGCACTGCCCCAGACAGACCCGATGCGTAACTTGGGGGTCCTTTGGACTCACGACTCCTGCTCAAAGAGCAGGTGGCAGTCGTGGCCAGGAGGGCCTTTGCTCTATTTCGGGTTATGTGCCAGTTACGCCCTTTCCTGGAACGAGAGTCCCTTCAAACGGTCACTCATGTCCTGGTTATCTCCCATATAGACTACTGTAATGCGCCCTACATGGGGCTACCCTTGAAGAATATCTGGAAGCTACAGCTGGTCCAGAATGCAGGCGCGCGGGCAATCTTGGGTGTCCCAAGGCGGTCACATGTAACAGTTTTGCTGCGTGAGCTGCACTGGGTTCCAGTTTGCTTCCAGGTCCAATTTAAGGTGTTGGTTTTGACCTTTAAAGCCCTACATGGCATGGGTCCAGGTTACCTAAGGGACTGTCTCATCCCCATTATATCGATCCATCCCACACGAGTATGCAGAGAGGGCATGCTACGGATCCCCTCTGTTAAAGAGTTCCATCTGGTAGGGTCACATTCGCAGGCCTTCAATGCAGTAGCCCCTGCCCTTTGGGACATTCTTCCCCCAGAGGTAAGACAGACGCCCTCTCTCCTGGACTTCCGAAAGAAACTTAAAACCTGGTTTTGTCAACAGGCCTGGAGTGGTAAGGACAGTGTTCACTCTTGGGGATGGCTAGCTCCCTAGAACAGCCCAAGAGTGGCCCTTTTTACTCATGGACTGAAGAACCACCTCTGCCATCCAGGTTTTATTACATTTTATAATTTTATAGTTATTTTATTGTATTTATAATTGTATTTAATTAATTGTGTTTTTACTGTAAACCGCCCAGAGTCCCTCTTGTGGGGGAGATGGGCGGTGATAAATTTGACAAATAAATAAATTTCTTCTATTACAAATGTATATTTTATCTGATCTCCGTTAGGTCCTGTTTTACCTCAATGGCACAAAAAAAGTTCCACTCCACTGTTTAATCTTAGATGTAAATTATGAAACACATTTAGCACATTTAAAGCCAACATGTTTCATTGCCTTTTCAAATTAGAAAGAAAATTCATAGCAAAACTTTAAAAAAGCATTATGGAAAGATTTCATACATCAAGTAACTGAGTTTTCTGAGGCTGTGATCCTATGCCATTTAACGTGTTAGTAAGACCTATTGAACTGAACTGGAGTTACATCTGATCAGACATGCACAGAATTAAGTCATAAATAATTTGTAACAACACTTTTTAAATGTCAATAGTTAATTACTGAATCTAAATAAGGCAAGAAACATTTGAACATCTCCAAGTAGATAGAGAAAAAAATTGCAGTTCTTTTTTTGTTACTTTATGCCAGTGCTTTCCAAACTGCCGCCGTTGGTGACACTAAAGTGTCGCGACACAGAGTTTGGGAAGCTATGCTTTATGCTATTATGCATACATCATATTTTCTTTATCCTTTTTTATTTCTATCTTGTAATATGTTACAAGAAAATTATTCCAGGTTAAATCCTTTTCTTCAGGCAACTTTAGTTGTATGTATGATATATATCCTTAGAAAACAGCTTCTTTCTCTCACCTTTAGAATTATGTCCTCATGAAATAGCCTGTTTATATCTGATGTCCCCATTTAATAGAGTTGTAATATTTTAGTGAACATTATTCAGTGGCAAAGGGGCACTGACACAAGTGAACCAATTTAGTCAGGGAAACAATATTAACCTTTGGCTGCAATGTAACATGAGTCTTATAATAATAATTGTAATTCACAATTATGGCATTTAAAAATATCACTTGCCTGGTAGCTCTTAGAACTTTCTTTAATTTTAATTCCAGATTGAAATTGAAAGAAGCTAGAATGAATTAAAATGTAATTCTGCAGCAAGCTCACTTAGAAATAATGACTACAGAATTCAGTGGAACTTGTTCCAGAAAAGTGTCATAGAACTGCAGCTTCAAATATCTAAAACCATTAATAATCAATAATTTACTTGTCCAAACGTTTTTCAATGACAAAATTTTCCATGCTGGCTGCAGTTGTACCCCTAGCATATTTGTGGGGTTATAATGATAGTACCAAATAATGTAATAAAATATACATTTGTTAAAATATCACTTAGTTTATGTTTTTAATCAGCCATAAATATGTGGAATGAAAATTTAGTAGAATATTATTCCTTTTCGGCTTCCCTGGAAAATTATTATTTATTCTCATTGTGGTCATGGCAAGTTCTTAGATAAACGCACAGTAGAAAAGATGTCTTATTTCCAGGAGTGCAGGCTGTGAGATATATTTGGCCATATTGGGGTGTAGGTCAGATTTTGATGAGACTCGTGAATATTTCTTTGAAAAAATTATACTTTAAAAATAGGTGGTAATATGTTTTATTGAAAACCTTTACTAGAAGCAGGATAGTAGCTTTAAATACATTATGTAAAGATTATTTTAAGGATTTTTCCTGACCTCAAATTGAATTTGGTCTTCCTAGTTCACAACAGTGGCAATATTTTCAAGTTAAGCATGTTTTAATAGCTCAATATGGACCAGATGCTTTGGCTACTTCATAAGCACCTGAGATGCTCTCTTTTGATCGAATCCATGACAGAAGATAAATCCACAACCTATCTTTATCAAAAGTTCAAAAACATTTTTAAAGTGGACATTACCAAGATGTGTCAAACATGGAATAATGTTTTTATTTTTTTTTCTTGGATTAGTTAGTTTCATTTTGTTATTGCTGTGTATTTTGAAACTCTGTTTATATTTTGTATTCATCTAAAATAAAGAATAAAGTAAAATGTTTATTTTTATTAGTGATTTTATTTATACACAAATTTATATACTGTCCACATCAGAGATTTGGGGCAGTTTATAATACAATAACAGCAAGTTAACCTCATCCCCTCCCCATTGCTATTATTTTATTTTATTTTGTATACAATTCTTCCTCTGCTCTTATCTAAGTAGCCTCTTTTCTCATATGAAGAAGTCTCATTGTACTGGCTACTTAACCTCTTGCTGAGAAAGAAATGAATAAAAATTGTCTCAGTTTAATAGAACCATTGACTGTTTCATATACTAGATCAGAGCTTAGACTGACAATAAAAATAATAATGGACAAATTATTTATTTCAGTGGTTTTCATATTAATTGAATAAATGTCTAATTGCTGTACTCAGAAGATTATGAAACTATATGTACTGTAATATTGCACCAAATTTGTGGGCAGAGAAATTGGGTTGTCAACTTCTCTGAATTTTTACAGGGATACAAGAATTCTCCAGCTGTAGTGTGCTGCTTCTGAAAAAGCCCAATGAAAGAGATGTCTCCATTACTCTAGGATTTAACTTAAATTATTGAAAGATGAAAAACAGGACATTAATATATACCTCATGGCCTAAGTAAGAGCAGTCTCAAACTCGAGCTGTAAGAATTTCCTTGAAAATTACTTCTTGATTGAAAGAATTTCTAAAGCAAATTCCATTAAATTAAATGAGAACTAGGAGAAAATATGCAGGTCATAACAGTAAATTATGACTGTCCAGCAGTAATTAATACTGCCACAATTTACTGTTATGTCCTGGACCAGACAGGATTTACAATCTCATTAGTTTCCTGATGGAAAATGTTACTATGAGTTCATCAATTACATAAAAAGTCCTTAAGCTAGGGCAACTACAGTATATATGGGTTGCAAAAATGTGGATGGTCACTAGATTGCAGCAAAAATATACAGAAAACTCTAGCTTTTTGGTGTAATTTAGTGGTTGTCTGTATTCTTGCAGGCCAGATCTGGTTGCCTTCCTTGGCCATTTGCTCACTAATGACTTCTAGAGTTTCGATGGTATCATTCATCCTTTATTGAAATAATATAAGGCCTCATTACTCTTATTTTGGCCCACCAATGGTTGGCTGATTTTAAAATATACAGTAAGTCCCTAATGGGAAAACAAACTTATTAAGGTGGAAATATAGAAAATGTGCCTACAAGTAGTTTGATATAATTCTCTCGACACACCTTTTCAAACATTTAAAATCACGCAAGAAAGAACATACTGGAAAGCCCTGCCGCTACAGGACATGCTCAATCATTTGCATTCCCCAACAAGGCAGAGGGATACTTCTGAAATTGTAAGCCTTCTGTTCTTATTGAGACTGTGTGATTTTAAACCTAACTACACAGGATCTTAGAGAAATGGGAGTCTCAAAGAGAAAATGACAGAGCCATATCTTCATATAAATGATTGACATATCATATGCTTTAGCTTTTCACTTCGTGAGTTCTCTAGATAAAGAGCCCCCTCTGTCCTGTTTCAGGCTTCAAACTCATGCAGACACACAGTTGCTAGGTGAGAATAGCAATTTACTCAAGGCTGAGCAGATAACGGCAGACAAGGGAAAGGATATAAATCAACAAAGTCTCTTGGAAAGAAAGCTTGCCTGGGTGGTTTCACTTTCAACCTGAGCGTGCAGAAGAGAAGTCAAAATCCAGTCCAAAGTTCAGAGAGCCAAGTCAGGTTTGTCAGCCAGTCCAAGGTCAGAGTTTCACAAGCAGGATTCATAGGAATGACACGCTAGAGCAGTAAATCAGTTGATTGTTTCCAACAGAGAAACATGGGTCAGGGCTGCCTCTTAAATCAGACTGCAGCCAGCTATCTTCAATTAAGATTGTCGATTGGCGGGGTCCGGGAAGAGAGCCTTCTCTGCTGTGGCCCCCACCCTGTGGAATACGTTGCCCCAAGAGGTGAGACAGGCCACCACTCTCCCACCTTCCACAAGGGAGTGAAGACCTGGCTCTGCCATCTCACTTGAGGCGGTAGGGGGGTAATCAATTGTGGGGGTGGTTTATTTATTTTATTTATTTATTATTTAAATTTGTATCACCGCCCATCTCCTCCATACCTGGGGACTCTGGGCAGTTCACAACAATAAGTTAAAAATATAAAATTACAGCAACAATAATTTGGTTAGCCCCTTGAAGAGGCTCCGGGGAATTATATGGATTTAAATTAAGATCTTTTGATTCGCCATCTTGGATTTTATATTTTATATTTTATATTTATATTATTTATATTTATATTTATATTTATATTTATATTATTTATATTTATATTTATATTTATATTTATATTTATATTTATATTTATATTTATATTTATATTTATATGAAGAATTTTGTTTCTTTTGTATTTTAATCTGTAGTTATTTAAATTTTATTGTAAATGGCCCAGAGTCACTCTTAGTGAGATGGGCAGTGACAAAATATGAAAAATAAATAAATAAATAAGATAGTTTCTCCGTTTGCTTGGCAAGGAGCCTCATTGAGCATCTTTGCTCTGCTCTCTGCTCTATTCGCCGAGTCCAAGGGCTTGCAGGCCGTGCTTCATCACCTGACTGCTCCAGCTCTTCTGATGGTGACTGTGTTGGATCAGCCTCAGGTGATTCCCGACTTGGTGTTTCCTGAGGCTGACACTCCACAGGTTCAGCTGGAGCAGTTTCTTTAGAGTCAGAGCTGAGTCTGTCCTAGGCCATGACATTCTCTTTAGTCCATTATTTTTATTTCCAGTCACATCTTTGAATGAATTATTAAAGTAGCATTTATGCGATAGACATTTTCTCATAAATTACATGCTATTTTTTCTATTTTTATTTTGTTCTGTACGATTATTTGGAAATGCAGAGAATTTTTACCTTTCTCCGGTGTACAGAAGTACATTTATATTTATATTTTTTATTAGTCGTAACTATGATCCACCTCATATAAACAATGGTATAAATATATGCATTGAACATACAAACTCACCCATCATGAAATTCCTTTTCAGAATAAGCCATATACTTATGAGAAGGAGAAAAAAAAAGATTGCTATTTTGTCCCCACCAGTACCATTTGCTATACTTCTCCATACCATTCAGTTCTTGCAAACCATCCTTGCTTCCCCCATACACTATCTGTATTGCATTTGGCTCTTTAAGCTCCCCATCTCTTTTGAGGATCTCATCAGCTGCATCCAACCTTGACTCTCTCCTTCTGCTCAAGCCATTCACTCTTCTTTCATATATTTATTTTGTGATTCTATCCTGATTCATTGCCTTTATATGAACAAAACCACACTGTATTTCTTTCAGACTAATTGCTCTTTTTTGTATTCATTCACATTCATTCTTACCATATCTCTTTTTGCTTTACCACATACAGGACTTAAGTTCTCATTCCCATTGTATTCAGCTTACTTTTATGTCTCTCCCTGATAGACTTAACTCCCAAATCCACTAGACAGAATCATGCTCTTAAACACAGCCATTATGGCTTCTTTCAATAAACATTTATTCCTTGCAAGAAACCACATGCTATCAACTAGCTTTCTACTCTATTTGCACATTTAAAATGTTTCTATTGATTTCTTCATCTTTAATAAACATTCTAACAAGGCACATAAAATTATCTAGTTTTTCATCATTTATGTATAATTTGCAATCTTTCATACCAGTTCCATGTCAACTCAATTACCTTGATCTTTGATAATTTTCAGATCCATACTTCTTAATGCATAGTACAATCTAACATTTGTGCCAAATAATTTGGGTTCTCAGCCAATGACATGGCATCATCTGCATACAAAAATTCAAATAAATTCACATCCCCAACAATGCACTTCTAACATCATCACTAGTGTTACTTAGACATTTATAAATAACCAAGGGGACATCTTTGTCTCATTCCCTCATTAATGTTAACTATTAACTATTTGCTAATCATTTAGTTCTCATACATGTTTTATTTCAGTCATAAACTACTCTTATTGCATTTAGCAATCAACCTTCAAATACCATTCTTTCATCAAAATGTCATAATTTAAGGCTATTCACTTACTCTAACTCAACAAACATAAATAAACTTTCTTTATTACATCCATACATTCAACTAAATGCTAAAGACCAAAAATCTGGTCTGCATATAACCTGCTGGCATAAAACTTCACTGCACATTTGTTCTTGTCCTGTTATACGCTTTCAAGCAAAATTTGCCCAAACACCTTCCCAGATGCACTTAAGGTTTTTGCATTCACTCTTGCTACATGTTCCTTTGTACAGAGGAACAATAATGGCATTCTTCCAATCATCAGGCATGCATAATGCAACTTCATAAGCAAACACTTAATTTTACATTTTTGAAGTTACTCTGTCTGCACCTGTAGTGTTATCATTTTTCAATATTCTCATTTTGTTCCCATCAATGCATTGTATCATCTAACAGAAGTAATTTTTCCTTTGGATTCCATTAGTTAAAAATGTCCCACTATTTTCCCAAAATTCTTCCTTTATCACTGTTTCTGAAGATGTAACATGCAGCTATCACCATCCTATGGATTGCTACACCCACAACAGTGACACTAGAGATACAATTTAGTCCTTTCATTCATAATTAAATATACACGTTCATTATTTTGCTTGCATTCATCCACTTCTCAAGACCAGACCCTTTCATTCACTTCTATTATATATGTCCCCTTACTTTTAGTTTCACAAATACACATACTGTAGCTATTTTTCTTTCATTTCTTTCATTTCTTAATTCATGTTGTTTGCCATTTATTCTTCTTACATTTTAATCTTCCATACAGCATAGTCATCAGCAGATGATCCCAGAGATATTGACTGCTGTTGCCTATCATCCTTTGGTCAGTTGAAGCTTTCACATAAAATTTTTGTTAAGATCAAGGGTAGAGCAGGTTACCAGGCTTCGTTTTACTTGTATGGCTTCCAATATTCTCTGTTAATTATAAGGACAATATGAGTCAATGGAACATTTTAGCTAGTACGCCTCAAGCCTAACCAAAGCCCAGTTTTATTGCAAGTATGCTCATGGTATGATACGCAAGCTAGGAAATCTAATCTAAGAACCCCTGCAAGTCAATACACTGTTGCCCAGATCTCATCCTCTAAGAGGCACATGCAGTGTACTCATACACATTCAGGATACAGGATACCTAATCCTAGCATTGTAACACTAGCCTGAAGTATTCAAAACACAATAATTATGACAATCATTTAAGAGAAGAAAATCCTGTTATCTCTTTAGGTAAGACTTATGTTCAGATTTAATTCTGGCACAACTCCTGGATGGCAGAGGACTGACTTCTTACCATTCAGGAGGAAAAGAAGGGCTCTAGCTCAGGTATGGATAACCTTTTGGCAACTCGAAAGTGGAGACCAATTCTTTATTTTGGAAATCCAAAGGCCATAGTGGATAGTACCATACTGATTTCACCCAAGTAGGCAGAACAGGGATTTTCAGATAGGTATTTATGTAGGAGGGTTCCCTCCCCCCTCTCTCTCTCTTAAAATTAAGAGTGTTTCACACCATTTTTATTGCTATTAGCCAAAGTATGTTTGCTGTTGATTGGTTTAACCTTATCATGCCGATTTGGATAATAAAGACCTTAAAATGTCTGCAACCAGGATTTTTTAAAGGATCATGACACACTTCTTCCAGTTAACATCATAGGGCAATTGACTGACTGGTGCCTTGGATGCCTCTGTAATTTTGTCAATGGCCTCTTGTGGCTTTTTATCTTACTTATATTTGTAACATCTGTTTCTTATTGTTTGATTTCATAGATATTTGCTCTTGTTTTATCCCATTTTAATTGCCTGTCTTGCCTATTTTGAATTCTATGAAATCTTCCGAGCTCCCTGGCAGAGACATGTCAAGCCTAATCTCTTCCATGGCTTCTCTGAACAAATGGTTGAAAGGATTAGCATTTTCCCCTTTATTCTGGCTTTCCGGTAACTAATTAGGCAGCCAAACATGTGATTTCTGTGACCCTGACACACAGTGAAGGGTTCTCTGGGCACAGCATGACTGTATCTTCCTTTTACTATCTTTGCTCTACAAAGTGAAAGAAACAGGTATTGGATTTTGAACTTTTTCTATGAGAACAAATGTAAACTGATTATTGATACAGAGGCTTTTTTTTTGTTAAACTGAATTCTAAGATATTATTCTACATTTCTTTTTCTCAAAGTAAAAAATAAAGGGGGGCTTTAATCAACCTTTTTATGTCTTAAATTAGGAGTGCAATGGGACCCAAACATGGAAGAGGCCATCTTAAGTATGGTTTAATATTTGAAATTATAATGGATTGATACCTTTCATTCAAGCAATTAAAACAATCATTTAAAGTATAATTCTAAGAATTATTATTTCAATGTTGTGGTTTCCCTCATACTCTCCAGTTTATGGAGACTTAATTAAATAAAAATTTAATGAAAATTTAAGACTCTCCAGTGTTCATTAAATAAAAATAAAATCACTTTGAAATAGGATGCTGGGGGGAAAAATGAATAGCAGAGGGCTCTGCTCAGTTTAAGATTCTGCTCTCAGACCTCCCCAAGCTTTAAAAGGGTTCTGCCTTAGATACCTCTCTATCTCAGTACAATGGCTTTGTAAAGTGGCTGTGATGTGTCTTGAGGTATTACCTTGATCTGGACCATCCAATTGACACAATTAGTGGTAGCTCCTCAATTAAAAAAATGAATTGCTCTATCACCACATCTAAAATGAATTGTTGAAGCAGGCCAACTTGATATTGCCAACTTCTTCAATCTAGGGGAAAGGGGATAATGTATAGTACATATGCAGAAGCTGTAGTTAGCATCTGGATTGAAGCAGGCCACCCACTCCAACATAGCACTGTGAAGGATTATTACTTCATCTTGGCCAGCAAAACATCAGCAAGTATCAGATGAAAATCTGATATCGTACCTTTCATCTAAGGAAAAAGGTGTGTATATGAAAGCTCTTTACAAAATCATTTGCTTTTAGCTTATTGACCATGTAATTACCCTACATATTTTAGCTATGTAACAGAGAGTTATACCATAGATTAAGTCAAGCAGGTAAGAGAGGATTGATTGATGGGGATTAGTGTTTCATATTATTTGGAAAATAATTTGACCTGCATTATGAAAAGACAATACTGTCCACATTTGGATGCAATATTACAATAACTGTAAATCTTTTGCATCTCTCCCAAATGATGTCAGGCCAGTGCTGGGAATCCATTAAAATCTTATGCTTTCCCCACAGTCTGTTATAGAATACTGCTATGCTAGTACTGTTAAAACAAAAGGGAATTTGTAGTCCATTACTGATTTAAGTGAGTTCCATTTAATTCTGGTAGCAACAATAAAAGTGTACTTTTGCATCATACAGAAACCAGCCCAAAATAATACAGTTAATCATGCCATTTTCATGGTGCACAAACATAGCAAAGGTCATGCAACATGATAACCATATAACAATGGGTGGCTGACTTCACTGCAAAAATATCCAAAACAGAAGTAGCCATCTGTCTTCATAAACTTTCCATCTTCTGTTTATTGCTTTTATGTTAAGCCTAACCCTTCAGTTTAACCCATTGTCACCTACAGCACATTGACTAGCAATGGTTAAGCTTTCAGAACTAGATGAAGATGCTAGGAGTAGAACTTGAGTCCTTATCTGTTTATATGTAAAGAAGTACAAGAAAAGGGTCCTTTTCAAAGAAGAAAAGAGGAAAGCTCTCCCCAGAAATGTTCAATATATAGAAATACTGCCTTTGACAGATGCCTGGAGACTACAAAATCCAGAAAGGAGAGACTACATGCTTTTTTCAGCAAGACACCAAACATATTCTAGAACTGGCATGTGTTGGATTTCATACACCATCTATCAAGGAAGTAGAGATTCTCCCAATGACATATGCGGAACACAACCCAATTTCAGTAACATGGTTCCCAGGAGAAAAATTACCTTTTAAATGAAGGATCAATGACAGGCTGTTACTCCAAGAAAATACATTACAGAAATGCAAAGAAGAATTTTTTTAAAATAAATACATCTCCAGGGATGTCAGAGACAACCATATGGGAGACAAATAAAGCTTATATGAAAAGAATTCTCATAAGGTTTGCAACAAATTAAAAACAAAACATAAGAGACAGAAATTACAATTGGAAGAAAATTAATAAAATAGAACAAATTCATAAAATTAATCCAAAACAACAGGTATTGAGAAAATTAAACAAAGTTAAACAACAATTAGATTTACTAGAAACAGAGGAACTACAAAAGAAGAAAAAATGCATGAAACACAATCATTTTCAAACACACTGGGAAATTGTTGAGGTATTGAATTAGAAAAGAGAAGGAAAGAAGGACAATAGCAATAACGAAAGGGGCTTAATTTTTATATAAAAGTTCAGAAATTATAGGAGAATTTGCAGAATTCTTTAAGAATTTATATTCCAAGCACAGTATTGATAAAAAAACATATAGAGACTTAGAATTTACCAAACAACATAGACAAATATTAAGTAAACCCATAACAATTCAAGAGATTAAAGGGAAAAAAAACTAAAATTGAGAAGGCTCCAGGCCCAGGTACGCTAACAGCCCAATACTATAAAAAGTTAGAGGAAGAATTGTTGGAAACATTGATAAGGACAATGAATGAAGTCAAAGAGGCAAAGCCAATACCAAAGACATGGGAAGAAGAATATATAACTTTGATTTACAAAGAAGGGAATGATCTGGAAAAACCTCAATCATACAGACCAATTTCTGAACTGACTGTTGATTATAAGATATTCAATACAGTATTAGCTGAATATCTATGGAAGTGTATTTCTGAAATAATACATACAGATCAAACAGGTTACATTGAAGAGTATCCGGAAGCTTCAGTTGGTCCAAAATGCGACCACGTGGACAGTAATTGGAGCCAGAAAATCGGCACATGTAACAACTCTGCTGCGCGAGCAGCAGTTTGCTTCCGGGTCCAATTCAAGGTGTTGGTTATCACCTTTAAAGCCCTACATGGCATAGGGCCAGGTTACCTGAGGGATGGTCTCATCTCCAGAACATCTACCCGCCCCACCTGGTCATGCAGAGAGGGCATGCTACAGACCCCATTGATCAAAGAATTCCATCTAGTGGGGTCCAGGAGGCAAGCTTTCTCTGCAACAGCGCCCGCCCTTTGGAACATCTTGACCCCGGAGCTAAGGCAGGTCTCCTCGCTCCCAACCTTCTGGAAAAATTTAAAGACTTGGTTTTGCTGCCTTGCATGGGAGGGGAATGCTAACAGTTCCTCCTGGCGCTGGTTGATTCCATGAAACCCTTCTTAGTATTAACATCCTTGCACTTGGATTTTATATTTATTTATTGATGTACTGATCTGTATTGTGTTTTAACCTTATTTTTATTGTGAACTGCCCAGGGTCCCCCATTGGGGGAGATAGGCGATAATATACATCTAAATAAATAAATAAATAAATAAATAAATAAACAAACAAACAAACAAACAAACAGGTTACATTCCCAAGAGGAAGATGAAGGACAACAGAAGATTTAAAATAAATGCACTGGAATACATGAATAATAAGAAAAAGAAGATGGCAGTAATGTTCCTAGATGCAGAAAAAGCCTTTGATAATTTGCAGTGGACTTTCTTATTCACAGTTTTAAAGAAAATGAATCCAGGACACGAATTTTAAATTGGGTGAAGATTATATATCCACTGCAAACAGGAAAGATTACAGCAAATGGAATACACTCCACAAGTTTTCCAATAAGTAAAGGTACAGGGAAAGGTTTTCCATTCTGTTCTTTATTATTTGTAATTGCTTTAAAAGATTCGGAAGGACCAACAAATATTTGGGATCAAAATTCAGGGAGAGGAATGCAGGAAGTGGCTGCAGTGTTTTGCTTGGAAATAATTGCCTCTAACCAGAAAATAAAAGACAAAATTAAACTGAAATAGTAAAGAGGAGGTGGCCTTTATGACTGGCTACCGTATCCCTGGTTATCATTTTGTAATAGTGCCCCTGACGTGTTCTGTAAATTCCACATGCACCCACTATACTAAAAAGTTTTGGTGACTATACCTTATGACTATACCTACATGTTGCTATCCATATTCAGTGCAGTGTTTGGCAGGACTGAGTAACTTATTCCAGTTTGACCTCTCACATTTCCAACAGATCAGTCACAGATATTGGCAGGCATAAATTCTCATTTACATTAAAATAAATAAAATAAGATAAGTAATTGTTTGCAGTCTGTTTCTTAATAAAAATTATTTGACAGGATTAGCTTTCTCTTCCCCCCCCCCCCGTTCCTTTCTCGTAGTAGATTCTCATGACCCATTTACAAAGATGAATTTGAGAACTGCAGGCAGTCTGAGAATTTATCTTCCCTTTTACTTGCTTCTGTAAAGTCTACTTAAATAGATCTGTTCCTCAGTTTGTCAGCAATGATAAAAATAAACAAGTGCACTTTTTTTTCTGGCCACATAGGACATTGCTTTCTTGAATCTGAAAAAGAGAAACTCTGTTTCATTAAATGTTTTAACCCATTTTTTAAAGGCAATGTAGTGGGAATGTTTCTATAAGAAAGATTCACTTAAATTAATAATGATGTAACTGGCTGACCATCAGAATACCTTAGGCGTTCAATTACATTTAATTATCTAGGGATTTTGCTGTGATGTTACATCTCTATTCATCAGAGCCCTGGGGGCAGTATTTAACTAGGTCAGATTCAGTGACCCCGTCTTCTTCTGTACTCATGTCAGCTAGAATTTGTTTGACACAGTTCTGCATTCCTACTTAATAACCTTTCCCTGGGTATTCAGAGGAACCTCACCGTGGTAAGAAGCAAATGTGGCAATCTCTTCTCTACCGATAAGCCCAGGGAATGGGATCCATGGAAAGCATACAAGCAGCACTCCTTCTGGTCTTGTTAGACTCTTCTCTAGTCTTTCTAGGTGCCCAAACTACTGCTTCAGAGGATTGTGGTAAGTCATGCAATGCCAATGTGCCAAGCAAAGAGATCACTGTCTCTTCCTGGATTCTTGGCAGCCTGCAACAACATAGTAGAGAAAACACCCAGCAACCATATTAGAACAGAACAATGAATTACAGTATACTCAACAGTAAATTGGGAAATCTGTTGACCTTCATATGTTACTCAGCAATGTCTCTCAGCAGCAAAAAGCCACAGCCTTGACCACCAGAGGACAATGGTGATGGTTGCTAGGAACTATACTTCAGTTACATATCTCAAGAGATATAGTTTCCCTATCCCTGCACTGCTTTTTAAATGCTTCTTGGTGAATAGGAAAAACTATCAATGGTATAGTTAGGTAATTGAAGACTCCAGGGATAATAATCTTATACCAACCTTAGATGCTCATATTATTATTCTCTATTCATCCAATAAGTATTATAGTCTATTATTATTATTCAAGTAATAACACAGTACAAAGAATAAATAACAAACAAAAGAATTACATCTTTGACTGGTGTTCTTCAGAAGTTTGAGTTCCAGCCAGGAACCAAGGAATTATCCAAGTAATGCATAAAATATAACATGTGTCCAGCAAAGTGTTTTTTGTTTTTGCTTTTTGCTAATCCACAGTTGACATTGCCAAAATATTTAGATCTTGAAAAAATAGTTTAATCTGCTTGTTATTCCACCTAATGTGCCAATAACTATAGGTATCACTTTTCCTTTCCATAATCTACCTCAGAGCTTTCCAAACTGTGTGTCGCGACACAAAAGTGTGTCGCCACACACAGCGTGGTGTGTCGCCACACCACCCGGAAGCGGCGGCACGCGCGTGCACGGCGGCTGCCATGCACGCGTGCGCCGCCGCACGCCCCTCCCGCGCCGCCACCGTGCGCGCGCGCCACCGCACACCCCCCCGCGCCGCCGCCGTGCGCGCGCGTGTCGCCGCCGCCGCCGGGTGTGTTGCCAGCGGCGGCACTTTGGAAAGCTCTGATCTACCTATTTTTATAGTTAAACTTAAAAAAAACATTTTCCTTGATTCTGCCATTCCTGGGCATTACCACGCCTGCAAACATTACTCTTTTCTTTTCAATTATTGTTAAATCTAGTGTATTACATTCAAACTGTTACAATCAGTTTGTATGCAAAAATCCCATAGAGTTTTAATATCAATTTCAATTTCTTTCTCAATTTTGTGATCACACTACATTCAGTAAACTTGGAAACTATTGTTTTTGCACAGATGCCAATAGATTGTAGTGGCTGTCATAACATGGTTTATAGTCAGTCTGAGCAATTTTCCTGGATCCACTAATTATGTGATCCATGTTTTCATCTTTTTCTTTACAAAGTCTGCATTTGTTGTTGTCAGATACATGCTGAATCCCTTATTTCATCATGTTTGTTTCTAATGCTTGCTCATGAAGTGCTAGAATTAATCTTTCTCTTTCCTTCTTGATAGTGCCAGCTTGTAACCATTGGCAATTACTGGCTTGTCAACTTAATTTTCAGTTTCTTTTATTTACTGGCCATATACTGTAAATTTGTTTATTTCTCCAATATTCTAAATGGTTTTCCAACAGTTCATTTTTATAGTCATTTTTTGCTTATGCTACTTTCAGAAATGTTGCAAACTGAAATGACCATTTTCTTTTTGTTTGCCTTGATGCAATCATTTAATCCACATTTTCTTCTTCAACTGTGTGCTTTATCTGCAGTAAACCATGGCTCCATTTTTTTGTGCCAAGTATAGTAAATCAGCATCACTTCATGGATGTAATGTATCATGCATTATCATCAGCTTTTGGATTTTCTAATCTAAATTGTCCAGTTCAAGCTTTGTCCAGTTTACTACACTAGCAAAAATTCTGAACACGTAGGTATTGCCCATATGTTTATGGCTGTGATTGTATTTCCACCATTTAACTTTTATTCCCATTTTCAAATTATATCCCTTCACTTTGTTCAGTTTTTCCTTTCTTTATGCTGAGCATAACAAAATTCTTTTTTTTTATTTTCCATATAGCATCAAATCATCCATGTATAACAGGTGGGATATTTTTCTAGTTTGCTTCAACAGTTCATATCCAAGTTTATTCAGGATATGAGAGATGGTAAAAAGCAATGGATACAATGAGTCCCCTTGAAAAGGCCCTCTCCTGATGTTTACATTTCCAATTTCTTATTTATCAGCAATTGAACTTTTGTTTGGTAAAAGGTAAATTTCGGCAGTTACCTTTTTGTTTCATCTGGAAACAATTTATTTTTTAAAGTACTGTAAGTTGACATTGCATTTGCTAACATACCAGTTAGCAGTTTGAACATTGTTGACAAGCAAGTAATTTATCTGTAATTACTTGCAATTGCACTTGTGTATCTGTGTTATATTATTAAAAATGTTCTACTTGTTTTTATCCCTTCTACAGCTTTTCCAATTTGTAATATTTCATTAAATTGAGTAGCCAATATTTTATGGACAGTCATCAGATGTTTAAACCAAAATCCATGTACTTTATCTTTTCCTCAAGCAAGCTAGTTCTTAACCTTCTTTACTTGTTTTTTAATCATTTCTTAAGTTATGACCATATTATCCGTTTTGACTGAACCAATGTTCTTCTCAATTCTTTCACTTGTTTTGCTTCTTTATTATGTTCTTTTGGTTTATTCTAGATGTCACTCTAAAATTCCAATGTTTCATCTTTATCAGGGCAAGCATATATGTTTCTATTACTTCCCAGTAATGCTTTATAAAATAAATGCTGGTTTCTTTGGAGCTGTTGATTTTGTTGATATTGATTTAATCTACCTTCATATTGTCCCATTTTCCTTGAAATAGCTTTGACTTGTTTTAATTCTTCTGGGACTTCTTTAATCACCTTAGTGCCAAGATTATATCTTTTCTGTAAATTTTCCTTGATATTATCTTTCTTTTTTTTGAAGAAACTTTATTAAATTTCAAAATATAAGTTAAGCTTATAAGAATAGAGAGTGAAGAAAGAAAGAAAGAAAGAAAGAAAGAAAGAAAGAAAGAAAGAAAGAAGTTAAAAGTACAGAAATAAAAAGAAAGAGACATAGAAAAAAGAGTGACTTCTGACCATCTTCAGTACAGATACAAATATAAACAAACATTAACTTTTTACTCTATTTTAACTATAAAACACATTATTTAAATATTCTTATACAATCCTAATAGTCAAATCCCAAATTTAAAACTTTATCTTTTTCAGTTTCAAGCAAAAAGTCCAAAAGTGGTTTCCAAGTAGAAACAAAGTTAGACAAATTATTTTATTTAATCAATGCAGCCAGTTTTGCCATCTCTGCCAGCTCCATTAATTTCACCATCCATTCTTCCACTGCAGGAATTTGTAAGTCCTTCCACCTTTGTGCATATAAAAGTCTTGCTGCTGTTATCATATATAAAAACAAAGTCCCAAATTTTCTTTCAAACTGCTTATCCATCACACCTAAAAGAAAAACTTCTGGGTTCAACTGTATGTTGACCTTAAGGATCCTTTGAATTAAAGTACATATGTGGCCCCAATATGTCTTAGCTTTCTTACAAGTCCATCAGAGATGATAAAAAGTACCTTCACCTTGAGAACATTTCCAACATATATTTCACATTCCCCTATACATCTTCAAGAATTTATCAGGTGTTAAGTTGTGAGGTGATGGTGGCTAGTGGGGTTCCAGGCTTGAAGTAATCCAAACAACGTGTTGTAAGGCTAACAATATCTTTATTGATAGCATAAGGCAATAATGGATGTATGGTGCATTATTGCAAAAAGGAAAAACAAAGCATACGCAGAGTTCCATCACCAGAATGGAAAGAAAGCATCATGGTCTGTGCAAAGACCAGGCATAGTTACAGTTCAGATACAAGTACATGTAGATAGCAGTCTACATAGAGAAAGCATAGGAAGAACATAAGTGAGATGAATACCCATGGTTCATAGCTGAAATATACCCATGGTTCAGAATTCTGATTGGTTCATATGGGCTAGGCAACTTTTCAGCTTAACATTGTTGTACTTACTATAAACCGTCATGGGGTGGCGGTGTTGCATATTGGCTTTCCCTCGAGATTCTATTCTCATGGGAAAGAACTGATAAGGTTTTATTGTTTTGACTAGATAGAGGAGCACATCTGGTGTTTACGCTTACAGCAGAGAAGCTTGGAAATTTCCACTTTCAGGCCAGATTCACAGTGTAGAAAACCCATGCGTTTGATTCTGCATAGAATAACTTTACCAAATAACTTTAACATAAGTACCAACAATACATCATCTTATAAAAATTCTCTTTCAAATTATAAACCTTTGCTCCACATATTCTTCCATTGATCAACCATGATATTGTATCCAAAATTCTTTGCCCATTTAATCATACAATATTTGATATTATTTTTCAATTGTCTTTCCTTCAAACTGCTCAAATTGCTGATGTCAGCTTATAATGTATTGATCTTATTGTTTGAGAATTCATGACAATCATGGACCTGTCCCAGATCATTCAGGGCCTACCTCACACCCATCTTGTGTGTCCACACCTGGATCAGGGGGTCCTACTCACCGATGCCTTAGTCACTTTTCTGGATTATTGCAATGTGCTCTACATGATTGCTGCCCTTGAAGACGACTTGAAGCTTCAACTCATCTAGAATGTGGTAGCATAAGCAGTTATGGGAATGCCACAGTGTGCATTAATAACTCTGTCTATGCCTAATTAAACAATACAGATATGTATTCTATACAATTTTTACCCTGTGTTTGCACATTTCTGCTCCATATTTTACCAATATAATATTATCATTGTGCTCAGGAGTATATATATTCTTATTATAGAAATACCTAAAACTGGAAAAGTAAAGCTGTATATAATGTTAATATTAAAAAAAACTAATTATTTTTGAAAATAAGGTTTAGTTGCAAGTACAATCTGGTTTCAGCTACATATCAACAGCGTAACAAAGCACTTCGCACATAGTTGTTTAAAAGTGACAGTATGTTGATCCTGCAAATCTAGTTTTTCTTATTTTGAAATAACACAGATGAAAAAATGAGGCTATTCCTGGTTGCTTGTTTATTTATTTATTTATTTGAAAGATTTGTATGGTCGTCCATCTTCGAGCACAACTCTGTGCAGCTTGCAACAACAATAAAACTGGAAAACCATAAAAACCATAAAACAAAAACTAGAAACTCAGAGCCTCAGTCATCCTCCAAGGATGCCCCAAAAACCATCCACAGGCCCCATCACTCTACCCCAGTGCCTGGGTAAAGAGCCAGGTTTTCACGGCCTTCCAGAAGGCTAAAAGGCTAAAAGTCTTCTTAAGGACACACAACAAAATATTTGTTTTCTGATCACTTTTATTTTAACTCAATGAAATTGAACTGAGGCTAGATTTCTCATCGATCAAGTTTTAATAAAGCTTGGCATTATTAAATGGTTAGTTAAAACATCAGTGGGAATCAGCAGCTAAGTGATGACATAACGCTGGCTGTTTAGGGCATACAAATTGCTTAGCAATGGCCAGACATCTCTTTAGCATACAGTAACTCCTATTGCAGGTGTTCAGAGTACTAATCAGATGTTCTGTAATGACTCATAACTCTTATTATTTACGTACTATATAAACTTTCCAACAAATTTGGGTCTTCCTCCCCCCAAGCTTCCTGTCTACTTGAATGGCCCTCTTGAATTAATGAATTACGATAATGCCTCTTTCTCTTATCAGCAATTCCTTCCTCCATTCAGAAGCATCATAGAAAATACCACTCTCCCAAACCTTACCTTTATTGATTTCTGCCTCTGCCAATTTATTTCTTTGGCTGAATACCTCATTGTTCATCCTAATTTGTAGAAGCAAATAATTTTTATTTTTGCTACAAAATAAACAGATTAGAATTAGAAGATGGAAGGGGATGGCTGTTTTTCAAATAATTTCAATTTGCAATGGAAATATTTATTTATTTAATTAATTTACTATCCTGCCTTCATTATTTTTTATAAATAACTCAAGGCGGCGAACATACCTAATACTCCTTCCTCCTCCTATTTTCCCCACAACAGCAACCCTGTGAGGTGAGTTGGGCTGAGAGAGAGTGACTGGCACCAGATCACCCAGCTGGCTTTCATGCCTAAGGCGGGACTAGAACTCACAGTCTCCTAGTTTCAGCAAAATATGAAGTTTCCTTGTACAGAGGGTACTTCAGATAACCATTCTTTCTGTCACTCAAGACTTCTGATTTCATAATTAAAAACAAAGCAGGAGCTGACTGGGCCGTTCTGAATAGTTCTAGATCTGTAGGAATACCAAGGCATTGCAGAATTTATATCAGTTATAGCAGTTAAATTCTCTTTCTACTCTCAAGCAGTCATAAAAAAGCAGGATAAGGAGATGTATTGTGCTTCATACAACTGCACTCTGGAAACTTGCTCTCTTTTTATGTTAGACCCCAGGTTTAGACCCTAGACCTCTTCCTCCTACCTTTTCAGGTAGGTGGCCATGTAGCTGCTTGTTTTCCCAGCCTTGAAGATTTTAGCCATCTGCCCTTTGTATACCAAACAGCTTTCTCTTGCATGAGAATCAGATTCCCACCTTACCAGCTCTAATTCTTTCAAGAATAGGGAATTTATAGCCAATCAACACTTGCTCTTTCTTGTCAATACAGCAGCACAGAGATGTATCAACCAACCACTACTCACCTACCGGCCAGAGAGGAGGAAATCATTCCACTACTTCAGTTTTTGGCTAAAAAGCCACTATCAATCTCTGGAAAATGCTGATAAAAGTTACACTGCTCTTGTTTCCACACTCTTCTTGATAAGGAACTATGCTAATACATATTTGGGCTCCTTTATCTAGTCCTGTTATCTAGCCTCACATTGGGATAACAAGATTTAGGTAGCAAAACAAATCAGGCATCCAATGATTACACTGACCTTGCAACACAATAGAGCAAAATACTACTCCTTCTGCATCAGGAGTCACTACTTGAAACAAGACATCTCTGTTTAAAGGAACACCTAAGACTAGAACAAGGAAAGCCAGAACTTAGCACAATCATCATTGGAATGGCAAGGGGCCCAATTCAATCCATGACTCCATGTGCACCTCAATTTAGAAGTGGCCTGACTGATCAGAGGACCATCAGATCAAGGTTCAGCATTGTCTACTACTATGACTGGCAGCTGTCGACTTTTGTCTCCCTGTTGCTTGTAGTTCTTTAGGATGGCAATGTTGGGAATTTCGCATTCTACAACTGACTGAACAAAGCCCCCTCCCCAATAGCTTGATATATTTCATTTTACTTTCTAATTCACTTTTCAACTTATTTTTAGTGACAATAGCTGTAATATTCTAGATACTCATAATGAGAGAAAGAAGACAAGTTCTTGCTCACAGGCTTATAATGTAAACAATCCATTTTCATTAGAAACATCAACCTTAAAATGGATTGAAATGGCTGCACAAATAAAGTACACCTGCAGGCAATGATTTATATGTGAACATTAAAAAAGAAAGCGCAAAGAAATCCTAGAAGCAGGATTTTTTTTTGCTACTGTTTTGCATAGCAATCATTTGCCTCAATTAAAAAAGAACATTTTTAAAGCTATAACTGAAGAACAAACAATCAAAACCAACAATTTTGATGTCATTCACTACATCTGATTTTGTAAATTACAAAAATGTTTGATAAAGGTAACATATTATTCCCCCAATTATTTTCACAGTTCATTGGACAAAATCTGAGATAAGGGCTTGATGATAAAATTAAACAATGGAGTACTCCTAGATGTATACTGCAGTAGTCTTCTCTGCTTTAAATCCAATATCAAATATAAACTCTAGTTAAATATCAAGGCCAGGATGCTAAGCAACATACATTGCTAGATTTAACAACAGTGCATTGCTATTCATGCTAGCTAAATACCTTTCAATACTTGCTATATCTAATTGTTACAATTGATTTCTGAAAACCTCAGTTCCTAGGTAGCTTTGGATGCAGAATCACAGGGGCATTTCTGCTGATCAGTAGGAGTAGCTTGGTAGAAATAGACCTTAATAACCTCCCTTTTTCCTAGCAACTCTGTTCAAGATCATGTTTTTCCCCCCAACATGAGTAAGAATCCAGCAATCAGCAGCAAAATTACTTAGTGGGAAAAGGATGAGGCTTTTCTCTCAGACATTCTGTTAAGCTCTTTTGTGTGCTTGGACATGTGTGTTCATATCTGTGAATAAGTATGTATTAATAGATCTGTGTCTGTGTGCTCATCATCATTGGCGATCACTCGTAGCTGAGTAAGATTGTCTTCCAAAGGTAAAATTTTAACGGTGGATCCGTAAGTGGCTATAAAGGCCAATTCTGGATCCGCACAACCTCCCACAATGAGGGCATAGGTTTCCGGGTGGGAGACGGTCATGATGAGGGTTTGCCTGATGTGCCTTCCTTTTAGCTCTTTTCTCCTTTTCGCCCTGTACTCGTGCTTCTTCAAAGTCCATAGCGCCATTAATAAAGGATGACCTCCAATTGAAACGCTCGTGAGTTAGGGCTTCCCAGTTCTCAATGTTGATATTACATTTTTTTAAATTAGCTTTGAGAGTATCTTTGAATCTCTTTTGCTGTCCACCAATATTCCGTTTTCCATTCTTAAGTTGGGAGTAAAGTAGCTGCTTTGGAAGACAATGGTCAGGCATTCGAACAACATGACTGGTCCAGCGAAGTTGATGTTGGATGATCATTGTTTCAATGCTGGTGGTTTTCGCTTCTTCTAATACGCTAACATTAGTCCGCCTATCTTCCCAAGTAATTTGCAGAATTTTTCGGAGGCAGCGTTGATGGAATCTTTCAAGAAGTTGGAGGTGGCATTTGTAGAGGGTCCATGTTTCACAGGCGTACAGAAGGGTTGGTAGTACAATGGCTTTGTAAACAAGCATTTTGGTCTCCCTGCGAATGTCCTGATCCTCAAACACTCTACGCTTCATTCGGGAGAAAGCTACACTCGCAGAGCTCAGGCGATGCTGAATTTCAGCGTTGATGTCGGCTTTTGTAGATAGATGGCTGCCGAGATAAGAAAAGTGGTCAACATTTTCTAGTGACACACCTTTAAGCTGGATTGATGGCGCTGCAGAGGGATTGGTTCGAACTTGCTGGTAACTTGCTGGTAACTTGCTGGTAACTTGCTTGTCTGTGTGCTAACATGTATGTGACTCCCAACTTGGCAATCAATGCACCTCAAGCACAAAATGTTTACCAGTCCTTGCCTTAATAGATTGGGGAACACTCTCTTGCTTTCTATGGTGAAGACAAGCAACATACATCAGTACACACTGAATGTCAAGGTGCATTTATATTCAGTTACTCTTCCTCAAGCAGAGTAGATTTTCCCATTCATTATACACTGTAGATGGACAGTTTTTTTTAACTGTAACTACAATAAGGAGGAAATGGAGGGGGGAGTTGATACCAGCCAGCATAACAGCCTGCTGCCTGTCAGAGTTCTGGAATCTCTCCGGGATCTCCACTGTATTAATAGGTGGAACTAAGTGGTAGAGTCAGGAGGACAAAGTTGGTAACAGAGGAAGGACTGAGACTGGGGAAGCACGCCCTTTGCTGGAAAGTACGGCCTTTGGCCTGGGAAGTAGTTTCATTTATTCAACAAGTAGTTAGAGCAGGAGGCTGGATGTGGAAGTTGTTAGCTAATAAAGATATTCAGAATAAATGAACCTCTGACTTATTATTATTAGAAGAGACTTTGAAACATGGTTTCAGAAGTTCACAACTGAACCCACTTTGGAGGATTAGCACAGCAGCAAACAAAGAAACAACTTCAAGAACCATGGAGCATGGCTTGAAGCCCCCTGCGGCACTGGATTTCAATGTTCCCAACCTTGCTCAGGCGTGGCAGCATTGGAAAGAGGAGTTTGCACTGTACTGGGACCTTGCATTTACCTGTTGACGGCAGAGGGATTTAAAGTGGATCCAGAGAAGGTTAAGGCCATCCAAGAGATGCCAAGGCCTGAGGACGTGAAAGGAGTTTAAAGATTTTTAGGGATGGTAAACTACCTGGCAAAGTTTTGCAAAGGGTTAGCTAAAGACTGAGTTACTCAGGCAGCTGACACACAAGGAAACAGTATGGGAATGGTCCGAGAGTCATCAGCAGGCATTTGATAAAATAAAGGAAAAAATAACTAAGACACCTGTGCTAAAATACTACAGCCCAGGTGAGCCGTTGGTTTTACAGTGTGATGTCTCAGAAAAATGGTTAGGAGAAGCCCTACTACAGAACCAACAACCAATTGCTTTTGCCAGTAGAGCATTGTCAGAAGCTGAGAAAGGGTATGCCTAAATCGAAAAAGAACTGTTGGCGGTGCTTTTTCGGGTGGAGCGCTTTCATCAGCTTACTTTTGGACAGACAGTGCATGTCCAATTGGATCATAAGCCACTGGAAACCATTGTGCGAAAACCCTTGCTGACTGCTCCGAAAAGACTCCAGAGGATGCTAATGGGACTTCAAAATTATGATGTGTGCATCCAACATACCTTGAGCAGAGCATATTTACCAGAGCCAGTGAAGAGGGTTCGGTAGAAAGGGACATAGAATCAATAAATATGCTTCAGTATCTACCCATTTCACGGCCATGCCTACAAGCAATACAGGAATGCACAGCCCAGGACATGGAGCTGCAGACAGTTAAACAAATTGTCCTTGCCGGCTGGCTGGAGAACAAGCATCAGCTGCCAGTGGAAGCTACCCCATATTTCTCCATGAGGGAGGAGCTCAGTGTACACGATGGCATTCTCTTTAGAGGAAATTGAGCTATCATCCCAGCAGCTATGCACATGGACATTATGAAGAGAATACATTCATCACACATGGGTATAGAAAGTTGCCTGAGGAGGGCACGAGAATGCGTATATTGGCCTGGCATGAATGATCAGCTAAAAGCCTACATGGCGCAATGTGAGATATGCGACTCCCTAGGAGACAGACAACAAAAGGAGACACTGCACCCACATGAGATACTGAGTCGACCATGGGAAAAAAGTAGGGGTAGACCTATTCAAGCTGCAAGAGAAGGAGTACCTCATAACAGTGGACTATTATTCCAACTTCTGGGAGATAGACCCTGTGCCAGACACCAGGTCTCTGACAATTATCAGAAAGCTAAAGGGCCACTTTGCCAGATATGGCATACCCGACGTGGTGTTCTCAGATAATGGTCTGCAATTTACTTCCAAGGAATTTAGGGCATTCAGGTCACAGTGGGAATTTGACCACAAAACATCATCCCCTGACTATCCTCAGAGCAATGGGAAAGCTGAATCAGCAGTAAAGACTGCAAAGCGTTTTTTAGTCAAAGCCAAGAAAGCGGGAGCAGACCCATATCTAGCAGTCCTAGACCACAGGAATACCCCGTCACAGGGTTTGGATGGAAGCCCCGTACAGAGTCTCATGGGTCGGAGAACTAAGACATTACTTCCCATGAGGAGAATCTTGCTGCAGCCGGTAGGTCACAATAGTCACACGGAGCTTCTCGCGGAACAAAAAATAAGACAGGCTCATTAGGTGCATCTCTATCAAAATTCTATTCTTATCCCAGATGAGAAGGTCCTACGTGGGAAACACTATTACTGCAGGCTCTAGTGTGACTCTAGTGGCAGTCTGCAGGCTCCAATAAAGGAGACAACATAAATTGTGCTCCATACCCAAGATCCAGTGTTTTCTCATGGTTTATAATGAATATTGTATCACATTAGATCCCAACATAAAATCAAAATAAACACCATCTTTCCACGCAGAAAGTTATTTTATTGTTAATAGTATATTATTGTATCTATTTGTTTCACTCTGTTTTTGTTTTTGTTTAATTTTGCTGGCCATTGACTGAATAAATATTATTGTGCATAGTCGAAGGCTTTCACGGCTGGAATCTGATGGTTGTTGTGGGTTTTCCAGCTGTGTGGCCATGTTCTGGCAGTTTTGGTTCCTAACGTTTCACCAGTAGCTGTGGCTGGCGTCTTCAGAGGACAGGAGCACAGCTAGAAGATTCTCTCTGTGCCCAAGTGGAGGGTGTGTGTTCCTGCTGGTGTTTATAGCTGCTGAGAGGGTGTGTGTCTTCTGTGGGTCATTTACAAGAGATTGGGAGAGGGTTCTTTGTGGTGATTAGGGGGTATGGTGCTGTCGTGTGTGGGATTAGCACATCTATTGTGTGAGTTGTTTGTATATTTCTGTGGTTGAATAGAGTTCGTTGACCTTTTGCAAGCTGTATTTTTCAGGACTGGCAGACAGGTTTTGCTGATCTTTAGGCTTTCTTCTTTTTATTGAAACTGTGTTGGTGTTTATGTATTTCAATGGCTTCCCTATATAGTCTAACATAGTGGCTGTTCGTGTTGTCCATTATTTCTGTGTTTTCAAATATTATTGTATTGTATTGAACTGTTTTCTTGCCTAAAGATACGAAGCTACATGCTTGCACATTATGTTCTGTTGCTGAAGGCATTTCCAAGTGGTATCTGGAAAGCTTTTATACATTGCAGTAGATGAAAGGAGGTGGTACCAATGTGTTCCTGATCCTGCTATTGTTATTATGGCATCTTTTAAATTCTACTTGCAGGCAGTTTCTAGCATCAGTACACTGGCAAGGTCCACTGTTGATTATATGATCTGGTACTCTTTTCATTGTGCCAAAATCTTGTCATTATTTTAATAATTAATAATTAACATTTTTAATATTGTTCAAAAGATACTGAGAACATACAAGGGTAGTTAAGCCCAGCTACTTAACTGCATTTCTTGCAATGTTATTATTATCAAATCCCACAAGGTGGAGGGAGTCTATAAAAAGATACTTTCCGGAGTGTCCACAAATGGTCCTAATTAAGCCAGAAGCATTGCATTTCTGTGTGGTTCTGACATACTGTATCATCCCTAGACATTACAAACTTCAGTTAGAAATATCCAGGTAAGCAAGCTTGTATACTGTATATGATCATCTTATTTTAGCTGACTGCTACTTTCTTCTTCCTCCCTCATCTCTGAATAAAGAACATTTGCATTTTTCTTTCATACCACTAATTGCTACCTTAATTTTTTTTCCTTTGTAGATTCCCTGAAGGGAAGACAATATCCTCTTCCTGTAGCATTTAAACGTAATTATGAACTTCTGATATGATTCATTCCTAATGAAATTCATGACTTTTTGCTTTGAAAAACATCTAAATGACTTGCCAGGTATAAAAGTCAGTGGAGATACTGTAGGGTTTGGTACAAAATATGGACTCTGTAAAATGTTCAGAAGACTTTATTATTTGCAGCATTTTTCACCAAAACCTGTGAGCCCCAAAACTTATTTCAAATATTGTGCAGTAATTAGAACTAAAAACTTGACTATTTATATCTGGAAAGAAAATTACTGGCCTGGACTGGTTAGTTGGAATTCTGTGACCTAGATATTTGTAAGTCTGACTTTCTCGATACAGTATATTTTCCCTGCCCAATCCAGGGAAACAGAGAATGCTTGCTGAAGGTCCCCACCTACCAAGATACACAGACACACAGCTACACACACACCTACCAACATACACACACACACACACAGACAAATCTTCTATTTAGGTAGTTATCTAAAACATGAAAAGACCCAGAGAATACACTGTGTTGTGCTTGCATTTTTAATTCACCAGCACAAGAGATACTTTATTTCATTTCATTGTACTGAATTTTGTCCCATTTTATAATTATCTGGGTACATCTGCAATCAGGGGAAGTCTGTAGCTCAGTGGTGGGGCACACACTTTGGGTACTTTAGTTACATCTTGAATTACTGGCCTTGTTAAGGATAGTAATACCTCACTCTCAGAGCTACGGAGAATAATTCTCAGTAGTCTTTAGAAGTCTTTCCCAACTATAGATACCTTCCAGATGGTGGAAATTAACTCTCATAATTCAGAGTATGACTGCTAAAAGCTATTCAGACCAGAAATTATGGAATATGAAGACTGGCCTGGAATTTTGATGATACTGAGAAAAATTAATATAGCAACTTTCTGTTTTTGTAGCTGCATTGAGATTGGTTTAAATAAAAGTAATACAAACCAAAATAAAGTACAGCTTTAAAAAGTAAAATTTACAGTAAAATAAGCAAGAACTAGAACAACACTGTAAAACAGTGGCAGCTATCAAGCAAATCTTCTTTATATAGAGGTGTGGTTTTGGGGTGGGGTGGGGTTGTGCCTTCAAGTCAGTTTTGATTCCTGGCAACTGCCTGGACTAGTCATTGCAGTTTTCTTAGCAATATTTTCAGAAGTGGTTGGCCATTGTCTCCTTCCTAGGGCTGAGAGATGGTGTCTGGCCCAAGGTCATCCAGCTGGCTTTGTCCCTAAGGCAGGACTAGAGCTCATGGTCTCCCAGTTTCCAGCCTGGTGCCTTAACCACTATACCAAACAGTCTCTTATTTTATATAGTTAGCAGATTTAAATAACAACCAAAGTCAACTAACATATTTTCAAGGCTTGGCTGTGAATCGGTCAACACTTACACAGAATAAAAAATACCTTGACTATCTTTATTCATTTTAAGGAACTTCTATCATCATTACTTTCCCTAATGTAAATTGGTTTAATTTATCTTAAATTATATGGCAGATTATTATTTAATGCACATCCAAGTTAACAGTAATTTTTAAATTGCTCTGCCCTGGAACACAGCAATTAAAAACAACTGCCACTTTTTCATTTCTTCAGTTTGAAAGTAGCAGAGCTTGGTACAATGGGTTAAAGTTTAAATTTTACAGCTGCAATTTTTTTTAAAAAAAATAGCAGGTTAAAATGTGGAACAAAGTTTATTAAATTTTAGGCACCTCCTTGTACAACTATGATTGATCACTTCTTTGCTGGCACCTAGAGGTTAATTTTCCTGCATGCATCCACCTACTGAAACATTTAAATTACTAATATAATTACATACATTTGTCTTCTCCCCACAAAAAGACTGGACAATTTTGCTAGGCCCTTTGCACATAGCTGTTTGTATATCAAGTGTGTATATTCCCCAATACTTATAAAGTTAGAATGTAAATTCTTTTACATTTTGATGAAGATTCCTGGACTTCCGGTGGGAAATGGCGGACTGACCAGCTGTGCCCGCAAGATCAGCAGGCAGAACTGGCATCGTGGCAGTTTTTTCGGTCTCAGGCTGGTTTCTCCTAAAGCCCAGGATTGCTTTTCCGGAGTAAGGAAAACGATCGGAAGCATCCCATCTGTCCTCCGGACCAAGGAAAATGCTCAGAATTGACCCATTCATCCTCCAGACAGTGAGTTGCAGCCAGGAGATCGTAAACAGCATCTGCGATCAACTGGTAAGTGTTCGCTGGGAGGCTGGGATGTCATCATTTCCGAGCCATGCTGCAGCCTTAAAGGGACATTAAGTCCGGCCATCCCATTTCTAAAGCACCCAATTAGTATTTTTTAAAGTATTTGTACCCTAAGAGAGGCTTTCTACATTAAGGAGAAAATATCTCTCTTGGTGCTCATTGTTATTTTTGTGATAAATTATTTTAAAATTCTTTTTAAGCTTTGGATTTTGCTTACCATCTAATTCTGAGGAGGATTGAGATTATATTATTGTCTCCCTGTTATTATTTTTTTCCTAATCTTTAAGATTTTAGTATTTTTCCTACATGTTGAATCTGCCATTCTGAAAATTTCACTTTCCTGCTGCTACTTTCTCTGGGTACTGTCTGTGATCTTATCTTAACTCAGTTCGGAAATTTTCTATTACCTTTTACTTCTTCCAGTTAAGTAGCTAGGGGGCGCCATAATGTACTGCTTCAAAAATGGAGGATCTTAACCAGGCTTTTTCTGAATTTCATAGATGTGTTGCTTCTGGCAAATTTGATTCATTAAAATTCAATTCAGAGCATTTGTTAAATCTGTTGTAATTTGATTTTATTTAAATGTCGCTGAAAGGAAGCTTGGAATGATCTTTTCCTTGTAAAATAATTATGTATGGATTTTATAAGTGCATCTTGTGTGTCAAAATAAAAAACAAATTAAAAAAACCAGGCTTTTTCTGAATTTCATCGAGACATGAAAGCAGATATCAAGCAGATCCTTTCTGATACCTGCCAAGTTATTGTGCGGAACGTTCGGACCATTGTAGAAAATATGTGGTTTGAAATGTACCATCTGGTTGACGATATTGTGAATGAACTTGAAGAAGTTAACAGTGATGGAAATGTTCATCCCAAGGGTGAGATTTGGGCTTCTGTTGAAATCCTAGATGAAATTGGCAATGAAATTGGCAATGCTGAATGGAAGAATTTAAATGGAGAAATTGAGCTGTAAGACATGAGTGAATTTGACTTTCTGATGGAATGTTATAGAAAAGAAGGGGTTTTTATGTATGGGAGGTTTTCTGAAGAGTAGTCAGAGAGTTGGGCTGCCTGATTTCTTTAAGAAAACAGCTCTGTGCCTATTATGGGGAAAGGTAAATGTTCTGGTCTATTTTGAAGTGGGTTAAGGGACTAAAATATTTATCTGGATGGTCATTTGGCTTTGGATGAGTTTACTTATCATTAATGATTGGGATTTTGATTATTAAGTTTTTTTCTTACTCGTATTTTTTATATTCGTTTTTCATATTATTAATTATAATGGTAGACAATTTACATGCTTTTCTTATTTTTGATTTTTATTATAGTAGACAGGAATGTATAGAATAGTAGTAGGAAAGGAATAATTAAGTAATTGTTATTTTAGGGGGGATGTTGATTAGGATATATATATATATATATATATATAATTTTAATATAAGGGAGGGAGTAATGATATTTAGTGAGTTTTATAATCTGTTAAGGGGTGGATTTGTAGAAATAATGTGACTTTGGTTTAATATAGAGTAAGGGATTGATTATGGGAAATTGCTGTATATCCTTGATGTTTAAAGTCGGAAGTCACTTCTTTTTGTAATCTATCTAAAAAAAATTCTCTTGTGTTTTCACACTTTTTAGGGTTTTTTCCTTTTTTGTATTTTTTTGTTTTTCTGTATCTTTTATCTTCTTCTGAAATTTAATAGAATTCTTTAAAAAAAACATTTTGATGAAGATTCCTGTAATTTTTCACCTCAATCTTATAGTTACTTCTGATTATATATATATATATATATATATATAGAGAGAGAGAGAGAGAGAGCGCACACAGTTTTATATGTATGTACCTTTACATAGCAAACTGCCCTTTCCAGGCAAACAGGGAAAGGAATGTTCTTCATATAGCCTTATGCTCTTATGTTGCTGCACTGGAGTAGCTTCATTATAGAGTTAATATCAACTTCTGATTTTCAAATATTTAATGAATATTTGATATCTATTTAAATAAATTTATTTCTAGAACTTGTGACAAATAAACAACTAACATACTTGGACAGTATGATCCTATTTATTAGAAATCAACTGCAAGCAAAAGTTAACACAATCCAATAAACTTCTCTGGGAGGCTGACAGTGGCCAAGCAGCCTCCAATGACATTTCATTTTGCTGAGAAGAGATATACAGAGTTTCATTTTGCCTCATAAAACATCCTGAAAAAATATTATGTATGATAATCATTTCACTTGGTTGTTTATGAGTTGAAGCCTCTCTACTGAGAACTTTTGGACAAAACATAGGAACTTATTAAATTGTAAGAATCAGAACAGAGTTCAGGAGAAATCCTACATGCAGCCAAAAGTTATTATATCCATACAATTACTCATAATACTACAGTTCTCTTTGGGCATTCAGCTGAATACAGAGGACTTCGTACTTGGTAGAGAAAGGGACTGTACATTTAATGTATTACTCCTTGTTTTCTCCAACCTCCACAAATTCAGTTGGGAGGTCAGAAGGGAGATATACTTGCATTGACTTGAACATGGCTCTCCAAATATGGACACTAATAATATGTATTTTTAAAAGTTGCAAGGAAAAATTGACAAAAACAGATATGCGCATGCCTATAACTAATAGTTTTACAAAATAAATACGAATATGCCTTAATTCTTTTCCATACATATAATGAAGAGAATGAAACTATAAATGCAATTTTCAGTCACACTTTGATAAAGGTTGGTGAAGAAAAACAAACAAGAAGTAGGTCCAGGGGCTGGTAATAACATGCTATATTACAGTGATTATAAGAAAAGTGTCTGATGTTATACTTAGCAAAAGGAGTTTTCTGTATTTATCAGCTATTTATTATTCTCTTCCCTGTCCTTCCCTCTCTATTGTGTGATGGCAGATATACTCTTAATTAGCACAAAGTCCATTGTTTTTAATCCCTGTATAGTTGTACTCTCATAATTTAATCATCTTGTGACAAAAGAGTTTCCTTAACTAATCTCCATCTCCACTGAAATTTATCAGTGGGTCTGAAAGATCAAGAAATAAAAATACATATTTTTAAAATCTCAGCACTGTCATTTGGTAGTTGAATCTTGTACCCTTGAGATGACAGCCTTGTATTAGAAAATAATAAATAATAGTTTTTCCAGATATATTCTGCTAAATGGAGCTCTGAGGGAAGAGACTTACGTTTATGGGGTTGTGAAGATGCACTCCAGCTTCACTAATGGACTGACATTATTTTAACTAGACATTAAAAGCATCATTGTAGTAAGAAAACACACTGCCTTTTATTATCCTAACTATTTCATTTTTAAGGCATGCTACAGCTCTGTTCTGGAAGTCCTCATAAAACAAGAGAGAAATTGTACCTTTGTGAAATATACAACAAAGCAGGGAAAGGCAGGACAACACCTTTAAATCATTCTAGTAAGCAGCATTAGAAACAAAATGGCTATACCTGAAGAAACTTTCAATGCCATCATTTCAATGTGAAAAATACAAATACATATGTAATCTTTTCCTTTGTAGCTCTAATCACTTCTGCAGCATGATGATTATCTAAATGTTTCACTAAAACATACCAAGAAAAAAAATGTGAAATTCACATCTTAGATAAAAATGAATGTTTTAAATGGCAATGAAATAGACTTTACCACTTTCTCTTTTTTCCCCCTAAGAAATCTGCTAGCATTTCTGAAAAAAAGTGTGAAAGAGCGTTTTTCATTCTTCAGTTCAACTTGTATATTTTTCATTGACTTCCTAAACATATTGGAATATATGTTCTGAAGTCAGAGGGTGCAAAATATTACTTTCTGTAATACAAATGAAACATCTTTCATGTAAAGCATGCATTGGTAGACATTGTATATGTTCTTTGTTATTCCACAAACTCACTATTTAAAATATTGTATTTTTTATATTTATATTTAAAACAAACATAATAAAACTGTAAATAAAAAGGTGACAGAAAATATAATACACATGAAGTCAAAGCTGAATATAGTCATTAATTAAAATAGAAATTCACAGAATTAATAATCATATAGTATCAAGTACTTCAAAAAAAGATCAGAAATATAAATCATTAATAAATAGCTGTCAGTAATCCTAAAATTGTTCAGTCAAATTGTTCTTCAGAGATATATTCTATAACCTAAACTTCCATCCTTCAAACCCATTTTTGAATAAAGGAACTATTCATTGAAATGCTGAGAGAAACATAATGAACATGCCATAATAATGTCTCCTACTTTGCCTCCATCAAAAAGCAGAAATATGCTATATGAAATGGGTTATTATTACACTGGAACCTTTCCTCAGTGAGGTATCTTGCAACAAACACCTGCAAAAAGTTTAAAACCCTTTACAAAAATGAGAGATTGTATCATCATTTTAACTGTTCACCAGCTATATAAGATGCCAAAAATTCCCTTAAGATCAATGATTAAGTAGGGTGAAGCCAAAGGTATACTATAGTTTTAGAATATTTTAAACAAAATTGTAAAAAACATTCCAAAGCATAAAGTCGGTATTATTACTCCATTATGATCCCTACATAAATTTACAGAGATTATATATAGACCATCTCACATGTTGCAATCAAAGCCAAGTGTGTGATCCTTGGCTCAAAAAAAAAAAAAGGAAAAAAGAAAAAGTGCAACTTGCTCTAAAACAGGGCTTTCCAAACTTTTCAGTTGGCGACACACCAACGGTGGCGTGCGAAAACCGCAGCGGCGCTTATGGGTTTTTGCCCCCCGCCACCACCAGCACGCTTTTGGTTTTTCACCCACCGCCACAGCGGTGGCACTTCCGGGTTTTTGCCTGCCGCCACCGCAGTGCTTTGGGTTTTCACGCGCGTCAAGTGTGTGTGTCCTGGTGTGCTGCACGAAAACCTGGAAGCGCTGATGGCACAGTGGTGGCGCGCCATCAGTGCTTCCGGGTTTTTCCGTGGCACACCTGGGCCCCGTAGGCGACACAGTACTGTGTCGCGATACACAGTTTGGAAAGCTATGCTCTAAAGCCTCATAAGCCATCATTCATGAAACCCTGGATGACTGTCTTCTCTCTTGCCCTCTTTTCATAGTCAGCTGCAGATAACAACTTTAGCCAGAATTTCCTATTATATCTGAACCAAGCAGTTCTGGTTTATTTTATTAACAATAATCAAGATCATATGCAAGCCAAGATCCCTTTACTGATGTCATCTCTGAAGAAGTAGACTGGAGAGGGTCAAGGGGTAAATTCTTAACAATGGATCCATAAACTGCAGCACTTTTACCTCTATCAGCTAAAAGAAAATGCTAATTCAATTTAAATTATTTCTTTCAATAATTACTTGTAGAGTGAAGTGAAAACATTTTGGAAACTGTTCTCATTTAACATGCATAGAGTTTATGTCTTCAGTTCACTGGTGGTTTGTGCTGCAGTTCCTGAATCAAGGAATTACAAATTCTTATGGCCACTTATGTCAGCACTTAGAAATGTATTTTATCAAAAATATGTCCATAGAACCTTGCCAAAGCCACAGAGACAAGTCCCATAACATATACAAACAGACCCTGCTTTCCTATATAAATGCAGTTAGTTTTACTCTCCTTCTTTCCTTCATGTCCAAATGCTATCTTAATTTTCTCTTTGTTTAGTTTTTTCAAAATTACTCATTGGGGAAAAACAACACAAATTGAACTTATTTTTTTTTAAAGAAGCAACATTAGGATTTGGATGGGTAGATGGATATGCCAAATATGGACATGATAAAAATTACTTCTGCTTTGTTTCATTAGCTTTATCACTGGACATATGTCAAGAACACAGGAGATTTCCCTGAATATATTTGTGTTGACAAATAGGATCTGCACAATGAAGAAATAACGCTGAAAAGATGATTCTACTGAAACCATTACTTGTTTCAACTGCTAATGGCTGTTCTTTTTTTTTTTTTGAGCCAAGGATCACACACTTGGCAATACCTGATCTCTTTGTTTAAGAATGGATCCTTTTGATCTTTAATTGCATGATAATACAACAGGGAAGTAATAGATTGGGCAGCAACTTTGTACACCTTGATTACCTTGTACACCTTTTGCAGTGAACATCTGTGTTCCTTTGAAAGTGCATATTATCTATTCCAAAATCTTCTAAATCATTATTATACAGTTTTAATTCACATTTCTAAAGAATCCTCTAATATATTCTCAGACTTGAAGATAATCTGGGCATTCTGCATTAGAAAAATTGCATAGATTGCCATTCCTCTATGCATGACACTGTAATACAACTTAGTATTATGGATCTGTGCTGGACTTCTTTGAATGATACATTGGAGTAATTTTATAAAAGAGACCCAGTGGTTTCCTGAAATGTACTGCCCCAATTGCGTGTGTACCTTTGAACCCAGTTGATTCTACCCATTAAAACAACATTTCAAAATGCTGAGGGAATGTTCCAACAGTGTAAACATCTTTCTTGAAAATATAAAGGAGTATAAACAGAGGAACTTTTTTTTTGCTTGTCTCAATTTCAGAAAGTGTTAAGAGAGTTCAAGAAATATGTGTATGGTATTGCATTTGTTCACATACTGTAGATTTAATTTATTAAAGAAATATTTATTTTTTCTTGGGGTTTCCTCCTTTTTCTTTATTGTTTTAAAACTTACTTTCTTTGCCAGTGGTGGCGATATATCCAGGGGTATCTGGAGAGGGGGGGTCAAAACAGTCAAGATGGTGACTCAGTGTGTCATACATAAAAAAGGGATAGGACTTCAATCATGCAGTTGCAGTTACCCCTGAATGCATACACCATAATTATTCCTGACATTTCCCTTGGAATGTCCCACTACATTATGTATATTTCTTATGCTAAATTATATTGTGAGAGCCAATTTGGTGTAGTGGTTAAGGCATCAGGCTAGAAACTGGGAGACCGGGAGTTCTAGCCCTGCCTTAGGCACAAAGCCAGCTGGGTGACCTTGGGCCAGTCACTCTCTCTCAGCCCTGAGAAAGAGGCAATGGCCAACCACTTCTAAAATCTTGGTAAAAAAACTGGAGGGATGCCAGGAGTCAAGACTAACTCAAAGGCACAAAAAAAAAGAAGTTATATTGTAGTTTGTTTGATTTCTACTTAGCATGTTATATGAACCCGTCAATTATGTTTCAATTATGGTTTAACACATTGTTTGATTTCTGCTTAGCATGTAGTATGAACCAGTCAATTATGGTTCAGTTATGGTTTAACACAGTGTGGAAACCCAGTCAGCTGTGCTTAGTCAACAAAACATGATTAAAGTCACTATAGCTTAGCACAATGAATGAATATTGTTAGTGTTATTCTAAAGCAACTTTTGGTGGAGAGAAGAGGAAGGATAGTCACTAATACCTCCAGCCTGGAACTAGGCTGCCTCAATGCATTCTGTGGAAAATTGTGTTAATCAGAAATGTGTTTACTTATTTACCCACATTTGTATGTTGTCTGTTCCTTGCAGAAAATGACAGTGGACATTTCTCCATGGCTGCTGGAGATGCTACCAAATGCAATGCACATGCATCAGTGAGAGTTCTATTACTTATGCCAGTTCATTTTATAAAAGCATCCATTTTGGAACAAATGTGGATTGGACTGAATGTGCCCAAAAAGGAATGCATACCTCTATGATAATAAAAAGGTAAAGCCCCCCCCCCTGCACATTTGTGCAGTCATGTCCGACTCTAGGGGCCGGTGCTCATCTCCGTTTGTTAGCCGAAGAGGCAGCGTTGTCCGAAGACGCTTCCACGGTCATGTGGCTGCATGACACGTGCGGAACGCTGTTACCTTCCCACCGAAGTGGTACCTATTCATCTACTTGCATTTGCATGCTTTCAAATTGCTAGGTTGGCAAGAGCTGGGGCAAGTGCGGGAGCTCACTCCATCACGCGGGGCTAGGGTCTCGAACCTCTGAACTTGCGATCTTCCAATCGACAAGCCTGGCATCTTACCCACTGAGCCACCACACCCCCTACATACCTCTATGAACTGGTAATCAAAATGATACAGATGTCTGAGATTGCTGTTGTCTAGTTTTTATTTCACTTTAATAAATATTAAAGCATGTTGTATTTTTTAAAAATGACTCAAATCCAACTTTGGTCACCAGTAACTATTACCATCACATGACCTTCTCATATTAAGGCAGATCCAGCCATCTGAAGCTCAGACATACATTCTATATAAATGTTAATATGAATTCCAGGAGATGTAGCAACTGGCCAAATACATACAAAAGGAGTGCCAGTGTGGTGTAGTGATTAAGGAGCTGAAGTAGGAGGGGGAGACTGAGGTTCCAGACCTCCCTTAGCCATGGAAGCCAGTAGATAATTTTGGGCCAGTCACTCTCTCAGCTGTAGACTGGGAAGTTGAAAAACATCTATCTACCAACTCATACTGGACCAGGGTAGTAGATTAGGGTCCATTAACTTCAGTGAAGTGGGCTGATTAATGCTGATAATTATGATAACAATACAGAAAGTTTGTTTATTTATTTTTATCTTATTTATTTATTTATTCAATTTATGTAGCAGCTCACCTCACATACTGTATGTGACTCTGGGTGGCTCACATACAGTCTTAAACAGTCTTAAAACATCAAGTACAATAAAAAAAATACAAATAAAAACAACATAAAAACCAGACTAAAAACCATTATTAAAAATCTTGTTAAAACACACAAACATAATCAGCGACTGAGTACAGACCATTCGTAACATTCAGTACAACTGTTGAGCAGGGTCTATACCATAACTTGATCCCCAAGTGCGGTGGCAAAGCCAAAACATTTACATTCTCATTACTAGCCTTAAACTATTTGGGCCATCAAAAATACTGCTTCTGTACAAAACTAGAGATGCTTCCTTGCACTCTATCTAACAAGCAAACAGCAATAACAGTAGGCTGCACATATGTCAAGAAAATACAGTAAATGATTCTAACAAGTAACTGAATAGCAACTGAATCAGAACTTGCATTAAGCAAATCCACAGTGGAGTGAGCACATAATTAACAGAATGGTTCCACAATGTCAACATTATCTGGATCTCCAAACAATAATTTAAAGATTTTGTAGGACAAATCAAATCTGTATGGTTCTATTTTTTTCTCTTGTTCAGTGAAGAAACTAGCTGAGTTCATAACGTATTAGGTTATGAAAATCAGAAGATGTATGTGAGCCAAATATTAAGCAAAAAAAGACCATTATGCAGCACTGGGAATTAATGAAAAAGTATCTGCTGAAATTTAGTAGCTTTCTATTCAGTACAGTCATCAGACAAGCCTACTGTATGAATTCTTATCAGCAGAGTAGATAAATTCTTGCTCCCATCTAGTAATCATTTGGATTTTTGCAACCCATATATAATAGCCCTACTAATTAAAGCAAGCACTGTGAAGATCTTCACTGCCTTGACCATTCAAATAATTTAAATAATGCTCAAAGTATTTTTATGGTAATTAGACCTCTATTTTCTGGTAATTATGCATTAAGCGGAGACTGTGAGTTCTATTCCTTCCTCAAGCACAGAAGCAGGCTGAGTGACTTTGGCTGCCAGTCATTCTCTCTCTGCTCCACCCACCTCACAGGGTTATTGTTGTGGGGAAAATAGAAGAAGGGAGAATTGCGCACACGACCTTGAGTTAGACCAAATAAAGTTGGGATACAAACAAATTGAATAAATATTGGTTTTAATAAATAAGACAAATAAGTAGAAATGACACACTGTACTGTATTTTCTGGATTATAGCATTTCAAATAGTATTTCTCCCATACTTCATATATTCATATGAGAAACACAGGAGAAGACTTTTAGCCTCCCTATTCTAACAGTTTTCCCATACTGAATTTCACAATGTCCTGGAATATTACATAGAATTTATATGCACGTTTTCCCACATATGACTGGATTCCACAAGATTCTTTTTCTAAACTCTTAATCAATGAGGTCTCCTTTTCCATGTACTGTAAGAGGGGACAATAGTAATGTTTTGTTATTCTATGCTTGGTTGTATTTCTTTTCTTTCTTAACATAAAAGATAATCATACTCAAATACAGAGGAAATGTCTTATGGAAAACTCAAAACAGCAGTGTTTTCTTCAGTGTTATTTTAAGAGCCATCTGCAGTTTCCAGCTTATTGCTATAACCTAAATATTGTAGGAGCTTTCAGGAAACTGACAAATCAAGCTGTTGTGCTTTTCAAATTTACCATCATGCTGCTTTCCCCTGGTCTATGCTGTAGTCTTGGAAACAGATGTCTGGTTTGCAAAAATTTGTCAGGTAAACTACCCACTGTTTGAAAAGTCAGCAGCAGAGGAGAGGATGTTGGTAATAATTTGGCAGATTGCAGAGGAACAAGGAACGGCCTTTTTTTAACAGCAGTAACCAAAAGTCCTAAAGTAAATATTACTCTGAATACAGTGGGGAAAGGTTTTGATGTTTCCCAGTTAGTAAAAATAAAGAAACCCTAATTTTGGGTCCTTGAGTTTAAAGTCTTTTGAAGTCACCAAAAGCAGGAGTTCATGTTATAGCAGTGAATATCCATCCTCCCCACCACCACATGCCCCTCCAAAAGCTGGCTGAGTCAGTAGTTATAGAAATGTCTTTTTTAATTCTTAAAAAGTAATGTAAATAAACACATAAAGCAAAGTTTATGTTTCAAATATATTATCTACTATCACCCCTTTCTTCACAGATACCTAACATTAGAAATCATGGAAAACAGCTTCAAACCAATGACTGAAGTAATAAAAAAGAAGTACGTGCCAATTAGATTATAGCTTCTACATAGTATAAGTAAAGATTATGTCCTTTGCAATATTTCTTTGTATTAAAATGCATGCATGGTTTTAGTCAGAAATATTACATTGTATTCTATACTTTTGAATGCTTCAGTAAAGATAAGGATAAGAAATTATCTTCATCAGAAATCACGCTTAGAACCATGTTCCTTGCCCTCACAAGTCTTGTGTTCAATATACTATTTTTTTGTGAAGGTAAATAAAATGAAGTGATAGCAAGCAAATGGAAATCAAAGTCAAGTCCAAGCATTGTGAATGTCTCATCTGACATATCTTTGCCGAGAAATGCTACTTCCAGACTATGACTTGCATTAATAACATAGTCCATTTTTAATTCATTTCAATAGCTCCCAGAACATGACATATAGCTCCACAGTTTTACTAGGTCAGATAGTCCTTAACCCACAAGCTTTGTATTAGCAAGTCCTCTGTATGATACTCCCAGTGTCAAACTACACACCTCTTACCTTAAGATGTCATAGTTTTCATAAAGCATTATACTACAATGAATGATATAACTATTTCAGGGCAGCAAAATTGGAGTGGAGAAGCATATTTAATCGAAGAAAATATTTGTAGCTCAAGGTTGAACTGCAGAGTCCTTGGTGCTCTCTGACCCTTGTTGTTTTCTTGCAGACATTTCATTGATAGGCTAGGCAACATCTTCAGTGCAAAAAGGGAGTGGGACTTGCTCTATGTTTATATATCATGGCTTGTCCTGCTTGTGTTGCTGGAGGTGTTGTTCTCTCCTTAGGAGTTCCTTGATTGGGCTGTTGTTTGCTGCTTGGTTGATTGACTGAGTTAATAGTTCCTTCATTAGGGCATATTGTGCTGTTTTATTGTTCCTCTGGTGCTAATCTTGGTGTTAATCTTTGCATATCTGGGTGATGATTGCTGGCAAGGAGGTGTTCTGGTCTTCTGGCTTTTCTATTGTCTCTTATGAATGGTATGTAAATCTTGTTTACCTCTATGTGTCTGTTGATAGCTGCTTTGTCTGAGTGCCAAGCTTCCAGGAATTCTCTAGCAGTTTTGGACTTGGCTTGGTTTAAGATGCTCACAGTTTTCCAGTTGAATGTATGGTTAAGTCTGTCCATGTGTTGTGAGATTAAGGAGTTTTCATTGTGTCTTCTGACTACTAGTTGGTGCTCGTGGATGCATTCTGCTAGTCTTCTGCTGGTCTGTCCTACATAGTGGCTGAACCATATTTAACATGATTTCCTAGGGGAAGAGAAATTTACCAGGACTTTTTAAGAGATGGGGATTGTTGTTAAAAATAGTTCTATCTCTATCTCTATCTCTATCATCTCTATCTCTATCATCTCTATCTCCATCTCCATCTCCATCTCCATCTCCATCTCCATCTCCATCATCTCCATCTCCATCTCTATCTCTATCATCTCTCTCTCTCTCTCTCTCTCTCTCTCTCTCTCTCTCTCTCTATCTCTATCTCTATCTCTATCTCTATCTCTATCTCTATCTCTATCTCTATCTCTATCTCTATCTCTCTCTCTATCTCTCTCTCTCTCTCTATCTCTATCTCTATCTCTATCTCTATCTCTATCTCTCAGGTAGAAAGAAATTACAGATGATTCATTTGAAGTATTTTCTACTTCTCCATCCATTTGACTAGAAGATAGCTATAGTATATTCCTACAGCTTAAATTATTTTAAATTTTTTAAAAGAAATCTAATTCATTACTCCTGTTCTCTAAAACAATAGGCAGATATTAGTGCAGCAGGGGACCACAATTAGAGGGAGCATTTGAATGAATTAGAAAGTTATGTCTGATTGGCATGAATATTTCTGCTTTAAATGCTGTATGTGCCAGTATGTAATGCTTTCACTTTCCCTATGTAATGGACATTTTTTCCCTTTGTAGTTTTGCAACTGCTATTCATATTCCATGTTACATTTTCCCTTTGTACTCCCTGCATATTTGATTTATGGTTGGTTCCTCTGGTCCATATTTGTTCATCATTCTTTCCTTCAGTGTTACAGACAACTTATTCTGCTATATTGTTAATTTGGATGCAATATACATTGGTGTTTTTTACTTTGTTAGATTGTGCCTACTTTCATGTGATTCATCTTCCTGATCTCTTATGCATGCTGTAAGTGTTCTGCTTATACAGTCCCTTTTTGCATCTTCTGTATGTGTGGTTTCCTTGTATATAGTTACTGCTTCAGATTATTTAATGTGTATCTTATATGTGTTCCATTCACTCTTGAAACCTGTTGAATGTATTCTAAGTATATTATTTCATTTACATTTTCAGGCCCTTGATGAAGAGGTATCCCCTGAAAATGCATTGGAACTAAATTATGATTAAGGTTCCTTCACACCAGTTTTATGTCTTTTCCCGCTTCTTGTCACAACAATAGATATATTCAGTAATAATGTAAATAAAAAAAAATTACATTTACAAATATTTACATACAACAAAATCCATACTCTTCTAATAATGTTATTTGCCTTCCCTTTGGTTCCTTAAGCAAATTATTCTTTTCTTTCCTTTTCTTCTTTCATGCAATGACTTGATGGGTTTCTCCCATGCTGGATAAGAGGAGGGCAGAGCCCTGTTTATCCTGATTCACACTCCAGAATCAGAAAATGAAGCAGAATAGGTAACCCTCTGACTGAAACAAAGTGGATTTGTCAACCTTCAGGATATGGTCAGAAAGATATTCATGCTGCCCTTGCAGAGACCTTGGTATATTTTCAGGAAAAAAAAGTCTTAAGGAATCTAAATGCAAGTTAAGATATCACTGTTCCAGGAAGGACTTTGGAAAAAGCTCTTATTTGAATTTTTTTTTTTTTTTTTGCTGTGTTATTATAAAAGAAGTCAAGGTATGCAACAAATGAAGAACAAAGCAGTCGGTGGTTTGTTCTTTACCAGATGTGAACAATGGCAGCATTCCAAAGGAGTTAATATTCTTCATACAAAAGCAAAGAAAAAAGTGAAAGTGTGGGAGAGAGAAATCCTTTTGTTTTAGATAGAAAAGATTTTGCTAACATTCATATGTTGAAATCTATGGACTACTTTTTAGAGTGCTGTATATTTTTTTCTCCAGCAAAACCAAATTTCTGTATCAGCTCAGTAGGCTGTGTGGCCAACTGTCTTACATATGTTATGGATGGATGAGTTTAGATGACAATCTGCTTTTCACTTGAGAAGATTTGAATACTGATACCAAGCATAGCACTGCAGTCCTTAATAGAAACTCCATTTCAAAGCTTGAGAAACTCATGGATCCTACTAGTAACAATGTTCAGATAAATTCACATTTTCAAACTGAGAATATCAGTCAACATCTGAAAAATTATTATGACACTATTCATCTGACCCCACAGATCCAAATGGGGCTTTTCTGGAAAGGAAGTGCCAATTGGGATTGGACAATGTATTTAACAAGAACAGTTAAAAGATGTAGGAACTAGATCTGTACAAGCTGGCTTAGTTTTAACTTTGGCTAGGTATGACTTACAGATCTATCCCATTTGGTTAGTTCATGCTTCATGATTCAATATATTATTTAAACCAATCAGTAAGATTGTAAATCGAGGATAAGCAACTGCGATGGACTACAGTAATGCAGCTGGTTCTCAGGAAGGAGGGAGCACATTCCAAGGAGGGGGGCGAGACAAGAGACAGCACAGCCCGGAGTTGGACTGTGGGAAGAGAAAGAGAGTCAGAATGGCCACTCCCTAGAATCTTCCAGGGTATATCCATTAGGGTAAGATGCCAGGCTTGTTGATCGGAAGGTCACAAGTTCGGAGGTTCGAATCCCTAGCCCTGCGTGATGGAGTGAGCTCCCGTACTCGCCCCAGCTCTTGCCAACCTAGCAATTCAAAAGCATGCAAATGCAAGTAGATTAATAGGTACCACTTCAGTGGGTAGGTAACAGCGTTCCGTGTGCGTCATGCCGGCCACATGACCGCGGAAGTCTCTTCGGACAACACTGGCTCTTCGGCTAACAAACGGAGATGAGCACCAGCCGCTAGAGTCGGACACAACTGCACAAATGTGTGTGGGGGGGAACCTTTACCTTTTTACAGTAGTACAGGCTTAGTCTGTCAAGATTCTGTCTATACGGTGTAAGCAAATAAAGAACTCTTTGGCTGGATTGCTTGGGATAGGCCTGGCAGCAACTTTTGTATGGTGGTTGAGGCACACTTAATTTTATTATTTTGGAGGCTGCCAAGGGCCACAGAGAGCATGGCAGCGATAGATTGACCTTTTAGGAGGGTACAGAGCTAGACTTTCCTTCTCCTTTTGGTAACCTTCTGGAGTTGAGGGGCCAATAAAATAGGTGCAGAGAGATCCATATAAAAATGTTTTAAAAAACATTTTATGAAGTGAAAATTCTTCAGGTATTCCTATTTATTGAGCCAATGGTGTAATGGGGTGCTTTATGAATTAAAGCAGTAGCAAGTATTTCATGTTATATCAGACTTGTATTATATGTCTACTTTGACTAATAGTAACTTCTCAGGATCTTAGGCTATACCTAGCAGCTGCTTTTTAACAGATACCTAAGATTGAATTTTTTTTCTCTTGCCAACCTAGCAATTCGAACGCATGCAAATGCAAGGAGATAAATAGGTAACACTTTGGTGGGCAGGTAACAGTGTTCTGCGCGCGTCATGCCAGCCACATGACTGCCGAAGCGTCTTTGGACAGCGCTGGCTCTTCGGCCAAGAAACGGAAATGAGCACTGCCCCCAAGAGTTGGACACGACTATGCAGGGGAAAACCTTTACCTTTACCTTAAGATTGAATTTGAAAATATCTATATCCAAAGGAGGTATTCTACCACTGAGCACAAAGACCTCTAAATTATTTATGTATGCTATATGCATTTAATAAGTTGGCAATTAAAAAATCAGGAACCGAGTCTGAAAGTCCGTGCATATTTGAAACTTTTCTGGATGTGCTATGATCTAAAGCTTTGTGTTTCTTCCTTTTTTTAAATATAATTTTTATTAAGAATTTTAATTACTATAATAAAAACTAATACAAACTAAAGTTAGAGAAAGAGAAGAGAATGGAAAAAAGAATAAGAAATGCAGGAAAAAAGAAAAAGAAAGAAGAAATAGAAAAGAAAGGATATAATAAAGAAAAAGAAAAGAAATACATAAAGAAGTGACTTCCAACCTTCATTACAACAAGTATAGACAAATTTAAGAACTCTTCATCCCCTATAAGGATAAACAGATACTGTATCTCTTCATCCCATATCCCATCCCTTATCCATTATGCAAATCCATAAAACATCAACTTTTCAATCCTGGTGTCAGCAAAAAGTCCGTAAAGGGTTGCCAGAACTTTGCAAAACAAATGTCTTATTTTACCTTGATCAAATAAACCAACTTTATATTCCTTCACTTTACTTCTAAGAGTCTTAATCTTTAGTTCATTCAAATATTGCCGTAGGATTTGATGTCTCTTCAATTATTCTTTATTCTTTATCCCATCACACAGACTTCTTCAATGGTTTAACAAGCCTCTTTTGTAGATCCAATAAGAAAACATTTTCCAGGTCATTCTCTTGGTTTATCATTTGTATTTGTCATTTAATTTTTAAAACTTCACCCTGTTTCTTTTATATATCCAGTAAAGCATCCTTTTCCAAATAATTCCCTTGGCCTGTCATTTGTAGTTCTGCTTTCAGTACTTTCTCTGTCTTGTAAGAAAAAAATTGTTCCACATTTGTCATTCCTTCATTAACATCTTTTAGAAATAATCTGTCCATAGAAACAGACATCATTACTGTCAGTATTGATATTGTAGTTACTAATTTCTGGCTCCATTCTTCAGAGATATCCTTTAATATTTCCAATGTTATAATATTTTGTGTCATTTTGTAAGTCCCAGTATTAACTGACATCAACAACAGTCTTGTATTTTTTTTCCTTCTGCTTAGTATCCTTAGTCCCCTCTAGTGTCCAGTTTCTAAAATTTATTTTGTATGGCATAGCAGAATACAGCATTATTGTTTAAAAATTCACAGAACAATATATAAATATGTATAAAATGTAAAACGTTGAAACAATAGATTATTTTAAAAACACACACTGAAAATACTAAATAAAATTAAATTATGTGTGAATATTTACTAGAGTAGCTAAACCTATGGCTGGGTATCTAGATCGTTTAGCCATTGGACAGCAATGCATCAAGATGATGTAGTTCTTGCAGGGAGCCAGGGAACCTGCAAGGGAGATGGGCGGGGAATAAATTGAAATAATAAATAAATAAATAAATAAATAAAATAAAAACTTTCTGAGGGGGCATTCCATCGCAATGTGATGTAAAGTTTGCAGGACATTCCTGCAGTCACAGTTAGAATTATCAACCAGCCTCCATTTATGTTTCCAATATCGGCACCTGCCATGATTAGTTCGAATCCGGTTAAGTGCTGTCCATTTTTCCTTGGAAGATCAAAGCCATGAGGGCATTGTACTGGGTCAGACACTAAATTAAACAGATCTGGGTTAGAAATTTCTCACTCCTGGTGCCATGCTGTCTCAATATCAAAATCTTCTCTGACTAATTGCTGTCTGAGTTTCCACGGTGGGTTCCTAGATTTGAGTCTAGGTGTTTGATCATGACAGTCTTCATGTATAGGTAGTAATCAGTTTTCCTCACATTTCAGACACTCCCTTTTTAAGGCTAATTGTCTTCTAAGGTGTGGAGGTGGTATGTTAGGTAATACCGGTAGCCATTCAGAAGGCGTCGATTTAATGGTTCCTGATATTAGCCTCATAGTGTGGTTAAGTTGGATGTCCACTGCTTTTGTATGAGCCATACAAATTAACCATACAGGGCTACAGTACTCAGCCACCAAATATGCCAGAGCAAGAGCTGATGTCCTAAGAACTGTAGCATTTGCTCCCCAGCTAGTGCCGGAATGTTTGTGTAGAATGTTGTTCCTAGTTTCTATTTCATCCATAGTTTTCCTTAGGTGTTCCCTATAGGTTAAAGACCGATCAAGGGTCACTCCTAAGTACTTTGGGTTGCAGTTAAATTTCAACAGCTGATTCCTAAATTCCACTTTTGGTGTATAATTAGCTTGTCTGTTGTTCAAGGGAAAGCAAGCAACCTCAGTTTTGTTGATGTTAGGTTTTAGTCTCCAAATTTAAAAAAACTTTTCAATTCCCTTTAAATCATTTTTGAGGGCTTTTTCAGAGATTTTGAAGTCTTCAGATTGTTTAATCAATGCGATGTCATCAGCGTATATAAACTTTTTTGCAGCAGTACCTGGTAGATCTGATATATAAATATTAAAGAGTAGCGGGGCCAGCACAGAGCCTTGTGGCAAGCCATCATTTAACCTGTACTTCTGACTGATTTGACCATCTAGATGCACTTCGGTGTATCTGTTTGAGAGCATGTTATTGACTAGGGTAGCTGTTTTCTTACAGGGCACAATATGTAAAAATTTTAAGATCATCCCTTCTCTCCACACTGTGTCATAGGCCGATGATAGATCGATAAAGATGGCAACAGATTTTTTCCTCCATTGGAATCCATTTTCTATGTGAGAAGTTAGTGATAGTACCTGGTCACAGTTTCTAAAATCATCACTTATCTTTGTTATGACTTACAATAGCTAGGATAGCCAAAATAAATCTGTTTTGCACAATAAGTATAATATAATAATCCATTTATTACTTTGTTAGATCAAAATCTTATTTAGCTTTTTGCTGTTTATTTCAAATTCTTTAACTTCTTAAGCTTATAATTAATTTTCTTTTGTTCAGAGTTGAAGATAAACTCACCCAATGAAGGCTTTTCAAACTTGTCATTCTGAAGGTAATAACTTTAAGATGGTTAATAGGCAATTTCCTAATGTGATTAGAAAGTGAAGTTTGCAAAATTAGTGTCTTTTAAAAGGCTCCATCACGGTTGCAACCAAGATGTCTGATCCCGTCATCTCCCGGCACTTGAACCCATGGAAAACCACTGTCCTGTGTTCTCCTTGTGAGGAGCAGCCATCCAAAGCACATGTGGGTGATCTCCCCTTATCCAGAGAGGTTCAAAGGAACCGGTTTACTTACCGGTTCCTTGGTCTTTGCTGCAGTCAGCAGCTCCACGTTCGCAGAGCCTTCTTCAGTTCACCATACCATATCCCCGGAAATCTCAGCTTTGTGATTCTTCCATTCAGATAGAAATTGGACCCATTCAGTCCAATGTCAAATTCTGCATATTGAGCTTTATAATACAGTTCAACAAAAACTGTAGCCCTATCTATAATGTATTGCAAAATTATTATTATTATTATTATTATTATTATTATTATTATTATTATTAATGTATATGTATATGTATATGTATATGTATATGTATATAAACATTTCTAAACATTCACTATAAATAGTGGATCTGAGAGCCAGTGTTTTGTTGACGAGTATTTATTACATTGCAGCATTAAAGAACAGATGTTCAGACGGATAAAGCAACAAACATGTTATGATCTAAATCAGAGCTTTCCAAACTGTGTGTCGGGACACGTTAGTGTGTTGGCTGCAGTGTCTGGGTGTGTCACAGCTGCTGCTGCCTCCGAGCCCTGCTAGGATTCCGCGCAGGTCCTAGTGCCTGCTTTGTGCCTTGCTGCCTCCAAACCTGCCCTGCCAGGATTCCGCGCAGGTCCTAGTGCCTGCCTTGTGCCTTGCTGCCTCCAAACCTGCTGTGATTCCACGGAGGTCCTAGTGCCTGCCTTGTGCCCTGCTGTAAGAGTGTGTCGCGAAATGATGCCCTGCTGTAAGAGTGTGTTGCGAAATGATGCATGTCTAAAAAGTGTGTCACCAACATGAAAAGTTTGGAAAGCTCTGATCTAAATAATGGACAGGCCTATCCAGAATTGTAGCATTATACTGTAAGCTGCTATTGTTACTGTATCCTATACTTTATATCAGGATGGCTTTCACTCTCTTTTCTGCTTTAAAGATTCAGATCTATTATTTCATGGGTCAAGTCACAATTTGATATGAAGAGGGGAAAAAAGAACCTTTAAGAATCACATCATTTTGCCTTCAGAGGGACCATCTGTCTCCCCACCTGGCAATAATAATTGGTATTTGTCTCCAGAACAAATGCTGCTTTGTGTTAGCTGAAGATGAAACAAAATATTTCTGCAGGAACTAATGAATACTGCCTGATATTAAATATTTAATCCAAGTAAAGACCAACTTTATGACCTTTCTCCAGAGTATCAAGACTGTCTTCTACAGTAACAACATGACTTAAAAACAGGTAAAATATTGGTTCTTTGCATCAGCCAGTCCTTGCTTGTCCCAGTTGAGGAAAATGACAATCTCTAGAAAGTAGCAGCCTAACATTCTTATCTCCTTCTTTGCTTCAAGGAGGGAAGGCCAGTTGGTTCTGCTCACAGATCAGATATACTTCATTCCTACTTAATAGAAAACTAATCATTTTAAATGTTCTGGCCCACTGTGAATGATTTCATCTACTACCACTTATATTTTTCCTGACTTGAGTGCAGCTATAAAAGTAAGGACATGGTGGAGGAAGATCCACTGCATGATTTGAAGTGCTACTCATAACCATTTAAAGAAGCTGTAATATAGTATGTCATATAACATATGTTCTACTGTTTGTCAACAGCAGAAATAGAATCAATTCCTTATGTTAATTGGCATGTATTGCCCCCATCTGATTAGTTAGCTTATATTAGGCTGGACAAAACAATCTAATGTATATTGACATGGAATTCTTGCACTAAAAGGACCTTTCAGTGAAAGCATTCGGTCTCTAATTCACATGTTACAATGACTGGTAAATCATTCCAGATTGCATGAGTCTAGTATTTTAGCACAGCAAAACAAGATCATTTCCCTAAAATACTAGTAAATCTAAAACAGCAGTAACAGCATGAAAACAAGAATTACAATTAATGTGAAATGCCAACTGCCTCCATGCTAACTCTGATGTCTAGCGAAGCTATAATAAAATAAACAGCCAAAATAAACTGAATTATTGCTGGCAGAATACATTTCATTTTGAATTGCAATATTTCCTCTCCTGCTCTAAATGATGAGATAGTGGTGACTTGACAATGTTAGGATTCACATTGGGCATTACTGATGCTGCCCCCCCCCCAAAAAAAAAAATAACAGATGCATCAACAATACTCTACCTGCGTTTGGTCTTGGACCATAAATAAAATTTTGAATATGCTATCTGATTCTAAAGCTTCTAAATTTGGCACCACACTCTTCCTATATACTGTGGAATATCTCAGTGGAAAGAATGCTAAAGATTCAGTCCAGTACATCATCAGCCTTCTAAAGGGCTCCCTGTTGTCCAACAGGACAAAGCAAAGCTTCTTAATTTCTATACACATACACATACATACAAAAAAGCCACTGGTCACTCTTCATAAAGGTCAGGTATTGCCATCAGAACATTCCATTCCTGGAACAGTTCATATTAGTCAATCCTGGGGTTGGCTAGTGCCTTAAAGTGGTTCCCGTGTACTTATGAATTTAAATCAGAACATTTAATATTGTCATCCTGGATGCTATTTTATATTTATATTTTTACTTAAGATATATTGTTTTTATTGTATTTTAATCTCTTTTTAGCTTTACTGTAAACCACCCAGAGTCCCTCTTTTGAGGGAGATGGGCGGTGACAAAATTTGATAGATAAATAAATAAATATTCTTTAAAAAAAAAAGAGTTAAACCACAATAGAAACATGTAAAAGCAGAATTAAAAACCAACACACTAAAGGTTAAATGGAATGCAAAAGCTAGATGTTTATTGTCCACAGCAATATGTGTACTAAGAAATCTGACTTCTCTGATACTAGAAGTATCATGGCTAATGTTAAATTTCATGAATGCATTTTGTGCCGCTATAAAGCTGTCCAAGCTGATATTCATGACCATACCTTATGGTGAATGCTGTGCCACCTAGTGTAATTTGTAAAGTGTTTCCTTTTGTAGGCTCTGAATTCCTTCTATTTGGCTTCAGTGAATGATTTTGGCTTCTAATATTATAAAAGTGGGAGAAAAGTTTTTCTTTCTTTACTCTTTTTACATAATTTATACGCAAATAATATTTCTACTTCTATAACATCCCTTCCTTACTTGTCCTTTTTCTCATAGGGACATTGCTTCAAATTCCATGATCATTTTCATTTCTCTTTTCAGGAACAAACCTCAGAATATTTTAGAAGAATTAAAGCTTCACTGAGTCCACAGCACTTTCCCCAGGCTTCTTGTGGCCTAAGTAAGCAAGGTTTCAGTGGATGCTCTGCAGCGTGGAATCACTGAGACCAATCACTATGGCAATAAAGTTCATGATGCACAACCTGTTATCTTATATAAGAAAGTTGAAAAACGCAAGTGACCTTGAGAAAAGCTACATACATAATTATCACATTTTCATCTGAAGATAAATCAAGACATGCTACCATAGAAACTCTTCCATTTTTTCAGCACTGACTTTACTCTTTCCTGACAACATCAGAGAACCAAAGAGTAGGTGTCCTACATTGCTTTTCAGTACAGATGGCCTGCCTTCTTCTCTCCCTCTTCTGACATGAACTTTCTCTGCCTAGGCTGAACTCTGTGCTATTTTAATATTATTAAGACTGCACTGTTACCTACACTTCTGTGGTGGTGGTGACTGATCTGTGTTAGACACATGTAGGAATGTATTAATGTTTTTGCTTTGTTTTAATTTTCATAGCTTTCTTGGGAGGAGTGACTAATGCCCTAAAAGAAAGAAAAGTAAACTATTAAATATAAAAATATATAAATCCCTATCAGTCTAAGTTCTGCTATTTGTTATAGTCTTGTTCTTAAATATGTTCATACTGCAGCAGTTAAGAGAAAAGGGAAAAGAAAAAAATAGGAAGAGTTATCCTGGAGGATATCCTGCAGGAAAGCAAATAGTTTCCTGTCTTCATAAAGAGAAAGGAAAAACCCAGGGAACTTCAGAATAATTATTCTGTTATCAGTAGATGGGAAGATTCTAGAGTGGATTTTAAAGTGAGTACTCTGTGTTGTTGTTGTTAAGTCGTTTAGTCGTGTCCGACTCTTCGTGACCTCATGGACTATAGCACGCCAGGCCTTTCTGTCCTCCACTGTCTCCCGGAGTTTACTCAAATTCATGTTCATGATTACTCTGTAGGCAGCTTGAAAACAATGATATCATTACTAGTTGTCAGCATGGATTTGTTAAGAACAAGCCTTGTAAAATTAATCTCATCTCATTTTTTAATTTTTTTAATCAGGTAACTTCATTGGTAAATTGTGGGAATGCTGCATCTTGACTTCAGCAAATCATTTGATGACATATCCCATTATATTCTGATAAATATAGGCTGAATGCAATCTCTGTTAGGTGACTTGAAAACTGCCCAAAATTTATCTGTCAAAAATTCTTCATTAAACTTAAATGAGATACCAAGTGATGTGTCCTGTGGTTCAATCTTGGGCTAGACATTCTTCAACATTTTTAGTTATTTGGATGAAGAGTTGGAGGGAATTTATATCAAATTTACAGATGACAGAAAACTAGGAATGCTAAAACTCTACAAGACAGAACCGAAATTCAACATGGCTTTAACAAGTTAGAAGAGTCAGCTGAAAAATCACAAAATGAAATATAATGGAAACAAATGCAAAATCCATATCTCAGCAAATAGAAATCTATTGCATAGGTATCAGATGGATGATAATTTCTTTGGTAAGTATGAAAGGATCTTAGAATTTTAGTTGATCATAAATTGAATATGACTCAGCAGTATTATATGACTACAAAAAGCAATTTTAGGCAGCATCAATAGTTATTTCCAAACTGCAGGAAGTGAGAGTTGCCACTGTATTCTGCATTAATTAGACCCCAGTTTGAGTACTGCACTTAGTGGGGGTTTTTTGTGTGTGTGAGTGAGTGCCTTCAAGTCAGTGTTGACTCCTGGCAACTGCCTGGACAAGTCCCTGCAGTTTTCTTGGCAAGATTTTTCAGAAGTGGTTTGCCATTGCCTACTTCCTAGGGCAGAGAGAGAGTGACTGGCCCAAGGCCATCCAGCTGGCTTTGTGCCTAGAACTCACAGTCTCCCAGTTTCTAGCCTGATGCCTTAACCACTACACCAAACTGGCTCTCTTACGTACTTAATTACGTACTTAGTTTTGGGTGCCACATTATTTCAAGAGATGGGCAACAAGGATGATCAATAGACAGGAAATTAAGTCAGATAAGGAGACACTAAGAGAAATGGTTATATTTAATCTTGATAAAAGAAGATTTAATGAGATATGATATTATTTTTTAAATACCTGAAGACATGACACACAGAAGTTATGGTATCAATAATTCCAATTGCAGGATATATTCCTTAATTTTCAGGAAGGCAAATTCCAGCTAAATATTGAGAAAAAGCTTTCTATAATTAATAACAGTGGTATTAATTACTGAGAAAGGTGAACTCCCTTCCTTAAAGATGTTCAATGACAGGATGTACAAGTAGCTGTGAGGAATTTGACCTCTTGCTAAGGTGGTTAAATACTGTATGTTAGACCACTTTTACTCATTATGATTCTATGTCCTCTTCATACAGGAACCAAGGATAGAATCCAATGTGCCCAACAGCCATCTGTGCAGACAATAATGAAGAAAAAACATTGCTGGGGCATACACTTTTCATGCCATGGCAAGGTTAAGGTTTTAAGGTTTTAAGACTTTTCCTTGATGGATTCCTAAAAATGCTTTTTGTTCCCTTTCTCCAGCTCTCTTTACACTGCAATAGATACATTCCAATCTATATTTCATTCAGTAGATTTGGTGCAATCATTTTCTGACAGCCCTCAGTCAGAATACAGGTTGACAAAAATTCCCTTAGGAAAATCCCTGTGATCAATAGCAAGCTCCACCTGAGTGCCCAGCATCTTGTTCGAATCATTTTCCTTGCTTGAGTAAAGGCACGAACAGAAACATAAGAAAAGAGCACGTACCATTCTTACAATTAAAGCTGATATCTAATGGATACAATTGACTGTAGCATTAGTGAGAAGGAGCCACTGCAATAAACAGATGAAGTAGACTCATGTAGTGAATTAAAGACCTTCAACTTCTAACCAAACTAAAAATGTCTTGGCTGTTATATCTATTTAATTCCTATTTTGCCTCAGGCAAAACGAGAAAAAAACCCTCTCTGCGGGTAGTTGCAATTAAAAAAGATTTAAAATGTCTAAGTGTTAACCAAAATAGAGGGTGAACATGAGATATCACATCCAATTTATTAATGGGTGAGAATTTTGTGTGCATTTCTTAATAACAGGATAGAAAAAAAAACATGAAATTAAACACATATGAATGTGGTAAAAGCAAAATGGGCAGATTCATACACTGAGGCAAAGAGAGCCAGTTTGGTCTAGTGGTTAAGGCAATGGGCTAGAAACCAGGAGACTGAGAGTTCTAGTCCCACCTTAGGCATGAAAGCCGGCTGGGTGACCTTGGGCCAGTCCCTCTCTCTCAGCCCAACTCACCTCACAGGGTGGTTGTTGTGGGGAAAATAGGAGGAGGAAGGAGTAGTAGGTATGTTCCCCGCCTTGAGTATAAAAATATAAAATATTTTTTATAATATATAATAAATATAAAAATATTTTATATTAAAATATAATAATATAATATAATATAATATAATATAATATAATATAATATAATATAATATAATAATACTATACTATACTATACCATACTATACTATACTATAATATGTAAAAAAGTATAAAAATAATAAAGATGGGATAAAAAATCTAAAAAAAAGAAATTTGAATGCTTTGTTTCTAAAAGTCTAGGTTTGAAATCTTATTTAGGTTTGCCACCTTCTCATTTACAACTATGTAAGTGGAAGGCAAATAGGAATAACGTGTCTTTTGACAATGTATGCAATTACATCTACTGACTTCATTGTTACACCTACAGTATGGTGACTATGTCACTGGTTTGTTTTATTAGATTTTTAAAAAAATCTCTAATGTCCTCATGTGCTATTTTTATGCACTATTGTAGTACCAGCAATCATCCCCATTACATTGACCCGTCCCACCTGGTCATGCAGAGAGGGCATGCTCCGGACCCCATCTGTAAAGGAATTCCATCTGGCGGGGTCGCGGAGGTGGGCCTTCTCTGCAGGAGCTCCTGCCCTCTGGAACATGCTTCTCCTGGAGATAAGACAGGTTTCCTCACTCCTGGACTTCCGCAAAAAAATAAAAACCTGGTTTTGTCAACAGGCCTGGAGCAGGAGGGAGAGTGGTCACTCTTGGGGATAGCTAGTTTCTTAGAATGGCCCTAAAGTGGCCCCTTTCTACTCATGGACTGATAAAGAACTTTTAGCCATCTTGATTTTATTACATTTTACATCTTTACTGTTTATCTATATTCATGTTATTGTATTTATATTGTATAGTAGTTAACTGTGTTTTTATTTTAAACTGCCCAGAGTCCCTCCTTGAGGGGGAGATGGGCGGTGATAAATTTGATAAATAAATAAAATAAAATAAATAAATTATTTAGAATCTAGGGCTGGAATTAAAACCAAAGGTTTGTTAGGAGGGGGCTAAAATAGATGTGACTGACAGGATGGAAGAGCGATTTGCTTTTGCTTTGAGGTTATATTTCTCTTCCCATCATCTACCTGCTGCTGGACACCATTAATTCCATATAAAATTCCTGAAACATACTGTTGTTCTGGACTTCTGGGGAAGAAATGGTAAACTGAAGACAGCTCTGCTAAAAGCGGAGCCAATGACCGTGGTGGAATGAAGAGCTGGCGAGTAGACTGGCTCTTCATAATTCCTCTCTGGACAAGGAGAGGTCTTGAGATTACCCACAAGTGCTCCAGCAGACAGTTGCTCCTTGTGAGGAGACTGCAAGACAGCAGTATCTGGCAGGATTAGAGCTCTGCAAGACAAGGGAATAGCCATCTTGTTCAAACCACAGTCAGCACCTTTACAAGGACACTGGGTTTGCATATTTCCTGTTCTAATTACTTTCAGAAATTGCTTGTTAATTGCTTTTCAACCATTAGGAACCTTTGGATCGACAAGTTTTATAGCATTGGGTGAGTTTCCTTCAATTTCCTTAGCAAATGAAGTCTTAACTACAAGTTTAAGAACTTAAAAAAAATTCTGGAATAAACAGCAAAAGGGTGATTAAAACTTTGATTTTAGAAAGTTACAAAAGGACTGATGGTCCAGATAATTTGTAATAATATTTTGGAATTAATTATAGAGAATCCTTCCCATGGGAAAATGCTTCTGTTTTCAATTCAGCATGCGAGAAAGGAGGTAGGAAAGGCGGGCTGAGCAACATGAGGCACGATGGGCTCCCGCTCGCAAAATGGCGTGAAAATGTGGACTAGAAAACCAACATTCAATTTCTGATATAATTACCCAAGCTCACTGTGTGATTGGGACAGATACTCTTTTTCAGCCCTTTATATTTAAGAGAGTTGTTAAGATAAAATTAGAGGAAGGAGGGCCATATGTAAACTGTCTTAAGGTATGGGAGATAATATGTGGTATAAATGCAGTGCATAACAACAATAACATCTCAGAGGGGCAGTGGCCAATTTAAATACAACCTGTATATCCACATTTTTCTTATTCCATAAATAAACATATTTTCTTTTTCTGTACACTTTTTCTGACATTGTACTTGGAAATAAATATTGATACTGATTATATCATTAAAGAAAGAACCAAATTCATTGTTACATATCATATTAGCTAACTGCAGAAAAGAAAGAAAAAGAAGAAAACATATAACACTGTAACATTCCTTTTTTTAATTTAGTATTGCATAAACTGAGTACTTGATGAGCATAACTGACTTCCCTGGGGGGGAAAAAGAGCTTCTTTTCTCTGTCTGAATTTCCTCCTTACATGCACCTTCCCAGAGAAAATGTAAATGGATTATCATGTCTCTTGTTGTAAAAGCTCCTAAGTTCTCAAGCTAAAGTGCTTCATAAATTCTTCATAACAGTAAGATACAACTGATAGTAACTGATTATATTGCACAGTACTTAATCTAATATATGCAATCTTAAGAGTGAGGCTATATATGCTATCACTAAAGATATTAAGGCAACATTAACACACTTGGGGATTCAGACAGTCTGTGATATCCTATAATTTTAGTTACCGACCTGCATTTCTGAACATCTTAGTTCTTTTTTAAAAAAAAAAATTATATCGCTGTTTTAAAAAGAATCACAGAAATAGATCATATTCCTGAATTCAGTGATTGCACAGAAGGCTGCTGCATACAAATTGCCTTCAGAAAAGGAAGGCATACAGTATATTTGTAAACCATGCACAAACAACGTGAACTGGTTTGAGATCCTAAGAAATAAAACTTCTTTCTTACTGGAAATATTACTGGAAATTATAAGGATATAAAGTAGGAGGATGGGTCGGATTCAGCTAAGCTCAAATTCTCTGGCATGGATTTTTTTTCAGAACAATATTTCATTTATTCAGGAAGAAATGGGTTTGAATTAATTCTATTCTAAGTTTGGGCATCCATGAAGTTCTTATCCTGATCTGTTTTACTAGAGGTCTTGCTTGCTACCAAGAGTAGCCCAAGAAGATCTGAGATGGGAGGCAGACTTATTATTCTCATGTTGCTGTCACCCATACTAATACGAACTATACTAACTATACTATACTAATACTAACCCATACTAACTAGTATGTCACCCATATTAATCCCTACCAACAATTTATTTATTTATTTATTTATTTATTTATTTATTTATTTATTTATAATTCAAAATTTGCCACCGCCCATCTCCCCCAGAAAGGGGGACTCTGGGCGGTTTACAATAAGAACCATATTAAAAGGATAAATATAAAAACATCTAAAATATACATATACAATTTACCAAATATAAATATAAAATAAGTATAAAAACCAAGTGGCCGTAAAGATCTAATTCCGTGAGGAGAGCTCTAATGTGCCAGCCACCTCCAAGAATAGCTACTCCCCTTCCCACCCCAAGTGAGACAGCAGAGCCAAGTCTTCAGGTTCTTCCGGAAGGCCAGGAGCGATGGGGCCTGTCTAACCTCTGGGGGCAGAATGTTCCAGAGGGTAGGGGCCACTGCAGAGAAGGCCCACTTTCTGGACCCCGCCAAATGAAGTTCTTTTGCAGACAGGGTCCATAACATGCCCTCTCTGCATGGCCAGGTGGGACGAGTAGATGTCATGGGGATGAGATGGTCCCTCAGGTAACCTGGACCTATGCCATGTAGGGCTTTAAAGGTGATAACCAACACCTTGAATTGGACCCGGAAGCAAACTGGCACCCAATGCAGCTCGTGCAGTAGTGGTGTAATACCACTGCTCAGCATCTAGCTAATCAGCCTTTACATGTCATTCTAAGGGGGTCCTCAGACTGATGCATTATGACATACAGCCTCAGAAGCAATAAAACAGATGCTCTGAGAAGACAGCATATGGTGGATCTTGGCCCAATTCACCACCCATCTTAGTTTCTTGCTTGAAATCACTACTTTGATGGTGTTTCTAGTCTTGGGCATTGCAGTAGATATGACAAAATGGGAGGGGTGTAGTAAGTAGTAGTAGTAAGGAAGAATTGAGAACGAGGAATTTTAGATTCAGTGATTGAACTTAAAAACTAATATTAGACCATTCTTAGTTGCCCTAATCACAGCATCTTTCCCAAAAATGAACTCAAATGCACCTTGAGAAGGAATTTTAAAAAACAAGTGTTTTATAGGGTAAGAAAATTAGAGGACAAATTTCAGTTGTAGTACTAATATAGTTTTACTAGGTTTGCTCATCTGATAAATCATATATAATGAGGAAACAAAACTAAAAAAGTAAAAACAAGTCCTATATGTGAGTAGAATGAAATCTGCTGATATAGCACTAATGTTTCCTTAGTCAATCAGATTCCAATCTTGTTAAATTGTATTATAAAGATTGTTAATCTTAAAAAGCAGACATGATAGTGAATGCTGAAGTCATATATTGCTATAAAACATTTATTTCCCAATGGGGGCAGCAGTTCCCCCTGGGGAGAGATTTTGATGTTCAAGAGGGGAGTAAAATCTAAAGGGGTAGTAGGGGTTATTGTGAATGAAGATAGCATATTTCATGTCAGGATTATTCAAGTTTTCTTTCCCAGAATTACAAGCTTTTTTTCTCACAACTATAGAGATGCGTTCAGTTTATACATTGAAACTTCTAAAGAATTTCATTAAGACTGTAGAGATTATAAAGGTTATAAGATATTACTGCAATAATAAATGGTTGTAATAATTGTCTGTATTAAGGATAAAATAAGATTTGGATAATATGATAGATTTACTTTTTATTTGTCTGCAGGTCTTGTAATAAAACAGATTTGTTCGCTAATTTTTAACCGCCCAGGGTCCCTCCTTGTGGGGGAGATGGGCGGGATATAAATGTAATAAATAAATAAATAAATAAATAAATAAATAAATAAATAAATAAATAAATAAATAAATATTTTATTGCCTTGTAATTACCTTTTTTCACCTAATTATGTGAAGGTTTCTATTTTATTTATGTTGCCCAATGATGCATGATTTACTCATCAGAATTCATGTTCAATGTTTAAAAAAATGCGGGGGGGGGGGTTTTCACAAAAACTATGTTTCACTGAAAGAAGTTGCTGCTACAAAAAAGGTTGGGAACCACTGCTATAGAAGACACCCATGACCAGCTAAAGGGAAGAGACATACTACTAAAAAGATATTATGGCCTGAATACAGATAGTGAAGGCAGACACAGAGACACTAATAATGTTATTCAAATCTTCAAGTCTCAAACATAGCTACTTAGAAAGGCAGATACACTAATCAATTTAGAGATCAAGAGATGAAAATTGCCACAGAGGAAAGGGATAAATGGATGGGGAGTTGGGGAGTTGGGAGGGAAATCAGAGCAAGACAACTTTGCACAAGCCAAATGGCTGAACTCATGCTGAAGGCAGGCAATATTAGCTAGCAGCTAGCTTAGCAGAAAATGGTCAATTTTAAGCAAAATTTTCAACGTTCCCCAGGGGCTAATGCTATAAATTTCTAAGTAACTTTTATATTAGCACAATATCACTGAAACAAAGTCACTGGGGCTCTGCTTACACAAACTGAACTGTAATTAATTATTCATCAGCTCCTGGGCCTTGTCCAGATTTATAATCATTTTCAAATATAAATGATTAAAACAAGCAAACATATCCGCAAGATTTAAATTTTGGACAAACACAATGAAAATATAACAGCAAATAGGAAGTACACATTTTGAAAACATAGTTGCAAGGAACGTTGTCATAAATTTAATCATAAATGTCTGTCTTTCTGAATCCAGATGCATATACTGTAGGTTTGTAAGAGCTGGCTTTAAATTGCACTGCTGTACCTTTGCGGATGGCAGAAAAAGGACAAATCAAGTTTCCTCTGGCCAGGAATGGAAGCAGACCTTGCTTCCTTGATATCTTTGTCTGGGGCTGCCAATCAAGACTCTGAGAAAAGAAAGTGCCTCTAATCTGGGCAAACTTGGGGGTACTCAGCCATCTTCTCCTTCTAGTCTGGGAGAGGGAAACCATGACTCATGCAGTTCCCTGATCTTCTCTGCAGTTGTGTGTAGAGTGTGTAGAGCTTTTTTCAATTGCACTAAGAAAATCCCTAGCAACATCTGGCTTGCTTCCATTGCTGCAGCCTGTGACAATGGTGGCTGCAATGAAACCTAGCTGATACTGTTTCTGATTGAGTCTATGGGAGGCTTGCTAATCAGCAGGATGGACAGGAAGTGGTGGAGGGCAACACTTCTGCTCCAGAGGAACTGGAAGCTCAGGTATTTAAATGCACATTGATTTTCCCACACTTAAAAGGAATCTAGCAGTAGTAATCAAAACAGTCAATAGATACTTAGTGCCCATCATCCCTAAAGAGACAAGACTCCATCCTGTTTGGGCTACACGTTGCTAGGACCCTAACCCTGCCCAGAGAGCTTCCACATGCATGCCTGAATGTTGTGGCTGGAGAGTTGGGTGTCCTGGGTGAAGCCAAGCATAGCAGGAAGCATTGGTACTCAGATCTCAGGTAGAAGTCATCAAAAATTGGTGGTGCCTCTAAGAAGGATTGCCTCCAAATGTACTTGCTGATACTTCAGAAATCAGGATGGCTATCAGGATAGCTCCACTTTCCTGGGGCCTCCAGACATATTTGACTACAATATCCATTTTCCCCAGTCAGCATGGACATAATTTTCACATAGTTTCTATTAACATGTTGAATTGTCATTGGAAACACTTGTCTAATTTAGATAACTTCCCTGACATGGTCCTTGCAATGATTGCAGATGGTAGAACTTTACATCAGAGGTAACACAGAACTATTTTTTTAAAAAACAGCATCCCATGTCTATTTTTTCCAGAATTCCTATATGGAATCCTATGTAGTGGACAACTTGGTTCTAACATTCAGTCAAAATCTATCTTCCTGTGACTTAAAGCTGCACTCTGGAACAAGCAAGAAAAGGTCTTGACATTATTCTGTGTGACATCCTTTCAGAAATTTAAAGAGAATTATCATATCCACATGGTCATCTCTTTTCAAAGCTAAACATAATCATCACCTTCAATCTCCCTTCATATGACTTAGTTTCTTAGTTTCTTCTGTTTCTTGTCCCTCTGTGATCATCCATGTTGCCCTTCTCTAGACTTGAATCCTTCTCAGACTGAGGTGCCTAGAACTGACTATAGTGCTCAAGAAAGGGTTTGACTAAAGCAGAATGAATGGAACAATTAATTCCTTTGATTTGGAAAGTATACTTGAACTTATGTAGCCTTCCTTTTTTGCAGCCACATCACACTGATGGCTCATATTCAGATTTCATTCAAATATTATTATTATTTTCTGGAAGTAGTGTTCTCTGTATTCTCTATATTCTCCATCCAGTTCATGTGCATTTGATTTATGTTTTCTTAGTGAAGGCCATTGTGCTTCTTTCTGTTACGAGCCAGTGTGGTGTAGTGAATAGGATGTTGACCCAGGATTAGGAATACCCAGGTTCTAATCCACCCTGAGCCATGAAAACTAACTGGGTGGTTTGGGGGCAGTAACCCACTCTCAGCCCAAACTATAGCACAGAGATATTGAGGGGGGAAAAATAGGAGGGTGAATGTTTGCTGCTTGAATTCTTGAAGGTAAGACAGGATATAAATAAAATAAAAAATAATAAATTTTCTTTCTGTTAACTCCAAACTATTTCTCCAATGTATTAGCATTGTTTTGAATTTATTTATCTTCTAGGCTACTGCATCCAATCTTTGTTATCTACACATTTGATGAGGATCCATTGGTGAGCACTCTTTGAATATGACAAGCTATGTATCTACTTAATTCTCACACCATCCAGCCCACACTTAACTAGCTTGCTAACCAGGATGTGATGGGACACTTTATAAAATGTTCTGCTGAAGTAAAAATATGTCTGCAGCATTTCTATAAGCCATTAAACAAGTTACGTGATTAAAAAATAAGATAAGGCTGGTCTGGAAATATTTGTTCTTGGCAAATCCACGAAGTCTTCTGTAATTACTTTCAAGGTACTTAAAGATCAATATTTTTATAATCTGCTCTTGAATCTTCCTATGTATTATTGACACACAAACTAGTCTGTAGTTCTCAGAATATCCCCACCCCCTCCCCTTTTGAAGATAGAGAACATCTGCTATCCTCTAGTTCACTTCACTATTCTCCAGGGTTGCTTAAAGGTTTCGCCAGGCCATCTATTTCTTTCACATGCTAGGATGCAGTTCATCTGGTCCTGATGATTAAACTCATTCAAACTAAAGAATTATTTTCTGATCATGTTTTTATCAAACCGAAGCTTAAAACCTGCTCCTTCATCTTATTTTTCCCAATTCCTGATAGAACACATACTTTTTGTTGGAAAGCACTGAACAAAAATAAGAGCTGAATAGCTCACATTTCTTTGTTACCTGTTCACATTTTGCCTTCTTCACTGAGCAGATTATTTACTGATTCTTGTCTTTTCGTTTTATTTTGAACATATCTAAAGAAGTCATTTTTGTTAACATCCTTCACTAAATTCAGCTCATTCTGAGCTTTACTTTCCTGACTTAAGCTCTATAGCTTGAGGCTTTCTATATTCTTCTTCTGTGACCTGACCCTCTTCAATTTTTTTTTTGTTATCAGATCTTCACTAAGCTTTTTGTGTAGCTGCATTGGATGCTTCTGCTTTCCTCCATTTTTTCCTTCACTGAACTTGTCTGCAATTATGCTTTCAATGTCTCTCCTTCTTTAGGAAATCCTATTCTTCTTGATCTCCTTTTCTCGTTACTTCTCTTGCCACGGGATCCTATTTATCATAACTCTAATTAAAATCTGCTCTTTTGAAGTCCAAGATAGGTATTTAACTACACTCAGTTTGAAATACCCTTCAAATAAAGAATTCCAGCATTCATTTATTACTTTCCCCTGAAGTTCTGCTGCTTCCACCTTCTGATACTTCCACTTTTTCATTCCTTATTGATCAGCATCAAGTCAAGGATGCTAAACCTTTTGTACTTTCCTCCACCTCCTGAAAGAACAAGTTGTCAGGGATTTACTAGAAGTCAAGATTTTGGGGAGTTTTTCTTCCAACACATGTCAGGGTAATTAAAATCTCCCATTACACAGCTCCATATCTTCTTAAAAGATCTTCAATTTACTTTTGGAAGGCATAAATTACAGCATCTCCTTCCAGTTTTAAAAACTCCATACATGTACTGTAAAAGAAAAATACTGCAAGTGACTATGCAAATAGCATCAGTGGGAAAGGTACCCTTGGGTGGGAGGGTATTATTAAACATCACCACCAGTACTGATTTTATTTGTTCCTTACTTAATTAACCCAGATTTCCTTTTTAGCGCTGCAAAGTTCATTCACTTGGATTTCCAAGTATGAATAAATAATTATAGCAAACAGTGCATTTCCTCCCTGTTTTCTATTGTTTCTTTTCATTTGTCTATTGAATAGCATATATCTTCTGTATTAAGAATACAAGCTCATTTGTTTATTTCTCATATTCTGAATTTCAGTGCATAGACAATGAAGGGCAAGAGTTTCATGAGATCCAATGTTCTTTCTTCCTGATTTTTACTAAGTAATACTCCCACTTTCTTCACTCACAAGACTTTATTGGGTGTCCGTATTTGAAGGTTTTATTTATATTCTCCACAGGATCTGGAATAAGGCCGTCCTAATTGATCTCATCCAGTTATTTTTACCAGCCCTTGTAAGGTGTAACTCATAAAGTCATGCCATGCCAGCAGTCTGTCATCTAGACAACTCAGGTCATGGCCTCAGAAATTAAACCTTTCCCACTGACACTATTTGCATAGTCACTTGCAGTATTTTTCTTTTACAGTACATGTATGGAGTTTTCAAAACCGGAAGGATAGACCAGAGCCCTCTGAGTCTTAAACTTCTGTCTGAGATTTTTAGTCTATGGTGATACAGTTGTAACCCTTATTTGCCATCTTTGCAACCCCTTATATTAGAGGAAGAGATAACTTGATGGCTTGATGGACTTGGAATTTTTTTCTGTCACATCTCTGATCCCTAATCTTGGCAGACAGGGCAATCATATGAGTCCAGCTGACATAATTGTTGCAAATTGAAAATTGCTTCTAGTTCCAGTGGTATAGAATGTACAGTATGTCTTCATGTTCAGTAGTGGAGCATATACTCTACAAGCAGAAGAGCCTACATTCAGTCCTCAATATCTCCAGCTAAATGATCTAATAGCAATTGAAGAGAGATCTCTTTCAGAGACTCTGCAAGAATATTGCTAAGCCAGAGTGGTTTATGAAGAGCTAGATGAATCATTATGCAGCTTTTGGACAATTCTGTAAAAACTGCAATATTATGGATTTTCTAGGAAGGCCTTTTTAATTATGGGCAATGATCAAGCATTCATTGCACTCAAGCAAGGTGCCCAAGATTTGGAAGCTCAGCTGGATCAATCTTCCTATCCAGGAACATTTTCCTGAGCAGTTGGTCCCTTCTTTAAACCAACAAGATATCTACACCATAAAATTGTTCCTAAACTCTGGAGGGTGCCGACCTTAGCATGCTTTAATACACTCCCTATAGTGGTTCTTGAGGGCAGATACAAAAAAATTCCTTAAGGGTTGTGCCCTTATGGAGAAGGGTCAATTGAATCCATAGTCCATGTCCTGCTGCATTGTACTTTTATAAGGATGCAGGGGCTCATCTCATAATTTCCTATTTAATAACATACCAGGCAATTCCAATTTATTTTATGTACAGTTGTTATTAACAAGCCACCATGATTCGTTTTCTATGAACGTGACCATATTTTGTTACACTGTCTGTAAAACTAGACATACTTTGGTCACTTCAGTGATCTAGTCATTAATTGTTTTATTTTGTTCCTTCATTGGTGATTGTATATTCTGGTCGGTGACCATAATAAAGATATACTGTAAATGTATGTAATATGCAGCTTAGTATAAGGCACTTCATATGTCCATACTAGCTCTGAAATATTGTTATAAAACATTCATCTTAAATATTAAATAGTTTCAGATTTCACTAGAACCTGCAGATTCAATATTCTTCATAACATAAATGGTTTTAAAATTAAATTATATTTTAATTGTATCAGGATAATTAACAATGAGTTTTTTTTAATATTTCCAGAATGTTTTTCCAATGGATGACAATGAGGAAAGAAGTAGACATTTCACAAATTTTCTATTGTGCATATGATATAAATCAAACCCACCAGTTTTCTCATTTGTCATCTGCTTTTCTTTGCTAAATTCTTCTCAGTTTATATCACTCTTAATGACTCCACTGTGATTGTCCCACAGAGAAAGAAAATGAAACATCTCTCAGTTGCAGCCTTTACACTATGACAAAATGGAAAAATATTCTGCCATAGATTTTTCAATAGCGTTGAGCGGGAAGGTAGGTGTTTTGTTCTTTCATAAGCAAAATGAAGGAATAGTGAGTGATAGGTCTGGGTGGGACAAAACAAAATCAGATTAACTCTACCAAGAACAAGTCTCTCTATGTCAATAAACACTTGATGGATTTGATAGCAACAATCCTGCTAGTTACTCTTGATGGAGTCCTGAAGGAATTAATTTGTGATCTGGAAGTCCTCCTGGACCAGTGACTAGTGTTCAAAAAGGAAATGAAGGTGGAGATTATGGCCAAGTGGGTCTTTGTCCACCTTTGGCTACTGTACCCATTACAACCCTACTTGCCCCAAAATGCCCTGGTGACAGTAGCTCACACCTTGATTGCCATCTGGTTGGATTGCTGTAACACATTCTATGCTGGGCAGCCTTTAGAAACCATATAGAGGCTACAACTGGTAATGAATGTAGTACCTAAATTTCTGCTTGTTCAACCCCACCATTGCAGAATAATACTCATAGGAAAATCATTGCATTGGCTACCAGTAGGATTCCAGTTGATTCCATACTGCTTCTCACCCACAAAGCCCTATGCAGCATAGCACTGAGATATATCAGGCATCACCTTGCCAGGATTGACTATGCTTATCTGGCACAAATATCTTGAGAGGTCCTACTGGGAGGTCCCACATGAGAAATATGTGGGATGTGGACTACATGGCAGGTTTCTTCCATAGTGCCCCTCCTGCTTTGGAACTCATTTTCCCAGAAGTCCACATAACCCCTTCCCTCTAGGCAATTTGTAAAATAGTCAAAGCAGTTTTAACAGTTTTACCTGTGTTAGCCTGTCACTTGTTAACTCATCTAGAAAGATTAAAACTGCCCTAATAATATAGATTGTAAAAATAAAAGTTTGACCTAAAATGTATACTAGTTTAACCCAAGTATGCATCCTGGATTGGTTAATCTAGTCTATATTCAGAGTGATGAAAGTTGAGTTGAATTCCCAGCTATGTTGGCAGGATCAACACAAAAGTGTAATTTATGAAGACCTTGCCATGCCAAACAGTATAGCATAGATATGCATAGAATTTAATGAGATTGTAAAGTTCCCTGTTCCCCACCTACTCAAGTTAGTATCAGAGAGCCAGTCACCCACAGCATTTTTCACATATAGAAGCTGCAACATTGTATAATGTCTGACAATCCCAGAAGCAGCAGAAAATCCATCCAATCTGCAAAGTGCTTCAAAAAGCTATGAAACACTTCAAAGCCATTTGATTTGGTTTGCTCCTTCAAAGCAAGTTTCTGCTTTAATTCACAAATCTGCCTTGATGATGTGATTCAAACTAAACTTGGTTAAATCGTAGCACCCCTTTGAAGCTTTGCACAGCTGTATTACTTAATGTATTCTAAATCCACCCAGTGATACTGATTCCATCACTTTCCAAGGCAACTTGTTAGGTGAAAATACATAACCTCCTTCTTATGAACAAAATTGCTATCAAACATTGGGGGGTACAGTCAGTTACAAAAGTATGAAGGAAACAGCCCTAAGCTATCCATGTATATTCTGCCATAATTCAGTTATACTGGAGTTAGGAGATGGTGAATATCCTGAGCTCATGTGTTTCTACAAAACTTTACTTGATTCACATGTAATGACTAAGCAGAATGGTCTCTTCGCTGCAATCAATGTCAGTTAGCAATTGCTTTATGGAACTGACAACCCAGTGGGGGCAAGAATAAACTCTGAAGGACCCTTAGGTGATGAAAAATGACCTTTATCAAAGGAGAATATGGATGAAGAGTAATTTCATGCAACCATTCATTATCTCAATCATTGTAGAAAACAGATGTTTTTTCCCTAGTGAGTTACTGATCCTCTCTTTTTACTGGCTTTCACTGAACTATGTTTTGATTGATTATCATCCTTTTTCTAATATAATATCAGTCTACATCATACCATTTATTACTAGCAAGTAAATTCTGTCACTCATCCTATATGATTTATGAGATTATCACGGTGAAGCAAGGATAATTGTATCCTTTCTTTTAATAAATCAACTCTCACAAAGAATTTTAAGGAACAGAAGCAAGGAATAAATAAATGTTGCCAAGATATATGGACAATAAACTTCATCTAAAGTCAAGCAAAGTGGAAGGAGGCAATAAGGCTCTAATGTGTTAGCTAGCTGTGCAGTTTTGCTGAAAGTTTGATAAATGCTGGAACACTATATTTTAAAGTTGTACAGTGCTACAAATTTGATTTCAGAAAGAAGCCTTGGGGGATGTGGGGTGCAAACACAGCATCTGTCTGCAACTTTTTAAAGCAGCTAAGTCTGCTCCCAGGAGCATGTAACAGTTTAAAGTGTTGCAGAAAGATGTTGCAGTAATGCCCCCACACACCCCAAAGCATTTTCTCAGAACTGAATCTAAAGTACTAGTGCACAGTTCTAGTTTATTTAGCTGAGAAAGCTCTGCATAACTGGCAAGAAAAATACTCTAGAAAGATAGTCTAGAATTCTATAGGCTATGATTTGCAGACTATGGCATAATTAATATAGTAAAGTTCAATTTTACGCCTACTTATCTGGGAGGAACCCAATAGGACTTCAACATGTCCAAGCAACAAAACTGAGGAAAAAATGCTAATATTTTAAAAAGAGAGAATTAACTATTCAACCCTCACTATTGACAATATTGAAAACAAGAAGTGCCTAAGCCTATTTACTGAAACAATATTGAGATACTTATAGGCAGATTTTTAAGTAGCCTTATACCCAGACATCAGTTATGTGAAGCAATAGTAATCATCTTCTCCTCTAACCATAGGAATTTCCCTAGCATTAATTTTCTTCACTGAATAATGAAAATGTAAGTGTCCATTACATTAATTAAAGAGATTTTGCAAACAATGCTAAGAATTTATTCCAAAAGGTCAGAAAAAAATTGGAGGTCTATAAAGCTTATCTTCTCTTGGTTTCTAAGAGCTTGGAGACTCAGAAGAGCTTGGTTAGCCTTCTAGTAATGATGATGTCATATGTTCTTCCTTTATGCAAATAAACTGAAATATAAGATTTTTATAGTCTTACCTCTCTCCACCCTTTTGTTTTGTTTGCACCTGAAATCAGACAAGATGCCTGATCCTTCTTGTTGCTGTTCAGTCGTTCAGCCATGTCCGACTCTTCGTGACCCCGTGGACCAGAGCACACCAGGCCTTCCTGTCCTCCACTGTCTCCCGGAGTTTACTTACTTTATGCCATATACTACAGGGAGAGCCAAGTTTCCCATGCCAGGTTTGGAAATAAAATTTAGGGCCTGGTTAAAACTCACCCAAAAGGAGATTTAATTTCCAGCACTTAATACTTTGCAATGGATATCCCTGTGAAGGGATATACAGTAGATGCATGTACTTATGAATGGCTCTGAATTAGGCTGACCATATTTCCTTCAGACAAAAACGGGACATTTGGGATGGCAAAACGGGACAGGGTCTTATGCCACCATGCCGGCCTCCAAACCCCGCCCCCCAGTCCATGCAATTGGCTCCCACCTGCAAACCCCACCCCCGCCCCACACGATTGGCTCCCGCCTGCAAACCCTGCCCCCATCAGCGTGATTGGCTCGGATTTTAATTTTTTTCCCCGATTTTTAAAGGTTTTTTTTTTTCTTCTAGCAGTAAATGGTGCGGCAGAGCTGGTGTGTTTGGGGGAGGCCGGAGTACACACACTGTGCACAAAGCACCGTCATCAGCTGGGGATCTATGGGCGGGGATGGAGGGGATGGAGGCCCACCACTGCCCCATCCCCCTCGGGCTTGGCCGAGGGAGGGAAGAGAGTCGCTGCTGCTGCCACCGCCGCAGAGCAGGAGAAGCAGGAGGAGCCAGCTGCGCTCGGCTGCTTCAGCCACACCACTCCGCCCCTTGCTGCCCACTGAAGCTCCCCAGGGTGGCCGGCTCCTGCTTCTCCTGCCCGACTGCCTGATTGGGCTTGGCCAAGGGAGGAGAGTTGTCGGGCCGCCGAGCAGGAGAAGCAGGAGCCGGCCACCCTGGGGAGCTTCTGCGGGCAGCAAGGGGTGGAGTGGTCGACAACTCTCCTCCCTCGGCCAAGCCCGATCAGATGCACATACACACACTCACACACTCACAGGACAGGAACCTGGACTGTGGTGCTGTGTCTGCTGCTGGGCTCGCACGTGGCAACTGGGCTTCCAGTTGCCGTGCTGATAGGGCCTCTTCCGGGCTGCCTCCAATGGCAAGTCTGGCTCCAGTCCTCCTTCCTGTCTTCCTGTCCTCCTTCCCGCCAGGTTTAAAAAAGGGACAAAATTGAGATTTTGATCAAAACGACGGGACGCTTGAAAAATGCTAAAATAACGGGACTGTCCCGTTCAAAACGGGATGTATGGTCACCCTACTCTGAATCTCAACCAAAAAATCTGTTTAGCCCTTAGGAGTGAAGGAAGGTCCACTCATATTTAAAACTGACTTTCATATATGATGCTAAATAATATATCAAATTCTGCTGGTTATATAATTCTTGTTTCTGCTGGTATGGCAACAGATTGATCTTACTCCTTAAAATACTGGACTGTAGGGGAAGGGGGAGCAAAGGAACTGGGATAATGCTAAATATCTGACAAGCACAGCAATCCTAAATATTTGTGGAAATAGTTCTGAAAATTATTTCCTTCCTTTCACCCAACTTTGTCACATTAAAAAAAGCAAGCTGTAAGCTATAAGCTTCCTTATGTGAATGAGTTCAAAGCCTAGAGTTGCAGGGGAGAGAGTGATGCTGTGTGAGTCATATAAATGACAGTTAAAAGCTTAAAAATAGCTAGAGAGGAAGATTAAGAGTTTTCATTTTGTCCCCTTCATCTTCAAAACTGCTGCTGAAGGCTGTGTTATTTTCTATCAATCAGTTCTTTTCCATATTGTATAGCAGCACATTTGCTAGAGAAATGTTCATGTTTTCCCCACAACATTGTTCCATTGTTCCATTGGCTTTAAACTCTCATTGGCCACTCTAGGCATAACTTTTTTTAAAAAAGTATATCATGTTATATACATTCCACAACTTAAAGGGTGTAATTAACAGCCAATTTTTGTAGGATAAATGTAGCTTCTAATGAAAATTGCTATCTATAAAAGATGAGCCCTTCCAGAACAGTTGTTTAAATATAGTTATTGCTAGTGATATTTTGATCCACTGTGAACATGACCTTATTATAGAAATGGTGAGAGTTTTTTGCTGCATATATTCAGGCAGATTGCCTTACTTTGGAGATGTGAGGCTGTTTTTATTGAGCCCATTTCATTTTTGGTTTAAGCTGAACAATAAAGCAGACCATTTTAATATAGTAAACATATACTTTTCTATATATACATATAAATATAAATATAATATATTTATAATTTATATAATATTTATAATTTATAATATACATATACATATACATATACATATACGTATACGTATACGTATAAACATATACATATACCCTTCATGGATCACTGCCTTGTCATGGCGAAGGGGCTTGCGTAACTCAATGAAGTCAGATCAAGAAGAACAGGTCATGATGGAGAGTTCTGACAAAATGTCGTCCACTGGAGGAGGGAATGGCAAACCACTCCAGTATTCTTGCCAAGAAAACCCATGGACAGTATCAAAAGGCTAAAAGATATGACGCCGGAAGATGAGCCCCTCAGGTCGGAAGGTGTCCAAAATGCTACTGGGGAAGAGCGGAGGGCAATTCCGAGTAGCTCCAGAAAAAGTGAAGTGGCTGGGCCAAAGCCAAAAGGACGCTCAGCTGTGGATGTGTCTGGAAGTGGAAGGAAAGTCCGATGCTGTAAAGAACAATATTGCATAGGAACCTGGAATGTAAGATCTATGAATCAAGGTAAGCTGGATGTGGTCAAACATGAGATGACAAGATTGAACATCGACATCTTGGGAATCAGTGAACTAAAATGGACAGGAATGGGCGAATTTAATTCAGGAGACCATTATATATACTATATGGAATGGAGTAGCTCTCATAGTCAGTAAAAGAGTGGGAAAGGCAGTACTGGGGTACAACCTCAAAAACGACAGAATGCTTTCAGTTCGAATCCAAGGCAAACCATTCAACATCACAGTGATCCAAGTCTATGCCCCAACCACTGATGCCGAAGAAGCTGAAGTTGACCGGTTCTATGAAGACCTACAACACCTTCTAGAACTAACACCAAAAAAAGATGTCCTTTTCATCATAGGGGACTGGAATGCTAAAGTAGGAAGTGAAAAAATAACCGGAATAACAGGCAAGTTTGGCCTTGGAGTACAAAATGAAGCAGGGCAAAGGCTAATAGAGTTTTGTCAAGAGAACACGCTGGTTGTAGCAAACACTCTTTTCCAACAACACAAGAGACAACTCTACACATGGACATCACCAGATGGTCAATACCGAAATCAGATTGATTATATACTTTGCAGTCAAAGATGGAGAAGCTCTATACAATCAGCAAAAACAAGACCTGGAGCTGACTGTGGCTCAGATCATGAGCTTCTTATCGTAAAATTTAGGCTTAAATTGAAGAACGTAGGGAAAACCACTAGACCACTCAGGTATGACCTAAATCATATCCCTTGTGAATATACAGTGGAGGTGAGGAATAGATTTAAAGGATTAGATCTGGTAGACAGAGTGCCTGAAGAACTGTGGATGGAGGTTCGTAACATTGTACAGGAGGCAGCAACTAAAACCATCCCAAAGAAAAAGAAATGCAAGAAAGCAAAGTGGCTGACAAATAGAAAGCCTCAAAAAATGAGGCTTTACAAATAGCTGAGGAACGAAGGGAAGCAAAAGGCAAGGGAGAAAGGGAAAGATATAACCAACTGAATGCAGATTTCCAGAGAACAGCAAGGAGAGATAAGAAGGCCTTCTTAAATGAACAGTGCAAAGAAATCGAGGAAAACAATAAAATGGGGAAGACTAGAGATCTCTTCAAGAAAATCGGAGATATCAAGGGAACGTTTTGTGCAAAGATGGGCATGATAAAGGACAAAAAAGGCAGGGACCTAACAGAAGCAGAAGAGATTAAGAAGAGGTGGCAAGAATACACAGAAGAACTATACAAGAAAGATCTTAATATCCCTGATAAATACGATGGTGTGGTCACTGACCTTGAGCCGGACATCCTAGAGAGTGAAGTCAAGTGGGCCTTAGGAAGCATTACTAACAACAAAGCTAGCGGAGAAGACAGTATCCCAGATGAGCTGTTTAAAATCCTAAAAGATGATGCTGTTAAAGTGCTGCACTCAATATGCCAACAAATTTGGAAAACTCAACAGTGGCCACAGGATTGGAAAAGGTCAGTTTACGTTCCAATTCCAAAGAAAGGCAATGCCAAAGAATGTTCAAACTACCGTACAATTGCGCTCATTTCACATGCTAGCAAGGTTATGCTCAAAATCCTACAAGCTAGGCTTCAGCAGTATGTGAACCGAGAACTACCAGAAGTGCAAGCTGGGTTTCGAAGAGGCAGAGGAACTAGAGATCAGATTGCCAACATTCGCTGGATCATGGAAAAAGCAAGAGAGTTCCAGAAAAACATCTACTTCTGCTTCATTGACTACACTAAAGCCTTTGATTGTGTGGATCACAACAAACTGTGGCAAAGTCTTAAAGAGATGGGAGTACCAGACCACCTTACCTGTCTCCTGAGAAACCTGCATGCGGGTCAAGAAGCAACAGTTAGAACCGGACATGGAACAACCGACTGGTTCAAAATTGGGAAAGGAGTACGACAAGGCTGTATATTATCACCGTGCTTATTTAACTTATATGCAGAATACATCATGAGAAATGCCGGGCTGGATGAATCACAAGCCGGAGTTAAGATTGCCGGGAGAAATATCAACAACCTCAGATATGCAGACGATACCACCCTAATGGCAGAAAGTGAAGAGGAACTAAAGAGCCTCTTGATGAGGGTGAAAGAGGAGAGTGCAAAAGCTGGCTTGAAACTCAACATTAAAAAAACCCAGATCATGGCATCTGGTCCCATCACTTCCTGGCAAATAGAAGGGGAAGAAATGGAAGCAGTGACAGATTTTATTTTCTTGGGCTCCAAGATCACCGCAGACGGTGACTGCAGCCATGAAATTAAAAGACGCTTGCTCCTTGGGAGGAAAGCTATGGCAAACCTAGACAGCATATTAAAAAGCAGAGACATCACCTTGCCGACAAAGGTCCCTATAGTTAAAGCTATGGTTTTCCCAGTAGTAATGTATGGCTGTGAGAGTTGGACTACAAGGAAGGCTGAGCGCCGAATAATTGACGCTTTCGAACTGTGGTGCTGGAGAAGACTCTTGAGAGTCCCTTGGACTGCAAGGAGGTCAAATCAGTCAATCCTAAAGGAAATCAACCCTGACTGCTCATTGGAAGGACAGATGCTGAAGCTGAAGCTCAAATACTTTGGCCACCTAATGCGAAGAGAGGACTCACTGGAAAAGACCCTGATGCTGGGAAAGACTGAAGGCAAAAGGAGAAGGGGACGGCAGAGGATGAGATGGTTAGATAGCATCACCGATGTAATGAACATGAATTTGAGTAAACTCCGGGAGACGGTGGAGGACAGGAAGGCCTGGCGTGCTATGGTCCATGAGGTCACGAAGAGTCGGACACGACTAAACGACTGAACAACAACAACAACAACAACAACAAAATACTTTGTGTGTGTGTGTATGTGCGCACATGTGCACCTTCAAGTCAGTCTTGGTTCATTGTGACTACATGGACAATTCCATGCAGTTTTCTTGACAAGATTTTTAGAAATATTTTTATTTGTAGGGGGCGCGGTGGCTCAGCGGTTGAGATGCCAGGCTTGTTGATCGGAAGGTCGCAAGATCGGTGTTTTGAGACCCGAGCGCCGTGTGATGGAGTGAGCTCCTGCACTTGCCCCAGCTCTTGCCAACCTAGCAATTTGAAAGCATGCTTAGTAGATAAATAGGTACAACGCATGCAAGTAGATAAACAGGTACCACTTCGGTGGGAAGGTAACAGCATTCTGCGCACATCATGCTGGCCACATGACTGCGGAAGTGTCTTCGGACAACGCTGGCTCTTTGGCTAACAAATGGAGATGAGCACCGGCCCCTAGAGTCGGACACAACTGTGTGGGGGAACCTTTACCTTTACCTAAATATTTTTACAGAAATTCTGGCCAATTTTATGATAAAGCACAGGCTTGCCCAACAGGAAAATGCACTCTATTACTCCTCCCCTGCATCATATTAATAACAAATTTGGAATGATAAAAAAGGGTTTAAAACATAAAATCTGTTTATGTTAGAAGAATAATTTATCCAAGTGATTCAAAAATTCTAAAACCCTCTATTGGATAATACTTTATTAAAGCAATCAACATATCATTAAGGATTCACTGTAACTCATCACCAGACTGAATATAAAGTAGATAGGGATTAGAAGAAAAGAGTAGTCACAATCTATAAAGAAAGGCAGGGGTCAATGTCAAGTCAGGTGTACATCTAGATTCAGTCTCCAAATGAACATTACAGATTAGATTAAATCAGTTTGTAGTTCTCTTCCCAAAAATGGTTTTACCGCAATGCTTGTGTAAACTAAAATGTGCAAACAGCTTACATTTTTATCAGGAGGGATCTTGCACTAATACAGCAGTATGTACGGAAGCTTCCATACAGGAAGAACCTTGCATAATGGGGTTCTTGTTGACATGAAAGCCTCAATATATACAACATATATACAATATGCCCCTTATTTGGTTAATCCCAATTCTTAAAAAAAAAAAGGTTGGAGGCATCAGAAAGTCTTTTTTACTATAAGTCTTAATTTTCAATGTCTTTTGCAAGAGATTTGTCACAGACATTTGAAAAGAACTAATTTACAAGAAGAGCGCTACTTAGGAGAAAATTAGAGAGATATCATTTTAATTAGAATTAGTGTAACCCTAATCTTAATTATTGTGCATGTATGCACACTGTATCCACAGACCTCTGGGGAGGGCAGTGTCACACGCATGATATTGGAGGATATACAGTTACCTAGGACTGCATGTAAAACATTTTTGTAATATCTGGGTAAGAGGTTGAGAAGACATAGTCCTCCAGAAATTGCTAGACTATAGTTTCTGTTATCCCCAGGTATGCTAGTGGCCATTGAAGATGGGAATTTTAGAAGTGGTAATTAAGCAGCCTCTAACAGGGATGACCTCCTGATCCTGCTAATCTTAGGTTGCACCCAAACTTCTGGGATGAAGGAACAATGGCTGGTTGTCATCCCTCCCAGGTAAACCAGAGAGGAATCATGACGAGATGAGTTAATTCTACTTTATTGTAAGGCTACATTAACAGAACCGTGCAAGTCTGAAAGTACAAATCTCCCGCCTTCCCTATTTACTGCCTAAGTAGTTAGGGCAGATCCTTCCTAAGTTTCTTTCTCTGACTCCTTTCTCTTTTATATAATCATTCCCTAGGCAGCATCTCTTCCCCCCATCTTCCAAGTTCACCCTCACATTCCATCACACTGGTCCCATTTTTGAAGTTTAGCAGCTATCCAGCTTGGTTCTCAAAAGCAACATCCATTCCTTCTGTTTTTAAAAATTAATTCTTCCATCTGATGTATGCCTCCTGAGCAAGACAACAAATTAGCAGATTAGTTTCAAATACTTTCAGCTGATTGGCTTCCTGCAAAAAGAAGATTTGATGTGTTAACTTGAGAGGATCAGCAGCCTGATGCATTTCCCAGACAAAGTTGCAGCAGGTTCATCACCGCCACAAATCAAAACATTAGAACAAAATGTTGCTTGAAAAAATATAAAACTGCATCCCTAATGAATTTCTGTAATGCATGGTTGAATAAAAACTGGGAAAAAAGATATTTTATGCATACATATTGAATTATACAAAAGACAGTACATATTTGGATGAAAGTATATGTTCCTTTCCATTTTCTCCACAGGTAGCAGCAGCAGGGAACAATCAAACCAGGTACACATAATGAAGTATCAGCATGTGGAGGGAAGCACAGTATGATCATCTTCCCCAGGATGGAAACAAGCTACAGTATATGTGTTCAAAAAATACTTATTATTTGGAATATTCAACTGGCTTTTCATTATATTCAGGTAGAGGTTACAGTGGGATCAGTAATGAAATGTTGCAGTATGGAATGCTCATGATTCCAGCTAGTCAGCCAGTATACTTTATTTCATTCCTTCTGCCTTAATTTTTCCTTATCTATAAATAGAAATCCCCACTGACCAGATACCATTCTCATTACACTTTTTTTTTTGCTTTTACACCACTAAGGTTTTTTTTAAGGTTTTGTAAATATGTTTTATAACAGATGCCTCTGCTGACTCTGATGCTTTCCCAAGCTTGCTGATATTTTCCTGCATAGATGGTGCCATTCTGGAGACTAAATAAATAAATAAAGTATTCCTGAGGAATAAATTGGAACTAGTAGATAGAATATTATTACAGTATCTGTTATTTGATAGATATTAGCTATCAGATGTGATGGTCCAATGCTAGAGATGTCTTAAAACTCTGAGATAAAAGAATGAATCTTGGCATTACATATATTTGACTACTTACATTTATTTGCATATTCTCTGCAGTCACAGATTATCAGAAATTCACAGATGACTTCTTCAGATTTAGGATATTTCCATATAAATTCCCATTCTCAAATCAATGGCTGAACTCCAAGTCTAAATGAGCCCAAAATAGTGTTGGAGTCTGCAGACTATTACTGAAATTTAGATGCACTGTTTTACATCAAGCTAGATGTTACAGCAATGAGCATTCAGAGCAATGGCAGAACTCTAAGAACAGAGCTATATATATCTAGGTTAGGAAGAAATTATTTTTGATCAAAGTAGATATTCCTTTGATATATAACATACTAAGAATCAACATTTTCCCAGATGACTTGCAGTTGTAGGAATCATTCTAGGACTATGGCATGCCACCCTGAACACAATATGAACATTTAGATTAAAAATTCCCATTGGTGTCTACAGTTTTAATTTAAAAACTGTTTCCATAGGAGGGAGAGAGATGGGTTGATCCAAAAGCGCTAAGGAACAAAGACATCCTTCCTGTATGTTGCATTCCTAGCAATTAATTTGTCATTAGTAAAGGGAAAGTGTGATACATTACATTTCAGTCAAAGTTTAATTTGGCTTTGGTTTGCCATGCTTACTGGAGAGCCTAAGAGACAATGAGGTGGTAGAGAAGGTTCCAAACTATGACTGTTATCTTCTTTACTTGAAAACACAATATAAGAATAGCCCTGGTAGATAAGACTGAGTCCCGTGATCAACCTGATATCTTTGGAGAAATAGATAGATTTTCCTTTCCTACTGTTGCCTACTGCAACTGGGATTTAGAAGCATGCTTGCTCCATCCTGATAGTAAACATACCTTTTAAAGTCACCCAAGGCAGTGACTATCAACATGTGTTATGGTAATAAAATTCATAAGGCAATTATGTAGTATGTAAACCAACACTGTCTTTTGTCTACTCTGTAGCTCCTTCCAATCAGCTTCACTGGATAATTCTTGTTCTAATACTTTGAGAGAGAGAGATAAATTTGAAAAAGGAATGCAAATACGATTAAATAAGCTTGGCCCCGGGAAAGAAGAGAGGGTGAGAAATAAACTCAAGATAATCCCTTTGATTCTGTTTGGTATAAGAGAGGGGTACGGAAATATTTAAGAGAGAACCTGACTCACGCCCAACCCACTCCTTTTGAGCAAAGTATTCCAGTTTACAGCCAGTGTCAAAAACTGAGGCTTATGTAAGATTTTCTTGCATTGTGTTATGACCACTTTCTTAAGAACTTCAGTTATTACTTAAAACTTAATATTGTGTTTAAAAACAAATTACCATCATTTACTCGGCCGCACAAAAAGTTCCACAAAAATTAGTACAAGTGGAGTAAGAGAATAACCATTTGCTAGAGATGGAAGCCAGATTGCAGAAACCTTGGAGTAGCAAGGACTCATCCATACAAATAAATCCTACTGAGGTGGCTAGCACTGATTACATTTTCTAGTTGGGATATGGGGAAAAAATTACTTTCTGAGTCTTCCAGGTTCTCCTAATGGTTATTTAATTCCATTCTTCCTTCTAGCAGATCCCAAGCAGACTGTTACTGTGGTGCCTTACAGGCAGCCTCACCCTCATGTCCTTCACAGAGGTGAATGTCCTAAGCCTGAAAGGCAGGAGACCAGCAAAAGTGAAAGTACTTCCCTTCTAACCCCCCCAACCTAATTTCAACTGATTTCTGTAAGCAATTAGTTCAGTTCTCTAGTAAGAGCTACCTTATTCTTTGGTAAAGCTTGATGCTTAGCAGAGAGAAAACAGGATGTCAAAAAGGGAGAATGGGCGAATGGCTGTATCAGATTATTTATCATTATTTTATTTCCATTCTTATGGGTAATCCCTTTTAATCCTGACTCCGTTTTTCAGCCCCACTATGTAGCCCCCAAAAGATTACACCTTAGGGAATGCAGCCCTCAATAGGCAAACATTTCCCCTTTTGCCATAAACAGTCCTAATTTCCCATGACAATCTTGTTTATCTTGTTGGAAACCATGGCAGCTTCATCCAGCTGAAAAGATTCAACAACAAGCATGATAGGAGGAAAAGCGACTCCTTCAAACTTAGTTTTGCAAACCGGAGAAAATATTTGAAAAACAAACAAACAAAAAATCAGGTTTGGGAAAACACTGATGAATTTTCTCTGATTTAATTTCATGAGACAGTAATTTTCTAAGTGATAGCTAATCAATTTCAAATGAAATACAAACTGATAATACTGAGTGAATAATTAAGGGATCTGCATGCTTCATGCCCAAGAAATGTTCCTTTTTCTTCCAAGCTAAATCTACTCCACAATGAAACCAGTTACCATCGATTCAAGAAAGGGTTGCCATCTCTTTGCAAGTGACCTCTGCTAGATTTCACCATATGTGTGCAAGACTCATTAATGAGAAAAATATCAAGCATGGAGCAAATAATCAGCAAAATACTTAGTACATTTTGTAATACCATTATCAAGTTCATTTTCTAGTGCTGAAAAGATAATGAAAAATTACCCTGATGGAAGTGTTTATCTCTGCAGTTTACTGCTTTTTTATTGCTATATGGCTAAAAGCTTTTGTAGCAAAGATAGCAGCAAAATCATCCAAGATGATACTGCTTTGTTTATTTTAAGATGAGCCCAGTTTATTATATGATCTCACCATATATGGCATCAAATGCAGAAATAGCAGGTTCGTTTTTAGAACTAATACACCCTTGGTAGATCAGCAGAAATACACATAGATTAAAAAATTCAAACACAAACACGTAGCAATGCTTAATTATGCTTTTTCCTCTCCCCAGTTTAAGAGTCCAGGGGTGTACATCTTTTTGCTGGGCTGAAGGGCTAAGAATGGCTTTGAGTGGTGTAATGGTGACTACACTCCAGAAAAGTAGGCGAGGCCAGGAAAAAAGCTATATATTTACTTTAATTTACTTTCACATTTAACTAAAATTAAGGTAAAGTCATTATTAGTTTATTTATTTGAGAATGATCATCTTTTTCTCTTGTGCTTCCACACCTTTTTAGTTTTTTACTTTCTTTGTAGTTTTTTGTTATTTTTGTAGTTTTTATTCTTTTCTTGAAACCTAATAAAATGTACTATTAAAAAAACGAGAATGATCTTCTCAACTATATTGAATGATTGGTTTCTCTTCATTTACTTTTTTTTCTTCTGTCAAAGGAAATCATCAGAAGCTCATTGAAGGGCTGTACTAAGGCTTTTTATTTTCTCCTTCTGTCTTCCACAAGACCTTTTGTGCATAAGATAGAGAAGGTTCATCTGCAGAAAGGAAACATCCAGGTGCAGAAATATGGTTTTTCTTCCCAAATCTCTCATTAGTTCAGGATGTGACTTAATTTAGGCTCTAAGCATTTACATTTATGAAAGACATGCTTTCCAGCTGCAGTAATGAACAACATTCCCAGTTCATATTCCACCCTTTTCCAGCAACTCAGCCAACTGAATCTGCTTGCTACAGTAATCACACATTGCTCCAGGTAAAAATCTGCCTGTGAATAATGTAACACTGGGCGGGGGCGGGGGGGGGGGGCGTAGAGGAAGGTGGAGGGAAGGATATTTAAAGACTTGATGAATTGTTCCAGGAACCAGAAGTTTGTTTTCTGAATATGCAAACGGGTATTTTCATGCATAGCTTTGATGAAGATGCTATTTATAAAAATCCTTACAAAGCAATTACTTGTCTTTTGCATACAACAGGATGCAGCTCCAAAATAGCTGCTTCATAAAAGTTGTTAATTTGTATTGTGAAGCTTGGTTTCAGAGAAGAAAATACAGGAAGAGAGAAGAATAGCAAGAAGGTGGTATTTTGCCTTTCAGGCAAAAACACACATCTGTATCTGCTGCTGCCACCATTGCACTTTAATGTCAGGGAACTGCTACATGAAGCTCTGCTTTTGGATTTTTTGGAAGGGAAAATCTGGCAAAGGTTGAGATGCAAGTAGGGTTACAATCCAAAACCATTTTAGAAATTTAAATGTATACATCTATTTTTTTGTCTATGACAGTATCTCTAAATCTCCAGTGACTATCTCTGAAAGTCAACAAATAACGCAACCCCTTCCTTTTTCCTGCTTGGCAGGTTGGGTTTATTTTTCAGGAATAGTAACAGCAAACTAGAAGTAATAAATTTCAGGCAAAGAGGTGTAAAAAGGTTGGGTTAAGTGTATTTTCTATTTTTAAAAAAAATAATTTCATTTCTTCAGGAACCCATAACTCCAAAAAGAGGAAACAAACTACCTATACAACAGCTTTCAATGCAATGGATGTCTGCTAAACTTTCTAAAAAAACCTACACAATCAACTGCAACATAACCATCACAATCTAGGAAAACGATAACTCTCTGAGACAACCAACAGACTACTACAATCTCTTAGCATCACTGTAGTAGTCAAACCAACAAAATCCTTCCAAAACATCTTAAGCAAACCTAAAGATCCAATAACCAAAGAGGAAAAAATAGGAATCATCTACAACATACAGTGTAAGGACTATAACAGCCACTACCTAGAACAGACAGGTAGGAGACTGGCAGAACAATTCCATGAACATCAATAGGTAGTCAGGAGACATTATTAAAATCCCTTAATCTCTTATTACATAAACAAATTCAACTACAATTTCAATTGAGAAACTGTTGACATTTTAGACCAAGTTAAATCCAAAAATACTAGGAAATGTCTTGGCATTCTGAGAAATCAGCCATCAACAGACACATAGATGCAAACCCCATCTACATACCATTTAAAAGGTGAAAGATTTATATGATCTGAAGAGAAAGCAGACTTTAAACAGAGTCGATCCACTATTGGCAATTGCTTTGTCTTGACTCACCTAATTACAAAATATGTCAATAAGGGGAAACAACTGTGTGCTGCCTTTACAGATCTTAGTGCAGCATCTGACACAGTAAACAGAGAAATATTATGGAGGAAACTGACTGCCCTCAAAATGGAACCCAGACTGCTGGCACTGATCAAAGCCCTTTATACAAGCACTTGTTTGAAAGTGCGGTTTGGGGTTAATGGAGCCATGACAAGTAGGATTGATACTTACAAAGGGGTAAGACAAGGGTGCATACTTGCACCATTGTTATTCAGTCTATACATTAATGACTTACCAGGACTTATGGAGGATCCTGAAGTGCACATGCCTAAGGTGCTAAATACACATTGTGACACCTTGCTGTACGCTGTTGATATAATATTATTATCATATTTGCAAGTAGGGTTGCGTAGCTGTTAAGAAGACTTGGCTCCTACTGTCATAATAACTCTCTGATTATTAATAAATCAAAGTCAAAAATTATGGTCTTTGGAAAACGACATCATACCCATAGATGGCTATTAGATGGTGAACCAATAGAGCAAGTTAATACCTTTCCTTACCCAGGGGTAGTTTTCTCTGAGACTGGATCCTGGCTTCCTCATCATCAAAGGAGCTCACTTAAAGCAAGAGTAAGAGTGAATTTGTTGCTCAAATTTTAAAAAAAACACAGCTATCCAGGTTCCTTAGCCCCAATTATCAAAATATATGCTGTAAGGCCAAGGTTACCCCATGCTTTTATATGGAGCTGAAGTTTGAGACTTAAAACATATATCACTATTAGAACAAACACAATCACAGGATCTGAGAAGTAGATTTGGACGTGGATAAAAGGATTTCAGCTGCTGCAGTTAGAGCTGAATTAGGAATTTATACAATTTGTTCTTTGTCTAAAATCAGGGCATATAATTATTGGTGCAAAATTAATGCTATGGAAACTGACAGACTCCGGAAATTGTGTCTGTTAGAACAGACAAAATCTCAATTACAGAATTCTTGGATTGTACAACTGACAAATTATATTAGAAGCTGTGGTCTCCCTGTCTCTTGTACAACAGGAGAACAAGCCAAAAATGCTGCACAAAAACTCTTGGATATAGAAGCACAGAAAGATATAGCAAGATTGGCACGTTGAAATGGATAAGCCACTACAAACGTACCTTCCAAACTGCTAAGTATTTAAACACAGAAATGCCTAAACATCTTAGGGAGGTATTTACTTGAGCAAGATTCAAGCAGCTGGACACAATCGTTAAATATGGAAGATTTAACCAAGTCCCTTATAATGAACATACTTGTATTTGTGGAGCTCCAGAGATAGAAGACATAACACACATATTATTTGAATGTCAATTGTATAAGAAAGAGAGAAATCAGTATCTAGGACCACATATTAGGCGAACAATCTATTTGGATCCTTATATTAAAACAACATATTTCATGTGTGTTCAGAATTCAAAATTAAATATAATATGGCCCTTTATTTGAACAAAACAGTTCAGTTGAGATCAGCATATGTGGACTTCCTGTGGGAATATAGCGGACTGAACAGCTTTGCCCATGAGCTCTGTGGGCAAAACTGGCATCGTGGCAGTTTTTTGGGGCTCAGGCTGGTTTCTCCTGAAGTCCAGGAGCATTTTTACAGACCAAGGAAAATGCTTGGAACTGACCCATTCATCCTCCAGATGGTGAGTTGCAGCCAGGAGATCGTAAACAGCATGTGCGATTGACGGGTAAGACTTCACCAGGAGGCTGGGAAGACACCATTTCCAAGCTGCGCTGCAGCCTTAAAGGGACATTAAGTCCAGCCACTCCATTTCTAAAGCACCCAATTTATTTTTTCTTTAAACATTTGTACCCTAAGAGAGGCTTTCTACATTAAAGAGAAACAATCTCTCTTGGTGCTTATCATTATTTTTGCGATTAATTTTAAAAAAAATTTTTTTAAGCTTTGGATTTTGCTTTCCATCCAATAATAAGGAGGGTTGAGAGTATTCAGCGGGTAAGACACCAGGCTTGTTGATCGGAAGATCGCAAGTTCGGAGGTTCGAATCCCTAGTCCCGCGTGACGGAGTGAGCTCCCGCACTAGCCCCAGCTCTTGCCAACCTAGCAATTCGAAAGCATGCAAATGCAAGTAGATGGATAGGTACCACTTCGGTGGGTAGGTAACAGCGTTCCGCGTGCGTCATGCCAGCCACATGACCGTGGAAGCGTCTTCGGACAACGCTGGCTCTTCGGCTAACAAACGGAGATGAGCACCGGCCCCTAGAGTCGGACACGACTGCACAAATGTGCGGGGGGAACCTTTACCTTTACCTTTATGAGAGTATGTTATCATCTCCCTGTTATTTTTGTGCTAATTTCGAAGATTTTAGCATTTTTCCTACACGTTGAATCTGCTGTTCTGAACTTTTACTTTCCTGCCACTACTTTCTCTGGGAACTGTCTGTTATCTTATCTTAATTCGGTTCGGAAATTTTCCATTACCTTTCACTTCTGCCAGTTAAGTATCTAGGGGGCGCCATAATTTACTGCTTCAGAAATGGAGGATCTTAAACAGGCTTTCTCTGACTTTTGCCAAGATATTAAACAGATATTAAACAGATTTTTTCTGATTCCTGCCAAGCTATTGTGCAAGACATTCAGAGCATTGTGGAAAATATGTGGTCTGAAATGTGCCATCTGATTGGGGATGATCTGGATGAACCTGAAGAATCTAACAGCAATGGAAATGTCTCTCCCAAGAGTGAGATTCAGGCTCCTGTTGAAATCCTGGATGAAATTGGCAATGCTGAATTGAAGGACTTAAACGGAGAAATTGAGCTGCAAGATATGAGTGAATTTGACTTTCTGATGGAATGTTATGGAAAAGAAGGGGTTATTATGTATGGGAGGGTTTTTGAAGAGAAGTCTGTGTTTGTGAGAGGAGCAGTTGGGCTGTTTGATTTCTTTAAGAAAATAGCTCTGTGCCTATTATGGGGATATGTAAATGTCTTGGTCTATTTTGAAATGGGTTAAGGGACTAAAATATTTATCTGGATGGTCTTTTGGTTTTGGATGATTTTACTTATCATTAAGGATTGGGATTATGATTATTAAGGTTTTTTCTTATACATGTTTTTTGTATTCATGTTTTTTGTATTATTAATTATAATGGTAGACAATTTATATGCTTTTCTATTTTTGATCTTTATTATAGTAGACATGAATGTATAGAATAGTAGTAGTAGGAAGGGAATAATTAAGTAATTGTTATTTTAGGGGGGGAAATTGATTAGGTAATTTATATATTTTTTAATATAAAGGGAGGGAGTGATTTAGTGTATTTAGTGATTTTTATAAAATGCTAAGGGGTTGACTTGTAGAAATAATGTGATTTTGGTTTAATATAGAGTAAGGGATTGATTATGGGAAATTGTTGTATATCCTTGATGTTTAAAGTCGGAAGTCACTTGTTTTTGTAATCTATCTAAAAAAAAACTCTCTTGTGTTTTCACACTTTTTAAGGTTTTTTTGTAGTTTTTTGTTTTTCTGTATCTTTTATCTTTTTTTGAAATTTAATAAAATTCTTACAGAAAAAAGAGATCTGCATATGTGAGCCTGATTGGGGTAAACTGTAGGGGTGATACAGAAATATGATTTGCATTTTTATTCTTTTTCATGTCTAGTTTGTTTCTTTTATTCTATTTTTATATACGATCTTATTAATGTTCTAAGTTTTATATTCTGTACTTTGATATGGCCTAATGGTTAATCAATAATAAACTATAATATACCATTTAAAAGATACAACCAAAAGTCAAGGAAGGAAACAAACAGCTCAGAGCATATCGTCCCCAGCAATCAGCTCTCAGATAAGTCAGAAACAGCACCAGACAAACAATCAGAGTCCCTCTTTTGTGGTGACAAAATTTGAAATATAAATAAATAAATCAGGGAAAAAACAATACCCTAATCAAGTAACCATCAAGGAAAAAGCCACACCCCTAACCAAGACTGGCAAGGCAAGCTACTATATATAAGTAACCAGCAAACTTCGCTCCCCCATGCACTGATAGCTTGGTAATGAAACATCTGCAGGAAAACAACCACGCTCAGAGAACAGCAAGAACCTAGCAGTTCAATCCTTAGCTATACACATTTTCTAGTACTGAATTTTACAATACAATATTTCAGAGTACTGTTGTTGTTTTTTGTTTGTGTGTATTATATGGTGTGTAAGGTGTGTCTTCAGAATGGGAGGAATTAATTTTGTCATCCATCATCTTTTAAACAAAATAAAATTGAAAAATACATGTATCACAGAATAACTCTGAGGATTAAAATTCACAACAAATACAAAGAGAGATGCAGGGACTAGGAAATTATAATGAGTGAAAAAACAGTTTAAAGCTTTTGGGGTGTGTTTCCAATCAACTGGCACAATTTTAACTCAATTGCTCAAAGATCACAAAAAGCAGAATAGGATATGAGTAGATGTGGAGGAACATAGAAGAAATGGTAGCCAAGTAGAAAGATCTGATTATTTGTCAAGAAAAACATGCAATACTACACTATTCCAAATCCCACTGTTTGCATAAAACATATATATTAGAACTGTCATGCTATATATTACTTCAATATCCCTCTTCCAAAGCACTGTGATTTGAGAGCTCTGGTTAAATCTTACAAGTTAGAGTTATCAATCACAAACTCATACCACTCGCTCTTTCCATCCTCATTATGAAGTAGCTCTGTTTTCTTCTAAAGCAATAAAAAACTTTAGAAGGTTTAGACTTGGACTGGGTCTGTTTCAGAGCAGTTGAACCAGCCTAATTTAATTCACAATATGGCTGAATCTGATGCGCACCTCTATTAACAATATATGAAATATTTTAATGGGTTATATCTAAATCCAGAAGTATCTGTGAAATAATGTTGATGAATATCTAAATTTCAATAGAAGAGAATATTCAGATGAGTACAAATGTACTGCAGCAACCCAGAACACCAGAAAAAGGAAACAGACCACCTATACAACATCTTCCAAGAAAATGGATACCCACGCAACTTTATCCAAAAGTACCTGACCACTCAATCCACTACAGCACAACCAACGGAAGTTATGAAAAGGATTACACTGCCATACATCAAAAACATCTCAGAAACTGCCAACAGACTATTACAAACACATGGTATCACCATAGCACACAAACCAACTAATGCCCTCCAAAACATCTTAAGTAAACCAAAAGACCCAGTAGCCCAAGAAGAAAAAAACAGTAGTCATCTACAACTTACAGTGTAAGGACTGTAACAGCCACTATGTAGGACAGATAGGCAGAAGACTAGCAGAGCGCATCCATGAACACCAACTAGCAGTCAGAAGATACAATGAAAACTCCTTAATCTCACAACACATTGACAGACTTAACCATAGTTTCAGCTGGAAACGGTGAGCATCCTAGACTAAGCTAAATCCAAAAATGTTAGGGAATTCCTGGAAGCTTGGCATTCAGACAAGTCAGCCATCAATAGATGCATAGAGATAAACCACATTTACACATCATTCAAAAGAGCAATAAAAAAGCTAAGAAGGAAACAAAAAGACAAGAACACATCTCTCCAGCAGCCTACACCCAGATAGGCAGGGATTAACACCAGACAAACAATCAAGGACAACAAACACTCACTAGCTCTGATGGTGTTACCTAGTCAGGTAATGAAACGTCTGCAAGCAAACAACCAAGCTCAGGGAGCACCAAAGACTCCATATCTAAATTTATTGTAGTTTATTTATCGTATTCTAAAATGCTACAAGATTAAGCAACTATTCCTTAACATGTTTGCTGCAGAGAACAGTACCAATGCCAGGAATGATGATATCATGACACTGGAGAAGTTATTCATATAAGAAAAGAGTAAGGAAGGAGGCTAAGATTTTTTTTTCTCAGAAGGGAGAGAATAGTCCCTTTTATCTTGTTGACTTCCTTTCCAAAGAACAATCATTGCCTAGCTTCTGAGTCTCGATTTGAGTGCTGTTTAGCATTAGGTCACCCAAATGCCAAATATTGCTATGATATATCCCACAGTCACTCACTCTAAGCAACTTCTGCAGCCAGCTATAATTGATTTGGTCTTCATGAGCCCTTGGAAGTTCAGCCACCTCCCTCCAGACAAAAGATGAGAAATGCAAAGAATGATGGACTCAGAATAATAGCAGGGAAAAAAGAAACTGAACTTTTCTAACTAAAATGTTATCTAAACTCAGGATCAGCCTCGGTCAGGTATTTCAATAGAGATTTCAAGCTGCTGCCTGGCAAAAATGTGATAGATTTCACATTATTGGTGCTCTTATTCACCACCGCCAGCACCTGCCACAACAGCATTTGTAAACTGTACAGCCTGGTGACAGATGATGTCAGTGGTAAACAATGAACAAAGAATAGAGGAGGATGAAATGAAAAGGCATCCCGTTGGCATAGGGAGGAGAAGAAGCCCTTCATCAACCTCTCAGAGATGGCATTTTGTGAGTCATTTATCAGTGCCTAGGATTATACAGCCTATCAAAGTCATTAAAATGAAGTGGTGGAAATGGAGTGTCTATTTAAAATTGGCAATGGGTTTGTTTTCTGTCGGAGTCACTAACACAGATTTCTCCTCCTTGCTGAAAATAGACAGTGCTGCCTTTGACTTATTTTTTTTAAGTCAGCAAATAGTTTTATTAATCTATTTTCAAACAGACATACATAAAATAAAAATGAACAATTCAGCATACACAAAAACAACAGGGGGAAAATTACACAAGATAAGACAACAGCAAAATTACAGCTATATCCCAAGTTCACCTGATTTTGTAAGTCTTTAAAGGGAAAAAGTAAGATTGCAATGTTAACCAAGCTTGTTCACCGATATTTTTTCCAAATGTGACATTTTCTGATTAACCGAACATATATTTTTTTTCAAAAATTGCGAAATCACACACTTCTGAAATACAATCCTTTATATAATCATATTTTTTATCTCCTAAGGGTTATTCTATTGTTAGAGCACAAAAAAACATCCTGAACATGTTAAATTGCAAGTAGTTGGTATATGTTGTTGTTGTTAGTTGCTCTCAAGTCGTTTACGACTCATAGCGACCCTACGTATAATATAATGAAATGATAAACGGTCTTGCGACAATTGCATGACTGTTCCAATGTTTGCATCCATTGTTGCAGTAACTGTGTCAATCCATCGTGTTGAAGATCTTCCTTTTTTCCGCTGGCCCTTGACTTTACCAAACATGATATCCTTTTCAAGTGATTGGTCTTTCCTGACAATGTGCCCAAAGTATGAGAGTCTAAGCCTAGTTATCCTTGCCTCTAGTGAACGTTTTGAATGTATTTCTTCTAAAACTGATTTGTTTGTTCTTCTGGCAGTCCATGGTACTTTCAGTAATCTTCGCCAACACCACAATTCAAACACATCAATTCTTCTTTTATCTTCCTTTTTTAATGTCCAAGTTTCACAGGCATATGTGGCAATTGAGAAAATCATAGTGTGAGTCAGACGGACCTTTGTTTTTAGACTGACGTCTTTACTTCTGAAAACCTTAGATAGGTCTTGGATGGCAGATTTTCCCAGTGTGATACGTTGTCTGATTTCTTGATTACTACTTCCCTTGGCATTGATCATTGATCCAAGTAGAATGAAATCATTGACAACTTCAATTTCTTCTCCATTAATTGTGACATTACTTATTGGTCCATTTGTGAGAATCTTCATCTTCTTCACATTCAAATGTAGTCCATATTACTGACTACAGTCTTTGATCTTCATCAGCAAGTACTTCAAGTCTTCTTCATTTCCAGCAAGCAAATTTGTGTCATCTGCATCTCGTAGGTTGTTAATGAGTCTTCCACCAATTCTGATACCCTGCTCTTCTTCGTATATTCCTGCTTCTCGAATTATTTGTTCAGCGTACACATTGAATAAATAGGGTGAATGTAAACAACCTTGCCGCACACCTTTTCCAATTTTGAACCACTCGGTATCACCATTTTCTGTTCTGACGACTGCCTCTTGATCCATGTACAGGTTCCGCATGAATACAATTAAGTGCATTCAGCCAAGATCCATCTTACATTAGCTATGATATCTCTCGTGCCACGTCCTCTTCTAAATCCAGCTTGGACTTCTGGTAGTTCTCTGTTGATGTAAGGCTGTAAACGTTGTTGAATTAGTTTCAGCAAAATTTTGCTAGCATATGAAATTAATGAAATTGTTTGGTAATTTCCACATTCAGTTTGATCTCCTTTCTTTGGAATGGGTATGAATACAGATCTCTTCCAGTCAGTTGGCCAGGTCTCTGTCTTCCAAACTTCTTGACATAGGAGAATAAGTGCTTCCACTGCTGCAACTGATTGTTGAAGTATCTCAATAGGTAATCCATCAATTCCTGGAGCCTTGTTTTTCGCCAGTGCCTTCAGTGCAGGTTGAACTTCTCCATTCATTACCAATGGTTCTTGATCATATTCTACCTCCTGGAATAGCTGAACATCGGCTAACTCTTTTTTATACAGCGCTTCTGTATATTCCTTCCATCTTCTCTTAATACTACCTGTGTCGTTTAATGTATTGCCCATAGAATCTTTAAGGATAGCAACTCGGGGATTGAATTTTCTCTTCAGCTCTTTCAGTTTGAGAAATGCTGATTGTGATCTTCCTCTTTGATTTTCTAACTCTAGGTCTTTGCATATTTCATCATAATATTTTTCCTTATCTATTCTAGCTGCCCTTTGAAAATTTCTATTTAGTTCTCTTACTTCATTCTTTCTTCCTTTAGCTTTAGCTACTCGGCATTTAAAAGCAAGTTCCAGAGTCTCATCTGACATCCATTTAGATCTTTCTTCCTTTCCTGCCTTTTTAATGATCTTTCACTTTCTTTGCATATTATGTTCTTAATATCTTCCCACAAATCTTCTGGTCTTCGATCATCAGTATTTAGTACCTCGAATCTATTTTTGAGGTGATCTCTAAATTCAAATGTTTTCAAGGTCATACTTTAGCACTCTTGATCTTACTTTATTTTTCTTAAGCTTCAGCTTGAACTTGCACATAAGCAGTTGATTATCTGTCCTGCAGTCCGCTCCTGGTTTTGTCTTAACTGATAGTATTGAGCTTCTCCATCATCTCCTTCCACAAACATAATCAATTTGGTTTCTGTGTAATCCATCTGGCGAGGTCCATGTGTATAGTCGTTGACTGTGTTGTTGGAAAAAAGTGTTGCAAATAAATAAATAATTGGTCTTACAGAATTCTATCATACAGTCTCCAGCCTCGTTTCTGTCACCATATTTTCCAACTACTGATCTTTCTTCTTTATTTCCAACTTTTGCATTCCAGTCGCCAATAATTAACAAAGTATCTTGGTTGCATGTTCGATCAATTTCAGATTGCAACATTTCAGAGTAGTTTTCAATTTCTTCATCTTCAGCATTCGTGGTTGGTGCATAAATTTGAATAATAGTAATATTAACTGGTCTTCCTTGTAGGCGTATGGATATTGGTCTATCACTGGCAGCATTATACTTTACAATTGATCTTGAAATATTCTTCTTAATGATGAATGCCATGCCATTCCTTTTCAATTTTTCATTCCCAGCATAGTATACCATGTGATTGTCAGATTCAAAGTGTCCAATGCCAGTCCACCTCAGCTCACTAATGCCTAAGATGTCAATCTTTAGGCGTTCCATTTCACTCTTAACAACCTCCAGTTTTCCTTGGTTCATACTTCGTACATTCCGTGTCCCAATTTTTAAAGGATGTTTGTAGCTGTTACTTCTCATTTTGAGTCATGCCACATCAGCAAATGAAGGTCTCAAAGGCTTTACTCCATCTGCGTCACAAAGGTCAGCTCTACTTTGAGAAGGCAGCTCTTCCTCAGTAGCATATTGAGTGCCTTCCAACCTGAGGGGCTCATCTTCCAGCACTATATTGCAAAACGTTCTGTTGTAGTCCATAGGGTTTTCATTGGCACGTTTTTGGGAGTAGATTGCCAGGCCTTACTCCCTAGTCTGTTCTTTGTCTGGAAGCTCCGCTGGAACCCGTCCACCATGGGTGACCCTTCTGGTAGTAGAACTACCGATGGCATAGCTTCCAGCATCATAGCAATACGCAAGCCACCACAGTATGACAAACTGACAGACAGTTGGTATATAATCAGTACTATACGCATATCTTTAAAACCAGAGCTTTCTCAATTATTCTGTCAACGTATTGTATAACATTAATCCAAAAGGTGTATAAGGAAGAATAGGACCATAACATATAAGTTAAAGTGTCCTAAAATTTCTTGCAATGCCAACACAAATAATCACTCTATCTTTTATGAAACATTCTAGATGGTGTCAGTAGATTAAAAAAACAATATTTTGATGTGTTAATTTCAACTTCAAATCACAGGACATAAATTTAGTATTCTTCAAAACTTGAGTCCATTGGTTTAAAAGAACCAGAATTTCCAATTCTTGATTCCAAGCTTCTTGTATATTTGTTATAGATATTTTAAACTGTTCATTTAGCTTTTGACAGAAGAAAAAAGGCGGTTTGGATTCTAAAATTGAATTCCTCATTATTAATAACATATTAGGTATTTTAGAAGCTGCTAAAATATTAGGTCTGTATTGAGCTGTCAAAATATGTTTTAACTGGAAATACCTCCATTTTTGCATTGATGGTAAAGAAAATTCTGTTTGCAGTTGCTGAAAAGATTTAAAGTAATCATTAAACAATAATTGATCTAGTGTAATTATACCTTTTTGTGCCCATTCTTTCAATTAAAATGTTTTACCACCAATTTTTAGAGTAGTTACGCCTGAGAGTTAAGTGTTCCTGAGTTTTCATATCAAAATTAAACCTATCATGGTAATGGGCTGTGAGAATAACCTTGAGGAAGAGGAGGAAGAGCCACAGCCAAGGCAAGAGTTAGATAAGAGAAATCTCAGCCCAAAGCAGGAATGGAATTTGAGAAAGTGTCTCAGACCCTCCCTAGTTCTCTATAGGATAAAGGCAGGGAGGAGGGAAGCCCATTCAGAGTTGCAAGATTCTGTTACTGTAAAACATACAATAAAAGTAAATATTCACGACTTCGGTGTTTGAGTCTGGTCGACCCCAAAGGGCTGTCAATTGCCTAACAAGGCCCAAATATATCTTATCGCTGGCAAAGTGGAAACATTAAATTAGTCCTAATAAACTTTGTACCTAACAAGTGCCAAGATTTAAATGGGCAAATACAATTACTTTCCAGTTATTGCCATAGTGGCAATTGGTCAACAAAATTTTCATTGCAATAAAACATTGATACTAAAATGTAAGCCCAGGGATATTTCTGAAAATCTGTAAGATTAAAAGTCCATCTATGATTGATTGATTTTGCACCATCAAGTCGCTTTTGACTCCTAGTGATCACACACATAGATTTTCTCCATGATTATCTGTCCCTAACTTGGTTTTTCAGATCTTCCAATGATGCTCTCATTGTCACTGTAACTGAGTTCATCCATCTTGCTGCTGGTCATCCTCTTCTTTTCTTTCCTTCCACCTTTCCCAGCATTAGAGCTTTCTCCAGAGAGCTAGATCTTTGCATAATGTGTCTGAAGTAGGATAATTTGAGCCTGATTATTTGTGCCTCAAGTGAGAACTCTGGCTAGATTTGTTCGATGATCCATTTATTTGTTTTCTTGGCTGTCCACAATATTCTCAGGAGTCTTCTCCAATACCAAAGCTCAAAAACATCAATACTCTTCCTATTCTGCTTCTTCAAAGTCCAACTTTCACTTCTATAGAGCGTCACAGGGAATACTATGGCTTGCACTATTCTGATCTTTGAGGTATAGTCACATCACAACATTTTAATATCTTTCCAAGGCCTTCATAGCTGTCCTATCAAGTACTAGTCTGAGGCTTATTTCTTGACTGCTTGTTTCTTTTCAGTTAATGGTTGAGCCTAAAAAGCAGAAGCTATCCACCACTTTGATATCTTCATTGCCAATTCTAAGGCTGGTTGTTCTACATGCAATACATTTGAAGGGCACTTCTTTAGGGAAGGCAAGACCTTCACAGAGCTCTAAGTTTATGAAGCAATAAATATTTCAGTATGACAGAACACTCTTTTTTCCCAGTTCTCCAAAACAGATGTAACATTTGTTGTTCAAATGTTACATGGTGAACTTAAAATGTGGTAGACAATGAACTGAGTCTGCATAACCCTAACTAAAGAGATATCTATCCCTAGACAGCTTCTTGAATTTTGTAGAATTCAAGGATATGAATGAAAAGCTTTCTATTCAAGTATAAGAGGGAGAACAAGAAAATAATGCAGAACTTCTTTCTTTCTTCAGTCTGAGCAAAGTTAGTAAGGGAATCCTTAAATATTGTCGGGATGAGTCTCTGTTGTCTGCAGACTACCACAATAAAATTACCTCACTTTTGGAGACTCACCATACATATGAAAATCTGAAAAGAGACCCCACCAACAATTACAAGAAAAAGATAATAGACAGTTTGAAACAATTGGAACATGATGGCTCCATCGATAGGATTACCTACCACCGTCTGTATCCTGGAGAAGCCATCCCCTGCATCTACGGACTTCCTAAGATCCACAAGGAAGGAACACCCCTCCGACCCATAGTCAGCAGCATTAATTCGGTAACATACAACATTGCCAAACACCTCCCTACCATACTAGCACCTCTAGTTGGACACTCTGAACACCACATCCATAATTCGGAAGAATTTGTTTCCAAAGCAAAGATCCTGAAACTGGATACAGATGAAACTATGGTCTCCTTCGATGTGTCCTCCCTTTTCACCAGCATCCCCACCACTCATGCTCTATCCGCTGTCAGGAAGAGACTAGAAGAGGACAGCACCCTTGAAAGGAGAAACCATCTCAACCCAAACCAGATCTGCCATCTTCTGGACCTGTGTCTTAACACCACTTATTTCTCATACAGAGGTGACTTTTACAGACAAAAACACGGCTGTGCCATGGGTTCTCCTGTGTCACCCATTGTGGCCAATTTATACATGGAAGAAGTGGAGAAGAAAGCACTCAACACATTCCAGGGAACGGTGCCCAACACCACAGGACCAGAGTCAGCAGTTTATCTTCATCTAAAGGAAAAAGGACACTCATTTGAGGACATTATTGTTCACATTTTAGACAGAGAAGATAGGTGGTTTGAGAGAGGGGTCAAGGAATCCATTTATGCCAACTTGGAAAATCCTTCCTTGAATAGAGGTGGGCCTCAGGCACAATCTTTCACCTATTTTCCTTCCTGCTTTGTCTTCTGTGCCTAGGAAGATTAAGACCATTTCGCAAGCTCAACAGCAGCATGGTAATCTTAACGATCCTCCTTTAGATGATAAAAGGACTTAAAATAACATCTCAATATAACCATGACCTAGCCCCAGGTGTAAGGTCACACAGCTACCTAGAAACATATTTAGGATTCCCTTACCAACTTTGCTCAGACTGAAGAAGCTCCTTGGATAAGGAGCGAAACGTTTCCACTGAGAAAATAGAAATCCAGTTGACATGATTCAAGCTACAGACAATTCCACCTGGATGACTGAGAACCTTCATAGACATATTCTTTCTTATAATATTATTCTGACCTTAAAGATTGTGCTTAAGGGAACATAAGAAAATAAGCAAAATGCAATATAGCAAGATGTGAAAACATTTTCCATTGATTCATAAGAAAATTTCCTAGTTGAATGCCTTGTGCAGAAAACATCTTGATTCACTATGAATTTTAGCTAACAGCTGGGGATGCAGCATGGGTCCAAGAAACAGTAAATTAATTTAATTCCCCATAATAAGGATGCACAGTTTACTAACAGATCATAAGAGGAGGCAGCAAACACTTCTGAGTGTTTTGCATTGCTTGCAGGTGGTAGAAGTCAATTGCTCTTAAATCCTTATTCTTATTCAGACGAATATGAATGTAAAAAAGAAAATGGCATAGATAATTATATTTCTGAAAGGAATGGTTCCAACATACCTGACTGATAATGGAAATCAATCCCATAAAGTGAACACTACCTTATCTTTCATTAAAAAAAAGACTCCTTTACAAGTATAAGATACCAAAGCCATTGTTTGTTATAGTTTGAAAAACACTAAATATAATACAGATTTTGGAAACCAATTATTTCCTCAGCAGAAGTAGAGTAACCATTTTGAAATTGCTTATATACTGTATGCAGACATAAAAGTGCACTTAGTACCTGTAATTACAGTTTTTTTGTTGTTTATTCATTCAGATGCTTCCGACTCTTCATGACTTCATGGACCAGCCCACGCCAGAACTTCCTGTCGGCCGTTGCCATCCCCAGCTCCCCCTCGGTCGAGTCCGTCACCTCCAGAATATCATCCATGCATCTTCCCTTCGTCGGCCCCTCTTCCTTTGGCCTTTCACTTTCCCTAGCATCAGCATCTTCTCCAGGGTATCCTGTCTTCTCATTATGTGGCCAAAGTACTTCAGTTTTGCCTTTCATATCATTCCCTCAAGTGAGCAGTCTGGTTTTATTTCCTGGAGTATGGACTGGTTTGATCTTCTTGCAGTCCAAGGCACTCTCAGAATTTTCCTCCAACACCACAGTTCAAAAGCATCTATCTTCCTTCGCTCAGCCTTCCTTATGGTCCAGCTCTCACAGCCATAGGTTACTATGGGGAATACCATTGCTTTAACTATGCGGACCTTTGTTGTCAGTGTGATGTCTCTGCTCTTAACTATTTTATCGAGATTTCTCGATTGCTCTCCTCCCAAGAAGAAGATGTCTTCTGATTTCCTGGCTGCAATCAGCATCTGCAGTAATATTTGCACCGAGAAATACAAAGTCTGTCACTGCCTCCACTTTTTCTCCCTCTATTTGCCAGTTATCAATCAAGCTGGTTGCCATAATCTTGGTTTTTTGAGGTTTAACTGCAACCCAACTTTTGCACTTTCTTCTTTCACCTTCGTCATAAGGCTCCTCAGCTCCTCCTTCCTTTCAGCCATCAAAGTGGAATCATCTGCATATCTGAGATTGTTAATGTTTCTTCCAGCGATTTTAACTCCAGCCTTGGATTCTTCAAGCCGAGCACATCGTATGATGTGTTCTGCGTACAGGTTGAATAGGTAGGGTGAGAGTATACAGCCCTGCCATACTCCTTTCCCAATCTTAAACCAGTCCGTTGTTCCGTGCTCTGTTCTTACCGTTGCTACTTGTTCGTTATACAGATTCCTCAGGAGGCAGACAAGATTACTTGGTATCCCTATACCACCAAGAACTTGCCACAATTTGTTATGATCCACACAGTCAAAGGCTTTAGAATAGTCAATAAAACAGAAATAGATTTTTTTTAAACTCCCTGGCTTTCTCCATTATCCAGCGGATATTGGCAATTTGGTCTCTAGTTCCTCTGCCTTTTCGAAACCCAGCTTGTACATCTGGCAATTCTCGCTCCATGAATTGCTGGAGTCTACCTTGCAAGATCTTGAGCATTACCTTACTGGCATGTGAAATAAGTGCCACTGTTCGATAGTTTGAACATTCTTTAGTGTTTCCCTTTTTTGGTATGGGGATATTAGTTGATTTTTTCCAATCTGGTGGCCATTCTTCTGTTTTCCAAATTTGCTGGCATATGGCATGCATCACATTGACAGCATCATCTTGCAAGATTTTAAACAGTTCAGCTGGGATACCGTCGTCTCCTGCTGCCTTGTTATTAGCAATGCTTCTTAAGGCCCATTCAACCTCACTCTTCAGGATGTTTGGCTCTAATTCACTGATCACACCGTCAAAGCTATCCCCGATATTATTATCCTTCCTATACAGATCTTCTGTATATTCTTGCCACAATTTCTTGATCTGTTCTGCTTCTGTTAAGTCCTTGCCATCTTTGTTTTTGATCATACACATTTTTACCTGGAATTTACTTCCAATGTTTCTAATTTTCTGGAAGAGTCTTCTTCCACTTCCATGCATTGCTTGTTTAAAAATAATTCCTTATCTCTTCTGGCTAACCTCTGGAATTTTGCATTTTATTGGGCTTATCTCCCCCTATCACTGTTGCCTTTTGCTTTCCTTCTTTCTTGGGCTACTTCCAGTGTCTCAGCAGACAACCATCTTGCCTTCTTGGTTTTCTTTTTCTTTGGGACGTTTTTTGTTGCCGCCTCCTGAACAATGTTGCGAATGTTCCATAGTTCTTCCAGGACCCTATCTACTAAGTCTAGTCCCTTAAATCTATTCTTCATCTCCGCTGCATCTTCATTAGGAATATTAGTGAGCTCATGTCTAACTAATCTGTGGGTCTTCCCTATTCTCTTTAGTCTGATTCTAAATTTTGCAATAAGAAGTTTGTGATCTGAACTACAGTCAGCTCCAGGTCTTGTTTTTACCGACTGTGTAGATGTCCACCTCCTTTGGCTACAAAGGATGTAGTCAATCTGATTTCGGTGTCAACCATCTGGTGAAATCCATGTATAAAGTTGTCTTTTAGTTTGCTGGAAGAGAGTGTTTGTTATGCACAGTGAATTGTCTTGGCAAAATTCTATCAGCCTATGTCCTGCTTCATTTTGTTCTCCCAGACCATGTTTAGCTGTAATTCCAAGTGTTGTTTGACTACCCACCTTAGCATTCCAGTCTCCTCTAATGAAAATAACATCTCTTTTTGGTGTATTATCCAGTAGGTGCTGCAGATCCTCATAGAACTGATCTACTTCTGCTTCTTCAGCATCTGTGGTTGGGGCGTAGATTTGGATAACTGTGATGTTAAATGGCTTACCCTGAATTCGAATTGAGATCATTCTATCATTTTTTGGATTGTATACAAGCACTGCTTTAGCCACCTTATTATTAATTATGAAGGCTACTCCATTTCTTCTGTGCTCCTCTTGTCCACAGTAGTAGATCTTGTGGTCATCTGATGTGAAGTGGCCCATTCCAGTCCATTTCCATTCACTGACACCCAAAATGTCTACATTTAATCTTGACATCTCACCAATAACCACATCCAATTTGCCTTGGTTCATAGATCTTACATTCCAGGTTCCTATGTTGTGTTGATCTTTATAACATTGGATTTGTTGTTCACTACCAGCACCGTCAGCCGCTAGCCATCCTTTCGGCTTTGAGCTACCTGCATCATCACATCTGGGGCTAGTTGAACTTATCCTCTGTTCCTTCCCAGTAGCATTTTGACCATCTTCCGACCTGGGAGTCCCATCATTCGATGGTATACTTACATATCTCTGGTTGTACTGATCCATTAAGTTTTCATGGCAAGAATACTGGGGCGGGTTACTGTTACCTTCCCCAGGGATCATATTTAGTCTGACCCCTCTGCCATGACCCTCCCGTCTTGGGAGTCCCTTCACAGTTTAGCTCATGGCTTCATTGAGGTGCTCAAGCCCCAGCACCATGACAAGGTAATGATTTCCTTTGCTGGAGTTTTTACAGTTTTACAGTTTTTACAACAGTCTAATTAAAGAGAACATCTATCACGTATATTGTCTTCTTGACTAGCAACAATCAGCTTTGCAAGGTGGATACATAGCATACTTTTTTCTCTGCCCAAACTCTGAAGATAAACATGCATAATTTCAGAAGAGAAAGGAATCCCCAGATGCTAACGTGATTTCCTCATTTCTTCCACTTTTTGTTAAGAGGATGTTTTTCAGTTCTTGATACCCATGTGAGGTTAAATTGGAAGAGATAAGTAATAAGGCTGGCTTGGAAAATGCTCTGCACTTACTTCTTTGTCTTTTCCTAATCTTCTACTTCTCTTTTATACAAGCATTTTTTTGGTTTCTAAATTCAGAAAAGTTAATGTTGTCAGTTTTCATAGATTGACCCAAACAAATTCTGCACTAATTAAGTAACTTGTTTTGATTTTTCCCAAGTATAGAATGACTGTATTGAGGTGCAGATGGTCCCACAGGAACATAGTCTAATTCCATATTCATTCCAAATGAATATATAGTAGACACCTGTGTTTTTCTAGAGCAATCAATCAATAATATTTATTTGGTCAATGACCAGCAAAATTTAAAAGGAGAAAAACAAAGTAAAACAAAGTAAAACAAAGAATATACTACCAACTAATAAAATATATTACATAAAAATATAGCATTCACTTCGCTATTACTATATTAATACATTTGTTCTTTACATTCTTTAAGAGATATATTTGGTCCTCTGAAGGGAGGTTTTTACTATTTCTATATGCCCTGTTGTATGCCCTTTTCATCTGTGTGCACTCCTGATCAAACCAATTTTTATTTTTTATACCCCAGTATCTGAGGCGTTGTGTTCCTTTGTTAAAAACTGATTTGAGGTTAGCAATTAACATTTCATATCATTCTAAATATGGTCTTTGGGATTTATTGTCTAACAGGTGTGTGTGAATTTCTATAGTTTCTGGGGCTACCATCCAATTAGCAACTGCCATTGCATTATTGTCATTCCATTTAATTTACACCTCAGTATTATCACTTTCAAGCATTGGAGGATAAATTATTTCAGCTTTAACATGTTTCCAAGGATATGACATAGTTAATGTTAAGGGATGGTGATCACTTTCTAGTCGTGAGTCTACCTCCAGCCACTGTAGGGCTTTTAGCAGATCACATGACACAATCCAGTAATCGACTATGGATCTCCTTCCTGCCCCCCAGTAAGTATATTCTGCCAGGTGGTCCCCTTCTGCAGAACCATTAAGTATATACAGCTCTAGACGAGCAGTCATCTGTCTAGCACATAGACCTGCCCAGTTAGATTTTGAATCCTTAGATTCTCTTGTATGCAAGGGTTCATCTAAGATATTCTCCTCGTAAAAAATATTGAATTGGCGAAATAATACATGATCATTGGGTCCCATCCTTGCATTCAAGTCCCCACCAATTATTATTGATGCTGCAGGATATTTATCTAAACAGGTAAGGATGAAATTTTCTATACTTTCCCAGGTGGTATTGATCTGAGCATATGTTTTAAAAGGGGGAATATAAACATTAAAAAGCAAAATTTCAACTTGGTTGGATGAAAGCATAGAGGCCACTACCCATGGCTTCAGCAAAGGCAATGAAACTCATTGGAATTGCAGAGCTGTACTAACTAAAGTCACAAGACTACCCTTAGGTCTCCCTCCTGCCTTGCTCGGGGTAGCCAGAATTGAATTAACCCAGTAGCCATCTAACTCCACCTCTGATGTAGCCCAAGTTTCCTGGAGAAAAAGAATATCAAATCGTGGCAGATAATCAAAAAAAGATTGGTCTTTTGATGGTGCTGACCAGCCTGCAATGTTCCAAGTTAAAAGGGAGATTACATCATCACTCAAGAACTGTCACGTGGCTTGATTTTGACAAGCCAATGATGTAAAGTCATTATGTTGGGCTGAAGAACCAGTAGCAGGCAGCCGGATCTCAACCAAGGGTTGGCTTATCACATGCAGATTCTGTATCTGCTCCTGGGAATCTTGCTCTGAAAAAACGAAGTTAGCATCATCCAGTGGAACCTGCCTTACTGGGACTTCATTCAGTAGCACTGGGTGCAGGATTGATGATTCTTGCTGCACAGATGAGCAAAGATGGACATCCTTTTGGTGTTTGGAGTTCTTTTTTTCTCCACATTTTTTCAGTCTTTGGGTCTCCAGAGGTCAAAGTAAGGTGATGTATCTGGAATGGGTGGGGCCTGAATTTTTGCTCCCTTTTGGAGTACGGGAGTATTTAAAAGAAAACAGAATGCCTATGTTAAGTCCTTGGAGGCTTAAGGCATCTATTATTTTTATTTTGTAAAAAACAGCTACAAAAACCCTTACTGCAGCAATTAAATATATTGCCACCAAATTTCAATCAGATGATTCTGGGTTACTCTGGGTTACTCTGCAGCCAGGAAATCAGAAGACGTTTACTTCTTGGGAGGAGAGCAATGACAAATCTCAATAAAATAGTTGAGAGCAGAGACATCAGATTGACAACAAAGGTCCGCATAGTTAAAGCAATGGTATTCCCTGTAGTAACCTATGGCTGCGAGAGCTGGATCATAAGGAAGGCTGAGCGAAGGAAGATAGATGCTTTTGAACTGTGGTGTTGGAGGAAAATTCTGAGAGTGCCTTGAACTGCAAGAAGATCAAACAAGTCCATACTCCAGGAAATAAAACCAGACTGGTCACTTGAGAGAATGATATTAAAGGGAAAACTGAAGTACTTTGGCCACATAATGAGAAGACAGGATACCCTGGAGAAGATGCTGATGCTAGGGAAAGTGGAAGGCAAAAGGAAGAGGGGCCAACCAAGGGCAAGATGGATGGATGATATTCTGGAGGTGATGGACTCGACCGAGGGGGAGCTGGGGGTGGTGACGGCCGACAGGAAGTTCTGGCGTGGGCTGGTCCATGAAGTCACGAAGAGTCAGAAGTGACTGAACGAATAAACAACGAACACTGGAAATGGAAAGCACCCCTCACTGAAAATTCTGTGTCAGTTACAATTTATAATAAAGTTATATATACTCAAATAAATAATTGTTCAAAACATCAATGCATCTTCAAGTCATTATTCAATCATTTCAGAATTTCTTCCTAAAACTTCCAATTCAATATTTTTTATTCCTCTGGAAAGAATTCCTTCTAGCTGCTTGTGCTTGCTTTAAAATGCATCTGTTATTTTGAACAGCTTTCATCAAATAATTCTAGACAATTATACCAATTGTCTCTCTCTCTTGAAAATATGCTTCATAATGTTTTATGGAAATGAACTGAAACACAAAGATTGTGTTTCTTATATGGGTGGACAATTTCTCTCCATTCCAGATTTTTCTCCAATAAATTGTGAATAAAGAAGCCCACCAAAGAAATTGTATCTATTTTTTTCACTACTTTTGTGTGCATTCTTTTAATATTATATGTCATTTCTGAATTACATACACTAGGATATTTGATTGACTCATGCCTTTGAATTGAGTCTTTAAATCAATTGAGATGTTGAATCCAATCTAATGCCTTTGAGTTCTTTTGAAGATACTCAGTTTAATAGATTTTTCTGGCTTTGCAGATTTCCAAACATTCTTGTAGTTTTTCTTCCATATATGGTCAAAATGAGTAGGAGTTTAGCAACGTGAGCTATTTGAAATAAATATACATGCTAGCAAAAAAACACCCCTCTATATCTGAGTGCTTGGTACCTCTTAGCATCTTATTCTTCAGTTAGAATTTAAGTGGATTCATTTGGAGGAATAGAGAGAGTGGGGGTCTCACATTTATTCTGCTACTCCTTTCTGATCTTGTTTGTTCTTTGTTGCATAATCTTTTACAGTGTCCCAAAGCCTTTTAAATTTTTATCCTTAATTGTGAATCGGTTTATTTGACCTGTAGCATCAACCCTGAACATCTCTGTGTCCAGTTTCTCTGTATTTTTTCAGCCCTTTAACTCCTCCCTTATATTGGCCCCACACCCCCAATATTAAAAAAAAATCATCTGCTTTCTTTTTGCTACTTGCCTGTCTCTGCCTTGTTCTGAATGAGTATTCTTTGTTGTGAGAGTGGCTTAAAAGAGTGTTTATTGTTTACATAATAGTGCAAGGGTTCCAGGGGGCCACACACAATTAGGGGATGGGTGGGTTCTTTTAAATCTGGTCAGGCTTGTGCAGGCAAGGGGTGAACACTGCCCTCTGCGGGATTGCCCAGACAAAGTGGGGCATGTTTTGAGAGTAACTGACAGTTTACCTGCAGTAGCCCACCGTGGGCATTTGTGGTATCACAAAGGTCGAGACTCCATGTGATAGATAAAAAATTAATTATTAAAAGTAAATAGTACATTTATTTCTTGCTTCAACCCTAACCACAATGAAATAATTAGTTTTAGCCACAGGGGACAATGGTTTTATTGTTCTACAGTGTCATAATACTGCAGTGTTTGAGAAACTCTCCAATAATGCGGACTCCAAGTCGGACTGGCAGCTCGGTAGGTCAAAGTATTTCAGACTCCTGAATGCCTGGCCTGCTTCCCCCTATTTGCAGTGATCTATTGATAAGATAAGATCACTGGAATGTTTCCCCGGAGAGGGGAGAATCAGAAGATTAATCACAAGGTCGTTGGAATTGTTTCCCTCCGCTTTTTCTGTTGTTTTCCACCGCGGAGAAAGTGAGAGGCTGGAATGGTGAGACGACTGAATTACAGCATTGCTCTCATAAGGGGAAGTAAGTTAGAGCTAAAGACGACTTTTAGATTATCACATTAACTTTTTAGTTTTTTAAAATTAATTGTTTATCATCTAAGATCTATCCTTGGACTTTGTATATAAATGTTGGCAAATTTTGTGTTTTCTTTGCTATAATAATAATCATGGTGGAAACATGATGGATTTTATAATGGAAGTATAATGAAATATTTGCATTTTTTCTTTTTACCTTTCTAACTTTATAGTGTGGATTTTGCTCTACCTGGAAGTACAAGAAACTCCTTTTTTATATCTCTTAAATATATTTTATTGGACTAAATACTGATGAATTTGTTTCATTTTTTTATACTGATTGACATTTATCCTTTCTTTTTCTTATAAACTGTTTGGAATATTATTTCTTCTTTTAATTTTGGGATTATTGGAATTTTTCATCTTTTTATTTTTTACTGAATAGATAAAACAGATCATCTGACCACTCCTTCTCTGGGAAAAGCACATTGTTTTGTCTAGAACTACTGGCTACGCAGCCTGAAGGAGGGGGTGGTGGATGAGAAATGGCTTTTCTAACAGTACTTCGAGATTTAAAAAAAGAATTTAATGAAACCCTTTCAGAAATTAAAAAATCAATAGAATCTATGTTAATAGATTTGGAGCCTCAGGTTCAGATTCAAAAGACACAAAAGAAAGATTTAGATATGGAAAAAAAAAATTTCGAGGCAGCAGAGAAACAGGAAGAAAGGATTTCAAATACCTTGGTACAGAAGAAGATTTTGATACAATACAAGAGGGGGTTGCTTAAACAAGTTATATATTACAATTTGGGTCTAAACACATTGTTGCAGCTGAGACAGGAAGATTTCAATGTGCAAATTGATAACCATTGTGAAATACTGGGAAAGGCTAAGAAAAATATTTTGTCATCCTATATGAGCTATAATACAAAACAAATTGAATACTGTGACTTTGGCATAACTTAAACAGGAAAATGATATGTGGGACACAAGGTTAATGAAAATAGATTTGGATTTGATATGGAATAAAGCTGATATGAGAAATTGTATAAACACATAAAAATGTAATACCAACGTTTTTATAAGATGACATATTTCTATAATTGTATGTATGAATATGTATGTATGAATATTATAAGAATTGGCCTATTATGTGTTAGGTTATGTGTTATGTTAGGTTATGTATCCAGTTTTCCAGTTTAAATGGACATTATCCCAAGGAGTGGAAATTATAGATAGATTTTTCCTGGATGGATGGATGGATGGATGGATGGATGGATGGATGGATGGATAGATAGATAGATATGAAGATAATGGGATGATGAGGTGGAATTAGAATTATGTTATGACAGGATGACATACTTTTACAATATTATGTATGAATATGTATGTATGAACACTATAAGAATTGGTATATTATGTATTATGTTATGTAATAGGTTATGTATTAGTGGAATATATAGTCATAATATGAATAAAATATATAGTATTTTATTAGAATTAGAAGTAAATAAGGCATTTATTTGTTATACTAATTGGATTTTATTGAAGATACAAATATAGATATAAAAATGGAAGGAGCGAATAAAAAATATTAAACTGATGCAGCAATGAACATTTAACTGTTACTTCAAGGAGTGGAAGCTAAAGATGGACTATTGGAAGATAACAAGAAAGGTGAAACTTATATGAAGATCAGAAGATTGGATTATAGAAATTAAAGAGTATATGATAAAGAAATGTTCCTGTGTATTGTATGAAGGACTAACATTTAAAGTTAAATATTGTATTTAAAGTTCAAGGATAGATTGGAGGACATCTATTTTCTATGTTTCCTTTGTTTATTATTTTTGACTTCACTTTTTCTTTACTTTTTTCTTACTTTGTATTTCTATTTCTTTTTTCTGTTTCAACTTTTAATATGTATTTTAAAATTCAATAAAATTTATTTAAAAAAAAGAGAGAGAACCTCTCCAATAATGCTAACCCATCAATTCCTTAGACATCCCTTTTTTAAAGAAAAATGGTGCAGAAGCAATACATACAGTGCCATTCTCAGAGCCAATGACATGCCCAAAAACCTGTCAGCTGGAAAAGCAGGTGGTGAGAAAAAGATGAACACTTTGATCTTGCTATTGCATATATGATTGACAAATAAATCAGTATATAATTAGAAACTGTTTTCAAACAGGTTTTTTAGAAGTGTTTGTTTTAAAATTAGACACTTTCTGCATTGGTTTAACCCAATTCTCTAAAGGCTCTTTGCTGGACAATATGGAGACTGCTATATGGTTCTTTCCATATCCCTGCTATCTCTTCCTTAAAAAGGGGACATGAAAAATATTTCAAAAATGTATTAAAAAGAAATCCTAGAAGCTTTTGAGCTGAAGTTTTGCAATATTATTTTAAAAGTTCTTACCATGCTGCTATTTTCATCCTATTCTGCCAACAAATGAAGCAGCTGCGGGCATTTTCATGCTTCCTCATTATACCCAATGATCAAATATGTATTAAAGCAAATCTTAAATATTCAATTGTTATTAATCAAATCTTGTTGCATTCAAATCAGTCTGTTGTTTTAAAGACTGAATCTCAGATAATAAATTACACCATCTTCAAATTTTGAGATTTAAATCTGAATCTAATCTTAGTTCATAAATACACTCTAAGATGCATGTATTACTTATTTTGTTTGTGTGTGTGTGTGTGTGTGTGTGTGTGTGAGAGAGAGAGAGAGAGAGAGAGAGAGAGACTGTAGAGAATACCAGAGATAGGAAACAGAGATACAGAGATACTACAAATCCTCAGATCAAATTAAAATATCCAACTTTAATTGGATTGTATCCAAGAATAACAGGTGATTTTGCTACAGGAAATAATAATGTTCAACTTTTAAGAATGAGTATGTTTTCACACTTGTATTTTCTACAATGTGCCCAAAGTGCCTGGAGAATAAAATAGATACAATGGAGTAGCAGTCCATTGGAAGTATTGTAATGAGCTCAGTAAGTCTTTTTGGAGCATTCTAATTCATAAAAAATGATTTTTATTAATAAAGAATAAAAATCCTATTTTGCTCAATTCCATATTTATAGTAGCTTCACTTAATTTGCTTGGTAGTACATGGGTCAATAATGGCCAAGAAAGGGGCAAGGAATATTTTATGCTGACAGTTGATTTCTGCATGAAAAAGTGAAAAGTTTAATGTTAATTTAGATAATCTTACTGAGACTATCTGTGTTGTTGTTCAGTGATGTCTGAACATTTAGAAGTCAAAAATACATGTTACTTGTGTTTTATATACTAGATTTTCTAGGACCCGAGAGAAATGTACTTTGCCAAGAAGTAAATTATGTTTTTCCATCACTAGCATGACTTCCAGATGCGATGTATCAAGGGACAGCAAAAGGTTATGTTTGATTTGCACTGGCATTTGCAGATTCCATATCATCAAGTTTTATCAAATAAAACAAGGAAATACTTATATTCCAACTCTTGTCACTGAAGACTCTACTCCACCGTGCAGTTGAAGAAGAAAAACAATTGGAGCTCTTTCTATTGCAAATTGCATCATATGTGTTGCTTATATCCCTATGTGAAGAGTAATTTTAATCAGGGTCATAGCTGGAGAGGAAAGGATTAAATTTTCTTTCACCATATGCTGGGGTATCAAGGAAATCAACATGGAACCACACCTAGATTAAACATACATACATACATACATACAATTTAGAGTAAAATAGTGTGTCCCTTAATATGAGACAATGCAAAGGGTTCTGAATTAGTGAGCTGAAATATACATTTAGTTCCTCATCCTGGAAGAAACTGACCTGTTCCTCATGGCTGCATCAATGTGCTCGGTTACTGTCCTTGAGTTCATAGAAAAGTATGCTGTCATAAATTGCACTGACCTGATTGCGAAGCCTCATTCTGCTTCAGGAATAAGGCCAGTGAGTGATGCTATTCTTATAGTTTTAATGTAGGCCAAATTGAAGAAAATGATTGGTGGCTTTCCATGGTTTTGTTTCCTCCCTCACTGAGCATCAACTACAGGTGGGAAAAACCACAATTAATTGCTCTCTTTAACATGTAGTTATTAGAGCTGGATGAATGTAGGTGGGTGTTTAAAATGTCAGATTTAGCCACTTGTTAAACTGTCTAACAAAGAGGTTGTTTTCATAGAGGTTCTATACCTACAGCCTGTCAGGCTATTTCTGTAAATTAGTCTTCCAAAATGAGGTGCCCTAGATCATTGTCCACCTGAAAAATTGTGTTGGAAGAAGAGAGAAATCACTGTGTTAAATCTGGAACAGCTAAATATGACTAGAACTACCTCAGCTGTAGGCTGTAGATAAGACAAAGGCTATGTCACAGGTTCATGTCATTAAAAAATATTTAGTGGGACATCTTCAATTTCAGTTAGAGGTACATAAGAATGAGCACCCCTTTCTTCATTTAGACACTTTATTTAGACTTAATATGCGTTTAAATAGCAGTGAGATTTACAAAACTATCCCAAACTTGAGTGAATTGCTTTCATATTCATTGGGTATATTATTAGAGTCTTTTTTTTCCAAATAATTTTATTAAGAATTATAAATGAAAAGAATAAAAGCCATACAGGCTACAAAAAATACAAACAGAAAAATACAAAAGAAAAGAAAAAAGTGTGAACAACAACAACAACAAAAAGGAAAATAGGAAAAGAAAAAGAAAAAGATAAAAGATAAAAAGTAACTTCCCCCTTCATCCCAGTAAGTAAAGACAATCTTAATAGCTTATCACTATCTCTAAATACAGCATAATCTCTCTTCACCCCATATCTCATTTATTGAATAAAAAAAAACAAAATCCAAAGGCTTTGTCAGTCATTCTTTGTCAGCAAAAGGAAGGACAACCAGCTGTAACTATTTTTCTCCTTTAGCCCTGGTCGAATAAGCCAACCTTGTATTCCTTCCCTGAGTTTTTAAAAATGTCTTTTAACCCCTTCAAAAAGAGTCCCAGAGCTATTCTGTTCATCTGTGTTTCAAGCCAAAAATCTTTCAGGACTTTAGCAGATTTCTTTTGTATATCCAGTAAATAATGTTTGTCCTTTTGTTTGTCACTTCTAATAAAGTCCTTCAAAACCTTAACAGAACTCTTTTGTATATCCAGTAAGAAAAATTATCCAAGTCAGTTCCCTGGTTCAATATTTGTACATCTCCTTTTCGGAATAAGTCATCCATCAGTTCCATTTGTGCACCCATATCTTTCTCCATATCTTTTTCATTACTTGTTACATTTCAGTCCAAAGTTCAAAGTAATTTCAAAATCATCCGTTGCAACTTGTTCTTGTTCTGTAATTTCATTATCACATGTTCTGTCAATCTTGTTAAGAAATTTATCTAATTTGTCAAGAAGCTTGGCAAACAAATATTCCCAAATTTGTCTTACAAATTTCTGCTCCATTTTCTTTATCCTCTAGCTCCCTCTAGTGTCTAACCTTCAAAGTGCCCTTATCATGAAAAAATTCAAAACAATCGTCATTTTCCCATGAGAAAATGCCTTGTAATTAATTCAAAGCCCTTTGTGGACATTTAAAATCATAATTCCAAGTCCATCTGAGCCCTTAATCCATTGTTAAACTTTCTAAAGTCCATATTCTAAGCACCCTTTGCTGCTTAATCCAAAAAGTAATGTTTTTTACAAGCTTTTAAAAATCGCATTTAAAAGTTCTTTCTCTAAAGAGAAGGCGACTCGCCTAGCAAATACAGTATAACTTGCCATTCCAAAGGGTCTTAATCTTTTTAAGGCAGCAGAAAAAAAAACAAATCCAAAGTGATTAAGAAGTGAGGCTCGGTCGAGCTTATTGTCCTTTAAAAGCTGTGTTAATGACTGTGAGTCATTGTGATGGTTCCTCCCTCAACTCCCAGGCACTCAACCCATAGACTAACTTGAAAACGACGGTTCCTGCAGTTTACTCATGAGAAGTGGCTGTGCAGAATCACATGGGCTATCTCAACAATCTCTCCTTAATCCAGAGAGCATTTTGGCAGCCAGGATCCTGCATCCCACACTGATCTCCATCCCAAAGGTGTCCTGCTACAAGAACAGACTATTAGCTCACCATGGCTCTCAACCGGAAGTCGGTATAATACCAGAGTCTTGGTTAACCAGATGTGCCCTCTCTTTGTGAGGTTCGGCCCTAGTGATTAGTTGTGTTTGTTGTTTGCTTACCTTCCTCCCAGAAGTACAGCAGCATCCCTGCCTGAGATCCTCAACTCCATGGCAAAGTTGGCAGTGGAGTTCCCCAGGCTTATGGTCCTGGGGGCCTTCAACCTGCCTTCTTTGGGCCCAGAGTCAGAGATGGCTTAGGAGTTCATGGACACCACAGCAACAATAGACTTGATACAAACTATTAATGGTCCAATCCACAATGGAGGTCACACATTAGATCTGTTTTTTGTCTTGGGGTAGTGGTGTAGTATTCTGGGTGTAGTATTCATATGTTAATATGACTTCCTTGCCACCATCAGACCATGTCTTCTTGGCCTTGAAGTTCTCCATGCCAGCCCCCCCACTGCAGGAACATGGGTCCTATTCAATTGGCCCACCTCAAGTGATTGATGGACCCAACTGGGTTTCAGAAGGAGCTTGGTTTTTTTCCTGAAGCTCTGGCCCACAGTTCAGCTGAGGCCTTGGTCATTGCTTGGAAAAGCATGTGACAGGGGCCCTAGATTGGATCACACCTGTGTGGATTCTCTGTGTTCATATATCCCATTGGTTTACTGAGGAACTGCAAGAGATGAAGAGACACAAAAGTCACCTAGAGCACCCCTGGCGGAAGGCAAAGAGCATAGCCAACTGACCATCCCATCAAAATACTAAGTAGTTGGAACCACATGCTTAATTTTTTCAAGATCAGCTAGATACTGCTGCATGCTTAACTACCTTTAATTAATTTAAACACCCATTTTTTTTCCTTTATAATTTGTGTTCCAGCATATTACTTCAAAGGCCTTTTTACTCTGTATTTCTATTTGAGAGCCAATGTGGTGTAGCGGTTAAGATGTTGGACTGCAAGCAGGGAAATCCAGGTTCTAGTCCATGCTCAGCCACAGAAGCCCACTGGGTGACTTTGGGTCATGGTCTCTCAGCCCAACCCACTTTATAAGACTGTTGTGCTGGGGGAAAATAAGAGGAAGGATCCCTGTATGTTCCACTTGGAGCTCCTGTACAAAAGGCAGGATATAAATCTAATAAATAAAGGCCGGGGGGGGGGGGCTAACCCTGAAAACCACAAATACTGACCTATTTCTGTCAAGCTTAGTTTAAGTCTTTCCACATAGGTTTTGGCAAGGGAAGAATATACTCCATCTTCTTCTTCCTGTCAAATGAGAGAAAACATTAAGAATACATTCAGCCATCCAATACTTTTTAAAAATATGGTGATCAGGACAGTACTATAAAGAAATGAATGCCTAATGGGTATTCTTACTGGAGATTTGAGAAAATATGATTGCTGCAGTCACATGCATCCAAACAAAAAAATTTTTTTTTCAGATGCAAGTGATTTGAAAAATATAATGCTTTCATTTTTTTCTATTTAAAACAAAAGGTTTCTGGACTATACAGAGATTTGTCATTTATTGTGGGAAATTAATGTGCCGTTCATTCTAGAATACTATGACTGAAGATGGAAAATGCAAATAATAACAGTATAAATAAGGACAACATAGCCAAGACAAAGAAGAGTAACACTAAAAACAAGAATATATCAAAGAAATGGCACAGGAGGAGCTCTGAGACATTGGAGGGGGTTAAAGATCCTAAACAACCTGTGATAGAAGATGCTGTCCATTATAAAAATGCATGTAGCCATGTCAGTTTTATTAAACCATCTAGCAGTGGAGAAACAATGTATTTGAACAATTTCCAAAAAAATGTAATTTAATGCATCTTTCTAAGAAGGATTTTTATACCACTTCAAAGATACTCTAAAATTTCCTTTTCCTAAAAAGATATTTTATACATTTAAAAATAAAGTAACTCACTAAGAGGCTTTCTTGTTTTTCCTAAAAAAATAACACTTAAACAAGAAAAGCCTCTTAGCGGAGATAAATACTACATCTTGATGTTAAAATTAAGCATAACAAGAGTTTCTGCATAATTAAGCAAAGTGAAAATAATACTTTGTTCAGTATTAATGAAGATGACAGCCATTTTAGAAGACTGATGTATCATCAGTTATTATCTCTAAACAGGATTTTTTCTGTCACTTCAACCCACCACTTTCATGGGATTTATTTTGTTTTTAAATATAGTTCAAAAAACCCTCCAGATATAATTCAAAGAATATAATGTTAAAAGAAACTTGGGCCAAGTTACAGGAAATTAGGGTTATCAAGCACTGAAAGAAATTACTGTAAGCTCTGCTAAAAAAAGGATGCCAGTGAATAAACTGGAGGATTTCAACTTCAACATTTTGCCTCAACATTTCTCCTCTACTTTCTACATTCTTAAATAAATGATGGTGCTACTTCTGAACTTGTATTATTGACTTTCTATACCACATTTTGGATTAGATATTTTTGTTATAAACAAGTTATAAACCTGCTCTGTGTATTCAACATCTCTACAGATAAATAAAGTTAGGCATCCTTCTGAATGAAGGATTATGTCCCCAGTTCCTCAGGAATTATGAGATGTCCCATCTATTTGCATAATTCTGACATGGCTTTCATACTAATCCCTTGTTCAAAGGAAAGCCTTTTGACCTGATGGCAAGCTCCTGATACAGAGTTCACTTTTTCAGGCTGAAAGTATCTTTTTCTCTATATATTCATATAAATTAATTAATTAAATATATAAATAAATAAATATTCATTATAGAGTTTTTCTCTCATCCTCATTTTTTCAGCAATCATTCTTTCATACACATTTTTTCTCAACCACAGCTTGTATCACTTCATTATTCCACCGTATCCTTTTCCATACTTCCTAGTATTGTGTCTGTAGCTTGAATCATGTCAACTGGATTTCTATTTTCTCAGTGGAAACGTTTCGCTCCTTATCCAAGGAGCTTCTTCAGTCTAGTATTGTATTATTATATAGTATTATTCAGTCCTAGTATTGTAGCATTAGACATATATATGGCACTTATAAAGCTTTATGTGAAACCATTATTGAGCAAGTAATCTCATAAGATTTAATTCTTAGGTGGTATGAGTACCCATGACAGTACTGTAGCATAATATGTCAGCATAAAAGTTGAAATCAACTCTTCAGGGTAACGTTTTATGCTTTCAATAATTACACATAAGAGAGATATATTAGAAGAGAGAGTTCCTATTACCATTAACCCTTTCACTCTCTTTTGCCCTTTAAGTGAATTAAAATCTGTTACAAATAATTGTTTACTTTTTGCTTTTAGACCATTTGATGCATGTCCCAGAAAGGAAATCCTTTAACTTTTGATTCTGGCTTTCAACCAGGTTGTCCATTCCAAATTATAATTTGTGTTCTGTGTTTATCTTTTCAAGACATAATGAAAATCCATTATATGAACAAATGAATGAGCTGCAAAAAAATGAAGAGTAATGAAACCTGATCTCAGCAATTACCTATGTATGGGTAGATTTTTCTAAAATTAAATATAATTAGCAATTAATACTCCATGAAAATTTAAGTTTGAAAAAAAAAGTGTACCAGAAAGTATTGTATTTCTTTATTTCTCCCTAAGGCAATTGCAGGAGTGAATAATTGGAATGCCATCTGCTAGTGGGACATGAACTTACTTTTAAATTCAGTCACTTAACATGGATTAAGATAAAGGTATGCTATGTATGTTAACAGAAGATAAGAATGATTTTTTTTTGGCAGATCATTGCCTTTTTGAGTTGTATTTTTTTCTAGTTGAAGTTATGAGATGATTGCTAGATTAATCAGGATACATGAATTTGTATTTAGTAATTGGAGTTGCTGAACAGAAAGCAAGTTACAGAACACCATGTGTTGATGCATTTATTGGCAGCAAGTCTTCTGCCCTGCATTTTCTACCTCCAAAACAGAGGCACTCAAGGCAGTTTCTTTGTGTTGCAAACAATGTAGTCAAACACAGCAAAGAATGATTAAGGATAAACGAGGCAGAGAAAATACAGTGATTTTGATGGGACTTTTAAAAAATGTTTTCAAAGTGGGTGAAGAGACTTAAACCAGGAGTGAATGGAATTAAAAATAAGAGTAATTAAATAATTTGAGATAAAACTGAAGTGAGGGTGTGCTGGAAGGAATATTTTAGAGATTTGTACAGGAATTATTGTGGCATATTTAATAGTAGAATTCAAACAAGTGCTTGCAGTGTTACTGTCCAAGGGAGAAAAAGTGATAAAAAGAAAGTAAAGAGTAGTCTGAGAATGGTGAAAAACAGCAAGGCTGCAGATATTGATGGTGTAATTGGGGAAATGTTAAAAAAAAGGATGTAGTTTACTTATGGAGTGGCTGTGTGACTTATTTAATGTGTGCATGAAGATTGCAAGATTCATCTTGAACTTTGGACAGACCAGGATGAACTTGGAAATCAGGAGGTATCAAGTCCAGTCTGAACCAATTAATTGAGATTAATTGCACAGAACAAGAAAAGCAACTACCACAAATGCCAGAACAAAGCACAATTTTGGTGTAGAGACAATATGAAAATAGATACAGAATGGGAGAGAAAGATCTTGCTTGAAGAAAACCAGTTTGCAACCAATGTAGTTCTCTTGATGTTATTTATCTAGGTGGGCTCAAGATTATACCTCTGAATGCATAGCAAGTCATGTGTGATGAGAAGCAATATTCACTAAAAAGATAACAAAATAAAATTGGGAACATTATTTTTTAAGTTAAAGCCCCATGTGCTCTTTTTTATTTTTTTAAGTTAAAGCCCCATGTGCTCTTCACTTCTAAATAATCATAATTAATGATAGGTTCTGAAATATTATTAAGGAGATTATTTGTTTTTAAAAAAACTGATTTTTAAAGAAGTTTTTGTATTTGGTGTAATAGTATTGAAAGAGGTTGCATATAAGTTAAAAAGAATCACATTTTCTTGGGAATGATCTCAAATGTGATTGCTGTCTCTCTCTGAAGCTTTGGCTTTCTAGGCCTGCTCTCCCTGTGCCTGTCTCTTTGGTCTCTCTCTTTATTGCCGCATTATGGACTCCAAAGAACATGTCTTTAGTAGGGCCAAAGAGAGGTGGACTCTCCTACAGATATCATATGTTGTCTTGGAGGTAATCTGGCTCTTAACCATGGCATACTTCCAGTCCTGCTTTAAAAAGGCATTTCTATCATGTCTCAACAAAGACATAATAAAATGAATTATTAATGGGACATATTAATCCACCCAATATACTTTGAAATAACTTTTGGTCTCATTGGTCAAGCAAAACTAGGCTGCCATTATCATGGCCAATCTTGAAACTACAATGCAAAAATATCATTTGCTATATTTGGAAAGCCAGTTTGGTCTAGTGCATAGCTTTCCAAACTGTGTGTCGTGACACTTTAGTGTGTTGCAACACACAGTTTAGTGTGTTACGACACAACCCAGAAGTGGCGGCGGGGGCGTGCATGGCAGCAGCAATGACGGCAGTGGCGCGCCATCAGCGCTTCTGTGTTTTAGCAGAAAACACGAGGCCGCCGCTGCTGGCGCCACTGCTGTGTGTGCTGCCACTGCGTGCCCCTCTGTGCCACCAGTCTGTATGCCCACGCTGCGTGTGCCCCCCCGCCGCCACTGCTGCCGCCGTTGGTGTGTTGCCAACGGCGGCAGTTTGGAAAGCACTGGTCTAGTGGTTAAGGTGCTGGGCTAGAAACCAGGAGTCTGTGAGTTCTGGTCCCGCCTTAGGCATGAAAGCCAGCTGGGTGACCTTGGGCCAGTCTCTCTCTCTCAGCCCAACTCACCTCACAGGGTGGTTGTTGTGGGAAAAATAAGAGGAGGAAGGAGTATTAGGTATGTTCGCTGCCTTGAGTTATTTATACAAATAATAAAGGCAGGATAATAAATAAATAAATAAATAAACAAACAAACAAATAAATATTTGATGAACTACCCAGATTTGTAATGGTGACATAACTGGTGCAGAGATATCTAGAATAATATGGTTATAGGGCATGTGGCTGTCACAGCTTTGGCTGCCCAATATTAGCAGTTTTCAAGATGGTAATAAATATTTTAATGTTCAGGGGGATATATGTGGGCTTAAAATGGGGAGGCAACAGAGATGTGCATCAATCTTTATCTCCAATACTCCATGCACACTAACTCTACCTATGACCTCTCTGCAACAGCAAAATGTCTGAAGGTGGATTCTAAGCATGCTCAATTAAACACACTTATAAGCCCCCCTGCATCTGAGTAACTTATGTTTAACTTTCATACTCAACGGTGGATGCATCAAATGGTCTAAAAGCAAAAAGTAAACAATTATTTATAACAGATTTTAATTCTCTTAAAGGGCAAAAGAGAGTGAAAGGGTTAATGGTAATGGAAACTCTCTTTCCTAATACAAACCTGAACTGAACTGAAATGTGCATGTCAAACTGTGAAAGCTAGAATAGTGAGTTTTTGTTTTGTTTTGGTTTTTAAGTGAGAAAATCATATTTGGTACCAAGACTCACATTGTTCCATGATATGGCAAACTTACAGATATATAACTTACAGTATACATATGTGTAACAGCAAAGGTAATAGCAGATGATCTGCTATTGAATCTGGAGGCTTAAAACTAATAGTTAAAATATGTTTAATTAATTTTGACTAGAAGTTAGGTGTTTAATATATTTAATTAGAATATGATACAGGCCAAATGTGACATTGTTTGGCATACAGCAGTCTACTAAATTATAATCAAGAAATTTGGAAATGCAAAGTAAGCCTAACTCTTAGCATATTTACCCTAGAAATATGCCATACTGAACAATTGGATGTCCTGAGTAATCATGTGGAGAATTACCTCCCTCTTATTCCCCCAATGCATTTATCATAGGCATACAGTAAATGTCAACATATATATTTGGTGTATTGGGCATGAAACTGAAGCTTTATTGAGAAAACAATATAGCACAATTCTATTACTTCCAACAGCTTGATTTTTCTGAACTGATATTTATTGCTGTTGAAAATATTTGGTTGATCTCCAAGGATTCCAGACACAATTTGCTTTTATGGCAGTTCCTTAGTTTCTTTTTGCAATGCTTAAAATCCAATATTAAGTCCATGACAAGTATAAGGTTAACACAGTTCTTGTTATTGGCAGTAAGATAAAATATCCTTAAAGTTTTAAAGGAAGATGGACAGTGAATTAAAAAAAACACATGAATCATCAATTTTTTAAAAAGTTACTCAATAAATCAAGAAAGAAACTAAGGGATATTTGGAAAACATGCAAGTAGAAATAAAATACAGTTTTTAAAGTACAATCAATAAATTGGTACTTGTAGTAAATATTAGGAGTTTTAATGGTATGGTTGCAAATTGTTCTATGGTTTATTGATTGCAAAACGGAATGAAGAGAATTTTAGCATTTACTTACTTACTTACTTACTTACTTACTTACTTACTTGTCTACCTATTTCTGGGGTTTACAGTATATGCCACTCCAATCCAGCAGAATTCTGAGTGGCTCATGCTTCAGGAAAGTTGAATCCTTAATATGACAGTTTCAAAACTTTTTTTCATATGGACTGCTATATTTTTATTGAAGACTTTTGTTCACTACCACATACGCCAGTGGTGAACAATGCAGGACTTGTTATTCTCACACCTGGACCCCATCATCCCCACATGGCCACCAAGGAGGACCTAAATCAAATAATTATTTTTCAACAAAATATTCAAAAGATTGTTAGATTACCAAATCTCAGAAAAGTTTGTTATACTTAAATGAAATATTGCAAACTTGTAGGTAATTTTTTTTATTTTTTTTATATTTCACACAAGAATATCAACCTTACTGAATTTCAGTAAAATCTTACACAAAATGGGAAAAAATAGTGAATAGGTTGTACAAAATTGCTAATGATCACTTATAATCTGCTGATGTAGGTGGGAACACAGTGAAATCACCCACCATAATTTTTCCCATCCATTTCAGTAGAAGGGTCAACTGTGTGTGCAAAACAATGTGGTATAGTGGTTAAGGTATAGAACTGGGACTAGGGAACCCAGGTTCAGGTTCACAGAAGTTATGGCTTTGGGCCACTCACAATCTCTCAGCTACATTTTTGTACAGAACAATGGGCACAGAGTTATGTAAACAATCAATCAATCAATTGAATAAATAAATGATAAAAAATTATTTCAACATGAATATAACCCTCCCCCTCCACTTACACATCGTATTCACACACAGTAGTTGGGTTCACACAACATGCTAAACACAACCCTGTATTAACAAAACACAATTACACTATGCTGAAACAACTAAGCATTCTACTGAAACAAACTAGCCTATTATGGTTCAACATGATGGCTAGTTTATGCAACTTTTATTTATTTTATTTATTTATTTATCCAACTTCTATCACCGCCCATCTCCCCCCAACAAGGGGGACTCTGGGCGGTTTACAACAAAGTTTTAGGCCATTGGCTGGGTTTTCCATAATAAGCTACTGAAACTATCAATCCCCATTATTTTCCTATCCTAATGTATTATGCAAACTCAACCTTGAAGCTTAAACTCTCAATGTACATGGTATAACCAGTGAGACAATGGCCCAACATTCTGATTTCACAGGGACTTCTTAATACCCCCAAATATGTCAAATAAGCCAATACAATTTAATTACATTATCTAAGTTTAGCATCCCCTCAGAGATAAAGTACTTGCTTTATGTAACAGACGTACAACCTGAGGTCTCAGAGTCACCAGCCCCCTCCCCTCTTCCACAAATTTTGGGAATGGGTCTTAAAACCTTGTCAAAAAGAGAATAGTATAGATATTACTATATACACAGGGACGTATTGTATGAACTTTATTTTATTAATTTAATTCAAATCAAATTTAGTTCTTGCCATGGTCCTATCAGTCCTTTGAAGTTATCCTTCCCACCTTTTATCCACTGTATACCTTCCCACTAAAAGGACAAGGCAGACCCTTGGCCTGAAAAAGATTGTGCATCAGTGTTTTATGTGATACTACATAATTATGCCAATAAAAACATGAGATTAAATGGTTAATCTAAACAGAGTCATCTATAAAAGGATTGGAAGCCAAGCTTCTCTCTACTAAATGATTGCTGTTTTGTGATGCTTACTGAAAAAGTCTCTTGAATTGCTGTCACATTACCATACCATACTGCTTGCAAAAGAAATAAATTATGTGCCTGACACCTGCAATACAGTTATTCAAAGTTTATCCTCAGTATAGCTGGGTATATGTGCATTTAATGTATAGTAGTAATACTTGACCAACTGCTTTTCCTGAAACTATTTCATCCATTTATTTTTTTTAAAAAATAATCTTATCAGTAAATGATCTAAACTACAGTTCAATTGAAAAGTCAGCATTGAATTCAATCTCCTTTAGGTATTAAGTATGCACATTTATTTATAGCCCAGAAATCTGTAAGGAAGCAGGATATACTAAGGGAAGACATCTCTATTAAACTATTTTTTTCTAATTCAATACAAGATTGCAATCTGTTATATTTTGGATCCTTTTCTCTTACTGTTCCAAACATATACAGCAGACTATACCCTAGATAATCTGAAACTACAGGTGGCCCTCTGTTGTGACACACAAAAGAGATTTGCTTTATTTTGTCTCATCTGTATAGTGGGTTTTGATCAGATTGGCTGAGGGAATATATACTGTAATTTCATCAGCATGTTACAAATAACTGAAAATACACTGGTTACAAGGACTCAGATCTTACCTTAATTATTTATATAGGTCTCTTGAGTTTTGTGTATGTGTGTTCACGTGTATGTTTGTGTATATTTTATGATTTTTCATTAACGATGCATTGATTGATTGGATTATGTGCCATAAAGTTGGTATTGACACTTAGCCACATAGATAGGTGTGAATACTCTCTCCAGAATACTCTGTCCCCAACTGGTCCTTCAGATCTTCCAATGATGCACCCATTGCCTCTGTAACTGAGTCTATCCACCATGCTGCTGGTTGTCTTCTTTTTAATTTCCTTCCACCTTTCCCAGCATTAGAGCCTTCGCCAAAGAGCTAGGTTTTTGTATAATTTGTCTGAAGAAGGATAATTTGAGCCTGGTAATTTGTGCCTCAAGTAAGAACTCTGGATTGGTTCTATGATCCATTAATTTGTTTTCTTGGCTATCCATGGTATTGTCAGGATTCTTGTCTAACATCAGTGTTCAAAATACTTTTTCTATTCTGCGTCCTCAAAGTCCAACTTTTGCTTCCAAACTACTGCCTGCACAATTCTGATTTTTGTAGGTATAGACACATCACAACATCTGAATATTTTTCCCAAGGTCTATATTGCTACCCTATCAATACGCTACCCTAGTTTCTAGCATATTTTTGACTGCTAGTTCCTTTACTGTTGATAACAGATCCTAAAAGGCAGAAGCTATCCACCATTTCAATGTCTTCATTTTCACTTCTAAGACTGTTGCTGTACTCAATGTCATTAGTTTTGTCTTCATATTTTACCATAGTCCCATTTTTTTCACTGTGTTCCTTGACTCCAATGTTCAGTATTTCAGTATAGCTCCTTCACTCCACTATACAGAATTTCAGTATACTTCTTCCATCTTAATTTGATCTTCCTTGAATCAGTTATTATCTGTCCATTTGCATCCTTTAGCATACCCATTTGAGATTGGAACCACTTTCTGAGTTTGGAGTTCTTTAGGAAGACTTTCCTTGTTTTTCCTTGACTGTTTCCATTTTCAGTGACTTTACATATGCTGTTATAATACTGCTTCTTGTTTCTTCTAACAGTTCTTTAAAACCATTTGTGCTGATATCCAATTTCCTTCCTTCTGTTTCTTGGTCTTTGTCAGTCTCTTTTTGCGTTCATCCTCAACAACTACTTTGATTTCATTCCAAATGTTACTGGTTCTCTCTCAGTGAGATTCAGGACTTCTAAATGATTTGGTGGGTATATGGTCAAGATCATATTATGGAAACTAGTTGGCTTTGTTCTTTCACTTTAGCTTAACTTGGAATTTGCATATAAACAGTTCATGATCTGTTTCATAATCAGCCTCTGGCCGCATCTTTGCTGTTATAACTGAGCTCTTTCACTTCCTTGTACCAATAATATATTCAGTTTGATTTGCCTGTACTCCAACTTTTCAAGTTTGCTTATATAGGCATCATTTTGGTTGTTTGAAGACTGTGGTGGCAATGAAGCTCTCAGAATGGTATATAAAGTCCACCTTCCTTTAAGTTCTCAGAGCACAGAAATATAAATATTATATTATGTCATGCCCCCACATAAAGGGTTTTACATAACTTCCACATACACCCCTCTTGGAGGGGAAGGGGAATTCTCTTTTTCATACAGTGTATATCCTGTGCAGTATTTTTCAGTTACAAGGTGCCTCCTGGTGGTCAGTATAATTGTTAGCAATGAAGAAATCATTTGACTGCCAGAAATCAGTAAGTCATTCTCCTGCTTCATTTTGGTTTTCTAGGCCATACAGTCCAACTAGGTTTGCCTCCTTAATATTTCCAACGTTGGCGTTCCAGTCTCCAACCACAATCAGGTATCTTGCTTGCATGTTCTGTCAATTTCAGATTGAAATTGACCATAACACATGTCAACCTTTTTTTTCTTCTACATCAGTGGTTAAGTATAAACTTGGATAATGGTCATATTAAACAGGTATCTACAAAGTCCAATCAATATTATTTGGTAATTGAGTACAGTATACCCAAATGTTATCCTTAACATATTTTTCCTGACTTTGAAATCAACAACATTCCTTTTTTGTTTTTCATGCCCTGAGTAGTAAATAGTATGACCTTCTGCCTGAAAGTTCTAATTCCAATCCATTTCAATTCACTGATGTCTGTCAATGTGCAGTTGATTTATTTCATCTTTCACTGTGCTGAGCTTTCCCATGTTCATGCCTCTTAGGTTCCAAGTTCTCACTGTAATTCTGTCTTTGCAGAAAAAGCCAGTAATTTTGGCCATACACATTTTCAGCACATTTAAAAAATATCCTCCAAAGACAAAACCACTTGCAGGAGTCAGTTTAACCATAAATGTTTCCTCATTATAATACCATTAAGGTCTGAACCAGCTGCTCATTCTGATTGATGAAGAAAATTCATGTAACAGAGCGACATCTCAGAGACTGTTATTTGACTAGTTTAGCTCCCATATTTTTTATTTCTTATGCTATTCATGAATACAGCATAGGAGGAATTAGAAATTCCATAGAACATTTTTCTTTTTCATTTGTTAGCTTTTGATAAATTGTATTAAGCCTGTGATATGTTGTCTGGAGAAAACTGATGCTCTCCTTTGATTATTTCACATCAAGGTCATTGTTGTAGTTGCTGAAAAATGAAACAAATGGCTATCATAACAGGTGTCAAAGGATGATATATGTAAGGTCAATGATATATTTTGTTTAATGTTCTTCTGTTTACTCACCTTCTGAAGGACTCTTCTACTCCTAATATATCCTTGGAGTTTCTGGGAAATATGGTCATATAAAACATAGAAAATAAATAATCCTTGAGGGCTTAAAAATGAAACTGCTTTAATTCCACCCCACCCCATCCCCCGCTCTAATTTCCAAAATTGTGGACTGGTCACTAATAAGATTCATGGAAATGTTTTTGTAGTTTTAGAGCATACATGGGTATCATATTGGCTGGGCATTTCACATCAGTATATGGTTACAATATTCATACTTCCAGTGTGACATCCAGTCTGCATGAATATTCATCCTAAGTTCCAGTGTACATTTTCAAGTACAATTTATTTGAACCTGGCAATATAATTAATTTAATATTTCTATGACATCAATCTATTGATTTAATAATTGTGGTCAGATTTCAGACTTAAGGACTGAAAACATAGTGGGGGTAAGTTTACACATATGAGTTCCATCTTCCAAAGTTCCATGCCATGGAAGAACCAAGCTTCCTGTTCCTGACCTTGCTAATGGGGCAGCAGGTCTGAAGAAGGCTTTTCACCTTTACCTGAACATGAGCAGAACATCAAGTGACTAGGAATACTAATAAAACAAATTTCTCAGTTATATGAAGAACTTCACATATTCAAGTGGAGGTCAAAAGTCCTCTTCAGACTTTTGCATACGGGTTATTAATAAGTGCCAGGGGCATGGTGGCTCAGCGGGTAAGACACCAGGCTTGTCGATCAGAAGATCGCAAGTTCGGAGGTTCGAATCCCTAGCCCCGCGTGACGGAGTGAGCTCCCGCACTCGCCCCAGCTCTTGCCAACCTAGCAATTCAAAAGCATGCAAATGCAAGTAGATAAATAGGTACCACTTTGGTGGGTAGGTAACAGCGTTCTGCGTCATGTCGGCCACGTGACCATGGAAGCATCTTCGGACAACGCTGGCTCTTCGGCTAACAAACGGAGATGAGCACCGGACCCTAGAGTCGGACACGACTGCACAAATGTGCGGGGAGAACCTTTACCTTTACCTATTAATAAGTATTAAATGTATTCATACATTTGTTGATTAACTTCTCTACTGGCCTTCATCTCAAAGATGTCCAGAGTAATGCATCACAGATTTTTAAAAGATCACTTTTTCACTTTAAAAATTTAAGTTTCAACTAAGAGCTAAATAGTAAACACAGAACATACATAGATTGGATTCACACATCACCTTAAATCATGGACTATTTAACTTGACTAGTTAAATAAGCTACAATTGGTTCACATGTCATTCCATGCTAAGCCATAATATGTTTTGCTTGATTTTGCTTTAGCATTCTATGTCAACCAGCTATAATCCTAAACCAATAAAATTACAGTGTCTACTTACACCCTAAAGCCTGGGTAAACAAACATGTTTAACTAGATTTGTCCAAAACTTAAGAAGGTGGGATCCAAACTCAGGAATACCTATAGCCATTGCTTCCTTCAAATCATCGTTTGGGGCAATAATAATACCTTATTGCAGTTGTATGACTACCATTTTGAAATAACCACATCAAGCAGTGGTTTACTATATGAATGGGCCATCCTAGATCATAACACCATAAATGACTTGGACAGAAATCAATTCAAGCAATCATCTGTAAATCATCAAATGTAATTAAGTAAAGTATGTGATTCTTCTTTAAATATCTAGTTAGGCACAATACATTCTCAAATCATATCATATCTAATAAATTTAATTCACTTCATTAGGACTGATGTCAGTGAAACCCTGCAGAGATCTTTAACTACCACCAGAGGTTGTTTTTATGCTATCATATCCTCTGGGCATGAAATCTACCTTAGGGACCGTCTTATCCCCATTACATCATCCCGTCCCATCCGGTCATGCAGGGAGGGCATGCTGCAGACCCCATCAGTTAAAGAATTCCATCTCACGGGCTCACGGAAGCGTGCCTTCTCTGCAGTAGCGCCTGCTCTGTGGAATATTCTTCCCCCAGAGTTAAGACAGCCCACCTCGCTCCTGGACTTCAGGAAACAACTCAAGACTTGGCTTTGCCAACAGGCTTCGGGCGGAAAGAAGAGCATAAACTCCTGGGGATGGCTAACATCGTAGGATAGCCCTAAAATTGCCCTTCCAACGTTTGAAAGAAGACATCATCACCATCTTGATTTTATTATATTTATTGTATTTTAAAATTGTTTATTTTAATGTTTGATATTTTATTGATTTGTAAACTGCCCAGAGTCCCTTGAGGGAGTTGGGCGGTGAGAAATCGAATAAACAAACAAACAAACAAACAAACAAATCTTTCTACTGTTCCATCTCAGGTGAAATGGAGTCAATATTTATTCAATAGGTTCTTGATTTATCCTATATTTATTTGGTACTTTAAATTATTTCAAGACTCCTATTTTATTAGGGTTCTAAAACTGTGTGAATAGTGTGTGATACATTTTGACAGAGACTTTTCAGAGATACACTCAGGGTGTAGTTTTAAGTTTTATTCTTTACTACAACTTTCAACTACTAGATTTGCTCTTTTGGAGAGAGTTCCTAATGTTTAGTAATGAGAAATCATCTGCCCACAGAATTATATGATCTTGAAAGAAGATTTTTTTTTCATTTAAGAAAAAAAAAACACAGTAGGAATTCAATTGGCTCTTGAATGGCTGTATTTCGCAGGACTGAATAATCATTTTTCAATCACTCCATACTAAAGTAAAATTAGCCAAGGAATAATCACATCTGAGAAAGGTCAATTTTAACTGTTTGAAATACATGCACAGAAGGAATGTAGCTATCCCATCCAATGATTAAATGCCATACAATGATCAACCATATGTTCATAGAACCTGTAAACATACGACTTAACAAACATTTACTGTGAATGGGGACCCTGGAAAACATCAGGTTTCTTGACATGCAAAGAGGAAATACAGTACATGTGGATTCAGGATGTATTTAGTTCTGTTTTGAACCCCTGAGCCTAAAAAGACCACAAATACCTGAAGCATATGACTAAACTACCAAACTATTCTGATCAAAAGTCCTCTGAATTCTGAAACAAGCCTGTGCCTTCAAATTTAGAGAAGTCGTCAATACGTTTTCCCCAGAGAGAGATTGACCAGCAGCTTTGGAATTTGTCTGAAGATGTCTGGCCTTGGGACTTTTGGGGGAGGCATGGCGAACTGAAGATGTCTCTGCAAAAGTGACCATCCAAAAGATGACCAGGGCAAAGACTGAAGAACCAGTGAGTACACCAGTTCTTCAGAATCTCTCCAGATAAGGAGAGGGTGAGCTCCAGAGGGCTGCTCTTCGCGAGGAGACCACAGGACAGTGGTCTTCCATGGGTTTGAGCACTGGGAGACAAAGGGATTAGCCATCTTGCTTGCAACCATGGCAGAGCCTTTTAAAGGACACTAAGTTCACAAGCCTCACTTTCTAATCACTTTCAGAAATTGCCTATTAACCATCCTTTTTTTTCAGAAATTTTTCTATTTTCAAGATATAATTAAAATACAAAAAATAAAAACCTATAGAACAGATAGAAAACAGAACTAAAGAAAAAAGAACAAACTATATAGATGTGAATAGAAAGAGAAAAGACGACTTCTGACTATTTCCTATTAACCATCTTAAAGCTATTAGAGACCTTCAGAATGACAAATTTGAAAAGTGACCAGGTGAGTTTATCTTCAACTCTGAACAAAAGAAAAATTAATTATCAGCTTAAGAACTTAAAGAATTTGAAATAAACAGCAAAAAGCTAAAAAAGATTTTGATCTAAGAAAGCTATAAACAGATTAAGGGTTCAGTTAAATTTGGAATATTGACTTTTACTGTAAGATTTTGGAATTTACTACAAAACTAAATAGCTTTTCATGGGAAACAGATATGGGATATGGGAAACAGGGATAGATTATGTCCAAAAGATGTTAATGAGGGAATGACAGATGTGGAACAATTTTTTTCTGACAAGGGAAAGAAAGTACTGAAAGTAGAAATCCTACGGCAATATTTGAATGAACTAAAGATTAAGACTGTTAGAAGTAAAATGAAGGAATATAAAGTTGGTTTATTTGATCAAGGTAAAATAAGTCACTTTTTTTCAAAGTTCTGGCAACCCTTTACGGACTTTTTGCTGACACCAGGATTGAAAAGTTGATGTTTTATGGATTTGCTTATAGATAAGGGATGGGATGAAGAGATATCTGTTTGTAACCTTATAGGGGGTGAAGAGTTATTAAATTTGTCTGTACCTGTAATGAAAGTTGGAAGTCACTTCTTTATATATTTCTTTTCTTTTTCTTTATTGTATTCTTTCTTTTCTCTTTCTTCTTTCTTCTTTTTCTCTTTTCCTTTTTTCTTGCACTTTTTACTCCTTCCTTCCTTCCTTCCTTCCTTCCTTCCTTCCTTCCTTCCTTCCTTCCTTCCTTCCTTCTTTCTCTCTTCTCTTCTCTTCTCTTCTCTTCTCTTCTCTTCTCTTCTCTTCTCTTCTCTTCTCTTCCTTTAAGTTTAGCTTCTATTAGTTTTTACTATTATAATCAAAATCATTAATAAAAATTATATATTTAAAAAAGATGTCTGGCCTTATTTAGCCCTGCTGCTGTACAAGAATTAATCTGTGAGATACATAGATTCTGAGTACCAAGAGATGTTAACTCTAGACAAGAAATTTCAGAAGTTCACAAAGCCCTCCTCTAAAAAAAAGTGAGCTTTTATATTGTCCAAGCTGCTCTCTGCATTGAATCAAAATCTGGATAAGATATACATTCTTTCTACTCATCCCAGCTATTCTAAGAAGCTCCCTCCACTATGCCCCTACTCCAAAATATACTCCCCTTCCCCCTTTATTAGTTGAGTGGCACAAGCAGCAACATAGCTCTGCCATGTTAATAAAATATGTGCCACAAGGTTTTTTTAGGGCCTATAAGAAATGTAGTCTTCCCAGATGTTTCTTTAATTTAAGAATCATGTTGTTTGGACAGTACAATTTAATCTGAGGAAGGCCTTTGACCAGTTCAGAGATGGGCAATCTTCTGTCAGTAAGAAGCTACTCTTAATTTATGTATTTATGTCTTTATGAGGGATGGTCAAGGGCACATGTGGATGGGCTAACGATGTGATCATATCACACAAATGGGCTTTCTGAAAGTTTTTATTTTGTTTTGGTGTTTAGGTGCAGTAACCCTACTTTATGGAACCCGCTCCCCACCTACCGTATGTTGTTGATATTCTACTTGTCACTGAACACTGGCAGGAAATCACACCTCCATAGATAAGCAATATGCAGCCAATTCCACTGAGAAAATAGAAATCCAGTTGACATGATTCAAGCTACAGACAATTCCACCTGGATGACTGAGAACCTTCATAGAAATATGCAGCCAAGTTGCAGTGGTATCATTTGAGGCTGCTAGGGGGAGGGATACAAAATCAGCATTTGAAGGCTGCATGCAGCCCACCATCTGTGGAATGTTTACCTCTGGTTGAGATACTCCTGCCTGGTACTGAGGAAAAGATGAAGAATAAACTGATAACCTTGTTTGTTTCCCAATATTGATACAGCATCCAGAATGTACCTATTAAAAGAATCGATACTAGGTAAAGTATATGCCAGGAACAATTAAGCTATAAATACAGTCCTAGTCTATTATCCCTAGTAGAATCAGACCACATTGTATTGTTTGTAGATAACCTTAAAATTGAGCTACTATCCTTGGGCAAACAGCCATTGGAATAATTAAAAACAATGAAAGGTAGTCCCAAGGTCTTGATAATTACTGCATTGAAATTTTATAGATATAATCGTGAAACTGCCATCTTCAAGGCATCATTTTTTACTGATTTCCACACTTAAGAAAATTTGGAGAACCTGTTTTCTTAGCTGTTCCAATGATGGAGTCTATGAGAAATCTGAAAATAAACAGATAAAATTACATTCCCTGCATGCCAATTCCCATACTGAATGCTGTCTCTAGTATTTTTATTGGCCTTCTTCTATAATTCTCCCAAAGTCAGCAGGACATGATATAACACTATCAAGCAGGGGCACAATCACTGAAAACCCCACAGTGTATTCAAGACCAAAAGGAAGACAAGTATTTGCAGCCACAGTCGGGAAAGCTTGATTTGCTGAAAATTAATGGTGTTCATACTGAGCTTCATATAGAGCCAGCCTACACAGCTTGTTTTGTTTTTGTTTGCTTAAAGAAATCTACAAAGTCAGTTTGCAGTTCTGAATGCAAAGCAAATATACAGAAATGGAAGGAAAGAGGTAGAAATGACATAAAGAAATAATGAAGTTCTTTCTTTTTATCACTTGACTAAAGTAAAGTATGTATTTGCTGTGCCTGGAAATTTGTCTGGCCTCCCCTTCTCTTGTCATATCTACTGAATCATCATTACCTGCTTGCTAATTTAGAGCAAGGCTGCTGAGAGTATCCTCCTGGGGAAGACCGAGAAGGCTTCCCTTGACAAATGCATTGCTTAGTGCATATCCAGTGGCACATTTGGAGGTGCCAAAGTGCTACAGAGTGATCTCTCTTTAGTGGCAGAAGGAAAAAACATCAGGATGGAGTTCTTAGAGATAATTATACTTTATAGTTTTACAGCATAAAGCAAGTTATCTAGCTGTGAGTGAATCGATAGAAACTTTATATAGCTACTGGCAAGGAATAGTGAGAATTAAAGAGAATCAAGAAGGAATGATTGCTGCTGATGCAATGATGGTGCCTGTAGCTAAGAAATTAGAGAACAAGAGATTGGACTGAAAGACTTATCCAAGATTCATTATTACTGGGATAAGTATGAATAACAGCAACAAACATTCATACTGGGATTCATAAACAGCAATAATTCATCCATACCACTGAAAACTCATTCCTCCACCATGCATTATAGATTTTTACACACATCACCATGTTAAAAAGTTTGTAAAGCAGGAAGTTAGTTTAGCAGAACATAATTGAGCACCAGGAGACATGGCAATAGACTGTTTAGAGTTTAAATGCAGATTGGAGGATTTGGAATGAAAGATGGAAGGGGAGAAAATGTATCCAATATTGTTTCAACCAAACCTTTATTCAACATACTAAATGCTTAAAATAAAAAAGAAAAGCTGTGAAGTTATCTCTAGATAATTTTCATCCCCTGTTAGTTAGGTATTTGGGCTTGTCAGACAGTAGTAAATTCCTAGATATGATCTTACATGAGCTGCTTTTATCAGTAGTCGTAAATGAAATGGCTTCCCTTCCTGTAACAACTGATTCATTAGGGAATGTGCATGATTTGCTTCAGAGAATCTAAACTAAGTACAGATTTTTTTTAATCTGAATGCAAGGTATTTTGATAATGATAGGTTATAAAACTCTAATAGAATAACTCTAAAGAAAACTCTACAGGACCTCAGCAAAATTTAAATTCAAGCCTTACAAAAATTTAGTTCTTACTTCAAGGCTGTTAGGAAAATATTTCAAATGAAACCTAAGAGATCTAAAGAAAATAGAAAGGAAATGGAGAAGGAGTGAAACGAGGTAGAAAGAGAAAAAATGGATGTAAACAAGAAAATCTGTAATACTAAGAGAGAATCGAAGATTGATTTAATATTTTTTCAGACTATTGGATAGGAATGAGAAAAATGGAGAAAGTAGGAAGAGTAATTCAAGTTGAAATGAGGTGGTTAGAAGGATTCATAATTCAAGATCATGCAGATCATCTCCCCATATCTTTTTTCAAAGTTTATACCTAGTCACTGATAGATCTTGCTGTTGAATTAAATTCATCAAAAGTGATCCTTTACAAATTATCCTAAGCCAAAAAAAAATAACAGAACAGTTTGAGTACAGAAGGTATATTTTACAGTTATTTAAATCTTTCACTGGGATGTTACTATTTCTGAAATTAAAATATTTTTCCTGCAATTACAAGACAGCCCACACAAATATGTTCTGTAAACTTCGGAGCAGAAATGTTAAACAAATGGTAGCATTTTAAAGAAGTATTACAAAAACAAAGAGTAACAATTAGTAGATAAATTAAGACTACTATATCTAACACGGATGTATTCACTGAGCCCCCAACTGGTGACTTTATTTATGTGACAGTGATAAAGATTGGCCAAAGGTAAGCACCACAACCTCCAATGCTCTTCCAAAAGGAGTAGCAGACAGAGCAGCAGATGCCTATATCAATCAACTGCTCCCAGAAGAGAAAAAAAATAGTTGCAAGTATAAAAAAGAACAACTTCAAGCTACAGAGCAGTATTATATTCAGTTAAGATTATCTTGCCCTTTGAATATATTAGGAAGTTAATGTAACTATCAAAATCATAGAGGACAGGACAGAAAAAAATATCTTGAGATTTGAAGACTCAGAGCTGATTCATTTAAATGTGGGATACAGTTCTGACAAACAAAAGGGCTCTTTTGATTGTGAAGATCTATATGAAGACATAAAAATGGGCTGATAGTGTTAAAGATGTATTCCTGCCATTCAAAATCTGCATTTCTAACAATATGGCAATAGCTGATCTATATTATCCTAGTGGATGACTCTCACTGCAGAATTAGGAGGAATAAGATAAATTAGCTTCTCAATTGGGTGTAGAAGAATTTTTATTTTTCTTATCCAACTACTTCAGCAGCAGATGGAACTTTTGTTCCAACAAGTCTGGGATACATAAATTTCCATCTCTTTAAAAGAGGAACTACAGAATTTTAAACGGTCTATTTGAAAAGACATTACATGTCAGGACATTACACTTCACAGGATGCAAACTGTTTTTGATCTTATACATCCAGCAACTTGATTTTTAAAACGTTGGGACCATCCCTGTAGATTCAGTGGCTATCATCCCTTGAGTTTCCAATCCCATAATGAGGATGCTAATGTGAAATTTGTTTGCAAATGCTAAATAGAATTTTCAATAGGAAATAATAGAATACAAAAGGACTAGATGGGATGGGATGGAAACTGCTTAATACAGCCAATATTAAGCTGTTCTTGAAAAATAAGAAACAAGATTTATTATTACAATTAATGACAAAGATGCCAGATATTTTGGATCTGTGGGCTCTTATCTTCTTGCATCTAACCATGGCACATGGTTCACAACATATTTTCTGCTGTTGCCTTCATGTTCAGCCTATAAATAATGCTTGAGTAATCCTTAGTTGATTTGAGTAGAAATGGTATTCCCCTTCCAAGGGTAATCTCAAGGAGCTTTCTGTACCCTACACTCCTACAAAACTGCTGCAGCAATTGCCTTGTTTCAGCTCCATAAAAACAAAAATGCAAACAAAAACCAAATGTCAATAATTGTGAAAACCTTTATCTTGATTGCTATAACATGGAACTACTTTTGAAGACTACCTGGAGATTACAGTTGATGCTAAATTTGGCAGCCAGCTTGTTATTTGGTGAGAGCTGCTACTATTATGTAATACCAAGGGTCTGGTCAATGCATTAGTTACCAATTAGTTTTAAGGACCAATGCAAAGTCTTGGTTGTCTCCTATTAAGTTTTGTATGGCCTGGCCCCAGATTATCTTATGGACTGTCTCTTCCACGTGAAATCTGCCCAGCCTGTACATTTTAGAAGAGAGGTTGCTTGAAGTCCTGCCCTTTCTCCCAAGAGATTACAGGGCATAGATCTGTAAGCAATCCCTCTCTCTTTTGCTTTGGAAAACCTTATATCTGAAGATGTATCAGAAATCTTCCTTATAGGCTTTCTGCACAGACATCTAAATGTTTCTGTTTCAGCAAGTATTTGAAAACTGATTTCTGAAGATGGTTGATGCTTGGTTTTGGGTGGCCATCTTTTGATGTTGTATTATATAATTTCAATCTTTAATCTGTCAACCACCCAGAGTCTTTGGAGCTGGTTGATATGGAAATCTTTGTGTGTGTGTGTGTGTGTGTGTGTGTGTGTGTGTGTGTATACTCATATCTTAGTCTCCATGTATTCCTAGACTCTATTTTTCATCTTTTAATGAGCTAATTATCCAATGAGAAGACATGTCCTCAATAGTTTGAGGGTGCCCATACTTTGAATACCATTTTTACAACACTGTTCCTGTGATGAAAAGATTTCCCCTTTATTGCATTGGGACCCAGTTTGAAATAAAGTGTATGTAGACTATATTTCTTCATTTTTTGTCCTCTTAAATCACAACTACTACATTTATTCAAGAGTATTTAATGAGGAACTTTATTGAAAGGTTTTTCATATTCTGTCCACTGGATCACCTCTATCTACATATCTTTTCACTGTTAGGGAACAGTCCTCAAATCTAGAGACTAAAATGTTTGAGAAGACAAAATGTCAGGCTGCACCACAAGAATTAACTTCAGTGAGTACATTGGTAGAAGAGGCTCTTAAGGAGACACAGGTGCAGACTGAGTCAGCTGACCAGCCACCAGTCCTGAGCTCAATAAGATGTCAAAAATTTGGAAGGGAAACAAGAACATCAAACCATCTACTAGAAGGAAAGAAGATTGACTCAGCAAATCAGTCAAACTAGTATTCAGAGCTCTAAAAAAAGATGACAGTTTGACTGACTGTGATTAATAAATTTTACTTTTCTACTGCAACTCTGTCTGGTATGTTTTGGATTACTTGAATTACCTACAACTTTGGACTGTAAACTGACTATTCTTGGATCCTTCTTTAACTTGAAATTTGTCTTTCTGGACTCTTTTGAAAAAGTAAGCTTTTCCCCCTACATTTTCTAGGTAGAAATCTTTACTTCTGCAACTTGCTTTGCATTACTTCAGTGAAATATTTACTATTGCAATAAATATCTTGAGTCTGTAGCAGAAGTCTGTATGTTATTGGCAGCACAAAACATTCTCAACTATAACACATTCTGTCCCATTTCTCTTTCCCTCTCCAAAGATACTAGCTCCAAGGATGGCAAATGGGATGGGGGCTGGGAAATGCTACTGCTGGGCTTGTTAACACTAGGACCACACTCCCTGACCTGGGCAATTGCCCTGGCAGGTACACCACAGCCACTTTCAATGCTGCTAGCACAATCCCCTCCTGAAGTAAGACACTGATAATCACTGTCCTTCTGGACCATTTGCAAGAGATATAAAGAGGAGGCAATATTTGCAGGGATTCTGATCTTTCTTTAGTAAGTAGGTCAGGTTGGTGGCAGTGGGGAAGGAGAGGTTAGTCCAATGGTTACTCCCCGTGCCATAACCCAGATTTCAATTTTCTCACCCCTTTCTATTTAACCTTTTCAGGAAGCCACTGAGAGAGGTAAACCATCAGTTCAGGGTATAGTATCATCAGTATGCTGATGATACCACTTATACATTGCTATTGCAGGCTATGCAAGAGGGGCCTTTAATATCTTGACCAAGAATCTGGAGCTGTTAGGTTCTGGATGGGCTTTCCAAAGACAGCATTGGAATAGTCTAGAGAGTATAATGTGCAGAACAGCTGGAATGACTTTGAAAAATAGTAAATAGTATATTATGCTCAGAGATCTGAGAGAGAAAGATAGTTTAAGGAAATATTTTATAATACCTCTGTTGTTTAATGCATAGCAGTCATGTTAGTTTTGACTCTAGAGAACCCTAGCTTCCAATATCCTCAAGGGAAATTAAAGGCTTAATTTATGCTCTTGTAATCAATAAAATGCCAAGAAGAGATATATTTTAGCATAAGTATTACATGTAATGCAAACTGCCCAATGGATAGAATACTAGCATTTGAATTCCAATTCATAAGGAAGGAGATCACTTCCAGCAAATTTTACAGCCTACTTGCATCTAACCACAGAAGAAAAAAAGCCCCCCTTTTTTGTAGGGGGGATCCTTATGACTTTATCTTCACTCTTCCCCAACCTATAATTGGAAAAGTGTTAAGTCATATCTGAACCAATAAGCTTAAAAGCTTTTGTTACCCATTTCCTTGGTGACTGCAGTGACTTAAAACAGAGGCAACAGAGATAGAATAAGGATTAACAATGGAGACAATAACTTTTGAGCTGGTATAGTTTTCTGCCATCTCAAGTATACAGTAGTACTTTAACTCAACAGTGGGGAAAGGCTTTCAGAAAAATCAATTTAATAAATACAGGAGATAATGACAACATGCTTTTGAAGAGCAATCTGTTTTTCAAAAAGGTATTCAGCTTTGGACCACTATTTTGTGCTGGCTCATTTAGTTAACAAATATGTGAAGAAAGAGCTAAAATTATTCATATTTTTTGTGGACTAGCAATCAATTCTATCAATCAATAGAAGACAACAATGGAATATGGTCTATTAATTTTGATAGGTTGTTACTGTTGCTTTTGATACATTTGCATTCTAAAGCTAATGGCCAAGAGTAGACAATATCCCAGTATCTTGTGGACTGAAAGGGGGATGTGTCCATGGTCCACTGCTTTTCAATTTATTTGTTAACAATGTGAGTAAGGAACTAAGAGGTACAGAGGTTTTACCTGGAATATTAGCAAACAGAAGTTCTCTCTTTCAATGCTTGCCAATGATTTGATCCTTAGTTCCCCCATACAGACTGTAATAAGTAGATTAAGAGTAGTGCTGAGCAAATATTGCAATAAAAATCCCTTTAATATTTATTTATTTATTTATTTATTTATTTATTTATTTATTTGATTTATCACTGCCCAACTCCCCCGAAAGGGACTCTTAAAATTAAGATCGGGGACTTCCGGGGAAGAAATGGTGAATTGAACACGGCTCCTCTAAAAGTGGAGCCGATTACCACAATGGAATGAAGAGCTGGCAATAGACCAGCTCTTTGTAATTCCTCTCTGGACAAGGAGGGGACTTGAGATCACCCACAAGTGTTCCAGACAATTGCTCCTCATGAGGAGACTGCAAGTCTCCAGTGGGCTTAGAGCTCTAGGAGATGAGGGAATAGCCATCTTGCACAATCCATGGTCAGTGCCTCAAAAGGACACTGGGTTCACATGCTTCCTTTTTTAAACACTTTAGGAAATTGCTTGTTAACTGCTTTTCAGCTATTAGGAACCTTTGAATCAACAAGTTTTACTGCTCCAGGTGAGTTTCCTTCAATCCTTAGTGAAAGAAGTTTTAAATAAAAGTTTAAGGACTTTAAAAAATGGGGGCAGGGATAAATAGCAAAAGGGTGATTAGAACCGCCCAGAGTCCCTCCTTGAGAGGGAGATGGGTGGTCATAGAAATTTAATAATAAATAAATAAAAACTTTTATTTTGGAAAGTTACATATGGACTGATAGATAGATTTGAAATAAGATTTTGGAAGTAATTATAAGAATCCTTCCCATGGGAAAATGCTTTTGTTTTGAATTTTCTTTTTAAAAAATGATAGGATGAGACTTTGAAGGTTGGACACTAGACGGAACTAGAAGGAATTAAAGATTACAATTAAAGGAGAAGAACACTTAAATTTGACTTACTAATACTGAATGGAGCAAAATATTTTAACATTGGACAGATTGAAGGTATTTTTGAACAATGGATACAGAAGTTATTTTTATGAGTGTCTGCCTCTATAGATAGATTGTGTTTCAAAGATGTTATGGAAGAGGAACAAGTTTTACTGGACAAGATTAAGACTGAATTGAAAGTGGATGTAAAAATGACAGGTTAAATAATGATATGGAAAAAGATTCTACACTGGAAATGCAAAAGAAACTGGCTGATGTCTTAAAAATTAAAAGGGATATACAAATAACAAACCAAGAGAGTGACCTATATAATTTTCCTATATTGGATTTACAAAAGAAGCTTGTTCAAACTTAGAAGAATTTTGTGAGAGGGGACAAAAAAAATGAAAATAAATCAAGTTCTAGGACATTATTTCAAGGGACAAAAGATCAAGATAGGAAGGAATATAAAGGAAGGAATATAAAGTTGGTTTATTTGATCAAGGTTAAAATAGATATGTTGTTATCTTTGGTAACCCTTAATGGACTTTTTCTGGTCAGGACTGACAAGGTTTTAAGGATTTGTTTATAGATAAGAGATGGGATATGGGAGGAAGAGATCATTTGCTGTATTTTAAGAGAAGGTGATAAGTTACTAAAATTGTTTATACTTGTGATGAAGGGGGAAGTCACTTCTTTATATATTTTCTTTTTCTTTACTATATTCTTATTTTTTCTTTCTATTTTTTTCTTTTCTGCACTTTCTATTTTTTTTCTTTTCTGCACTTTCTATTTTTTTCTTTTCTGCACTTTCTATTTTTTGTATTGTCGAAGGCTTTCACGGCCGGAGTTCGATGGCTGTTGTGGGTCTTCCGGGCTGTGTGGCCGTGTTCTGGAAGTTGTGGTTCCTAACGTTTCGCCAGCATCTGTGGCCAGCATCTTCAGAGGGCAGGAGCACAGATAGAAGCAAAAAAGGGGCACAGAGATTTTGCTTCTATCTGTGCTCCTGCCCTCTGAAGATGCTGGCCACAGATGCTGGCGAAACGTTAGGAACCACAACTTCCAGAACACGGACACACAGCCCGGAAGACCCACAACAGCCATCTTTCTATTTTTTCTTTCTATTCTTTTATTTTTTTGGTTTGTATTAGCTTTTATCTTTGCAATTGTAATTTTTAATAAAATTACTATTAAAAAATAATAGTATAGGAGCAAAAATTCCAAAGCATAAATTCAGACTAGGCCACTATCATAGTGTCATTTTATCACTATTTCAGTTTAACAATTTCTTTTACTGGTGTTATGAAGCACAAAATAAACATTAGACTTCTTATGATACTGTTTGAATCAGAAGACCTTCTCAACTATTTATCTGTCTCTAAACCTCATCCAGAATCTTTAGTTCCCAAACACAAGAACTACCTCTTAACAGCATCTCATCCGATCAGGATTCAGCTTCACAATATATTCTTTGTTATATCTCCTATGTAGTCCTTTAGTAATGGAATTTTTATTATTATTCCAATCTGTGCCTGCTAATTGAGTACAGAATTCACGCCTTCAGGGGAGGAGTTGGCAGCAGTAGATTCTCTCTTCCTTCCTCAGTAAAGTCCAAGCACTATTTTTTAGTGGCCTAAGTCATATTTCAAAGCTGCTATTTTTCCTCCCTAGCAATGTTTTCACACCATCAAGGATGCCTGTGTCTCCCTTTCTCCCATTGTGGTTATCTTCTTTTCTTATTAGTTGCAAAAAGAAAATTCTGTACTTGGGTTCTTCTGCTAGTGTATATATACACTTGACCTGCCTTTGATCAACATTCTGTATAAGATCTATAGAATAGAAGGCTATTGTAAGCATCTCAAAAACATCTCATTGTACACTTTTAGAACCAGGATGTAACCTCTTTAATCCTTAGATCCAATCCAGAACAGTTATTGTGGAAAACTTTTGCAGAAACTTGTCAAAATCTACTTGGAATAATAGAGTGGCCACAAAACATAGTTTATGATTTCCATGTGCTGCTGTTCTCCAGTGTATCATGTATAACTGTAATTACTAGATTATTGTTGTTGATTATTTAAGCATCCCTGTGATCTTGCATTGTTGCTTGAATGCCTAGAGCAGGGCTTTCCAAAGTTTTCCCGCGGCGACACACCAACCGCCGTTGGTGTGTTGCTGCAGGAAAACCCGGAAGTGCCGCCATTGCAGCAGCGCGCAAAAACCCGGAAGTGCTGCGGCCGCTTTCGGTTTTTGTGCACCGCCATTGGTGTCGCCGCGGGAAAAACCAGAAGTGCCGCCGTTGCAGCAGCGTGCAAAAACCCGGAAGCACTGCTGCCGCTTTCGGTTTTTGCGCGCCGCCGTGGCTGTGGTGCTTTCGGATTTTTGCGCGCCGCCGTTGTTGTGTCGCCGCGGGAAAACCCGGAAGTGCTGATGGCATGCCATCAGTGCTTCCAGGTTTTGACGCGACACATCTGGGCCCTGCAGGCGACACACCTTTGTGTCGCGACACACAGTTTGGAAAGCTCTGGCCTAGAGCTTCCTCAACACATTGAAACACTTTTAGGATCCTTAGGAGCCCCAGAAAAACCTATTCCTGACTCTAATATATTTTGTTTGATCAGTAGAAAAGCCACAACAATAACTCTTACCCCTTTGTTGTTGTTGTTGTTGTTGTTGTTGTTGTTTCTAATTTCAGGGAAATTGGGGTAGATAGACAAACAGCCTGATGCAGAATAAAACAGTTTCTTAAATTCCAACCATATTACACTTCTTAAATGAACAACCGTATAGTTTCTCTCTTCAATGAAGTCTAAAGAAGGAATAAATTATACTTACAGAAAGATCTATTTTTAGACTGGTAGTATCTTCAAGATTTACAGCAGCTTATAATTTGCTCTACGGTGTATGTATATGGATGTAATTTTCTTTTTAAATATATTGCTGTAGAATAATTTGAGATGCCAGATAATTTGCTTGATAGGTGTTTGTGCTGACAATGTCAGTATGAATAATCAACCCATGTTGTTGATTAAGAAGCTTTCATGTTTCTCCTGAAATAAATCCTCAAGTTTATCTTCTAGTAACAAATGTTTAGTCATTAAATCTCACAGAGACTTGTAAAACCTTTCATTCATTGGTCCACATACTTTACATTTTCCTCTTAAGGTACTATTTAGAAGAAAGGGTCATTAATCTTTTGTTATAAAATTCCTTGTAACAGTTTAAATACATGCCTTTCACAATGTAGTCACTCGGATGTCATAATTCTGTGATAAAGGCCAGCCGTTGTAACTAAATAATCCAGCTTTCTCATCCTGGTGCTCTCCGGATGCTTTTTTCATGGTAATGTCCTTGGCTGGCTGAAAATTCTGGGAATTTCAGCCCAACATATCTAGAGGGCAATAAACCAACCCACTTACTGTACATTTGGAACAGGTTTTGTCTCTTTAACATTCCTGTCTCTCTCTCTCTCTCTCTCTCTCTCTCTCTCTCTCTCTCTCTCTCTCTCTCTCTCTCTCTCTCTCTCTCTCTCTCTCTGTTCTTCTTCTTCTTCTTCTTCTTCTTCTTCTTCTTCTTCTTCTTCTTCTTCTTCTTCTTCTTCTTCTTCTTCTTCTTCTTCTCCCTTTACAAACACACTTTGCCAGAAACAAGAAAATGTGGGAAAAGAGAGCAGAGAGTTTCCCAAAGCTCCAGAAGATTCTTTTTAAACACTGGGTTACTGGTCAAACAAATAGCAAATATACTGTAGATCAATCTTAGAAGTTTACACTGATGCATATTTGAACAAACCATCCAAATTACACATATAGACTGATGGTGTCTGAACTGTCTGTAATTAACTAGGAAAAGGATCTTGGGATTGCAAAATTATATCTGGCATGGAGAAAGTAGACAGAGAGAAGTTCCTTTTTCTCTCTCAAATTGTTAGGATGAAATTGATTGGAAGGAGATTTGGAACAGACAAAAAAAGCACTTCATATTTAGTTTATACCTGACCTGACCTGCACTTGTAAAAAACTACTAAACTGTAAGATGGGATATTTTTACTTCAAAATTGCCCATTGCTAAAAAAAAATGCCCACAGCTGAACATTCTTCACTATCCCTGGCTGCGCACAGATGAGGTCTCTTTCATGTAATTCATATTCTTCCTCCCAACAGGGAGAAAGTGCCAATTTATAAGGCTAGCCAGTATAATCGGTGCCACCATGTAGTTGCACAATTTGCATGCTTCTTCCCAGCAGTTTACAGCATAACAGAGATTGCTTTAGCTGTAGATTACAGACACTCCAGTTTATAGATATACAGTAGGTAAGTGGCAATAGACACTACTTTGTATGCTGCTGGATCTGTTCATAAGAAGTACACATTCTTTATGTTTAAACTGATCCACACATTCAAACTAATATGTTGAGAATATGGATGAGGTAAATCAGGAAAGAACTAAATTGTATTCATAAGTTATATGGTTTCATCAGTTATAATCCAGTTTGCAAGTAAATTCTTATTTAATTCACCACTGTTTAACCCACTTCCTGTAACGTGCATATCCTGGTGAGATAAATGCATATAGACATGCCCATGTTTAAATAAATTCACAAAAAATATGATTTCAGGATATGAAGTAAGGTTTTTTGTTTGGTTTATATTTGTTCCTTTGGTTGCTAAACAACAACAATGTATGTGCTGGTTCAATTGCTCACAGCATGTCAAATTATGTAAAGCATACTGCTTGTATTAAGAGTTAGAATATGGTTAGGCCTGGTTTGTATTATAAGCTAGGAAAAACACATCTGCACTCTATTTTTTAAAGAATAATAACATACCATCAATTCATTTTGAGTAAAATTATACTTTAGTATTAAAACAGAAGCAGCCTAGAAATACTATTAAAATATTCTTAAATCTTTACTTCCAGTCTAGCTTCTTTCAACACATTTTGCAAAGCAACACTTGTAAATAGGTCTTGCTAATTCAAGTGTAATGTGTTTGAAGTGTTCAACAGAGCTCAACATTTCAGTATGCCTGGAAGTTGTGGGCTATGACACTTTAGCATTTATTTTCAGTATCCAGAACAGGAAAATCACATTCATATGATTCAAAAGGTGAGAGGCAGTCACCTAGGACCTCAAATTCACAATCACATGCATGCAACTAATCCTTAGGGATCTCAGCAAGACCAGATTTCAAAATATACTTCAGACATGCTCTCTTGCTCCTGTCAAGTTTAAAGAAGAGGAAGCAAGACATTTGGCAAGAAAAGATTCAAGTAACACCAGAAGAAACAAACTTGAGACAAAATGATTTTACAAAATTTAACCATTGCACTCCAAAGTCAATGCAAAGTTCAAATGCCAGGGTGGTTGCTCACTTTCTCTCAACTTGCAATAAAGTCTCTTTATCAAGCACATTTTCTGATTTTTAATATGCATCGTGTTGTAAGATCAGAACATTCATTATTACATATATCTTTTAATATTGTTTAATGAATTAGAATTTGGTCAAAAAATTAGCACAATGAACATATGCTAAACACACATTTATAAGACTTATGAAGTTTGCACATTGCATGACTTGAATAAAGTCAAGTTGTTTTGGGTGCAGCCTAATAAAGATATAAAAACTGAAAAAAGCATTTTTAGATTTTAGATTTTTAGATAATTTTTGTGAATTGATACTTTTATCTTAAAATGAAAATGTATTAAGTTTGATTTTCAGTTAAAGCTCCTTTAGCATGGTATAGAAGTTAAACACAGAATCAAGTCCCTATACAGTATAACAATGGAGCTCAATAGGTGACCTTGGGCAAGTCATGATCTCTCAGCCCATCCTATTGCACAGGATGTTGTAAGATTAAGATGAAGGGAAACCCGTCTATATTACCTTATGTTCTCTGAGGGAAGTTGAGATTTATATAATAATAATAATAATAATAATAATAATAATAATAATAATTGTTATTATTATTATTATTATTATTATTATTATTATTATTTTAAAAAATAAACTTTTAAGTGTGGAGTCTTTGGTGCTCTCTGAGCTGCAGCTTCCTAATGGCCTTCAAGGATAAACCTATGTACCAAGAGTTGCAGTAATCTATATATTGTGTGAGAAGAGCATGAGTGATCATCAGCAAAGTCTCTTCTTCCAGAAACAGCTATAACTGGCACAAAAGAGGTAATTGTGCAAAAGTGCTCTTGACCTTCCACCTGCTATTCTAGCACAGTTGTAAGTCCAGATTGAAAGCCAACTCTGCCTGGGGAAGCACAATCCTGTCCACAGATAAATATGAACTATCTCCAGAATCAATCAACTTCTGAATCCAGAGCCACCTGCCTCACTGATACAGTATACTCAATATCAGATAAGCCTGTTTATTCCCATCCAGACCTGAACAGCCTCCAGTCACCAAGATGAGACTTCTATCATATTTGAGTGGAAAAGCATAGCTGATATTGCCTGCATATTGATAATATCACCCCATGCAAATGGATAGATGTTAAACAATAGAGGGTGAAAGGGCTGAACCCTATGATACCCCACAATTGAGTGTCCTCCCCCCAACTGATTGGAACTGGTAACTCAGGAAAGAGGAAAACCACTGCAATATGGTGCTCTCCTCTCCCAATCCTTGCCATAAGCCCAGAAAGGTAATGTGGTTTATGATATCAAAGGCAGCCAAGAGTTGCAGCAGGCCCAAGAGTGTTACCTCCCCCATCCCAGTCCTGCCAAAGATCATCCAAAAGAGTAACCAGTGTGATTTCTATTCCATACCCAGGCCTGAGTCCCAACTGAAAAGGGCCCATAGAATCTGCTTCATCTAGGTTTTTTACAACTACACTCCACCACTTCTCAATCTTCTCTAAAATTGGAAAGTTGGAGACAGCTCAATGGTTGTCCAAAATAGCTAGATGGCACTGATGATGTTACTTAGTTGGGAAATGAAACATCTGCAAGCAAACAACCAAGCTCAGAGAGCACCAAGAACTTCACAAAATAGCTAGGTCAAGTAATAGCTTCTGGAAGAGGAGGCACACCACTGCCTGCTTCAAGACTAGGAGACACAATCCTGTCACCCCAGAATACATTAACCCTCACCCTCACCCAGATTTCTATCACTTCTCTGGTGGTATTCACCAACAAATTGGGACAGGAATCTAGTTCTGCAGTGGTAGAAATGACAGCACAGAGAACTCTAGGCATATCCTTAGGGGGTTTCTTGCAGATCCTAATGCCCAGGCAGATTCAAAACAAGACAGGCAATCTCTGAAATAGTCAGGGCTGTAAAGGTTAAATCTACACTTTAAGTTGAGCCTCCCAAAATTACTGAAAACTATTTCAGAATTCTTAATATGGAAGTGATATGAGCACTGATAACATGGATTATATGGCATCCTATTTGTCTCATATTGTTCTATCAGAAGTTCCAGATACTCTTAATGTAGAGTTCTTGGTGCTCTCTGAGCCTTGTTGTTTTCTTGCAGACGTTTCATTGCCAGGCTAGGCAACATCTTCAGTGCTAGAAGGGAGTGGGACTTGCTCTCTGTTTATATACCCAGGCTTGTCCTGCCTGTGTTGGTGGGGGTGTTGTACTCTCCTTAGTAGTACCTTGATTGGGTTGTTGTGTGCTGCTTGGTTGATTGACTGAGTTAATAGTTCCTTGATTAGGGTCTATTGTGTTGTTTGATTGCTCCTCTGCTGCTAATCTTGCTGTTAATATTTGCATATCTTGTTGTTGATTGCTGGCCAAGAGGTCTTCTGGTCTTCTGGCTTTTCTATTGTCTCTTATGAATGGTATGTAAATGTTGTTTACCTCTATGTGTCTGTTGATGGCTGCTTTGTCTGAGTGCCAAGCTTCCAGGAATTCTCTAGCATTTTTGGATTTGGCTTGGTTTAATATGCTCACCGTTTCCCAGTTGAAAGGATGGTTAAGTCTGTCCATGTGTTGTGAGATTAAGGAGTTTTCATCATGTCTTCTGACTGCTAGTTGGTGTTCATGGATGCGTTCTGCTAGTCTTCTGCCAGTCTGTCCTACATAGTAGTCCTACATATTCTCTTTGATTGGTACTCTTAATGTAGTCTGATCATGAAGTGACCAAGACATGGATTACTGTCATCATATCCAACCAAAGAACAGTTGCAGCTCTTTAGATCCATGCCCCTTCTGGCTAACTAAAGCTGCCAGGGGAGTGTCATGTGGATGGGTTCTAGTGATGGTGAATTATTATTTGAGTGGGGGTTGTTCCTCCACCCCTTGAGGAGGCACTGGTCTACCCCCTTCTCAAGAAACCATTGCTGGATCCCGCCATGCTGGACAGTTATCATCCAGTATCTAACTTCCCTTTTTTGGGAAAAGTGATTGAGAAGGTGGTCACACAGCAGCTTTGGAGGACTCTGAATGAAGTGGATTATCTGGACCTTTTCCAGTCAGGATTCAGACCTGGGTATGAGATGGAAATGGCATTGTTTGGGCTTTTGGATGATCTTTGGCAGAAGCGGGATGGAGATTGTACATCCATCCTTGCTCTGCTTGACCTTTCAGTGGCCTTCAATACCATCAACCATGGTATCCTTCTGGATTGCCTCCAGGGATTTGGGGTGGGTGGCACTGTATTGTGCTGGTTCTCCTCCTTTCTCCAGGGTCGATTCCAGTCGGTGGTGATTGGAGGGGAGAGATTCCACCCTCGGACCCAACTTTGTGGGGTTCTCCAGGGTCTAGTGCTCTCCCCCTTCCTATTCAATATCTACATGAAGCTGCTGAGTGATATCATCCATCACCATGGGGTGAGGTATCATCAGTATGCTGATGATACCCAATTATACATCTCTTCCCCTGGCAAATTAAGTCATGCTGTTGATGTCCTATCCTGGTGCCTGGAGAGTGTGGGGGCCTGGATGGGGAACAACAGGCTTCAGCTGAACAAGATTGAGTGGAAGGCTCTGCTTAAGGTCATTCTTGCCCTGGTCACCTCCTGGGTGTATTACTGTAATGCGCTCCACATGGGACTCCCCTTGAAGAGTATCCAGAAGCTTCAGCTGCTGCAAAATGCAGTGGCACGGGCAGTTAAGTGTGCTCCTAGAACAGAACACATTACACCTCTGTTCCATGAGCTGCACTGGTTGCCAGTTTGCTTCTGGGTCCAATTCAAGGTGCTGTTTTTGACCTTTAAAGCCCTTCATGACATAGGTTATTTGAGGTTATTTGAGGGACCGCCTTCACCTGATTACATCTGCCCATCCCATTAGGTCCAGCAGAAGAGGGATGCTGCGGGTCCCGTCTGCAAAAGAATTTCATCTGGCAGGATCCAGGATACCACCCTTTTCTCCAATGGCACCTGCCCTGTGGAACATCATCCCTCCCCCCCAAGGTAAGATTGGCCCCATCCTTGATATCCTTCTGGAAGGCCCTCAAAACATGGCTGTGTCAGAAGCCTTGGGGATCTCACAGAAACAGTGATCTAATGAGATGGCTGCATTACTTTTAACATTAATCTTCTCTACTGTCTTGCTACTAATAATGTTGATGTTTTTAATTCTACTTATTTTAATATTTTGATTTTATTATTATTTTTTATTGTACGCCATCTAGTCACTTTTCTGTGAGATGGGTGGCTATATAAATATGATAGATGAATAAATAAATAAATAAATCTCAGTATCTTTATGCAAAATGAAAATGATGAGAGCCAGTCATGAAAATATATATCAGGACAATAAACACCTTTTTATTGCTGCCAGTTTACAACTTGGCAACATGAAAATAAATTCTTTTTTTCCAAAAGCTCAAGGTATTGCCTAATTGAAGTATTTGAAGCAGTCTTTGTTGTATAGCTTGCACAGCATCAGGAAAGAAAAAGAGTGTTACGACAATGCTAAGGTTAATGTAGATGTTAAAAATCATTTTGTTAGACGTGCCAGATTGAGAATATGCAACAGATGTAAGCCCAGGTTATATATGTGACTTTTGTGGCTCTCAGCACAAGAAGCATTTTATAGAAGAGAAATGATAAGCAAACATGAGTGGTTAACCTATTCTGATGTACTAGAATTTGGTCAAGGAGAATGCAAAATAAAAGCAAGAGAAGAGCTGGCAGCTGAAGGATACACTTGTCAATGGTTTTCTTCTGTACAATTGTTAGAAAGGTTTAAAGTAGATAAAAAAATTGGTTTTGAACAGTGTAAGACTGAGTTTGAAACTGAATTGTGTACAAATGACGAACGTGTTATTGCTAAAATGTACAGTATAAGCTCATTGAAATTTGAAACAGAAGAACAAGTAAAAGAATGTATGATAAAATGGGCTAAAAACTTTGGTTACAATATACAAATGGAACAGTGGGAGAATATGTGGTTGAAAGGATTGAAATTTACATTATGTTATAATCTTAAAGAGAATGTTTATAAAATGATGTATCGTTGGTATATGTCACCAGAAAAATTGTTTAGAATGTACAGAGGTACATCAAACATGTTGGAACTATAAACAACAAGAGGGGACATTTTATCATGCTTCGTGGACATGCAAAAAAGCCAGAAAATTTTGGACTCAATTACATACATTAATACAGAAGATTTTAAAGGATAATACACAATTGAATCCAGAGGCTTTTCTTTTGGGACTGATGTATAAATAGTTGGAAAAAAACCCATGGAACTTTGTTTTTATATATGATAACTGCAGCGAGATTATTATATGCACAAAGATGGAAAGATTTGACATTACTGACAATGGAGGAATGGATGGTAAAATGATGAAACTTACTGAGATGGCCAAATTGACAGGTTTGATTAGAGAAAATCTTAATGCTGATTGGAAACTCCTTATTGACTTTTTGTGTAAGACAGAAAAAAATGAAATTATAATATATGGTTTTGATGACTAGAAAAAAATATATATTATAGAAAAAAATGTAAGTCATGATGTAACTATAGAATAAGAGATTAATTTACATTTATACTTATAACTGCTGTAAAAGAAAATCGGAAGTAATTCCTTTATATTATTTGTAAAATCAAGAATCAAGAATATGCTGGCATGATGTAGGTTTGAAACAGAGTTATACAACAAAACCCATGAATCCTGACATATTCAATATTTTAAAGTTTTAGTCTAGTTTTTTTTTCCATTGACACCAATAATTTATAACGGGCAAAGATTTTAGTAGATTGGTTTGGCAGTATTTACCACTGCTTGGAAGCAGAAAGAATTAATTACATTAATTATGAAGACTGTTGCAATGATATTTTGAGCTGATTCATTTTTTTTCTCCTTCTCTTTTCAAAAGCACTTCTTCAGAAAAAGTAAAACAAGTTATGAAAGAACATTCAGTGACATATACACAAGCAGATTGTAGTGGTTTGAAGATGATTATTTTCTTTTGTTGTTCTGGTTTTTTGAGGGTTTTGAAATTAGGTTAAGGGCCACAGGAAGACCTATGATATATTTTGTCCATCCCTGATTAAGGCACCATTTATAAATATACATGTAATATCTATATCTATTCCCAGCTTTTATAGATTTTAGGGTGGCATTCAATTCCACCTGAAAATATCTGTTATGGGACTGTCAGGGTTCATGTCTATGAAACCTGCCATTGGGATTCGGGCTAGAGATGTTTTGAGAACTGTTGGGAGGGGGACTGGCCGTTGAGTGTTATGTCTGTTAGTAGAGGCTGGAAACGGCTTTGTCAAGGTCACCCACCTGCGGGAGTGTGGAGATGAGAACGTTTGCACAATGAGATCATCGGTTGGTAATTTGGCGCGCAAGGGGGGAAGTTAAGATGGTACAGTTTGGCGGGAATCCGCAGTCAGATCTTTAGGAGTGCTTCAATTAACATGTATCCTGAATAAAGCTTAATCTGCATTCTAACAAACTTCATTGAGAAGTGTTTATTAGGGCATTGTTGTTGGAGTCATCACAGGGACAAACTCCAAAAATCTACTAATGACAGATGTTTGCTGCTACTACTTTATAAATTATTCTTGTATAAGCACTCTAGATTCAAAGTATGTTATAGCAATAGTGGGCAACTAACTAAAAGGAGTGAGAAAAGGGTTATTTTGGCCCCACACCTATTTAATATCTATATTAATTCACACATAAATGGCTTGATTGCTTACGATTTACATGCTCCCAAATGAACAAACATCTGCCTATTCTGTAATATGTAGATGATGCCACAAGTCTTTCCTTGACTCATATTGACTTTAGGAGGGCCCTCAGAGTATTGAGCCAATTTTATACCAAAGAACAGTAGGGCATTCATTGTCAAAAAACCAAAATAATGTTTTTTTCCAATAGCCATACAAAGTATAACTGGTACATATATAATCTATAATTCTAAAGGAAAAAGGACACTCATTTGAGGACATTAATGTTCACATTTTAGACAGAGAAGATAGGTGGTTTGAGAGAGGGGTCAAGGAATCTATTTATGCCAACTTGGAAAATCCTTCCTTGAATAGAGGTGGGGGCCTCAGGCACAATCTTTCACCTATTTTCCTTCCTGCTTTGTCTTCTGTGCCTAGGAAGATTAAGACCATTTCGCAAGCTCAACAGCAGCATGGTAATCTTAACGATCCTCCTTTAGATGATAAAGGGACTTAGAAATAACATCTCAAAATAACCATGACCTAGCCCCAGGTGCAAGGTCACACAGCCACCTAGAAACATATTTAAGGATTCCCTTACTAACTTTGCTCAGACTGAAGAAGCTCCTTGGATAAGGAGCGAAACGTTTCCACTGAGAAAATAGAAATCCAGTTGACATGATTCAAGCTACAGACAATTCCACCTGGATGACTGAGAACCTTCATAGACATATAATCTATCTTTTTTCAGTTTTTTTCAGTTTTTCAAGCTTCCAGATATCATGTTTTTCAAGCTTCTAGACATCAAAGAGCACACATTAACTATGCCACTACAGCTGCTCAGAGAAGCATTGCAGTGATTCTATTTTTTTTAAGAATTTGGGGTAAATAAATGTAATCCAACATGTTGAATCCAATAAACTGAAAACAGTTGCTACTTGGAAGAAGATCAAGTGTTATTTTTGCCATTTTTTTTAAATTAGACCATATTTTTGTCCTTTAACAAATTTGTTAATTTTGCCATTTGGGCTAGGTCCATTATCTTAATTGTCCACTCTTCTACTGTCGGTATATTTTCTTCTTTCTACCATTGAGCATATATAATCCTTGCAGCTGTGATCATATACAATAAAAGCTTTCCATGGTTCTTTTCTAGTTCTTCATCCCTTAGTCCCAGTAAATATAGTTCTGGGTTTTTGGTTATGTCCATTTTCCAAATTTTCTGGATGACTTTATGTATCATCTCCCAAAATTTCGTAGCCTTTCTGCATGTCCACCATAGATGGTAAAATGTTCCTGTCTCACCCATGCATTTCCAGCAAGTATTTGGTATATTTTTGTACATTCTTGATAGTTTATCCAGTGTTATATACCAATGGTACATCATTTTATAAAAGTTTTCTTTCAAATTATAATTCAGTGTAAATTTTAAACCTCTAATCCACATCCTTTCCCATTGTTCATATAAAATGTTATAACCAAAGTCTATGGTTGATAGAGGATCAACCCATTACTATGATCACTGACTCAGAACAAGCATAGCCCTCCTTATTCAGATGATATAGAGATGTAGGACTGAGTATCATGGGCATATCTATGTCACTGAGCCACACAACCCCTAATGAGCACCAGCAGCAGCTTCCTATAATTATTAAATAGCTGGTTTGAAGTAGGAAGGGAATGCCGTGAGACCAAACATTACCAGATCATGTCCTGACCCTTACTCTGTGGTACCTATTACTGCACTCCCAATATCTAGGTCACCACCCAATACAAAAAATACCTTAAAGATAGACCTCACCTTATGAATTGGCCTGAGTTTGAGATAGATTGATGTTTTCTTGGGAACAATAGAATCCTAAGATGGTCCTTCTAGGATAGCTTTGGGAAACATTTTGGGCAACAGAATAGATAGATAGTAGATAAACTGTCTCTAGTTCATGATCATCTGACACCAGATAAAGGCCCTCATAGTATCACCCAGTTCTGGGAGGTTTTCTGATAAATTCTTATAGAAAGCTATTCCAGCCCTCTAACATGGGCTGATACTGCACTGAGAAACCAGATGAAGTAAGCTGGATCTATACCAATCTATACCATATCCATTAATTCCAGAGGATTTAAATATACTTAACATTGTTCTATGTTGTTTACAGTAATTCAGAGCAAATTTCTTTTAGCTTCAAAATGTAACTTGGAGTAGAAATATGGTAACTTATCATATTGAGTTAATGGAACAATTAACAAAGCCAGTTTCATTCCAGTTGGTTTACACACAGGAGACGTTTCTTAGCCGAAGAGCCAGCGCTGTCTGAAGATGCTTCCGTGGTCATGTGGCCAGCATAACATGCGCAGAACGCTGTTACCATCCCACCAAAGTGGTACCTATTTATCTACTTGCATTTGCATGCTTTCGAATTGCTAGGTTGGCAAGAGCTGGGGCGAGTGCAGGAGCTCACTCCATCACGTGGCGCTTGGGTCTTGAACTGCCGAATCATACTAGGTGCCAAAAACTAAAATTAAAAATGCCTGAAATGTTGTGAGATTTAGGCCATTTCCCTCTGAGAACCCTGAAGTTTCAGGTAGATAAATGATAGATAGAGATAGAGATGGAGATGGAGATGGAGATGGAGATGGAGATGGAGATGGAGATATGGAGATATGGAGATATGGAGATATGGAGATATGGAGATATTTTATTTATTTATTTATTACATTTATATCCCGCCCATCTCCCCCACAAGGAGGGACCCTGGGCGGTTCACAAGTTTAAAATCAATTAAAACAATAAATATCAATAATAAACAATATAAAAATACATATATATACATATAAACACACACACACACACACACACACATATATATATATTATATTATATTATATTATATTATATTATATTATATTATATTATATTATTATATATATACACATATATACTGTACAATTTGATCCAAAAGTGGTAGAAATTATTCCACTGGTCGATAAGGCTGATCAGGACAGATCTAGGGGGCTAGCCAACCCCAAGACTGGCTATTCCCCTCCCTAAGCCTGGTGACATAGCCAGGTCTTCAAGTTTTTCCTAAAGTCCAGGAGAGGGGGGGCCGATCTTATTTCAGGGGGAAGAATATTCCAAAGGGCAGGGGCTACTGCAGAGAAGGCACGTCTCCTAGACCCCGTCAGATGGAACTCTCTTGCAGACGGGGTTCGTAGCATGCCCTCTCTGCAGGACCGGGTGGGACAGGTTGATTGAACGGGGATGAGCCGGTCCTTCAGGTAACCTGGATCCATGCCATGTAGGGCTTTAAAGGTATGAGATATAGAGATATAGAGATATAGAGATATAGAGATATAGATGCATGTTTTGTGTGCATGCCTCTCTGTCTGTATAGAATTAAGTGGAGAGGATACTATTTAGGAGTGTGGCAGACACCATGGTGCCAGTAGAAATAGTGTTGCTAATACCCAGAATAAATAGAAGATTCACATTATCATCCTATATATGTCTCTTGAAAATTAAATCTTAGTAAACGGCATGGGACCTATTTCTACAAAGCTATGTAGAAGTGCAGTCTCAGATACTTTTTTAATTTGCACTTCAGGCAGAATCCTCAGTTTAGTTTTAAGTCAAGGATAAAAATCCATAACAATTGTATGCCTCATATAGCTTCAGCATTAAAGGACAGAGGGAGCCTCCATAGAAATTTCAGCAGAGGGTTTATAGCCCATGTAAATGATTTGGTGTTGAATGGAAGAAAAAGAGAAGAGAGAGTATAGATTATTCAAATATTTTCTCCTTTTGTTTGTTAATGCCAATGCACTTACAGACATCTTGGGAGGAAACAAACATTGTATAATATAGTAGGGAAAGGCTCTCTGCAAGAAAATATGTGCTCTTTTTTGCATTCTTCGCTACAGTCAAACCATCTTGTACATTAACTATCTCTTTAACTATTCCGTTTCTCTGGAAGACATTCCAGCATGTATCATATCTAGGCTTTAATTTCCCTTTACTAAATAGTATTTTTCACATTTCTTCCCACTTACAGTTCTTCATCTTCTTTTTCCTAATTTTTTGATACCCTCCTCTTTATCACCACAGTCAATCCTCTATGGAAAGCATGAGCTGAATATGAATTGCTTGGTAAACAGGGAATAGTAAATATTTTATAAAAGCAGTGAAATTCAACAGAATGCCCTATTTATAATTTAGGGAAATTATTCCACTCAGAGTTTGGAGCAAACCAATTCTCTTTTTACTTCTCTTTTTAACATGCAGATACCTTTATGTCATGACATAGAAAAATTACTACTTCTATTATCTCCACCATCTATTTTTCATTGACATTATGCAGCTGTTCAGGAGGAAAGATGCTTACTGATAACTTTATTGAGCAGTGATGCAGAGAACTCCTTGATGAATGAGATGAGAATTTTAAAATACAAAAATGCATTTCTGTCACATTTTTCATAAGTCAGTGTTCTCATAGAGGACAGGTTTAGACATGAATGTCCATCACGTAATGTATCTACATGATAGCTGGCAGTGAAATATGAGAATCAACCACTGAAAAAACATTGTGACATAACATGGAAGTTCTATCTATGAGGAATAATTCACATATGCACTGTGTAATATTGTAGTCAGGGCTATCTCAGGGGGAGGTGGGCAAATGACAAAACATGAGTGATGACATCTTCATGCAAATACTGCATTCTATGTACTTGCATTAGACATTGGGATGTAACTATTTAATTGTGGCATTTGTGTAAAGGTCAATATATGCATGTCATTTTGGTGTGATCACAGTTTGCTGTAAACATGGCTGAATCTTATCATTAAGCCATTGGACATCCCCAAAGGAAATATCCAGAGAGTCATTGGAACAGGGTAGTAGACAAATGAAATTCTTCAGCAAAAGAATCCCTTTGTACTAGTAAAATGAATAACAATTATTTTGCCTCTTGATGAAGTGGAAGTATTCATCTATCATGTCACAGTCTATATGTGACATTCACCTAGACAGTACCTTAATGGAGACTGCTCCACCTTCATGGAGCGTAAAAAGGCACTTTTCATTGAATGAGAACCATTGGTCTAGCTCTGTATTGTTTACTGAAGCTCTGAACAAGAAGTCAAACTGGGTGAGTTTATCCTTGTTAGCCTCTCCTTGGATGTTCCTAGTCACCCAACATACTTTTATCTTTTCTCTGGGCAGAGAGGAGCACTTTCAGACAATCCACTGAGCACCCATCATTTTTTTACTTTTTCAGAATGCTTATGGGGCCCAAAGGCGCAAAGGATTTTTAAAAGAATAGCTGAAGGCTACTTTCCTTTCTACATACAGTATACCCTCCCATTTCATTTCTTTTAAAAATTCAAAAGATCTTAAGAAAAAGACAGGGTGAGAAGACCAGCCCACAGTAATGGAGGTATCCAGGGACAGTGTGGTAGTTAAGGAGCCAATACAGCTCCCCAAATCATCAGGCCTAAATGTCTCACTCATTGGTCCTGTGAGCAAAGCACTGTGGTATACTTCAGAGACCTGTTACCACTGTGCTGCAGTAGCACAGATCAACTCAGAACTTTTAAATATATTAATTGATCTGAAGGGGGTATATGAGGGCATATTTATTTTTATAGCCCAATTATTTTCCTTGAAGTATATGTGCTTTTTTATTACTGCAAACTGATGCGTGGTAAACTTTGTAATTTTCTTTCATCTTCCTTTGTTAGTCTCCATTATATTAGCATTTATTATCAGTTGCCTTAAAATTATATAAAATTAGAAGGGTGAAAGTGTGAACAGTCACTTCTAATATGTCAGGAAGATTAGCTTGTTTTCTTTTCCTTTTTCATTAGCAAGCAGATCAACTTGCTGGTTTGATCATCAGTTTGCAATTTTTATGTACATGAATCATGCAAAAGTCTTTGTGATGCAACATTTTGAGATTTGTCAAGTCCTGACTGACTTGATGACAATTAATTAAGTTACCATGAAGGACACTAGTTTAAGACTGGCATTTGAGGCACAAGAGTTCAATAGTCTTATAAATTATCATACTTTTTTGTCTTGCAGAACTGGCTTATTTCTTCATTGCTGTTTTATATGGCTATGTAGAAATTAAAAACTCCCAGAAGAGATGTTAAGATACTAAAAAGCTATCCAGAGTTCCCGCAGATTTTTTTTCTCCTTAAATTGCTTTCTAAAAGGGATGCCGACAATCAATTTTCATATATTTCATTCCTCAAAATGGCAGGAAACCACACCATCAATTTTCAGCCATCAGGACTTTGAATTGGCAGAATGATTGGAGTGATCTCAGAGGAGTGCAAAAAGAGAAAAATTCAGGGATTGCTGTCCTGTTCTGTACTAAGCAAACACACTGTAGCAAGTTGCAACTGGTTTAATGATGAGCTTGTATTTCAGACAACTAACAAAGTGGGTAGAATGTCCAGCTGAGCAGTCACAGACATGCTCCCACCGAAACATAGGGAAGGTGAGATCTTGTCTGGTACCTGGAGGGCAGCACCAGCAGAGCCAATGGGAGCTACTGCCAATTCTTCATCATGGCCAAAGGCCAGGCATACAAAATAGCTTACAAGAATAGAGTGTCCAGACACGAATACAATAAATAATCAAATAGACAATAACATTAAAGCCATAGATTATATAGTCCAACTGGATAGATAATTAAAAAGATGGATTACCAGTTCAACTGGCATCTCATTATTATCTGTCGCCACATGCCACTGTGCAAAATTTGGCTACATTAAGCATAGTAATAGACTGCCTGTCCACAAGTAAATAAGTGAAATGAGAGGGGATTGATTGATTGATTGATTGATTGATTGATTGATTCAGTCAATTTATAGGCCACCCATCTCATCTACATGACTCTGGGCAGCTCAAAATTAAAAATTCATCTGGAGGGTCTAGAAAGTTTATTTAAAGGGGCACTATAAGTTTAATGCACAGAACCTGATAAAATTCCAACCAGAGCAGATCATGCCCCATTGTTTGGGCCATTCCTGAGACATTAGAGCAGGTACATTCCTCATAGAGGACTACTAAATCTGCCTTCCATTCAACCAGAAGGCCATTCAATTATTGGCTAGTTCCAAGTATGCTATGGACTTAGATTCAAGAGAAAGTAAAGGAGATAACCAATAGATAGAGAAGAAAAGCAAAACATGGGGAGCCCTTGTGGCAAACATTCTACAGGGAAGCATTTGGGAGTGTTGTTTTCTTTTTAAAGAGATGTAACTTACATCCCATTCTTAGAGAGTGTAGAATTTATGGCTGATATTTATTTGTAATGTTACTTCTGTGTAATGCTTAGAAGACAATGAAACATCAATACATCCATTGTCTCACAAGGCATCCCCTAGAAGTCTTTTCACCAATATAGTCGATATTATCTGTTCATCTAATGTTAATGTTAAATAAAGTTTTTAATTATTTATAATCCACTGTTCCTCTGAGAGGCTTAATATAATACCTTTGCACCCACCTAAGGTAAGATGCTATCAATGATTGAGGAAATAACCCCAATAAAAAATTTCTTATTTGGAATAGTGGCAGTGAGATATTAAACTATATCCCCCAAATAAACTTAGAAGACATCATACCACTTTTAATGAAACAAAACTGGTTTTACAGGTTTTTTATACAAGTTTATGATGCAGTGTTTTTGGATTTAGCTTGGTCTAGGATGCTCACACTTTCTCAGTTCAAACTATGGTTGAGTCTGTGCATGTGTTGTGAGATTAAGGGGTTTTCATTGCATCTTCTGACTGCTAGTTGAGGTTCATGGATGCACTCTGCTAGTCTTCTGCCTGTCTGTCCTACATAGTGACTGCTATAGTCCTTACACTGTATGTTGTAGATGACTCTTGTTTTTTCTTCTTGGGCTACTGGGTCTTTTGGTTTACTTAAGATGTTTTGGAGGCCTTTAGTTGGTTTGTGTGCTACAGTGATGTCATATGGTTGTAATAGTCTGTTGGTTATATCTGAGATGTTTTTGATGAATGGTAGTGTTACCCTTTTCATAGCTTGTCTTGGTTGTACTGTAGTGAATTGAGTAGTCAGGCACTTTTTGATAAAGTTGTGTGGGTATCCATTTTGTTGGAAGATGCTGTATAGGTGGTCTGTGTTGGTGTATTATTAGATGGCGACCAGGAGCAGTCGCTAATTGCTGCTCTGGGAAAAGAGGATCCTGGTCTCCTAGAACCCCGGTTTTCCATCCTCTCCCCACCCTGCTTCGTTGGTTTGGGTTTTGGGGAGAGATTTCTGTGGGTGCCTCGGCTTTTTTGTGAACTTGTAGCCGAGTGGAGACGGCCGGACCCTCTGGAAAGAACGGCGGAGTAGCGGCGGAGTAGCGGAGTGCAGTAGTGATTGGCGTGGCATTCCGCGGACCTAGGCGGACCCCCTGCAATCTATGGTGTCTCCCCAGTGAGTCCCTATTACCTTGGAGTCTGCTGGCCTCCCCGGAGGAGTGGAGTGGGAGAGAGTGGGAGAGAGTGGTCGGCGGCAGAGCGTCGTGGCGCCGAGGTTTTGATGACGAAGGCAGAGTGTGGTGGTGGTGGACTCCGTTTGGTCGACGACGGTGGTCTCTGTGTTTTTGGTGGTGCTGACGACCCAGACAGACCCTTGTGGTCTGTGGAGATCTCCCGGCGAATCCCTGTCATCTCAGAGTCGGCTGGCCCCCTGGTGTGATCAACGACAGAACAGCATGGTGCCGAAGTTTGAGAGATGAGGGCGGAGTGCGACAGACCTGAGTAACAGCAGTGGACTCCGTGTTTTTTTTTTTTTGACTATAATACGGACCCTATTACATCTTGGCAGACCCTAGTGGGCCCTTTGTGACTTCTGGTGAGCCTGAATGTGGGCAAGTCTGAGGACTCTGGCTTCCTCCTGGTGGTCGTGAGAGACCTAAACACCCTTATAGGGGAAGTTTACGACGGACCTTGGAGTGGAGCTATAGATTTTGGGGGACTATAGACACTGGTGGGTCTACGGGCCTTTGTAAGATCAGCTCTGGAAGCGATGAGCTCTGATACTAGGGGGTGGAACTCGTTGGCGCGGTAGCCCCAACGTTTTTAACATCTTTAAACATCTTTAAAACCCACTTTAGAACAGCCTTAATAGGATAATGAAGAAGGAGCTGTGGAATGGAGGATTGACTACCATTTCCCCCACACATTGGAGGTGGCAGAGTTTTGGGGTCCCTTTGGGGTGAGAGTGGTATTCCTCCTGGGCGTGAGAGACCTGGAGGGGACCAGAGTTGGGTGATAGTACGTAAGAGTGCTCGCCTCTGAGTGAGAGACAGTTGGCGAGCAGGAGTGGATGGTGCCCCCTTTGACCAGTGAGAGAGGCTGAGGGTGGGCACAGTGAGTGTGGAGTGAGTGTTTAGGGGGTGGTTGGGTTCTACCAGTGCCGAGAGCAACGCTGGTGCACTGGTGGCCCTACCGCCTCCTGAGTTTGATTGGGTACGGGAGGATGTTTGCATGGGAGAGGGGACCCCTGTTCCAATCTAGGGTTTTCGGAGGTCCGGTGGTGGAGGCAACTGGGCCTGAAAACTCTAGGGGCTATGGGGCGGGTTGTCCTATTGAGGTGGTGACGGGTCGGGGATGTTATGGCAGGAACCGGAGGGCAGGCCATCGTTGGGGAAGATGCCCCTGGTGTTTGTTACCGGTGGTGTGTTCCGGCCCTCCAGGTTCAAACCTAGGCCCTGGTCTGCAGACCCTCAAGTGCCCTGGTTTCCGGCTGCTGCTGCTTAACGCCAGGTCGGTTAATAACAAGGGCCCCCTCATATGTGATCTGATCACAGAGGAGGGGGCCGACCTGGCGTGTATTACCGAGACCTGGCTGGGCCCTGGAGGAGGGGTTGCCCTCTCGGAAATCTGCCCGGCCGGATTTCAGGTATGGCACCAGCCGAGACATCGGGGTAGGGGAGGAGGGGTGGCAGTTGTCATCCGAGAATCTATGGTGGCCTTCAGGGGTGCTGCTCCACAAGTGGCCGGTTGTGAGACCCTGTTTCTCAAGTTGGGTTCCCGAGACCAGTTGGGAGTGTTGCTACTGTACCAACCTCCCTGCTGCGTAGCAACCTCCCTGCCCGAGCTGCTAGAGGCCGTTTCAGGGCTGGCGGTGGAATTCCCCAGACTTATGGTTCTGGGGGATTTCAATCTGCCATCTCTGGGACGTGCCTCGGAGGCAGCTCGGTAATTCATGGCTACCATGGCAGCCATGGGCCTGGTCCAGATTATTCGGGACCCGACTCGAGACAGTGGCCTCACCCCGGACTTGGTTTTCTTGTCGGAGCAGTGGCAAGATGATCTGGGGGGAGAGTTACATCTTTCTCCTTTGTCATGGTCAGATCATGCCCTGGTGGCCCTGAGATTCTCATATGCTGCCCCACTCTGCAGGGAGGTTGGACCCAGTCGATTGGTCCGCCCCCGGCGACTAATGGACCCGATTGGGTTTCAGAGGGAGCTGGGGGTTATTCCCGAGGATCTGCTGCACGGTGCAGCGGAGGTCCTGGCCGTAGCCTGGAATAAGGAAGCGGCCGGGGCCTTGGAAAGGATCGCGCCTGTGCGGCCTCTCTTGGCCCATCCAACCCGATATTCCCCGTGGTTCACGGAGGGATTAAGGGTTCTGAAGAGGGTTAAGAGACGTCTAGAGCGCCGCTGGAGAAAAACAAAGACCGAATTCCACCGAACACAAGCTAGAGCTGCAGTTAAGGCCTACCGTGGCGGTAAGAGTGGCGAAACGTCAATATTTCTCCGCTCTTATTGCATCCGCAGAATGCCGCCCGATGGCCCTGTTCGGGATTACTCGATCTCTCCTAGGTAAGGTGGGCCCAGTGACCCACCTTCAGGGCCATGCAGAGGAATTTTCAGAGCATCTGATGGATAAAATCGCTCGGATTCGCTCTAAGCTGGACTCCAGGCATGATGCATGGTCTGGGGAGATGCCGAGGGAATGTCTTTGCCCGGTTATCTGGGAACGGTTTGATCCTGTTGGGCCTGAGGAAGTGGACAGGATCCTCCGGACTGTAAGAGCCACCACGTGCCATCTTGACCCATGCCCCTCCTTGCTTGTGAAAGCAGCCAGGGAGGTGACATGTGGCTGGGTCCATGCGATGGTTGTTACGTCCTTGGGAGAGGGAGTGTTTCCGGCTGCTTTTAAGGAGGCACTGGTGCACCCCCTCCTCAAGAAGCCATCGCTGGACCCTACAGTGTTGGACAATTTTTGTCCCGTCTCCCACCTCCCCTTTTTGGGGAAGGTGGTTGAGAAAGTGGTGGCATTACAGCTCCAGAGAATTCTGGATGATACGGATTATCTAGACCCCTTCCAGTCAGGGTTCAGGCCGGGATATGGGGTGCAAACTGCATTGGTCGCACTTACAGATGATCTCTGGCGGGAGCGGGATGGAGGCAGTGCGTCCATCCTGGCTCTTCTTGACCTCTCAGCAGCTTTCGATACCATTGACCATGGTATCCTTTTGGGGCGGCTCGGAGAGTTGGGGGTGGGCGGCGTAGTTTTGCGCTGGTTCGCCTCCTTCCTCCGGGATCGGTCCCAATCGGTGGTAATAGGAGATGAGAGGTCCGACCCTTGGCCCCTACTTTGTGAGGTGCCGCAGGGCTCGGTTCTCTCCCCTCTCCTGTTTAATATCTACATGAAACCACTGGGTGAGATCATCCGCCAACACGGGATGAGGTATCATCAATATGCTGATGATACTCAATTGTATAGCTCCATCCCAGGTGAGTTAAGTGATGCAGTCGCTGCCCTCTCTCAGTGTCTGAAGGCTGTGGGGGTCTGGATGGGGAACAACAGGCTTCAGCTGAACCCTAGTAAGACAGAGTGGCTGTGGATTGATGGCGCCTTGGGATCCAGAGAGTTGTCATCTTTAGATCTGGATGGGGTGGCACTACCCCGTTCGGACTCAGTGCAGAACCTGGGGGTCCTTCTGGACTCACGGCTCCTGCTCGATGAGCAGGTGGCAGCCATGGCCAGAAGGGCATTTATGCAACTTCAAGTTGTATGCCAGCTACGCCCTTTCCTGGACCGAGATGCCCTCCGTACAGTCACTCATGCCCTGGTCATCTCTCACATAGACTATTGCAATGCGCTCTACATGGGGCTACCCTTGAAGAGTATCCGGAAGCTTCAGCTGGTCCAGAATGCAGCTGCGCGTGCAGTTATGGGTGCCTCAAGATCGGCACATGTGACACCTCTGCTGCGTGAGCTGCACTGGTTACCAGTTTGCTTCCGGGTGCAATTCAAGGAATTGGTGGTTACCTTTAAAGCCCTACATGGCATGGGACCAGGTTACCTAAGGAACCGCCTCATCCCCAGAACGTCGACCTGCCCCACCCGGTTATCCAGAGAGGGCTTGCTACGGACCCCGTCTACAAGAGAATTCCATCTGATGGGGTCCAGGAGGCGAGCCTTCTTGGCAGTGGCACCCGCCCTTTGGAACATTCTCCCCCTAGAGGTGAGGCAGGCCCCCACACTCCTGACCTTCCGAAAGCAATTGAAGACCTGGCTCTGCCACCTCGCCTGGGATGGGGGGGGGGTAATAGCTCCTCTTGGAGGTGGCTGGCACCATAGAGTTCCTTTAAACAATAACATAACCTCTTGGATTTTATATATTTATATATTTATATTTAATTAAATTGGAATGATGTATTGTATTTTATATGCTTTTAATTAATCAATTTTGTTGTAGACCGCCCAGAGTCCCCTTGTGGGGGGAGATGGGCAGTGATATAAATTAAACAATAAATAAAATAAAATAAATAAATAAATAAATTATTCTTCAGGGAGTAAGTCAAAAGCCTTATTAGGTAAGCACTTGCAAACGTTAAAAGGTCAGGCAGCACGTGATCCAGGGTGAAGAGTATAAAAGAACCTGCCTGCCTTCCTCCTTCTGCTTCTACTCCTGCTTGCTTCCTACTACTGTTATTTTTTCTGGTGAGTGATGAAAGAATTGTAACACTTCCAGGGATCTGGAAGAGAGCTGTAAATAAATAGAGAGCTGTAAATAAAACCACACCCACACCAAACCTAACTGCAAGCTACTGTATATAAACAGGGAGCAAACCCCACACTCACTCCCACTGATGATGTTACCTAGTTAGGTAATGAAATGTCTGCAAGCAAACAACCAAGATCAGAGAGCACCAAGGACTCCACAAGACATTTTTTCAATGTTCTGGCAACCGTTTATGAACTTTTTGCTGACACCAGGATTGAAAAGTTGATGTTTTATGGATTTGCTTATACGTAAGGGTTGGGATATGGGATGAAGACATATCTGTTTAATCTTATAGGGGGTGAAGTGTTCTTAAATTTGTTTATACTTGTTGTGATGAAGGTTGGAAGTCACTTTATATATTTCTTTTTTTTCTTTTTTCTTTTTGTTTTTTCCTACGCTGTTTAGTCTTTCTTTCCACTCTCTTCTCATTCTCTAAGTTTAGTTTTTATTAGTTTTTACTTTTGTAATTAAAATTCTTGATAAAATTATATTCAAGAACAAAAAGAGTGGGTCAGTTACCAAGCTAAGAACAAAGGTGACAGATAAATTGGAGAACATGACAGAGACGTATACAATTATACATAAAATAACCATGATTTATCCTCTCATGATATTAGAACCTGTGCCATCCCAGAAAGCTGACTAACAGACGGTTTGGGACAGTGAAAAGGAAATCATGCACTAAGGAATTTGCTGCCAAAAAGATGGTGATATCTTCCAGCTCAGATGGCTTTAAAGGGAGATTTCACAAATTCACAGAGGATAATGTAACACTAGCCATTTTAGCTATATGCTACATCTAAGATCAGAGATAGTTTGCCTTTGAATGCTAGTTATTGAAAAATCCTATGGAGCTATAGCTAATGCCTTCATTTCCAGCTACTGGATTCTTCATTGACATTTTAGTGCCAGGTTTGAGAGGGAGAAAGCTACCTGCTCTTTATTTCAGGTAAAGAAATGTTCCTTATTTAGTTTAAAATACAGATCTAAAATGTATTTTCCAATTAGTAAGGAACACAGTTTGTTTCTTTCATTGGCTTTGGGGACTGGTCCACCAGGCAGGTGATTAACTGCAATGGACACCATATACAACGAGTAATTTCAAATTGAAGCCATTTAGAAAGCAATTTCCAACTCTGCAGGCTAGAGAATAGTTTGTATTGAGGTAAATATTATAAGTCCCAAGAGGCTTGTTTGGAGAGCCAGATGTAACCTTTGCCTTTCCAATTGGTGGGAAGAGCCTAAATATTGTGAAGAGAGACAATGCAGTCTATGAAGTCATGATTCATTCAGAGAAAAACTCTCTATCTAAAGGATTTAACAGGTTTTCGTTACATGCCATCTTCTTCCACTAAGCTTCCAAGGGAGGGAGGGAGGGAGGGAGGGAGGGAGGGAGGGAGGGAGGGAGGGAGGGAAGGAAGGAAGGAAGGAAGGAAGGAAGGAAGGAAGGAAGGAAGGAAGGAAGGAAGGAAGGAAGGAAGGAAGAAAACATCATAGAGAATGGGGAAAGGAATTATGTTGGTGATGCAAAGGGCATCTTTGAAAGCCATTGTGTATTTGTAAAAGAGATTTCCCAATTTACACCATGGAATGAAAGATTTGAAATAAATGGTTTATATTTTATATTTTTATATTATATTATGGTTTATATTTTTTATAATTTTATTTTATTTTATTTTTTATATATTTTATTTTATTATATTTTTTAACTCTTGCTTGAAGAATAAAAAGAGCCACACAATTTCTTAGGATCTCATTACCTGAAAGGCTCCCTGCTTCCATATATTTCTGCTGTATATTGAGATGATCTTGGGAGGACCTCTGCCAAGTTGCCCTGCAAGATGAGGGATGGCAGCAGGTGACTAGATAAAAAAGAAGTGGAAAAAAACCTTCTTAATAATAGCCCCTCATTTGAAGAATTTACACCCTCCTCTCATCAGAAAGGTTTGCCAAATCTTGACAATTTTTTAGTGCCAGAAAGATATGTGATTTTCCTAACAATCTAAATCTATTTTTATATATTCACAACATTTTAAATACTGGGGTGATGCAAAGCTTCAAAGGGTTGCTTTACTTTTGATGGAGGTTTGCATGAAGCATGGCTTTGAAACTGTTTTACAAAACTGTTTTAAGAATAAGAGCATTTCTAAAAGCAAACAAGGCTTCAAAGTAACATAATCAATGAGAGTTATGTTACCTTCATGACATGAAGTACCTCATTAGGGTGAAGTCAAGATGACTTTCAAATACTTGTTAGATGTGTTGTGCGCATTTTATTAGTATTTTTCTCCATTTTAATGCATTGTCCCAAACATTCTACTGAAGGATGGCATGTTTTTGCTTGTGTGTTTACTTAATAAATAACTCTAGTGGGCACTTCAAAGAAAACAAAATATCCTTCTTTGGTACACAGGTAATCATCATCTTTCCTTTTATCATTTTTTTTCAAAATGTGAACATCAGCTATGTGCTCATATCTTCTGCACATCAAGCTCAGCCCCTACAGCTAGTTTCCCTCTCTGCTGTCAATTAATTGTAGCCTGGAAGGTAGGAATCAAATTAATATTGTATAAAAATGGATCCACCAGTCAAAACAAACTGAAGGCTTTGCAAAATAAAACTGGCTGGAAGTCTTAGGGTTTCACTCTCATTCCATACCACCACATCTTTTGCTTGGAGTACCCTTCTTTCATCAGCTGCCTTATTTCCTCTGACTCACTTCCAGTGATGACGTTAAACTGCATAGTTACCTGGAGCAGTGTATTAATTTGCTCTTTACAATGAGATTGCTGATTCCTCCAGAAGTACTTCTCCACCTCAGCATGTTTACTGACATGCACAGCCAACTCTTGAGCAGGGGCAAGCATGAGTGTTCTTTCATGGTTGTGTTCTGTATATTTGCTTTATATTTATATTTTCATGTTTTCAGTAAAATTTAGTAGATATTGTTGCAAACTACTTAGAAATGCATCCTGTGGAGCAGGGGAGAGCAATCTGCACTGTAGGAGTTGCATGTAGTCCCAGCCCTGTTCCTATCTTGTTGGAGTACATTAAGATTGCTTCATTGAAAATTAGATGCAAATTCAAATTGTCATCAGCCTATTTTTCATATTTTGAGAGAGGCTGGGAGCAATATGAATGACAGTATGCTTCTTAAATCTTCCTAGGTTTAATACACCTGTTTTGCAAATCTTAAAAACTTAAGTAGAAAAATTCAGCCCAACAACATCTAATCATGTCACAGCCATGTTCTTTCCTATCCTTTGAGATATAGAAAGTTGAAAAATAATAAAAGTGTATCTCAGGCACAAAAAGGTTGCCTAGGCTTGCTGTGGAGAATGTGGAATATTTATGCTTTGAACAATAAATAAAGAAACAAATCCTCCCTTTTTTCTCTCCATGCTTGTGAAATATATTGACTCTTAGGAATTTTCACAGCAATGTGCTATTTACAAAAAAGGAGATTATGCCACTTTGTAATGTTGCAGTACTCCATATTTACTGCATTTGTATGTTATTCAACAAAATCTAATTTCAGTCCCCATATGGAAACAAAGTAACATGTATCTATACAACTCTATCAATCTGTACATCACAGTGCTGTTAGCTGTGAAAGAATTCAAAAGGAGATAAGATTTTTCTAAACATTTATAAAGAAAGCTCGTCATTACTAAGCCAGTTCTAAGCTGAGCCAGGAATATCTGGTCCATCGCTAACAAGAACAGGCACAAGAATAAGAAATAAGAATCAGAAATATTTAAGAAAAATCCTAGCTTGTTCAGCTGAAACTTTATAGAGAGAACATTAGACAGTAGTTTATCCAATAGTGTCCTCTTTCAGGCTTAATGAAATTTAACAAACAGGAGCCAGGTGTCAGCCCTTTGAGGCAGGCCAGGTCAGGAAACAGCACAAGAAATACTAGAACTCTGAATCTGTATTAATAGCAGAATCTTGAAAGCTTGGTAGAATATGTCGATGAAGGTTCTCAGTCATCCAGGTGGAACAGTCTGTGGCTTGAATCATGTCAACTGGATTTCTGTTTTCTCAGTGGAAACGTTTCGCTCCTTATCCAAGGAGCTTCTTCAGTCTGAGCAAAGTTAGTAAGGGAATCCTAAATATGTTTCTAGGTAGCTGTGTGACTTGGTAGAGTTTCTCTCTCCCTCCTTATGGCCAAGAGAATCAAAGCAGGACAATTTGAACGTCTTTCTCATCCCCTAGTGTCTTTCCAGGCAGAGCTGATGTTTTTGTTACAGCTGTAACATACTGTCTTTAAGGCTATTGCTTCTACACCAGGCCCATTGGACAGAAGTTAAACAAAATAGCATGGTTATCAGCCTGAGTCTTCACTTTGAGTAAACCAGCCTCCAGCCATGAAATGGAGATAGGGACACACCGGGGATCTGAATTAAGTCCTTCAGGAGTGAAGTGATTTTAGGCCATTCATTCATCATTAGTCTAGAGGCTCACAGAAAATGCTTTTTTCAGTTATGGTTCTTATGCTTTGGAACAGTCTCCCCTTGAAGTCAGATTAGTGCTCTCATTTTAGCCTTCTAGAAGTTGGTAAAAACAATTTTTTTCCAGGGACCATTTGGGGTCAGAGGAGTGACTTCCATCTATAAATGCAGGATATAAATCTAATAAAAATAAACTAACAACTTGGTTGTTATTTTTGTGCTTTTTATACTTTGGGACTTTATTTCTTTTAAGCTATAATATTAGGATATTACACTTTGTTGATTTTATTGTGCTTTATATGTTTATTTTATGATTGTAAACTGCTGGGACTACAGCAGTGCAAGAATACCAATAAATAAATTGGTTTCTCTTTATTTTTATTATTTTAATATTCTTGTATTCTCTCATCTGCAACATTTCCTAATTAAAGTTTTACAGGATCTGCGTGTTTTATGATCTATGACTCACCAGGTCAGAACTGACACTGAAAAGTTTTTATTTGTGTACACCAAAGTATTTTTGTGTAAAAGGTTTTAATCTATTAGCTAAATAAAATCTATATTAGCATCCAAGACAAAATGCAATTTTTCTAGCAGAGGGGATATAATTTTTCCAGACTGAGAACCATTATTTGGCTTTGCTAGAGTTGCATTCTAAGTGGAACAAAGGAGATGGTAGAGGCAGGTCAAAACTAAATTTGATTTAAATTGAATTTACTTATATACAGTTAATATAATTATTTCCATATTTAATAATACATCCTTTTGTCACATTAAAGATTCTCTTCAGCCACAACTTTTGTGTGGACTCTCAGGTCCATGCTCCAGATTTGGGAAGGGATACACAATAAGGAATATATTTGTGGGTGGGAGAGTTAAAATACTTGGTTTATGGGCTGACCTCAAACAGGACTAAGTTGGAAGGGTCAACAGAAAAGCAAATTTTGATTTAATTAAAATAAAATACAATTAAAGGAGTTAATCCCAAAATATTTAATGGTTTTTCTCCATGTGTTGCATTAAAAATTAAACAATAGTATAGTCTTAAGTTGTGCATTTGTGATCAATATATAACATGCCAATTAATTGGATTTCAATTGCAAAAAGTAAATAAAAAGTTATCTTTTTCAATTAACTTTTGCAAATCTCCATGGCTATAATAACTTGCAGAAAAGGGAGAATTAAAATCATCATCACAATAACAACTGCTAGGTTTGTGTGATGGAAAGTGAGGGTGACCTTGGAGAACAGAGGGAAGAGATGCTGCCTAGGGAATGATCAGATAACAGGAAAGGAAGTCCATGAGAGGGTAACGGTCTAAAGAAGAAACTTAGGAAAGACCCACCCTGAACACTCAAGCGAGAAATTGGGAGGGCAGGAGATTTGTACTTGCAAGATTCTGTTAATGTAGCCTTACAATAAAGTAGAATTAGTTCATCTAGTCATGTTTCCTGTGTGGTTTACCTGGAAGGGCTGACAACAATCTTGCAAGTCTAAAAGTACAAATCTCCCGCCTTCCCTATTTATCACTTGAATGGTCAGGGCGGGCCTTTCCTAACTTTCTTCTTTAGACCGTTACCCTCTCATGGACTTCCTTTCCTTTTATTTGATCGTTCCCTAGGCAGCATCTTCCTTCTGTTCTCCAAGGTCACCCTCACATTCCATTACAGATAATGACACAAATGCAAACGATCTCTACAAAAAGGAAAACCATAGAGGAATTTAAAGAGGCCAGCTGAAGAGAAATAGGAATGTATGCATGAAATACAAGGGGAAACATAACCAAAGAAGAATACAGGGTAGAAACTGTGTCAGAAAGACTAACAATCAGAATGAGATAAGAGTTGTGAGAGATGCCCAAAACAACAAAAAAAGGGTCTCAGGAATATGTTTGAAATAAAAGAAAAGCAAACTAGTATTTAGGTCCATTGCAAAGAGAAAATAGTGAATCAATAACGAGTGATAGTGAGAAAGCAGAATTTAACTCTTATTTTGTGTCTGTCTTCTCTCAGAAAGGAAATGGAGCCCTAGCTGATTATTGTTATGCCACTGGTATAAGGAAGAAACTACATCTTGGGAAAGGTAAGGCAAGGGTAAGAAAGAATGTATCTAATCTAAATGAATTCAAGGCTCCAGGAGCAGGTGGATTACATTTCAGGGTACTGAAGAAACTAGCAGAGGTGATCACAGAACCACCCTAAGTAAACTTTGAGAACTTCTGGAGTTCTAGTGAGGTCTCAAAAGAGGAAGAGAGCCAATGTCATCTCCATCTTCAAAAGGAAAAGAAGCTCATCCCAGGAAACTACAGACCTGTCAGCTTGATATCTATATTGCTCAAGGCTCTTGAACAGATTATCAAGCAATATGTTTGCAAGCACTTGGAATGGCATGCTACAATTAACAGGAGTCAGCATTGGTCTGTCACAAACAAATCATGCTCAATTAATCTTATCTCCTTTGATAGAATTACTTACTTAATAGATCAAGGAAATGCCATAGACACAGAGCACCAGGACTTTAGCAAAGCCTTCACAAAGCACCTCACAGTATTCTTAGTAATATGGGAAAATATGAGCAAGATGATAGATGATATAACAATTAGATGTATTCACAGTTGGCTAAAGAACAACACCAAAAGAGTGCTAATTAATATTTCCTCTTCAGTTTGGAGGGGAATTTTGAGTGGCGTACCACAGAGTTTTTTTCCCTGGTCCCTGTGCTGTTCAGCCTTTTGTCTTAAAACTTGTATGAGTTGAGAGGACACTTATATAATTTGCAGGTAAGACAAAGCTTGGAGTGGTGGCTAATTAGATTGAAAGAAACAAGATTCAAAAACATAGAGAGTCTCGAGCAAAGGGCTGAAATGAATAGGCTGGAATACATCAGGCATGAATGTGAAATGATGCATTTGGGTAGGAAAAATATAAGGCACCAATATAGGATGGACAGACCTCGTCTGGCAGTAGTACATATGAAAGAGAACTTGGTGAGCTTATTTACCAACAATTAAATATGAGTCAGCAGTGCAATGTTGCTGCCAAAAAGACAAGTGCTATATTGAGGTACATTAAGAGGAGTATAGAGTCCAGCTCACAGGAAGTAATTATTCTACTCTACTCTGCCCTGATCAAACCCCATTTGGAGTATTGTGCTCAATTCTGGGCACCAGAGTTCAAAAAGGACAGTGACAATGGCAGCGATCCAAGGAAGTGCTACTAAGATAGTGAAGGGTCTGGAAACGAGGCCCTATGAGAAATAGTTAACGGATCTGGGTATGTTTAATCTATGGAAACATGACTAAGGGGAGGTATGCGAGCAGTATTTATTCATTTGATTTCTATAGCTGCTCATCTCAATGAGTGACTCTGGGCAGCATACAATCATAAAAAACATAAACATACAATTACAATATCTGAAGGGCTGGCACCCAAAAGAAGGAGTGGATTTATTCTCTGTTGACTGAGAGGGCAGGATCAGAACCAAATGATTAAAATTTTACAAGGGAGTCCAGGCTTTACAAGCTGCCACCTAGAGGAACAGGCTGCCTCATGAAGTGGTGAGTTCGCTGGAGGTCCTCCAACTGAGTTTGGATGATCATGTGTCAGAGATGCTGCAGTGGATTCTGCACTGAGCGGGGGCTTGATCTCTAAAGTTGCTTCCAAGTCTATGGTTCTATGATTAGATGGGGAAAATAATGGCATAATTATAAGCAGTCCAAATATGTGAAATATCTCATTTAATTTCTATAAAGTACCAAGGAGAAATAAGATTTTTTTAATAAAGCACAGATACTTGACATTATAAAATCATTTAGTATGTAGCCATTGGATGAAAATATTCTGTTTACTAATAAAACTTTGCTTTTAAAAATGAGGTGATCTTATGCTTTACACAGCAATTAGAAGCAGAGGAGGCTAACGTTTAGTTGACTTTTTTTTTCCTGAGTGGGGAGAAGTAACTCCAAGTCAGACATATATTTTGCAAATCAAAATAATCTAAAGGTTGTAGGATGGTTGGAACTGGACACAAAAATGCCTAAAATCAGTTTCTCATTGGCAAATTTCACAAGTATGTGAAGTTGCCCTCAGAAACAAAACCCTCTTTGAAATAATGTGAAAAATTGGGGAATAATTAGAGTATTTCATGTATGCCTGAAAAAGTGATGAAGCAATGATAGAAATAGTCCTACGCTGTTAAAAAAGGATCAGACTTTTCCAGTTTTCTGTGCTTACGGTCTTACTGATAAATAAGGCATTCTTGGGCATGAATCATGAACTGAACCAGTTCAAGTGTGATATAACAGCAACAGTTTGTAAGGAATTGTAAGGACAATTAATTTTCACTTGTGTTTAAACCACAAGTCCAAATGTGCTAAAGTGATTCTGTACTAGCATATTCTGTTTTCTCTTTTGATGTAGGAGAGTAACTAAAGTATAGTCAGAGGCATTTCTACTGGATGGTGGAAAAGTGTCTATTTCAAGCCTTGCTTTATGAAACCCTAATTAACAACAATGGAAACTTCTTCCACACTCATACAATAATAGCTTTCAGCACAATAAAGCTGGATTGAAAATGTTCCTTTTCCAAAATGAACAGTCATTACTATTAGGCCAATGATGTGGTAAAGCAGTGAGGACATTTGACTTTAGTAAGAGATTAGATTGGATATTTAATACTGCAGATTGGATATTTTAATTAGCCTCACAATCAGCTACAAACTTACCCAATAACAACTTAGCACAGGGAGATTTTCCATGAGGAAAGAGCTGGCTATACACATTTTATAAAATAAAACTTTTGCTGAAAATCACATTAAAGTATATTGGAGATGCAAATGCTACTGCTTGGTGTACTGCTTTCTTCATCTAGTTCAACTATTCCAATATTGCTCAATAGAAAAATAGTGCTAAGAGTGTCTGTTGCCTTAACCCTATAAGAAACATTACAGCATTCTGAATAAAAGTTGGTTACAAGAGTCTTTATTTTGTAAACTATACATAAACATAAAAAGAAAAACTGCAGTATTTTTAATATTACATAAGATAATCATTAAATTTAATATTAAATCTATTTAATCAAATGCAAAGAAACTTTATTTCAATTAATTGCAGATTAAAAATTAGGGAAAACAATAATGCACAGTTGAAATTAAACAACTGCTTGCATAATTATAGAGTCTTTCTATTTCATTATGGCATGAAGCCACAATTTTGATATGAATGCAGGTAGTGCAGTTTCAAAACGTTTACACAATTAACATGCTAACATAAATAGGGTGATTAAAATAATTTTGTCTATAGTCAAAATTGTGAATGCAACTCTACTTAAGAATTATAATGCATTCTATATGGTAATTATGTAAAAATTGGGGCAGAGGAGAAAAAAAAAACAAATTCTCCATAACAGCAGCAGGCCTTATAGTGATATAAAATTTGGAATTTGGAAATGCTTGGCTACTGCCTCATAATTTTATATCAGTATGCATGCTATAAATCTTTCTATTTCTATTTTGCAAGGCACCTTACAATAGCTCCTCTAAAGTTTTGAACTAGTAGCGGAAAAGGGACAAATTAGGAGGGAAATGTAAGGATCATTTAAAAATGAAAAAGCCATAGTTCAAAAAGCATTTCTCCAGACAAATGCCATCATTATTAGCTAGAGTAACACAAAAACACAAACTTTATGCAAAGTTTTTCCCACAAAATCATCTGAAGCTAATTTTATGATGAGAAAGTTTCAGAAATAAATATAAAACTGTCAAGCTAATTTCACGCATAACAAGCTTACATGATTTTGACATGGACAGGAGAAAAAAACAAAATCAGACTTTAAAACTGCTCAGTCTATGTTGGGGTTTCCTGAATTTATTTCTGGTTGATCTCAGAAAGGCTAAACAGGTTAACCTTGGTTAATTTTTGAAAGGGGGAACACTATGGCAGTACACTAGACTGGGAAATAATAATTAAAAAATCCTAGAAGTCTGTGGCAGACCATTTCCATTTTGTTTCCCCAAAACAACATGGGCATGTCCATATAGTCACTAGGAGTCAAGCTTTAGAGAATGAATGCATATCATTTCAGGGTCCTAGTAATTTGGAAGTTGAAAACATAACAGTTTGAAACAGAAAAGGAGTACCTGGCACTTTTTCTCCTCTTATAGTTTCTCTGCTGCTCTAGTATATAATAAGCTGATGACATGTTATATTATTGATTAATTTCCTTCTCTTGCCCATGCAAATTCTGAAAAAAGTCCACATGGTCTACATCATGACTAAGAGTTTAGTTGCTTTGTAATAGAGCACTGGCCTGCTGGAAGTGTGCCTTTACATACTGATTCTCAAAGAGCAGTTGTCCTTAAAGTTATTTGGGGGTTGGTTTGTTTTTTACTATCTCACAAAAACATCTATTTTTTTTCCTTTAAGGCTACACTCCAGTGTGTTTTCTTCTGCTGAGTGGCATATCAAAACAACATATAATATAATGATTTTTATTTAAACAAAGGATGTCTATGACTCCAGCTGCAGTGTTCCAAATAATCATACAAAATATACATGTAGATTTGAATCCATTTGACCTTTGAAGATAGAAGAATTTTCTGGGGTGGCATCTTCTAAATTTTAGAGACAATTTAGTCACAGCTAAGAAAATCAAATATATCCCTCATGGTCACCATCATCGTCGTCGTCACCCTCATCCTCATCATCATCTTCTATTTCATCTTCATCATTCATGATATCATCATCCTCATCATCTGTCCATTCATGGAAATCACCACTGGCAAAATCCCCTGATGTCTCTAAATCTATATAGCGAAGAAGAAAATATATAAATATGTAATATATATAGCTATGTTACTTTCTATTAACTGTGCCTACAGGATTGATTGATTATTTATTTATTTTCTTGGATTTAGACTCAACTCTGGGTGGCTTACATATTAAAAGTCACAAACAATTAAAAACAAAAAGAAAACGATCATGAATGTCCAGAATAACACAACACAATGCCCCCAAAAGCAGAACAACAAAACAACCCTTAAATCAACAAGGGCTCAGCAACCATCCTGTATCCAGGCCTGAGAGCAAAGCCAAGCTTTCAAGCATTTATGGAACTCCCTCAGGGTGAGATCTTTAATGATTTCTGGGAGGATACTGTTCCAGAAGGCAAAAACAATTCAAGATAGGCAGTCCCTCAGATAACCAGGCCCTAGGTTATGAGGGACTTTATAAGTGATAATCCTCACCTTGAATTGCACACAGAAGCTAGCTGGCAATCAGTGCAACTCACAAAGTAGCAAAGACACATGGACATACTGTGGTATACAAATAACGTCCTGTGCTGCCATATTCTGGACCACTTGTAGCTTCCAAATAGTCTTCAAGGGCAGCACCATGTACAGCATGTTAGAGTAGTCCAGTCTTGAGGTGACTAGGGCATGAGTGACTTTCTGAAGGACCTCTTAATCTAGGAATGGGTACAACTGGTGCACCAGATTAATCTGTGCAAAGGTCTTCCTGGCCACAGCTGCCACTTGCTCTTCAAGCAGGAGCTGTGAATCTTTTCACAGGTCTTTCCACAGATAACAGTAATACTATTTTGACAGATCATCAGAGAAGTGCATGCTGATGACTGAGTCTACACTGAAATAAAAAGCCACAGCCACTCCTGAATATATTCATTAGAGTTGCATGGCTATTGTGAAGGACTATATGATGGTATTAACTGTCTGGAGAAGAAAAACATGGTTTGCTGATGGGCTATTCTGCCTTACATTTTTATTCCTTCCAGTTAAGGTTCTCTAATAATTCAGAAGGTTGATCTGGAAGTCCCAGGAGTTCATAGCCTCTCTACTGCCCACAGAACTCCATTAAGTTGCAGCTTAAGGTTGCTGTATTTGACTAATATATTCCCATCATCTTTCCTCTGTGGCTAAATATGACAAAACAGTAATATGAAAAACATATGCTTAATTCTTTGCCAATCTACTAAATGGTGAACAACAGATTTATATAATATATCCTGCAGCTTAAGCACGAGAGAAATTTATCAAAATTAAGTTTAATTATTATAAGCAGAAAGCAATGGCTCCTTCTTATGAAGGCCAGCAAAAGTAAGGTGATATAAACTGTGCTCAATGATTAAATGAATCTATAATTATGATAGCATTGTTTGCAAACTACTCATAAAATCAATTCAACACAACATTCCTTTATTAGTTCATTATTTATATGAAAAGTTAATGGCCCAAGAGAAAGATTAAGATGAACAGGGAAGTGTGAGTCTGGATGTTTTTGAATGTGACATGTATATATTAGCTGAGGGACTATGTTCAATTCTCAGTCCCCAAAGCCTTTTCAAATCAGTCCCCAAGTCAGCCTTTCCCAACTTGGTATCTTTTCATCACCCCTGTGCAACATAAGGTGATAGAGATAAAAGTTGTAGTTTAACATATGTGGAGAAAGTCAAGTTGGGAAAATCTAATTTAAATTAAAAACTTTTAAGATTAGCAGTTGCAGTGCTGGAATTGGCACACATTTTTAATGGAAAAAAAGGAAGATTTCAGAGACATACCACAATCTGGTATTCCACCATGTGTTCGGGATCCTGTTACCTCATTGCCATATCTGTCGACACACCAGCACTGACCTGCAGTTCCATGACATTGAATTGGTTTATAGTAGCCATCTTCATCACATAAAGGAATATATTGCCCTGAACAAGACATGAAAACATTAATATTTTGCAACATTTTGTTGCAATGAAGTATCTTGTGAAGAAGCTTGCAACATTTCAGAGATATCTACTATAGTATAAGCATTCTTACTCCTGAATTTGTTTTAAATATCAAGTCAAGATGTCCTGAAAGAGATTGATTGCTATGCAAAACAAAAACTGGCATATTTTAGGGATAATGAAAAAAACTACAACTCACTCCGGAGTAAATAAAATTGACTATTCAAGAGTAGGCAGTCATCTTGACAATTGGAAAGTTAATACAAGACCAAACATTGGAATAGTCAAATCAAGGGGTGACTGACTGGTCCTATTGATTTCAGTTGTGCTCTCTGCTTGTATGTGTGTGTGATGGAGCTCAGAGCAGAAGAAGGAGGGGGCACATTCCATCAGGGAGATAACCGTTCTCACAGCATTGAGAGCCTTAACAGGCCAGCAAAGAAAGTTAGGCTGGCCCCGCCCTAGAGTCCCAGGAGTATCAGTTAGGGTACCTTTAGTCTGGCAAGATTCTGTATATGGTAGGAACAATAAAGAAACTAGAGCTGAAACTCCGGCTCAGCGTGGTTCTTTGCCAGTTTCCCTGACAGTGTGTGTGTGTTTATTTATTATAGGTGCCAAGAGTCAGTCCCATAGACAAAGTCAGGCCACATAGACAATTAATTATATAAATTACATTAAATGTTTTAATTGGTTGCTCTTTTCTTCTAAACACTTTCCTACTCATTTGACCCATGACCTTTGAATATTCCTAAGTACACTAACATTTTCTCTGAAAAAATATTAATAAAACATATTGTGACTTTTCATATACCCTCTATGTATGAATAGACACACAGAAACACACACACAGAGAGAGAGAGAGAATGATGAAGGAAAGGTGGAAGGAGGAAGGGAGGGAAACTTTCTTTATAGACGGTTCCAAGAACCTTAGGAAAACAAACCCTGGTCTCTCCTCTCCTCCCTACTCCCACAACAGTATGAGATACATTAGTTTGAAAGATGGTGATCTGCTTAAGGCACTTTATTTATCTGAGTATTTGATGCTGCATTTTTGAAAGCCACCAAGGCAGTCCATATTATTTTATAAAACAAACCAAGCATATACAAGCATTAAAATAAACATTTTAATAAAATATTAAAAGCAACATTAAAGACCACTAAATAATTAAAAAAGCTAGGTTTATTTATTTATCCAACTTATATCACCGCCCATCTCCCCCTGTAGAGGGGACTTTAAAAAATAACCTAGCAGGACCTTTAAGAATTGCTATCAGATATTGTAATGAAGTAAAGCTGCAAAATTTAGCCAATTGCTTTGTAGTATTAAGATTTCCATAACATATGTGTGTGCATGTGTGTGTGACTGTTATTGTTAAAGGTTCCACAATATTTGTTTACCTCTAAGTTAATATAATAAAAGTATCACCCTAGTATTGATTGTTCTTTTTTATTATGATTCAGTGAATATTGAATTTACCTATTTAATACTAGTATTCTATGCTGTAGAAAGATACCACCAGAATCCTGAAATTTATCTCTGAAGCACCTCAGTCCAACTCTTAGATAAAATATAGTGTCTTTTGGATTTGCTTTAAGGAAAGAAACTGAATGCACTTTCTGGCTATATCAGTATATATATAAAACATCTAATTTCTTCATACAGTGATCAAAAACTAATTTTTCTAACTGATGAAACAGTAACAGCTATATTTTATATTTTCAAAAATGGAAAATAAATATTGTTTGTTTCTTTAATCCAGCAGACCTAATAAGAATGCAGAACTAAAATTATCACAGTATAAGGAAAAGCTTAAGCTTAATGCTTGCAATTTCTTCTCACATTTTATTTTAATGGTATGACTAAATTCAGATCTAGGATTTCAGCATGGGCCACTTGGGGTCCTTTCCAGTTTTTGGCTCATAAATATCTCTCAGATCTTTGAAAGCCTAGAGGCTATTTTGAGTTGGAGTAACAAATGTATTATCCCAAGTATTATATTCAAACTGATAATAAAACTAATTTTAATAGCTTTCAAAGCCTTTATACATTCTGTTACTAGAATTTTGGTCTATTGTTTTAGGATTCATATTTTGTGTTGCAGTTTCACTAGGATTATTTATGGCAGCAATAAAAGCTTGAAAAAAATAACATATAACTTACCTAGAAACTTCTTCCCCCTTTGCTGTTTGTGAATGTTGCTGAGCAATGTCTGGCAAGGTGGATCTAGAATAACATCAGGTATGTTAAAATTTAGTCAAGTATGACAACTGAAAAAAGATTAGCTCAATCTATAAGTTTCCTTCAAAGATTTTAAAATATCTGTTTTTCATTACACCTTCTTATCCAGAAGCTAGTCATTAAACTTTGTTTGCAAGAATTTTGCTACACTGGACTAAAGGTATATTCTGATTCTGCCTCTGGTAATCCAGATGTGTACAGGAACCTCATATGACAGCCTTTCCCAGCTTGGGTCTATATGGATTGAATTTATATTGGCAGTTGAAGTCCAATACATTTGGAACCACTGGATTTGAGGGGGCTGTTTTAAACAAAGCATGATAATTACAGGTTTGCTCAGCTATTCACATATCACTTCTGATAACTAAAGATATATGGCCTTGCATGTAATTATTATAAATAATAGATATCATCCAGCAGGCCTAAATTCCTTAAATTTGTTCAGTTTTGCAAAGGTAAATTCAGGACTATCATTACATATTCCACTAATAAATTCCATAAAAATAATTAATGTATTGAGTAAAATTACTGCATCCGTATGATGGTGATATTGGTGGGTTGAATCAGACAACAGGCAAGTAACAAAGTGCTCACTTGCAAAGTAAAAAGTGCCTTGGAAATAACGATCTACTTGAGAATATCCTAGAATTCTTGGATAACCTTGTAGGTAGGTCAGGCTTGACAAGCACCAGCCAAATGAAAGATGATAATTCAATATATTTAGACAGCTCTGTCATGGTCTGGCTTAATTAATTAATTAACTTTATATCCCATCTTTCTACCATAAGCTCAAGAATATTTGTATTATCTATATCTATATCTACTAATATTCATGAGCTGAGTAAGAAGGTACCTAAAGCATCTTGAGTTTTGACCTCACTGAACAACAAACCACTTTTCTGTTTAACTCTTTGACTAACCCTTTTAGAATTTGTCCTTAGACTGTTGCAACAAATCTAGGATAGGACAATGCCTGTATATGTGGATTTAACACATTGTTTCTAGGGGGTTTTTTTTTGGTTCTTGCACTGTATTTCCAAGAACCACCAGAAAAGTTAAACTGTCATAAGGCATCTATCTTCTATTTTTCCACAGCTTTTAATTGTTTGAATGTTATTTTAATTGCCCACCTTGCTGCCTTTGGAAGCAGTAGCACCATTCATTGTTTGATATTAAACTGTCCTTGTAAGTGTCACAAGAATTGAAGAATGCCTTGGTGCACTGCTCATTCTTGTCAAGATATATGCTTCCAAGTTCTGATTGGTCCAAAAGTAGGTCATAGTTTGTATCAAGCCTGTTAAACATCCAGCCAAGAGAGTCCTTGCAAATTGGTAAAATGCTGGTATCAAATCCTAAGAGACAAAGACACAAAATAATTAATTCACTAACAAAGGCATAGCTGACAAACAAATCAACAGAACCAATGGTGTCCTTTCTCATGGAAACAGTTTTATAGCATATAACTGAAATTAATAACCAATGTGACTTGATCAGCCTTATGCTAACAGCATTCAGCAAGGCTGCCAGATGCCGCAAAATTCGAAAGGACTACCAAATAGCAGCAGCACTAGTTCTTCGCTCTAGTGGTTTGCTGCAATCAACCTGAAATTTTGCAGAGTAGATTTGGTAGCTTTACCATTACTTAGCATTTTATTATTTATTTCTTTGTTTCCCAAATTTATCATGTATCCACTTCAAACACTCTAGGCACCTTACAAGAAAAATAAATATTTTAACCATTATTTAAAACAAACTCAGTAATTGGCAACCTCAAAAATTAATAACAACATGAACTGCAATTAAAACTAATTCATTAAAAAAAACCCTGCTAAAATGGTTCTACATAGCATGATCTTCAAATACCAAATGTTCTGCAGATTTTTACCATTCTATAAAATATTAATAACGTATGAGTCATCAGGACTGGGTATGTCTGTGTAATATCTTCCAGAGGAATTGGGACACCTTTAAGAAGGCCTGCTTCCAGATTCTATGCCCACTTACTCCCCAAGGTAAGAGTACCTGCAGAATCACTGCATGGATGAATTGGAGCAGATGGACAGATTCCTTCTGGAAGAGATGGTCCTGTAAGTAATTCAAGTCATATAGGGCTTTATGGATTTATAGCAGCACCTTGAACTCAACTTGGAAACGCACTGCCAACCAATATAAAATCACAAGATATTCAGTGTGTAATACTGCTAAATCAATGCTCAGCTGCCAGAATACAGACCACTACACTCTGCACCAAGGTAACATCTGGTCTGTTTTCAAGGGAAGTCTCAAATGGAGCAAGTTGCAATAGTCCAATCTCTATAAGGGCATGAATAACTGAACGTCTTGTCACTTTGTCACAGAAACCTGAAAGCAGATCATCCAGCCCATCCTTCCCTCTAGATATTGCTTCTGCTGTTTCATCCCCCATATTTCCTCAGTAAATGAAATCTTCCCCCACCCACCCGAGATCACCTCCAATATCCTCAGCACTTCTACATTTCAGAGTTTGATGAGATTCATGTCAGAACTGCCTGCCATTCTGCTAAGAAAATACCCCAAGTCTCTTCTGGAAATCAAACAGATCCATATGGCACCTGGAGTACATTTACCATGGATCACATGTTTATAGGCTTGATTTTATGTGCATGTATGTGGATCTAAAGGACAATTTTGACAAAGACACAATAGAAATCTCTACCAAAATTATTATTGCATCTCTATATTCCTTCTTGTATTATTAAAAGCTGTAACCTTCCCTTCTTTGTTCACCTGTGTACTGTTAGAGCTTATTTGTTAATCATATTAATACTTACAGCTTTATAAACTTGTCTATACTACAGTATAGACAGAGTATACTATACTTTGTTCCTTTTGTTTGGTGTTGGTTTACTGTATCAAGGATCAATATTTTTATTTTCTTGTTCTAAACTTTTCACACCAAGAAAAAAAATCAGTTTAGGAAAATTATTGTAAGGTACAGTATACATCTCCAGCAAAGGAGATTGTTACCTTGTCATGGTGCTGGAGCTTGAGCACCTAAATGACGCCATGAAACCGTGAAGGGACATCCAAGATGCGAAGGTCATGGAAGAGAGGTCAGACTAAATATGATCCCTAGGGAAGGTAACGGCAACCCACCCCAGTATTCTTGCCATGAAAACTAAATGGATCAGTACAACTAGAGATATGTCGGTATACCATCAGAAGATAGGACTCCCAGGTCGGAAGATGGTCAAAATGCTACTGGGGAGGAACAGAGGATAAGTTCAATTAGCCCCAGATGTGGTGACGCAGCTAGCTCGAAGCCGAAAGGATGGCTAGCGGCCGACGGTGCTGGTGGTGAACAATGAATCCGATGTTCTAAAGATAACTGTTCTAAGGATCAACACACCATAGGAACCTGGAATATAAGATCTATGAGCCAGGGCAAATTGGATGTGGTTATTGGTGAGATGGTAAGATTAAATATAGACATTTTGGGTGTCAGGGAACTGAAATGGACTAGAATGAGCCACTTCATATCAGATGACCACCAGATCTACTACTGTGGACAAGAGGACCACATAAGAAATGGAGTAGCCTTCATAATTAATAATAAAGTGGCTAAAGCAGTGCTTGGATACAATCCAAAAAACGATAGAATGATCTCAGTTCAAATTCAGGGTAAGCCATTTAATATCACAGTGATCCAAATATACACTCCAACCATAGATGCTAAACAAGCAGAAGTAGATCAGTTCTATGAGCAGAGCTTTCCAAACTTTTCATGTTGGTGACACACTTTTTAGACATGCATAATTTCGTGACACACTCTTACAGCAGGGCATCATTTCGCGACACACTCTTACAGCAGGGCACAAGGAAGGCACTAGGACCTGCGCGGAATCACAGCAGGTTTGGAGGCAGCCAGGCACAAGGCAGGCACTAGGACCTGCGTGGAATCCTGGCAGGGCAGGTTTGGAGGCAGCCAGGCACAAGGCAGGCACTAGGACCTGTGCGGAATCCTGGCAGGGCTTGGAGACAGCAGCAGTCGCGACACACCCAGACACTGCAGCCGACACACTAACATGTCCCAACACACAGTTTGGAAAGCTCTGTCTATGACGATCTGCAGCACCTACTGGATAATACGCCAAAAAGAGATGTTATTTTCATTACAGGAGACTGGAATGCTAAGGTGGGTAGTCAGACGACACCTGGAATTACAGGTAAGCATGGTCTGGGAAAACAAAATGAAGTGGGACATAGGCTGATAGAATTTTGCCAAGACAACTCTGTATAGGAAGGATAATAATATCAGGGATAGCTTTGATGGTGTGGTCAGTGAGTTAGAGCCAGACATCCTGAAGAGTGAGGTTGAATGGGCCTTAAGAAGCATTGCTAATAACAAGGCAGCAGGAGATGACGGTATCCCAGCTGAACTGTTTAAAATCTTGCAAGATGATGCTGTCAAGGTGATCCATGCCATATGCCAGCAAATTTGGAAAACACAAGAATGGCCACCAGATTGGAAAAAATCAACTTATATCCCCATACCAAAAAAGGGAAGCACTAAAGAATGTTCAAACTATCGAACAGTGGCACTTATTTCACATGCCAGTAAGGTAATGCTCAAGATCTTGCAAGGTAGACTCCACCAATTCATGAAGCGAGAATTGCCAGAAGTACAAGCTGGATTTAGAAAAGGCAGAAGAACTAGAGACCAAATTGCCAATATCCGCTGGATAATTGAGAAAGCCAGGGAGTTTCAGAAAAACATCTATTTCTGTTTTATTGACTATTCTAAAGCCTTTGACTGTGTGGATCATAACAAATTGTGGCAAGTTCTTGGTGGTATGGGGATACCAAGTCATCTTGTCTGCCTCCTGAGGAATCTGTATAACAACCAAGTAGCAACAGTAAGAACAGAGCACGGAACAACGGACTGGTTTAAGATTGGGAAAGGAGTACGGCAGGGCTGTATACTCTCACCCTACCTATTCAACCTGTACGCAGAACACATCATGCGACGTGCTGGGCTTGAGGAATCCAAGGCTGGAGTTAAAATCGCTGGAAGAAACATTAACAATCTCAGATATGCAGATGATACCACTTTGATGGTTGAAAGCAAGGAGGAGCTGAGGAGCCTTATGACAAAGGTGAAAGAAGAAAGTGCAAAAGCTGGGTTGCAGTTAAACCTCAAAAAAACCAAGATTATGGCAACCAGCTTGATTGATAACTGGCAAATAGAGGGAGAAAAAGTGGAGGCAGTGACAGACTTTGTATTTCTAGGCGCAAAGATTACTGCAGACGCTGACTGCAGCCAGGAAATCAGAAGACGTCTTGATAAAATAGTTAAGAGCAGAGACATCACACTGACAACAAAGGTCCGCATAGTTAAAGCCATGGTATTTCCTGTAGTAACCTATGGCTGCGAGAGCTGGACCATAAGGAAGGCTGAGCGAAGGAAGATAGATGCTTTTGAACTGTGGTGTTGGAGGAAAATTCTGAGAGTGCCTTGGACTGCAAGAAGATCAAACCAGTCCATACTCCAGGAAATAAAGCCAGACTGCTCACTTGAGGGAATGATATTAAAGGCAAAACTGAAGTACTTTGGTTACATAATGAGAAGACAGGATACCCTGGAGAAGAAGCTGATGCTAGGGAAAGTGGAAGGCAAAAGGAAGAGGGGCCGACCAAGGGCAAGATGGATGGATGATATTCTGGAGGTGACAGACTCGACTTTGGGGAAGCTGGGTATGGCGATGGCCGACAGGAATCTCTGGCGTGGGCTGGTCCATGAAGTCATGAAGAGTCAGAAGCGACTGAATGAATAAATAACAAAAACAGTATCATTGGCGATCACTCGTAGCCGAGTAAGATTGTCTTCCAAATGTAAAATTTTAACGGTGGATCCGTAAGTGGCTATAAAGGCCAATTCTGGATCCGCACAACCTCCCACAATGAGGGCATAGGTTTCCGGGTGGGAGACGGTCATGATGAGGGTTTGCCTGACGTGCCTTCCTTTTAGCTCTTTTCTCCTTTTCGCCCTGTACTCGTGCTTCTTCAAAGTCCATAGCGCCATTAATAAAGGATGACCTACAATTGAAACGCTCATGAGTTAGGGCTTCCCAGTTCTCAATGTTGATATTACATTTTTTTAAATTAGCTTTGAGAGTATCTTTGGATCTCTTTTGCTGTCCACCAATATTCCGTTTTCCATTCTTAAGTTGGGAGTAAAGTAGCTGCTTTGGAAGACGATGGTCAGGCATTCGAACAACATGACCGGTCCAGCGAAGTTGATGTTGGATGATCATTGTTTCAATGCTGGTGGTTTTCGCTTCTTCTAATACGCTAACGTCAGTCCGCCTATCTTCCCAAGTAATTTGCAGAATTTTTCGGAGGCAGCGTTGATGGAATCTTTCAAGAAGTTGGAGGTGGCGTTTGTAGAGGGTCCATGTTTCACAGGCATACAGAAGGGTTGGTAGTACAATGGCTTTGTAAACAAGCATTTTGGTCTCCCTGCAAATGTCCTGATCCTCAAACACTCTATGCTTCATTCGGGAGAAAGCTACACTCGCAGAGCTCAGGCGATGCTGAATTTCAGCGTCGATGTCAGCTTTTGTAGATAGATGGCTGCCGAGATAAGAAAAGTGGTCGACATTTTCTAGTGACACACCTTTAAGCTGGATTGATGGCGCTGCAGAGGGATTGGTTCGAACTTGCTGGTAAAGCACTTTGGTTTTTTTAATGTTAATCGAGAGGCCGAGCTTTTCATATGCTTCTGCAAAGATGTTTAGGATAGTTTGAAGATCTTCCTCGGAGTGTGCACAGACTACGTTATCATCAGCATATTGAAGTTCTATAACAGAAGTTGCAATTACCTTATTTTTTGCTTTCAGCCTACTAAGATTAAAAAGCTTTCCATCTGTTCGATATATAATTTCTACACCAGTAGGAAGTTTCTCTTCAACAAGGTGTATAATCATAGCGATGAAGATAGCGAATAAGGTTGGAGCAATAACACATCCCTGTTTAATGCCGGATTCCACTTTAAATGGATCGCTTTGAGAGCCATTGTTATTCAGGATTGTTGCCATCATGTTGTCATGGAGTAACCACAAGATGTTCACAAAAGGGTGATAGAACGGACTGTGGAAACTATCGAGGCATCTCCCTTCTAGCCACAGCAGGCAAAATCCTGGCAAAGATCATTGCAAACCGTCTCCTATCTGTATCAGAAGACATCCTCCCTGAAACGGAAAATGGCTTCCGCCCTTCCAGGGGAACAGTGGATATGATCTTCACTGCACGACAGCTTCAAGAAAAATGCAAGGAGCAAAACCGCCCTCTGTACATGGCGTTTATTGATCTGACTAAAGCTTTTGATACTGTAAATTGTACTGCTCTCTGGACCATCCTTCTGAAAATTGGAAAAACAGTATACATTCATCCTTGGGTTGTATTAGTTCAAATTCACTATATCTAGTGAAACTACTCAAAGTATTGCATGGCAAAAGAAAAAAATCCCCTTACATATGTAGCCCAGGAAAAAATATAAGACAAGACTGAAATAAAAGAGTTTTACTTTTATTAGGAAAGTACAGCATGTGCTGGCATTCTGGTTCACATCACATTGTGCAAATATGATGTTTTTATATGATCAATTGGTATATTCTGGTTCATACTGTTTTATAAAAAAGTTCTATATATGTGAAAACTAACTTAATGCCACAATTGTATGCTTAAACTTGATACTCATTTTGAAGCAAAAGCATCTATTCTGCCCTGATCCAGGACGTGCTCCTAAACTAGACTAGTGATCTGATACACATTTCCATTGTAAATCAACCTTCCTGGCTGTGGATTTTTCTTTTTTTAAGTTTAATCAGGAAATGAGAACACACTCCCAAAATAAAACAGGAGCATATTTCACATCAAGAGCTTCAACATCTGAACTCATGTGTTTTTTGAATATCACCCTTATCCCTACAGTATATGAACTTTAAATCAATGTTAACAAACAGGATAAATATAATAAATATGAAATAAAAATTTAATAAGAAATCCTTCTGATTTTCACAAAAAATGTGTAGTGTTTTTGTACAGTACTTCATCTTTTCCCACATTCAGTTTATACTGTGTTTGCCCTGTATTATATTAGCACAGATATTTTCTTCATGGTGAAAAACATTATTGAACTAACCATTTGAAAAGGAAAGTTGACCATTAGAAAGTTGAAAAAAGAAAGTATTTCATATATTTCATTGAAATAAGCTAATGCATGTTAAAATACACAGACCTTTCTCTGGAAAAAGCCTTGATGATCTTGCTGGTAAAGCACTTTGGTTTTTTTAATGTTAAGCGAGAAGCCGAGCTTTTCATATGCTTCTGCAAAGATGCTTAGGATAGTTTGAAGATCTTCCTCTGAGTGTGCACAGACTACGTTATCATCAGCATATTGAAGTTCTATAACAGAAGTTGTAATTACCTTATTTTTTGCTTTCAGCCTACTAAGATTAAAAAGCTTTCCATCTGTTCAATATATAATTTCTACACCAGTGTGAAGTTTCCCTTCAACAAGGTGTAGAATCATAGCGATGAAGATAGCAAGGTTGGAGCAATAACACATCCCTGTTTAACACCAGATCCCACTTTAAATGGATCGCTTTGAGAGCCATTATTATTCAGGATTGTTGCCATCATGTCATCATGGAGTAGACGCAAGATGTTCACGAATTTATCAGGGCATCCGATTTTCAGAAGGATGGTCCAGAGAGCAGTACGATTTACAGTATCAAAAGCCTTAGTCAGATCAATAAACGTCATGTACAGAGGGCAGTTTTGCTCCTTGCATTTTTCTTGGAGCTGTTGTGCAGTGAAGATCATATCCACTGCCCCCTGGAAGGGCAGAAGCTATTTTGGGTTTCAGGGAGGATGTCTTCTGATATAGATAGGAGACGGTTTGTGAGGATCCTTGCAAGGATTTTGCCTGCCGTAGCTAGAAGGGAGATGCCTCAATAGTTTCCACAGTCTGTTCTATCACCCTTTTTAAAGAGAGTGATAATTATGGCATCCCTAAAGTCTGCTGGAATCTCCTCCCTCATCCAGATTTTTTCGATGAGTTTATGAAGTTGTTATGTAAGTTCAGGCCCACCTTCTTTAAAAACTTCAGCAGGAATCCCATCAGGTCCACTAGCTTTGTTATTTTTCATTTGAATAGTGGCTTTACTGACTTCCTCCAAACTAGGGGGTACTGCAAGCTAATTTCTTATTTGTTTTTGTGGGATTTACAAGAAGTCTTCATCAGCCACAGTAGAGTGACGATTAAGGAGATTGTAGTAATGCTCTTTCCAGCACAGTGCAATAGACTCTTTGTCCTTTAGAAGTTTGACACCATCTATTGAGCGTAAGGGATATGTACCATAGTTTGTTGGTCCGTAGATAGCCTTTATGGCATTAAAAAAGCCTCGTGCATCATGAGCATCTGCAAAATGTTGGATTTCTTGGGCTTTTTTTATCCACCATATGTTCTTAAGTTTTCTAGTTCTTCTTTGGACTTCTGCCTTTGCACTGGCGTAGATCTTTTTCTTAACGACACAGTTAATATCTTTTTGCCATATCTGGAAGGCTTTCCTTTTCTTGTCAATAATATGTTCAATCTCAAATAATATGTTCTCATCAAACCAGTCCTGATGTCTCTTAGTTTGGTATAATTTATAGTTTGTTCACAGGCTGAGATAATAGAAGTCTTCAATTTAATCCAATGTTCCTCAACGTTTTCAGGAAGTTCCATAGAGAGTTGATTGAAAGCAAGCTTGTTTAGTAGAATCTTGAAGGGCCAGTGTATTCATTTAACATATTGGTTTTCTTCCTTGGAGCCTACGATGAGGGACAATCTTTATGGCCATCGTGGATCAAATTAATTGATGGTCTGTCTAGCAGTCATCGGCGCTCACCATGGCTCTGGTGAGAAGTACATCACAGCGATCTCTAGCATGGACAATTACATAATCTAAAAGATGCCAGTGCTTCGACCGTGGGTGCTTCCATGATGTTTTAAATTTATTTTTCTGGCGAAAAAGTATGTTAGTAATGACAAGGTTATGCTCTGCAGATTTAGTCAGAAGTAAGATTCCATTCATGTTGCTATTGTCAACTCCTTTCTCAATGATCCCCGGCCACAAATCAAAATCACGCCCAACTCTTGCATTGAAATCACCCAGGAGTCTGATAAAGTCTGATATCCTGATCACTGCCATAGACACAGCATGTGCCACAGTGGTTAAGCACATGAACCAGGAAGGACTTGATTCAGTTCTCAGAACAGCAACAAAATACTAGATAGGTTTAAGCAAGTCACTTGTCTTATGCTCAGCCTCCCATTTCTGACAGAGAGACAAAATGATTAGCTACTCAACACTGTTTAGGCAGTGATTAAGGAGTAAAAATAAACATTAAAGAACAATAATTAAGACATGTATGTGTGAAGGTCTTATTTTTATCAGGAAAAAAATGCCTAAATTTAAACCAAAACATATTTGAAATTTGAGTGTAAAAAATTACCATAACTAGGTATATAATAGCTGGTTTTGACCAGGTTGACATCAATTTGTAGTGTTTCAAAAGGATGCTTTCATGGAAATATGATACATTTTATATTGAGATTTTCTGCTGCAATAAATAGATTCTCAGAAGCTCACAACATATTATAAAACAATACATAATACCAAGTCAAAAGTAAAAACTTAGCAGGAAAAAAAAAAACAGAAATAGAAATGAGCAGAAGAAAGGATATTGTCAGGCCCAGCCCAAGAACAACATAGATGCAATCCAGCCAAAGTTCAGTTCTTTATTTGCTTTCACTGTATAGACAGAATCTTGCCAGACTCTAACCTAATGAATATACCCTGGGAGATTCTAGAGAGTGGCTATTCTGAATCTCTTCCTCTTCCCACTCCTTGGAATGTGCACCCTCCTTCTTGAGAACTTGCTGCATTACTGTAGTCCATCACAGATATCTACATTATGTAAAATATCATCAACCCTCAAAACATCTTTTCTAAATCAGACAATACCAATCCTTTTTTTTTTAATTGGTTCAATCGTGTCCGATTCTCACGGACTGCCTGGACAAGACCCTGCAGTTTTCTTGGCAGGTTTTTCAGAAGTGCTTTGCCATTGCCTTCTTCCTAGGGATGAGAGAAAGTGACTGGCCCAAGGTCACCCAGCTGGCTTTGTACCTAAGGCGGGACTAGAACTCATGGTCTCCCAGTTTCTAGCCTGATGCCTTAACTACTACACCAAACTGGTTCTCTCATACCAATCCTAGTAAATGAGTAAAAATGAATTTCATCACTTATACAACTCCAAAAAGTGATTGGCAATTGCATATAAGAAAAATAGAAAATATATTTATAACATTTGGTTGTCTTCCTGAAATCACACAAGTTTATAGCTGTGTGAAAACTCAACTAATATGGAGACTTCCCCAGCTACCAAGCATTTGGGTTGTTGCATATTTGTTTCTAAAATTTCCAAAATAGTAACAAATTGCACATAATCAAGATTTGCAATGATAAACATTGGTAAAACTTATTTGGAAAAAAATTTCCCACAAATGTTTGTCACATACGTATATGCCATAGAGCAGAGCTTTCCAAACTGTGTGTCGGGACACGTTTGTGTGTCAGCTGCAGTGTCTGGGTGTGTTGCGGTGGCTGCTGCTGCCTCCGAGCCCTGCCAGGATTCCACGCAGGTCCTAGTGCCTGCCTTGTGCCTTGCTGCCTCCAAACCTGCCCTGCCACGATTCCACGCAGGTCCTAGTGCCTGCCTTGTGCCCTGCTGCCTCCAAACCTACCCCGCCAGGATTCCACGCAGGTCCTAGTGCTTGCCTTGTGCCTTGCTGCCTCCAAACCTGCCCTGCCACGATTCCACGCAGGTCCTAGTGCCTGCCTTGTGCCCTGCTGCCTCCAAACCTACCCTGCCAGGATTCCACGCAGGTCCTAGTGCCTGCCTTGTGCCCTGCTGCCTCCAAACCTGCCCTGCCACGATTCCACGCAGGTCCTAGTGCCTGCCTTGTGCCCTGCTGCCTCCAAACCTACCCCGCCAGGATTCCACGCAGGTCCTAGTGCCTGCCTTGTGCCCTGCTGCCTCCAAACCTACCCTGCCAGGATTCCACGCAGGTCCTAGTGCCTGCCTTGTGCCCTGCTGCCTCCAAACCTACCCCGCCAGGATTCCACGCAGGTCCTAGTGCCTGCCTTGTGCCTTGCTGCCTCCAAACCTGCCCTGCCACGATTCCACGCAGGTCCTAGTGCCTGCCTTGTGCCCTGCTGCCTCCAAACCTACCCTGCCAGGATTCCACGCAGGTCCTAGTGCCTGCCTTGTGCCTTGCTGCCTCCAAACCTGCTGTGATTCCGCGCAGGTCCTAGTGCCTGCCTTGTGCCCTGCTGTAAGAGTGTGTCGCGAAATGATGCATTTCTAAAAAGTGTGTCACCAACATGAAGAGTTTGGAAAGCTATGCCATAGAATAATAATTGTATTGTGCTAAACATTGGGTAGAGGAACTATACGATTTTGAATTTCTTTGGTTTCTGATGAAAATGGTTTTCATTGTACTTCACACACAACAGCCTTGGCCCTGGTTTATTCCACAGCCATGTACTGTGCTGGTGTGTGGCTTAACAACTCCCACACCCAAGTGGTCGATGTCCAACTTCGCCAGACAATACGCATTATCTCTGGCACATTACATTCTACCCGTGTACTGGTTACCAGTACTCAGCAATATTATACCACCCCATATCAGAAGACAACAAGCCCTCACCAGGTTATGGTCAAGGATGCTGAACAATAAGGCTCTCCCTATTCACCAGGATATTGCACAGACCATCACAAGATTGAAATCTCAAAGTCCAGCTTGGAAAACAGCCATACACTTATCATCTACCCAGTTCAAACCTAAGAATGCTTGGAGAGAGGAATGGTCCAAGTTGCTCCTCCGCTGCTTGGTCATTAGTGATCCCTCTTCCAAACTTCCAGGTTTTAACTTGCCTCACTCTGTCTGGATGAAATTGAATAGAATCAGATGTGACACTGGTAGGAGTGCCTCTGCTCTGTATCAATGGGGCTGGAAGGATTCTCCTTGTTGCGATTGTGGTGCCGAAATGCAAACTATTAAACACATTGTGCAAGACTGCCCACGATGTGCGTTCCCTGGCTCCTTAGAAGATCTGCACGAAGTAACACTGGAAGTGATTGCTTGGTTAGCTGAACTGGACATCCAGTTATGAGACTACTCTGTATCCCTGCAGAAGTTGACATATAATTGTGTGGACTGTGTGTATTTATTTGCTTTCTCTTCTGTCATGTATTCATCATGCGCTATATATATATATATACATACAGTATTGTACTTTACTTAGTTTTTCATCATTTGGCATAACTTCAATTTTAAATGCAGATATTCAATACAATTCCCAGAATGAATTACATTATTATTGCCGTGAAATACAACAGGCTATTAAAATGCAAGCAGTTTTAATTTCTGTTATATTCAATGGCTTGGATCCAGACCAATGGAAATCAATGGAAGTTACATTATCCTAATTTAGATTTCACTAATTTAAATGGATGTGCTCCAAGTATGACTATGTCTGGATCCAAGTTATTATTGTTCAGTTGATCACTCACTTCTTTACCAATTGAGGGACATCATTTCATCAGGACTGTCTGACAATAACTGTTACTTTGAACTGCTGTAAGATGATACTAGTATTACCAGTAATTGTATATATCCTCCTTGTCTTCCATGGGCTACTGTTTTTATTAGTCTGTTTTGTGCTTCATTTTCTACACTGAGGTTAAATTATTCCAAATACTAAATTACTTCCAGCATTCCAGTCTTATAACTAGTATGATATTTGCATGTGTCTGAGTGCATTATGTCAACAACTTGCTGCAATTGCCATAGAACCATTGAGCTTCTGCGTCCTCTATGTCTGTGGCTACAGGCATACACTTGCATCATCATAATCCTATTGCCTTACATTCAAATTGAGTTAATTCTATCATTTTGAGTTATATCTGAACACTGAAACCCCAGTATTCCATTTCTTCCATGGTTTTGTTGCTTGCAGTAGAAGATCTGATGTTCCTCTGGGGTGAAACAACTCATTCCAATCCACTTCAGTTCACTTTGCTGGTTCCCAGTATGTCAGTGTTCAGCCTTGACATTTCTGCTCTGACAACATGAAGTTTCCTTTAGTTCATGGTTCTGATACTCCATGTACCAATTATATATATATAATATATATATATATATATATATATATATATATATATATATATATACACACACACACACACACACACAAACACACACACACACACACACATACACACACAGAGTATATATATGCGCAACATCAAAATTTCCTTTTGCTTCTGAACACATCATAAAATTACATCCTTGCAGCTTTAATCTAGTTACATCATAAGCAGCAGTGCCACTTGGATCTGCACCCTGCACTCTGCTCTTCCCCAGTAGCTCATTAAATACCTTCTGAGCTGAGGGCTCATCTTCCAGTATGATATTGACTCTGTCATGGTTGTAAATGTCCACTTGGCTTTCTTGGAAGAATACTGGAGTGGGTTGCTGTTTCCTTCTCCAATGGAGAATATTTCATTTAGTTCCTCCTCTATGACTCATCACCATTGTGGATGATTTTTTTTGAGAGTCTACACTCTCAACAATATAACTCACAGCACCATTGAACAATCTTCTTCACCATTACAATGTAGCAATCGATGAAATGGCCAGAATTAAAACATACTGTTCTGAAACCCATTCTATATAATATAGTTTGTTTAAAAAAAAAAGACGGTCATAGTTATTTTTAAATAGTGAGAGATATGGAGATAACTCCAGCAAAGGAGATTGTTTCCTTGTCGTGGTGCTGGAGCTTGAGCACCTCAATGAAACCATGAGCTAAACCGTGAAGGGACACCCAAGACGGGAAGGTCGTGGCAGAGAGGTCAGACTAAATACAATCCCTGGGGAAGGTAATGGCAACCCATCCCAGTATTCTTACCATGAAAACTAAATGGATCAGTACAACCAGAGATATGTCGGTATACCATCGGAAGATGGGACTCCTAGGTCGAAAGATGGTCAAAATGCTACTGGGGAGGAACAGAGGATACGTTCAAATAGCCCCAGATGTGATGACGCAGCTAGCTCAAAGCCGAAAGGACGGCTAGCGGCCAACGGTGCTGGTGGTGAACGACAAATCCGATGTTCTAAAGATCAACACACCATAGGAACCTGGAATGTAAGATCTATGAGCCAGGGCAAATTGGATGTGGTTATTGGTGAGATGTCAAGATTAAATATAGACATTTTAGGTGTCAGTGAACTGAAATGGACTGGAATGGGCCACTTCACATCAGATGACCACAAGATCTACTACTGTGGACAAGAGGACCACAGAAGAAATGGAGTAGCCTTCATAATTAATAATAAAGTGGCTAAAGCAATGCTTGGATACAATCAAAAAAACAATAGAATGATCTCAATTCGAATTCAGGGTAAGCCATTTAACATCACAGTGATCCAAATATACTCCCCAACCACAGATGCTGAAGAAGCAGAAGTAGATCAGTTCTATGAGGATCTGCAGCACCTACTGGATAATACACCAAAAAGAGATGTTATTTTCATTACAGGAGACTGGAATGCTAAGGTGGGTAGTCAGACGACACCTGGAATTACAGGCAAGCGTGGTCTGGGAGAACAAAATGAAGCAGGACATAGGCTGATAGAATTTTGCCAAGACAACTCACTGTGCATAACAAACACTCTCTTCCAACAACCTAAAAGACAACTTTATACATGGACTTCACCAGATGGTCGACACCGAAATCAGATTGACTACATCCTTTGCAGCCAAAGGTGGCGGACATCTATACAGTCGGTAAAAACAAGACCTGGAGCTGACTGTAGTTCAGATCACGAACTTCTTATTGCAAAATTTAGAATCAGACAAAAGAGAATAGGGAAGACCCACAGATCAGTTAGATATGAGCTCACTAATATTCCTAAGGAATATGCAGTGGAGGTGAAGAATAGATTTAAGGGACTAGATTTAGTAGATACGGTCCCGGAAGAACTATGGACAGAAGTTCGCAACATTGTTCAGGAGGCGGCAACAAAAAACGTCCCAAAGAAAAAGAAAACCAAGAAGGCAAGATGGCTATCTGCTGAGACACTGGAAGTAGCCCAAGAAAGTAGGAAAGCAAAAGGCAACAGTGATAGGGGGAGATATGCCCAATTAAATGCAAAATTCCAGAGGTTAGCCAGAAGAGATAAGGAATTATTTTTAAACAAGCAATGTGCGGAAGTGGAAGAAGACAATAGAATAGGAAGGACAAGAGACCTCTTCCAGAAAATTAGAAACATTGGAGGTAAATTCCAGGCAAAAATGGGTATGATCAAAAACAAAGACGGTAAGGACCTAACAGAAGCAGAAGAGATCAAGAAAAGGTGGCAAGAATATACGGAAGATCTGTATAGGAAGGATAATAATATTGGAGATAGCTTTGACGGTGTGGTCAGTGAGTTAGAGCCAGACATCCTGAAGAGTGAGGATGAATGGGTCTTAAGAAGCATTGCTAATAACAAGGCAGCAGGAGACGACGGTATCCCAGCTGAACTGTTTAAAATCTTGCAAGATGATGCTGTCAAGGTGATGCATGCCATATGCCAGCAAATTTGGAAAACACAAGAATGGCCATCAGATTGGAAAAAATCAACTTATATCCCCATACCAAAAAAGGGAAGCACTAAAGAATGTTCAAACTATCGAACCGTGGCACTTATTTCACATGGCAGTAAGGTAATGCTCAAGATCTTGCAAGGTAGACTCCAGCAATTCATGGAGCGAGAATTGCCAGATGTACAAGCTGGTTTAGAAAAGGCACAGGAACTAGAGACCAAATTGCCAATATCCGCTGGATAATGGAGAAAGCCAGGGAGTTTCAGAAAAACATCTATTTTTGTTTTATTGACTATTCTAAAGCCTTTGACTGTGTGGATCATAACAAATTGTGGCAAGTTCTTGGTGGTATGGGGATACCAAGTCATCTTGTCTGCCTCCTGAGGAATCTGTATAACGACCAAGTAGCAATGGTAAGAACAGAGCTTGGAACAACGGACTGGTTTAAGATTGGGAAAGGAGTACGGCAGGGCTGTATACTCTCACCCTACCTATTCAACCTGTACGCAGAACACATCATGCGATGTGCTGGGCTTGAGGAATCCAAGGCTGGAGTTAAAATCGCTGGAAGAAACATTAACAATCTTAGATATGCAGATGATACCACTTTGATGGCTGAAAGCGAGGAGGAGTTGAGGAGCCTTATGACGAAGGTGAAAGAAGAAAGTGCAAAAGCTGGGTTGCAGTTAAACCTGAAAAAAACCAAGATTATGGCAACCAGCTTGATTGATAACTGGCAAATAGAGGGAGAAAAAGTGGAGGCAGTGACAGACTTTGTATTTCTAGGCGCAAAGATTACTGCAGATGCTGACTGCAGCCAGGAAATCAGAAGACGTCTACTTCTTGGGAGGAGAGCAATGGCAAATCTTGATAAAATAGTTAAGAGCAGAGACATTACACTGACAACAAAGGTCCGCATAGTTAAAGCAATGGTATTCCCTGTAGTAACCTATGGCTGTGAGAGCTGGACCATAAGGAAGGCTGAGCGAAGGAAGATAGATGCTTTTGAACTGTGGTGTTGGAGGAAAATTCTGAGAGTGCCTTGGACTGCAAGATCAAACCAGTCCATACTCCAGGAAATAAAGCCAGACTGCTCACTTGAGGGAATGATATTAATGGCAAAACTGAAGTACTTTGGCCACATAATGAGAAGACAGGATACCCTGGAGAAGAAGCTGATGCTAGGGAAAGTGGAAGGCAAAAGGAAGAGGGGCCGACCAAGGGCAAGATGGATGGATGGTATTCTGGAGGTGACAGACTCAACCATGGGGGAGCTGGGGATGGTGACGGCCGACAGGAAGCTCTGGCGTGGGCTGGTCCATGAAGTCACGAAGAGTCGGAAGCGACTGAACGAATAAACAACAACAAAAATGGAGATAACTATTTCATCTGGGGACATGAATTAGAGAAATAGTCTGCTCAGTTCTACCACTTGGTGTCATGTTCAAATATTCCTTATCCTCCCTGTAGAAGAATATAAACCTGGATCTCGTGTGTACCAGTCACTTGTTTTAAGATTACTGCTGACATTGCTGGATTATAATGCAATGATGCATAAATTATACATATATATATATATATACCTTTCTCTGAGCATTACTAGTTCATTTTAGTTTAGCTGGATTGATGTCCTGACTTCGAGTGAAGGAAACATGCTGAGACTTGGTATACAGGCTCTAGTGTTTTATTGTTCTACTCTGCAAGACAGAATCCAGCTAAACTAAAATGAACTAGTAATGCTCAGAGAAAGGTCCCCAGAAATCAGGGCGGTGCCACCCTCAGCCTCTTATGATAAAAGCAAAGCGATTCACTACTGCTCATGCATTTATCCCTGGAGGGAGCCCCCTCCTTTTTCACCAGTTATCTCCCTGACACCGCTCTTCCGTATCCAGGACATTATCATCTTTGGTTCTGGATGGGGTGGCACTGCCCTAGACAGACCCGGTGTGGAATCTGGGGTTCCTCCTGGACTCATGACTCCTGCTTGAAGAGCAGGTGGCAGTCGTGGCCAAAGAGCCTTTGCGCAACTTCACGTTGTGCGCCAGTTATGCCCTTTCCTGGATCGGGAAGCCCTTCGAACAGTCACTCATGCCCTTGTTATCTTCCATATAGACTATTGCAATGTGCTCTACATGGGGTATCTGGAAGCTACAGCTAGTCCAGAATGCAGCCACGCAAGCTATCCTTGGTGCCCCTAGATTGGCACATATAACACCTTTACTCCGCAAGCTGCATTGGGTACCGGTTTGTTTCCGGGTCCAATTCAAGGTGTTGGTTATCACCTTTAAAGCCCTACATGGCATGGGGCCAGGTTACCTGAGGGACCGCCTCATCCCCAATACATCAACCCGTCCCACCTGATCATGCAGAGAGGGCATGTTGCAGACCCCATCTGTAAGAGAATTCCATCTGATGGGGTCCAGGAGACAAGCCTTCTCTGCAGTAGCCCCCGCCCTTTGGAACATTCTGCCCCCGGAGGTGAGGTTAGCCCCATCGCTCCTGACCTACCGGAGGAACCTGAAAACTTGGCTCTGCCACCTTGCTTGGGGCCAGGAGGGGAATAGTTACTCTTGGGGATGGCTAGTGCCTTAGAGTGCTCCTCACACCCATGGACTGATTTAGATCTTGCCACTTGGATTTTACCCTTATTTTATAATTATTTAATAATTGTATTATATTTTATATATTGTGCTTGTATTTTATGCGTGTTTTAATGGATCATTTTGTTGTAAACCGGCCAGAGTCCCTCCTGTGGAGGGAGATGGGCGGTGATAAAAATTTGATAAATAAAATAAAAATAAATAAATAAATATGGTAAATTGAAAGGACCTAGCAATCCATTCATTCATAATTCACACTTATGAGGCTGTAGAACTTGTTGATAACTCTTGTTGGTCCTTATTGTTCCATACTAATACATAAGTATGTTTCTATTTTCTGAAGGGCAGCACTGTAAGAACATGAATTTATGGAAGACATCTTAATAGATCTGTAGAAAGCAGCTTAGAAACAGAGCTTAGAAACAGAGTTTGAAGCTTAATGAAGAATAAAATTCCTTTAAAAAAAAGAGATTATTCCAGAGAGATGTTAAAAATTGTTAAGTGCTTACTGCTTCTTTCAGGCCTTTGCAAAATTCTAGTCCTCTTCTGAATTCCACTTTCATGAAGAGCCTTGAACCAGTCTCTCAATCTACTTGCAACCTCTCTGAACTCCTGGTCACCACATGCTGAAAAGCAAAATAAAAAGCTCTTTAATCTCCACAGGCTGCCAAAAACTTAAATCTTTCATATTGTAAATAAATGGAAAGCTGCTATGGGCAATCATTTTGTTATGAGCTCCACTCCCTTTTTCTGTTTGTATAAAAATTTTAAAAATGTAATTTACATAAGGTGTTTAAAAATCTTATTTGCTTTTATACCTTTCTAAATTAAATACATAATTACAAAATAAGACCATAAGAAGAGTCTTATTGAATCTGTCTAGGTTTCTTGTTCAGATTTCTGTGTCACACATGATATCTGGATTTGATAATTAGAAATAATAATAGACAATTAATGAAAGCTATGTTGTAAACTTAAAGTTAGAGTTTAATGTAAATGTATGTTTATATCTGTAGCAAAGAAAGTCAAAAGTCATTCTTTTTCTGTATTTTCTTTCTTCTCTTTTTCTTTTTCTGCACTTTTGACTTGGTTCTTTTTTCTATTTTGCTTTCTTACTTTACTTTTTTCATTTCTTGTTAGCTTTTATCTTTTTATCCTAAAATTTTAATGAAGTTTAATTTAAAAAAAAGATTTCTGTGTCTCACAGTGGCCAACTGAATGTATTTGGAAAGCTCACAGCCATTGATTACAACCACTGGCATGAATTCAATAATTTAACTATGTGCTATGTGAGGGGGAAAATTCTTTTTGTCTATCAGTTCTTTTTCTATTTAGTTTCAATGAATCTATCTATCATATTTCCCCATATTTCTTAGTTCCCAGATCCAACTTCTTGGTTCTGGAGCTTTCAAAATCTCAGAGCAAAGGTATTGCATATCTCTAACTATAGTTAGCTCTACTCTTGCAAATGATATAAATTAGCAGCAGTTTGGTCTACATGCATGTGTTACTAAAATCATGGTAAAGCAAAGGAGGTCTAATAAGTATCTTGATGGCTGTCTACCTGGTGACCCTTTGTATACCTGAAACACTATGAACACTGTTTCCTCCAGTTCTGTGGAACATCCTACTGTTTGCTTTAGACATGATGAACACAAGAAGATAAAGTGAAAAACATAACATTATATTGAATGTACAGAGCAACTGACTATGGCTGGTATCTGTATAGCTGACCTGGTTACAAAGACAAACCTGACAAATTAGGAATAGATTATATGACTATTTAGAGCATCAGTACTCTAGGGGAAAAACAATGTTGCTACTACTGACTCCACATGGCATAATTATAGCCATACAGATTGCTAAATATCTGATAGTAAATAATTCAATTAAGTTCTTGGGCTCTGCTACTGCCAAAATGCCAGATCAAGTTTGCAGCATACTAAAGATTACATCTAGCAAGCTAGCTAGGTACTCTAAATTGCAGTGTTTAGTTTTCTCCTTAAAATGAAAAATCTTTTTTTCCTCAGGAAGGCATGCTACTAAAATTATATACTATATATTGGTCTGCATTGATTTAAAATAGGTCGAGATGAGATAATTCAGACTGATAATTCACCCAGCAGGTTGGCAGATGAATCTTTAATGACAAAAGACAGACAGGAAAGGTTGTGGAAGGTTAGACAGTAATCAAAAAAATGCATATTAAATCAGATGAATCCACTCAGGACCTGCCAAAAAGTGCTTTCCATTTTGTGTAATACTACTGCAGGAAGTCGTGCTCTTACAATCAATTCTAGCAGCCATTAAAATAATTAGTATGGATAAATAAAGTTCCCAGATCAAAGGTTCTTTTAGTTGACCATATTAAAAGTCTAGAAGCTGACTAGATACATAAAGATCAACATATTTAACTGGAGGGTGGGTGGGTAGGTTTGTCTTTCATTCATATGCTATACATGATTTTCATAATGTATACATTCAAAATGGAACCAACTGCTGCACTGGCTTTCACATTAAGTAAATGATACTATTTGGAGTTGGCATTTAAATATACAGTAATATACTGATTAGAATCAGAATTTTGGAAATGCTAATGAGCATATTTTCCTTCACTGCTTTAATTTTCATTGCAAAAGCTAATTGTATTATTTCATACAATGGAATCATGGAAGCACTTACGAAAAATGTGTTTAACATTTTTCATGTAAAATACTGTATGCATCTGACAAAGCACTGTAGGTTATAAGATCAGTTATGACTATGTTATGACCTGCATAGCATAGAGTAAAGTGCTTCAAATTAATAACAAAAACATGAATGTGGTCTCAAAAAAAGTTCCACAAATGAAGTTTAGCATGCAATAGGTATACAAATTTAGATGTCTGTGAGTGCATCATAGCTGAAAAAGCATTTACCTTAAACAAAAAGCATGTCATTGAGTGATTCTGTTCAAAACATCTAGCTATACTAGTTGTCAAATAATCTGGCAAAATTCTACACAGCACACTAAGATTATATTATATACATACTATTAATAAAAGTGCATAAAACAGATAAATGTATCCTGAGGGCAAGTGTAATGATTTTCAGAGCCCAACTATATAAATGAAATGGAATTGTTCTTTGAAGAGTGAGACACTTCCTAATCCACACAGAAAAATAATTATCGAATGCCCCTTCAAGAGTATTTGGAACCGATAAACATATGGAAGAGAAATTTAACAAAATGCTTGCACAAAGAATTTTAACCTAGCCTCCTTGTGCTGTAACATTTTCTATGATAGGGATGCATTTAAGTGAAACAGAATTCAACCATGTGGTCTCATGCTACATACTAAATTGATAAGGTTTTTAGTAAGCCTGCATCATGTAGTTCATAATTTATTATTATTATTATTATTATTAATTAAATTTCTATTACCGCCCATCTCCCCCCAAAGGGGAACTCTGGGCGGTTTACAGTAGCGAGTAGTGAGTTGTTGCCCTGTATATTTTAAAGCAAAAATGCTGCCTGAGCCAGAAGATATTCCATGTTAAATAATTTTGTTTTGTTTTGATTTTATAAAGGAAGAAAGAGCATATATGCATTTTTATGCTGAGAGCTGAAAAACAAACAGGAAAGCCATTGCCTCCCCAAAAAGGACAGATAGATGAAAACAGATAGCTAAATGAGAACAAGATAAAAGAACATTACAACCATTACAATGATAGTGGTGTTTTAAAAAGTATTATATTGCTGAGATATGTCCAAAGATGCTTCCCATTAGTATATATGAACAACAAAGGTAGCTGGATAGTAATGGAGATAAATGTCATTCCAAAAGTATTTGCCCCCATTTTGTATTATCAGAATTCTTGCATGTCTTTGCCACTGAAGGTTAACAGAGTTCCACATGGATGCTATAATATGTAAAGGGAGTCTAAGTGAATAAATAACATTAAAGATTAGGGGTTATCTAATTTATTTCATAAAGTCATCCAACATTCAATATGTCACTGTGAAAAGTATACTTAAATGAATAGTTACAAAAAAATGGTTGTGAAATTCTGCATATCTCTTGCCCTGGAGAACTGATAGAAGGTGATCCAGCCTTAATTATTTCATTGTTTTGTTTTGTTTTCTTCCCCTTTAGACAACGAACATTTTTTTTATCAGTTTGAATGAAAATAGTTGAAAAAAATGCAGAATTCTTCCATCACAGCATAGCTTTGCTCAGTTTTCCATTAGTGCCCTCTAGTATGGTAAACTACAGCTTCCATAATATCACCCAGCAAGAAGGCTTAAGTTGAGGTGGGCTGCCTTACTAAACATACTAGTATTGATTAGTAATATTTCATAACTTCCTAGCTCTTATTAACTTATTATTAATCTATAATAGGAAGTGTTTTATACATGTTTCATTTAATACAGATGGCAGTTCTTTTAAAAAAAATTATTTCCTTATTTATTGATTTGATTTGTGTAGCTGCCCATTCGACATATGACAGAAGACTTATTTCAAATATAGCCTCCAGTGTGGTTATACATATGGTAAGTCTCAGGCTGATCTGTTTTTATATTTCACTCTCATCTATTATTTCCATTTCCTCTCCTAGTTAGCAGAATCTCTTTTTTTGAAGAATGTGTTTTCCTCTTCAAAGTCCTTATTGACTTTGTATTCTAACTATCAGCTTTATTTCAACTTTCTATGAAAACAATTCCTAGGAGTTCCAAAACTAGGAAGAAAAAAATAGATAGTTTCTGTTGCTGTCTATGGAATGGTTCTATCCCACCTTCACTCTTCAACAGTTGAAATATACTCATTGGGAGCATGATGGATTGCTACCTGACATCTTGGTTGCCTCAGGCAGTAATGGAAGCTAATTACCTTTGCTGCAGCCAGGTCATTTTGCAAATTAAATGATGGGTAGTTGCAAGAGGGAGACAAATAATAAGGCAGGCCAGCCAATGTAAAACCTCCTTCTTGTTACAGACTTAAGAAGAGGCGAGGGGAGAAGCTGTTGGGAGAACCAAAAGAAGGCCCTACAGACACAGCTCTGAATCAAGGTTAAAACAACCTTTATTCCACTCCAGTGCAGAACAGCATTTTATTAACTCGGGTGAAGTTTCTTCTACAAGTTTAGAGTCTACATATAGCTCCTTAATCATTTCAAATTGGAAAGAAAACAGAAGTATTACAGTTTGCAGGAGAAAAGAACCCTAACCCAGAGCTACATGGATACTACTATTCTATATGACAGCTTTCTTTTATTTTTTTTAAATTTCTAATTTTAGAAAACATGCTAAAATTACAAATAAAAAAATATGATTTCTTTACTACCATGTTATGAGATAATTAATATAAATACTGCTGAAATACCGGGGAAGTACAGCTTTTTTTACCGCATTAAATTAATGTTCCATAGAGGCATTCTGTCCATGATTAATGTAGCATAAAATTTAAAATGATTTCAATTAAATTATATATGCAGTAGAGAGATTTGATCTTATTTTCTCCACACAATTGTCAAGGCATGTCTCATTGTGTCATCAAGAACTACAGGATTATATCACGATTTACAGCATGGAGAACTGACAGGTTAAGACAGATCTGAGCTACTTCTTTACTAAGTACAGGATGGGGGGAGTGGTTGTTTATCTTAAATTGCTTCTTTCTTTCAGTGGCTTGAATTGTGTGAAATGTTTTTTATGAAACTGACTTTCTTACATTGAGCAGAAAATCTAAAGAATGCACTGACAATCTTTTAGCTGAATATGCTGAAACATTTCCTTACTAACAACCCTGACATAACAGAGTTCAAGATTGTGGAGATACAATACTGGCATGTCGGTGGGGGGGGGGGAAGCAGAAGAGTGAGGGAAGGGAAGACACTGGAAAGTTCCAAGGGATGGGGGCTGGCAGGATATGTTACACTAGGACAGTGTTTCTCAACCTTGGCAACTTTAAGATGTGTGGACTTCAACTCCCAGAATTCCCCAGCCAGCATAGGCACTGTAAAGAAACTGGTGCAGCTCTGTGACACTGCTTTATATATGACTCCTGTTTCCAGCTTCATGTCTGCCATTTCTCTTAGGTACCTCTATGGCTCTTCTGTGCTTTTCCTTCCTAGTTATTAGTTCTTGTTTTCTGCCTTTGGTTCTCATGTAAAAAGTTGTGGCCTTCTGTCCTTTGTGAGTTTACTTATGGCTGTTTTATATTAAATATTCCACTTGAGACATCTAAATTTGAGGATCTTTTAATAATGTTGCATTCCTTTACCCTTTGTGGTTAACAGCCCACAGACATTACAGTTATGCCTTCATGATCATTGTTTGCATGTTTTGTGGGGAAGGCTCTCACATCCTGTGTATGTCATAGCTGTCCTTGGATGCCAGCTTGGACAGTTTATTTCTTCCAGGTTCATCCTGCCTCTACTTTCTGTTAAGCTTGAACATTTAGCTCTGCATGAGTTTTATCAAAAGTATGCAAGCTAGTCTATATTTTATCTGTGAAAGCTGGATTTTTATTAAATTGATCAACTTTTTTTCCCTTATTAATCCCTTTTACTAATTTGCACCTTTTAATATACATATGATACTAAGGTCTCTAGGTCTTATAACATGCTGGCAGTCACCTAATTGGAAAAGCAAAACCTTTCAAACAGCCTCCTTGGTTAAAAGGCTTTCCTCATCATTGAGTGTATGTGTGTGTTTAGTGTTAATCATAACATTATTTTTATTCTGATCACATATACTGTCACAGAGGGGAGTGATCCACAACTTATATATGCTCTTATCAGTACATATTCTATAGACAATTTTGGAAGACTATTTTTATGCGAGAGAGCCAATTTGGTGAAATGGTTATGGCACCATGTTAGAAACTGGGAGACTGGGAGATCTAGTCCTGCCTTAGGCACAAATCTAGCTAGGTGACTTTGGACCAGTCACACTCTCTCAGCCCTAGGAAGAAGGCAATGGCAAGCCACTTCTGAAAAACCTTGCCAAGAAAACTACAGGGACTAGTCCAGGCAGTTGCCAGAAGTCAAGACTGACTTGAAAGAAAAAAAGTTACTTATAAGCACTACTTGGAGACTCAAAATCATTCCAATGATTTCATCTATATGTCCTTTACCTATAATTCTTTGCATTGGGAAAACTGAAGAATCATCTTGAATAGAAATATAGGACTCTAGCATACATTTTATTGCTAATAAGTATAGTTTTAATAAAATGATATGTATTGTTTGTGTTTTTATATCTTGTTATTAATATTCAACAAACATATATAGATTCTTACCAATTTCTTAACCTGGGATTTCTATCCGGTACCACAGCTGATGGGTAATGAGTAGGGGGAAAATGCTTAATTTTTAATTTCTACCATGGCAAATATCAAAAGTTTATACACCGTGAGTATGAAGATACCCAATTCTTGTTTTGATTGCATATATACATATAACCCAATTCTTATCCTATTCTGGAAGGTTCTATCAGGAAGGCTACCTACTCTGCAATTATTGTACTGATCATAGTAATACAATATGTAGTGAATTTTAGCTTCACCTTTAAATAAACTTATTGTCAGTAAAGTTGTTATGCTGCTAGCATGTTTCAAAACAATTTATAAACTTGCCCACTGAGATATTTTTTACAAGCCATTTTAGTGTCACATCTACAAAGACTTTTTTTTAAAGTGGACAATGAAATGCTAGGCAATAATCTATTCAGCCATAAATTTGATTGTTATTAATAAAATATGAGAGTTATTTGACTGAACTGGATGTGTTGATTATCAGCAACATTGCTTTTAGCTGAAAAGAACTGTCAAATATCATCAACCATGAATTTCTTTTTCCATTGCATCTTAGATTAACAGCATCTATTTCCCCTAATAACTACATCACTACTCTATAATGCTTACAAAATTCATGAAACTGAGACTGATTAAACTGTCAGTGACAACATTAGGACTTTGTCAAAGAAAGTCAGAAAATAATCTATCATTAACTGATGCCTGATAAAGAAATGTTTCAACTGTTCATGTAATATCACAAGAGTATTACTTCTGAAGATATCCCCTGAAGAACAGCAAGGAAAATTCACCGTGGAATATTTTATATCATATGGTGAAGTTCATTTCTTGTTTTCTGTCAAGCTAGGTTGTTAGTAATTCAATAGCTCTTGTGCAAATAGCTTAATACATTTTAGATGTATTGTGGCGGCAATATCAATTTTATACATTGCTGCTTCTTTTTGCATCCCTACAAATAGCATGCAAAAACCTCCAAAAACACAACTCTAAAGCAGTATTGCATTGGTACCACTGCACTTGTTGACCATGCTCTCCACAAGCATAACACTATAGTAATGTTGCACTAACCCTACTGTATATTTTTACTTTAACCTGACAAGTTAAACAACATGATTAGAGAAATGGATATGTAACATTTCTAACTTGGATCCCCTCAAAATAATGTATATATTATATAGAAGGCACGGGAAAAACTTTTTAATAATCATACAGGTAACAGAATCCTGCACTGTATTCAAACATCAACACAGGATTACTTAAAAAAAAGCAGCAGCAGCAAACCAAAGTATGACTTATTAGAAAAGATTATCCGTTATGACACACATGCCTGTCCTTGTTATGCTAAGTAGTAGACCCTATTTATCTGCTGTTTCACAAGCTGGAGAACATGTTGAAAAAAAATAGTTGTTTCATATTTATGCCATCAAGCAAATGAAACAACCCAGCAATCTTCTCCCTTAAAAACAACTGATCATATGCAAACATGATAATTTGCAACATGAAGTGAAAGGAATAAAATCTTCTGATACCATTGAGCCTCTGGCCTTCCCAGTTCATTGGTACTGAATGCACTTTCCAGTCTGTATTGCACACTAATAACAGAAGTGACATGCAGATCATGTGGGGAAAATGCTATATCTATAAATAAAGTTCTAATATGTACAGAATAGATGTTAAAATCTGTCAAGATTCTTTGATGGCATACTTCAAATCAGGACAGATTAGGATGAACACTGTAGGATAAATGACTGACTTATTTGGGTCTTTTGCATAATAAAATCACAATACTATACAGTATGTGGCTGACCGCACTGCATGAAATATGGGACCATCACTTATTGAAATAAGCCACTTTGCCTCTACCGCCCAAAGCTCCAATCATTTCCAAAAGATGTTCTTTATCACGATGGATAACCTCCAATGTATCTTTACTGTAACTTGGTCAGGAGAGAAAAGAGGTGCTACCAAAGTGATGGGTATCAAGCCTGATTTACTATTATCTGTCAGGCTGTTAGGTAGAGGCTTTAACAATGCTGAGGGAGATTAATGAGTAACAGGAAGCATAGCTGCCAGTGAGAAAAACCTGGTTTTGTAACAGGCAGAAGGAAGCTTTCATTTGACTCCGAAGTGTATGGGTCTTGAGGGAGGCTGGAGGTTAAGCACTTGATATTGAGAGTGAGCTTTTAGATATCAATATGCTGTAGAGACTTAGAAACTGTAGAACTCTCTCTAATTCGCTGAGGCAAAACTTGTCCAGAATGGAAAATTGGAACACAGGTGCCAGTACTGCTATTAGATGCAAGAGCTTCTAGGATAAAGAGTATGTATCTCTACTATTTCAATATAATTGCAACAATCAATGAGACTTTGCAATTGTCAAGGTTTGACCTTTTATTTCAAAGTGAGGATTCCATGTCCCTGTGACATTCCTTCTCTGATTTTTTTCCCCATAAACCTACATCTTAGGCTAGATAGCAACAATGGTATTATGACTGCCAACAACACCAAAGTCATCAACGACATAGGTGGGCTGAAAACAAGACTGCCTGAACCCAAACAACAGTAGCCAAAGGTCTTCCATAGATTGCTTAGTTGATACCAGTTGAGGCTCAGAGAACTTGTTCCCACAGAAGAGTCTAAGACTAGATTATTGACTTTGGCTGCTAATTTTGCAAATTTCTAGCAATGGGAAATAATCCGTTGAATGCCATTCTCCAGAATGCAGGACATGCAGGTTGTCCATCTGAGGAAGTTTACTCTCACATTTCCCATATTTATGGGAAAGGCCTTTCAAGGCCATAAGACACTACTATGTGCCAAGACATGGATAATATTACAACAAATAATAATCATTCTCATATATATATATATATATATATATATATATATATATATATATATAATGAAGGCACAACATGAACATAATTCAATGATGAGACAGAGAATACATCCAAGGTATTCAATACTATGATGTCTAAAGGAACTGAAGGTAACAGCAGGTCACGTAGACATGTGCAGTAGAAGACAGTAGCTTCCTTGAGCCCACTAAAAGCACTTCATTTCTGTCAGATATCAAAGATGTCTGTGCAAACATGGGAAAACACATGACTTATGGAGACCACAATGAAGAATGTGGCTTAAACAGGAGAAATATGATATATCTAGCAGAGATCATATTATCTAGATCATCTAAATGACATGATGTTAGAAGGAAGCTGTCAAATTTATAAAACTTCATGCAAGGTTTGAATCATTTTTTCCCCTTGGTTAGTGTTGATTTCTTTACATTCTGCATACAGATATTTTTACCCCCCCCCAAAACAGTGTAAAATATAAGATGATAAATAACCCTAACAAATAACAGCTGTTTCTTTGAGATATACTGTATATCCTCTTAGTCTTTGATCCCATGTAAAAATAGCAGTTATACACTATTTCAGCCCTGGTATAGATTGTGATTATACTTTTTCAGATATAGGAGTATCTGTAATCCACAATCCCACTGTAGGTTTAGGGTTATATGTACCTCTCACTCCGCAGCTTCTCTGACTGCCCAACTCCCTGGCATGAAAAAGAAAATATTTATGATGTCTCTCCTAGAATTTATTAAAATGTAGAAAGCCAGCAAGGCTGCAATCAGCTCAAGAGAATGAAATATAGAACACTGACACACACCTCCGACACCTTTTTGCTAAACAAAAGTACAAGAACCTTGCACATGATATATTCAGTACATACAGTATTTGGCCTCTGTTGGGGAAAAATTAAAAAACAATTTATTTTCTATCAAGTAGAATTAGAAAGATTTAAAATGCAAAAAACATTTTTTTCTGAAGAGCAGTTGTATTTGAAAGAATTTATATGCCAATTTAACAAGGACACTGTTCACCCACATTGCCATTTCTTTAAAAGAAAGAAGATAGCAAAAGTGCTTTCATTTTAACTGAAGAATTGTTATATTTATCAGAATTTATTGAATACTAATAACAGTATTATTATTATTATTATTACTAATAGTATTATTAGTATTCAATAAATTCTGATAAATATAACAATTCTTCAGTTAAAATGAAAGCACTTTTGCTATCTTCTTTCTTTTAAAGAAATGGCAATGTGGGTGAACAGCGTCCTTGTTAAATTGGCATATAAATTCTTTCAAATACAACTGCTCTTCAGTAAAAAAAAAAATTCAAAGAAAAATGTTATTGAAAAATATGTCCTCAGATCAATCCTTTGAAGGTCTCTCAAGCTGTGTGCTTCGACTACTTCAAAAGACCAAAACACAGAAAAATAATTCTTATTTCCTTTGTGTTTCTAAGCTTTATAAATATAGTTTGGATTTTGTTAAGGATATATGCAGTTTTTCAGTTGTATCTGAGGTTAGATTACTTGTAGAAATAAAGTGACAGAATGACAGACAGTAGAATGAACTATGGGCTATGGGAGATATCTTAACTTCCTCCTAAATTCTGTAAGGATAAATTTTACTAGGAATTATACCATTTTTAATTTGTGGGGAGGTGAATATTTTATTTCCTGGCAGAGATAGTAGATATATAAACCCAATATTCTTTTTTATTTCCTTTTAAAACTAAATAGGTCATCACCCTAGTGGAAAGGCAAGGAGTACCAAAAGCCTCTAAAGCAGTTTTCCTAAACCTGGATTCCTACAATGCCTTGAGCTATTTCTCCCTTCTTTCTTTCTTTCTTTCTTTCTTTCTTTCTTTCTTTCTTTCTTTCTTTCTTTCATTCATTCATTCATTCATTCATTCATTCATTCATTCACACACACAAGCACTTGTACATAACTGCAATAAAGTTGTAATATCAGACACTTGGCAAGGCACAGTTAGCAAAGACATTTAAAACCAGAGTAACATACAAAATAAATTTATTTGAACTGAATTAAACATGGCATTATCTTATTTAAATAAAACTTAAAACGCCATTTGATAAGCCTCTTTTATGATGCTTCTGGAAGCTCAACAAGCTAATCTAATTTCAGTGGGGACCCTGTTACATAACACCAGGACCATAACAAAGAAACATGTTCATTCACTCCCATCCCCACCCGCAGGATCTTAAAAATGGGAGAAATAACAGGCAATTTCCCCACATATTCACATTGGATGGGACAATTCCAACTTTCATGCATAGGGAAGTACTGTTTGGTTCTAAAACAACTTTAATAAGGCACAAAGCTAAGACTCTGCATTTGGTTTTGTTTAAAAAAATATCTATTTTTTTTCTTATTTCTCTCCTCCCCTCCTTGTAGTAGAAGGAAGATCAATAAACAGTGAAATAAATAAAGAATAAATACTTCCATATGTTGGATTTCAACTCCCAAACTTGGACAATTCTGCTTAGATACTTGATGCCAGACTTGATACCAAAACTCTCTTAGGTAATTAAAAGTCACAAAAATTAACAGTGCAAAAAGCATGGTTTGCATGCTTAACCTGGCTACTTATGACTTTCATATTATTTACATAGCTTCTAATTGGTTGGGATAATCCAGGAAGAATGGATCATAGATTGTGAACCTGTACTTCTCCAGATGTTGCTAAACTTCCTTGTCAGCTCCAGCTTTTATGATCAATGGTGATTTTTCATATTTAAGTGTAACTAACAGCATGAACCATGATTCTACTTTATTTAGGTTCTGGATATTACAGGATTGGGGAAGGGAGAGGACACGACACATGTATGACCACATTTTCTAACTTAGTTTATACATTCATATATGCAAATGCGTAAATAAGCCAAGTCTATAGTAATTATATTATCTGAACTTGATAGTATTTCTGTCATATAACTCAATTATGGCTTTTAGCTTGGATTTGAAAAGTAGAAAATTGTTGCCATTATAACTCTTTTTGTTTCAGTAAATAAAAGAAATAACATTAAACTTCAAGCAAATAATAAATTATTATTTATAAAAAATTAACATAATACATTACTGCATAAGCAATTTAATTTTCTGTTACATCATTTTTTCATAAACAATAATATTTAAAATTACAAATAGAATAATGTCCATCAATAAAAATACTTGTTTAATGTAAGAATTAGAAAGGTAATAAAAGTGCTAACTAAAATAATAGCAGAAAAAGTGAAGTACAAGGCTGTTATTACTAATAAGAAATAAGAAATTGTTAACATCTATTATGACCAAGGATGTGATCATTAATATAATAAAAAATGGATATGGAATGTTGAAACTATAATTTAAAAGCAGACTAATACAGTCTACATTAAAAGTAATTATTCTTATGTGTATTTACTGTAGTACAAACTCAAGGATGATTTTTATTATCTTATTTTAAATAAGAATATTAAAAATACATTTTACAAACTATTAGAAAACAAGAAAATAAATTATACATAATTTCTATCCCTGGATCACCTCCATATTAATTTGCATACAATTGATGCAGACTTAATTATACACATTAAAAAGGAATAATCTCTTCTGCGATGTAATAAAATCAGAAACCAAATAAAAACATTACTTTCTCCAACAATTTTGTATCAAAGTGGAAAAGGATACCATTAGATATTATTCAATTCTGCTAACATAAGCTGAGTTAAAAAATGAGCTTGTGTGCTAAATAAAACATTATTTTGCTGCTTTTAGCAAAGTATTTACATTTTAAAAATTGTTATGATTGGAATTTGCTACACATTACAATATCCCTGAAAGTAATGATACTGAATGCCTAAATGCCCAACTTGGATGTATTGGCAGAATTCATTTATTTACTTATGTATTGCATGTATACCTTGACTTTTCTTAAGGAGTTCAAGATCATTTCATCTTCAATGCACCAGTACAGAGATACTGGCAACAAAGGGAAAGCAAGGCAAAAGGGAGATGGGCAATATTAGAAAAGAATATGGTAAATAATTTAGTTATATTTGTGAAACAACAAGAGAATCTAAACTTTACCCCTTTCAATAGATATTCTTATTATAGTCTTAACTATCAGATAGTGATTAATCACTGCTTTAAATGATTTGGTGCTTTCTTTATTTCATAAACAAGGTAATCCATTATATAATGTGGCAGTGTGAAAAAAGTAATTTCCCACGTAGATTCAGTAACTGGTTGCATCATCTTTAGCAACAGCTGCAACTAAGTATTTCCTATAAGTGGTCAGCTGTTAATATCACTCTATAGGGATTTTGGCCCATTCCTTCACATATTTATTTATTTATTTATTTATTTATTTAATTTATTTATTTTTCAAATTTAGCCACCACCCATCTCCCCCAGAAAAGGGGGACTCTGGGCGGTTTACAACAGGCAACATATTAAAACAATAAGTATAAAAAAATCCAAAAATATAAATATACAGTTACCAAATATAAATATAAAAAGAATAAATATAAAATCCAAGTGGCCATAAAAGATCCAATTCAGAGAGGAGAGCTCTAAGATGCCACCCACCCCCAAGAATAACTACTCCCCTTCCCACCCAAGCGAGACGGCAGAGCCAAGTCTTCAGGTTCTTCTGGAAGGCCAGGAGCGATGGGGCCTGTCTCACCTCTGGGGGCAGAATGTTCCAGAGGGTGGGGGCCACTGCAGAGAATGCCTGCTTCCTGGAATCCACCAAATGAAATTCTCTTGCAAACGGGGTCCGTAACATGCCCTCTCTGCATGACCAGGTGGGACGGGTCGATGTCATGGGGATGAGACAGTCCCTCAGGTAACCTAGACCCATGCCATATACGGCTTTAAAGGTGATCACCAACACCTTGAATTGGACCCGGAAGCAAACTGGCACCCAATGCAGCTCGCGCAGCAGTGGTGTCACATGTGCCGATCTTGGGGCACCAAGAACTGCCCGCGCAGCCGCATTCTGGACCAGCTGAAGCTTCCGGATACTCTTCAAGGGTAGCCCCATGTAGAGCACATTGCAATAGTCTATATGGGAGATAACAAGGGCATCAGTGACTGTTCGAAGGGCATCTCGATCCAGGAAAGGATGTAACTGGTGCACAACACAAAGTTGTGCAAAGGCCCTTCTATCAGATATAATCACAAAGCTTCCAATTTTGACTTATCTTTCCATAAAACTCTACTACAGAAGTATGGAAGGCACTTTTTTGACAAACTTGAAATGAGCATCTATGTTCTAAGTGAGCAATGGCTTCTGCCTTGCTACTGTCCCCTGAATCCCATTTTTACTCAGTACTTTTTTCATGATAGTCAGGAAAACTGACTTGAACCAAGGAGAAAGAAACCAGGGAATCCCTGGTGGTTGTTCTGATATTGAGTATGACTTCCTGGATGCTTTTTACATTATTTTTATTGTTCTAATGTATACAGTATACACTGTATATATAAAAAGAAAAATTACAATATCTATATCTATATTCATATCCATATCCACATCTATTCTCAAAGCAATGGGTATACCCCAGTGTCTGATTTTTCTGATAAGAAATCTCTACATTAACCAGGAAGCCACAGTGAGAGCAGAGTTTGTTGCACTGAATGGTTTACTATTAGACAGGGCTGTATTCTATTGCTATACCTATATAATCTATATCCTAAATACATCATACAGTCTGAGATCTGGAAGAGCTAAATATTGGAGTCAATATTGGTGAAAGTAATGTCAAGAATGTGAGATGTGTGGCCAACACTATCTTGTTACAAAAGCTGTATAAGAACAATAAGAACAATCCTTCTAAAATCAAAACAGAAAAGCAAAAAGGTGGCACTTTTCTTAAACATCAAGAAAACTAAGATTATGTCACTGGAAAACTATAAATAATTTAAAATAAACAATGAGACTATAGACGTTCTTGAAAAGTAAAATTTTCTAGACTCTACAATTGATAAAGATGGTGAGGGTGCAAAAGTGATTCAAAGAATAACAGTGGTCAAAAAGGCATTGAGGGACAAACACATGAAAAACCAAGAGATTTTAATCAAAACTAAGGTTAGAATGATCAATTCAGTGGTATTCCATGTTAAAAGGTATTCATGCAAGGGATGAACTGTGCACAAAAGCAAAAGGAAGAAGATTGAATCCTTTGATGGTGCTAAAGAAGGCTGCTTCATATTCCTTGGACAATAAAGAGAACCAATCATTTAACACTAGAGGTAATAATAATAATAATAATAATAATAATAATAATAATAATAAGTTTTTTCATTATGTCAATAAACAGCAAATTCAAAGGCTTGGTGAACATATTTCTTTAATCCAGAATTTTAAAATCTAGAATTGTAATTTTTTTCCAACAAAATAAAATTATCTTTTTAGATATACTTCAATCTCACTATCCAAAATCTATCATAAATTAATAACTTCCAAGTATTCACTATATAATTCAATATCACATTAACATTTTAAAAGTTATTTCTCTTCCCAAAATCATATTAACAATAATAAAGCCCAAATATTTTGCATGCAAAGCTGCTCAAATTTATTATATCTCCAGTATAACAGTGTTGACACCTAACTTCTTAAAAATCCATTAAGAAGTCCATTAAACCTGAAAAATAAACTTTCTGTAGATTAGTCTTTTCTTTAAAATCACAAGAAGCATGTTCAACATTCTTTCAAACATATAGCCATTGATTTGTTAAAAAATAATATTTTACATACTTATTTTTTAATACACTGTAACTATTTATAGAAGTAAACTGTAGATTTAGACTCTTTAAAACACTCAGATACAAGAAATCTGGGGGTTTCAGAAGCTGCTAATATATCAGGTCCAAACTGATAAATGAAAAAAATATTTTGACTTAATATACTACCACTGCAGTTTTAAGCAGCCAGAATTCTTGCAATTATCAAATATTTTGAAGAAATGATGAAAAATAAATAAATTTAAATACAATTTTCTGCCCAGGTGTCAGAGTTCGGCAGACCTCTGCCATTCAAACAAGTACGGGATAACCGACATGCGGAAATAGACTCGCAACTGACAAGCAGCCGGAGCCACCATAACGAGCTGCGAAACGGCACGCATCAACTCAGGAAGGACTGTCTGGCGAAGCCGGAGCCGAGTACCTCACACATCAACTTCAAAAGGACAGGGGGGGGAAATGTTTAAATGTAATATACCATGCCATGCCAGTTCATTCACGTCTTTGTTCCTGCACCTATGTACTTCAATAAATCTCTTTGCTTTAAGAAGCCTGCGTTCGGGCTTTCTTTAGACAAGGGAATTTGACAGACATTGTTGGGAGCAGTCATTACATAAAGACGTGAATCAATCCTGACCACGTATCCTGAGGACTATCCCGAAAAATTCGGTGAGCTCCCCAGTTGAAAGTGGTCACACCACCGGGAAATTTTTTTTCTCCACCCACGGAACGGAATGGAATCAGTAGAAGCAGTGGTGACTCTCGAGGTAGCCAGAACCAGCGCGGCAACTGCCCTGGCAATGGAGGCAACCCAGCGAGCGGAGTCGTCCCCTACAGAGACTACTGAACAGCGAGAAAAGAAGAAATCGCAGAAGAAGGAGGTAAACCTCATGGCCCTCAGCAATCCCAAGCCTACCCTGGCGGGATGGTCTATCGCAGTCGGGGAAGGGCTGGAAGGAAAAGGCGGGAAAGTCAAGGAAAGGGTCACCCCGACCCATCGAATCGAAGTCCTGGAGAACCAGATGGGGCACCTGAGCCTAGAGGTAGGGACGATGAACAAAAAATTGGAATCCATGGGGAGGCCATCGAAAAGCTGTTAAGAACCCTAGAGGGACCTAGGGAGGCAGAAAGGAGCCCGACAGGCTCCGACGAAGAGGAAGAAATTGTAGAGTCAAGTGGGGAAAACGAGGAGGGGGAGGAAGAAACACTATTCTATGGGCAGCTTCCATACAGCCGAACTCCCGTAACCCCAAGCTACGATCATCGTAGAACCCCATTGAGAGCCCTGGCCCCAAGCGGCGTAAACGAACTAAAAATGAAATTCGATGGGGATCCAAAGAAACTAGCATGCTTCCTAACCCACGTCCAGGGGTTTATGGAGGATTTCGAGCACACCTTCCAAACGGAGGTGAGCAAGGTGCGTTACATCTCCAGTTTTCTAAGAGGAGAGGCGGGCGACTGGCTGGTGGGTCTTCACGACAGCGGAGCCAGCGAGCTGAGGAACTTTCAGAAGTTCATGTACACACTTAGGCAGAGATTTGAGGATACGTTATCCAAAATCTCAGCGAAGACTCGAATTCAAAACTTAAGACAAGGCAACAGAACAGTAGCGGAATACGCTATGGACTTTAAAAAACTCCTATCGAAATTACCTGACTGGCCGGAATCCTTCAAAGTCCAACATTTTCAATACGGACTACGACAGGAAATAATAGAACTGGCCATAACGAGAGATGACCCGGGGACGTTAGAAGGATGGATTCAACTGGCCGGGAAAGTGGAAAGCAGCACAATGCAGCTCCAGAACATAAAAAGTTTCAACTCTATGCGCAAGAAATCAGGGACCTTTTTCACTCAAGCCCGCAAATCCACCAAGCAACGGAACTGGGAGGAGGAGAAAGAACGCCGTACGAAAGACAGGCTATGCTTTCGCTGCGGTAAAGAGGGTCACCGGATAAGCAATTGCCCACAGACCAAGATGAGCGCCAAAGAGAACCCCCCCCCCCCGAAAAAGGCACCTGACACCAAAGTTTCTTACTAAAACGTTATAGAACATCGGACTGGCACCCCGAAGTGGCCGAGCCAACACCGACAATAGTCAATGGGGAACCACATTTCGAAATTGACAAAATCCTAGACAGTAGGAGACACAAAGGACAGCTGCAGTACTTAGTGAAATGGCAACACCTCCCTATCGGGGACAAAGAATGGGTAGCTCAGAAACACATGCAAGCCCCAGAGATGATCAGAAACTTTCACAAAGAATTTCCGGACAAACCACGGTAAACAAATAAATGACTTTATTGTGCCCACATTTGAGCCGAAGGTACAAAGTGTAAATATGTATAAACATTCCAGGGGGAGGGGGACTCTCTTAGCCGGGCGGCATGTCAGAGTTCGGCAGACCTCTGCCATTCAAACAAGTACGTGATAACCGACATGCGGAAATAGACTCGCAACTGACAAGCAGCCGGAGCCACCATAACGAGCTGCAAAACGGTACGCATCAACTCAGGAAGGACTGTCTGGTGAAGCCGGAGCCGAGTACCTCACACATCAACTTCAAAAGGACAGTGGGGGGGGGGGGAAATGTTTAAATGTAATATACCATGACATGCCAGTTCATTCACGTCTTTGTTCCTGCACCTATGTACTTCAATAAATCTCTTTGCTTTAAGAAGCCTGCGTTCGGGCTTTCTTTAGACAAGGGAATTTGACAGACATCATTGGGAGCAGTCATTACACCAGGTGATCAAAAAACAAAAAAACCCACCACATTTTCCTATTATTTTAAAATTAAGTTTCTCTCATAGTGTCAATTTTTCATGTGAGCAGGATTCAATCATACATTTTATTCCAAAATTTTACAAATGTGTCTTACACTCTTTAAATGTGGAAAAACAGCTGAATTTTGGCTAAAAGAAAATCCTCTGCTAAGATATTAAATACTATAAATAACTTTCTAGTTTTGCCCATCACTGATTTGGAAAAAAGGTCACTTTAATTTTCCACACACAAAAAGCAAAAGTCAAAATATAAATCCAACAAGAGGGTGATTTTATGCTGAGTACCTGGAATGGCTATGGCAAGAAAATCTAGCGAAGATTTGCTCTTCCCCCATTGCTCCAGATCATGTCCATTTCAAGATGATCTCCCTCAGGGTAAATCAGTAGATTCCCAGAGCATTATAAATGGTTTTGTAACCTTTTCCATATTGAGAAAAGGTCCTATGACTTTTTAACAGAAGTCTTCAGAAATTCCTTTCCCATGGTGAATCTGTTTGGTGAGAATTTCATTGTAACAACAGGAACTAAAGTTTGTGAGATTTATTTGGGTCAATGCTAGCCCAAATTGGCCTGTTAGTTTAATGTACTACATAACTGCCAGTCAATCTCCCTTTAATTGAATTGATTGAGCTGGGGTGGGGGGTGGGGAATTGAGATGATTATTTTTCATACTGGCAAATCACAAGTTGGATGACTTTGTTTATGAAATAAATGAAATAAGCACCAAACTTTGCTGCTATCTGTTCATTCAGACCAGAAGTGTCTGCAGCAAGTTGGGATTTTGCCAAATTGACAAAATGTACATTGTGACAGCAAGATGCAAGCTCCACTTCTTCACAATGTATTGTGTGTGACATTGTGATTAATAGTGGAGAAATTTGCATTGAACATCACAGCACACATTCCCAGCACATATTCTCTCCTTTGTTTAATCCTCTTGCAGATGCCCATGACTCTGATTCCCTTTATATGTTAGCAGGATCCACATGAAGTTCTGATAATATTCATTCACAAAGATATGCAAGAAAATTTGAGGAATGAATATTTTTCCATAGAACTCTTTGACTGTGTGTGCCTATATGCTTGTGTGTGTGTGAGTATGCAGCATATAAATACATGTATTAAATCAGTAAATATGTGTTGAGATGGAAACCTGCATAGAAACTGCTTCCCTAACATTCTCTAATAAAGACCTTCATGTATTAAGCACAAATTTATGAGGAGATCTAAAAAGGTAAAGGTTCCCCCCGCACATTTGTGCAGTCGTGTCCGACTCCAGGGGCTGGTACTCATCTCTGTTTGTTATCCGAAGAGCCAGCATTGTCCGAAGATGCTTCCATGGTCATGTGGCCGGCATGACGTGCGCGGAACGCTGTTACCTACCCACCAAAGTGGTACCTATTCATCTACTTGCATTTGCATGCTTTCGAATTGCTAGGTTGGCAAGAGCTGGGGCTAGTGCGCGAGGTCACTCCGTCATGCAGGGCTAGGGATTCAAACCTCCGAACTTGCGATCTTCCAATCAACAAGCCTGGCGTCTTACCCGCTGAGCCACTACGCCCCTTTTATGAGATCTAGTTAAGCACATTCAGCCTATACATCTGATATGGCAGAATTCCCAATTATGGGCAAGTTAGTAAGCACATCCAATCAAATATACTTAGTGAGGGCAGGGATTGCTTTTTATTTTTTTGGTGCCTTTGAGTGTTGACTCCTGGCGACTGCCTGGACTGGCCCCTGCAGTTTTCTTGGTAAGGTTTTTCAGAAGTGGTTTGCCATTGCCTGCTTCCCAGGGCTGAGAGCGTGCAACTGGTCCAAGGTCACCCAGCTGGTTTTGTGCGTAAGGCAGGACTAGAACTCAGTCTCCAGGTTTCTAGCCTTAATCACTACACCAAACTGGTCTACTGAGGGATGTACAGCAATGGAAATTCAAAGAGGAAAGGGTGATTAGGAATACACATGGAAATGAACACTGTACCTGTTGGCACCTCTTAGTACTCTTATGTGACTCAGATTGTCTTTGCTGGAACCCAGCATAGCTCCAGCATTTACATCAACCACGATATAATGTTTAATGTAAATAGTCTTGCAGGTACACCTACACCTACACTTTGGGCGGAACATACATATATAGCCTACTCATGTGTCTACATGCAATGTGTCTCTCACTGGGTTTACAGATCATACTAAAATATGGTTTAATTAATATAATTTATTAAATAAAACTCAATTGGCCTAGGTTAGGGTGCCCATCATCATCCACACAGAAAACTCACTATAGACACACACTCTCATTCTCTTTCTTGCTCTCTCTTTTGCTTTAGATCCTAAGATCTGGATTTTAGAAATTAACATTTGAAAAACAAGCATAAAAATACACACATTACTACCCTAATGGCTTATTTTTATCACATTTGCAAATTTGCTTATGACAATTATTGGGGTGCGGGAGTGGGGATTTACTTTCCATTCAAAACAGATCAAAAGTTCTGTTAGCATTTTAGATTATTAGAAAAAATAGTTCTGCCATTTTTTAAAAAATAGGTTTTTATCTAAGTTACAACAACTAGGTTCAGATTTGTCTTGTTAAAATGTATTGGTTGGACTTCTCTCATCTTTACAAATATAAATAAATGCAGCATCCTCCATATCAGACTAGCAAGAGTTGAATTCAAATAAATCTGAGGGTATCTGGGCAGGAAAAATGGGTTAGAGAAGACTATTCCCTAACAGTTGAGAAATATAAATGTTACATGATGCTGGGCTTAAGAACTCCCTATATGTATACATTTGTACAAAAACAAAGGATACTACAAACATTAAAAATTTTGAAGTGTCAAGATAAAATTGTTTGAGTCCATGCAATCGGTATACTTTGCTGACAGTTTATTTCAGAAAATAAATGGGACAAAATGTATCAAATTTGAGGTTAAACTTTTATCTTCTGTATATTTATCTTTTATCTTCTTTATATTCAGCAAATTATCAGCTATTCAAGTGTAATAATTTCTTTTTAAAAATGACAAGTAGACTGCAGTTAATTGCAAAGGTTAATACAACATTAGGTTGTAGAATTGGTTAGATATATTTTTACAACTAATTCTACCATAATTAGAGCTGTCACATTTATTAAACAGTCAACAGAATTACAAAGACAAGAGATGATTATTAAATGTGTTCGCTATGTTCTCTGAAAATTCAAAAAAGAAAAAAACAAGGAAAAAACCCCTAAGTATTCATAAAAAGAAATGCATTGCTAAGTGGATCTTTAATAATTATGGCTATGCCTGTGAAATCAGTTCTGATTCAATTTGAACTAGAAATTAGAGATACAGAGAGGACATGATTCAATCTGAGTTGTCAAGTCAAGTTTAGAGGACAAGCCAATTTCATTAAAACCACTCTGAGATTTAATATTAAAGAAAAAAGCCTGCAACTTAGAGAACTGGCATATTTTTTTCTCTTTTCTTAAAAAAAGTTATAACTATATATTTAGTTATTATTTAATTTTATTTACGTGGGAATTGTACAAATTCTTTTTTTCCATAAGTTTTATTGAATTTTAAAATACATATTAAAGTTAATACAAAGAAAGAAATAGAAATACAAAGTAAGAAAAAAGGAAAGAAAAAGTGAAGTCAAAAAATAACAAACAAAGAAAATATAGAAATAGAAGTCCTCCAATTTATCCTTGAACTTTAAGTACAATAATTAACTTTAAATGTTAGTCCTTCATACAATACACAGGAACTTTTCTTTGTCATATACCCTATGATTTCTATAATCCAATCTTCTGTTCTTCATATAGATTTCACCTTTCTTGATATCTTCCAACAATCCATCTCTGGTTTCTACTCCTTGGAATAGTAATCAAATGTTCATTGCTGCATCAATTAAATGTTTTCCATTTGCTCTTTCCATTTTTACATCTATATTTATATCTTCAATAAAATCCAATTAGTGTAACAAATAAAGGCCTTATCTACTTCTAATAAAATACAACATATTCTGTTCATATTATGACTATATATTCCATTAATACATAACCTAACATATTACATAACATAATACATAATATAGCAAGAATACAAAACTTAACATAACATATAACCTAATACATATTATACCAATTCTTATAATAATCATACAACATATTCATACATAATATCATCCTGTAGTAACCTTCATTCTAATTCCATCTCATCATCTCATTATCTTCTCATTCTTATAATTCTTATAATATTCATATGTACATATTCATACATAATATTGTAAGAATATGTCATCTTATAATAACATTAATTCTAATTCTAATTCCACCTCATCATCCCATTATCTTCTTATATATATATCTCCAAAAAGGAAGAATAAGCCATAACATCAACCTCCATTTATATTTATAATCCTATATCTCCACCATCCATCTTCAATTTCCCCTCCTAGGGACAATGTCCATCTGAACTAAATACAAAGCCTAACATAACATATAACCTAATACATAATATACCAATTCTTATAATAATCATATAACATATTCATACATAATATCATTCTGTAATAACCTTCATTCTAATTCCATCTCATCATCTCATTGTCTTCTCATAAATGTATCTCCAGAAAGAGTAACCTATAATATCAACTTATATTTATATTTATAATCTTGTATCTTACACTTAGAGTATCATATTTTTATGCATCCATACAGTTTCTCATATCTGCTCTCACTCTGTGTACAGGAATTGTACAAATTCATTTATCATTTTGCAAGGCTGTGGCAGCACAAAGTCTGAAGAACCCTGTCATAAGCTATAGGGGACACATAAAATATTTCTGCAACTTTTTTGTTTCTTTACTTGTTTTTAATAGCAGAGCTGGATGAAAAGAGTCCCCTTGTGGGGGGAGATGGGCGGTGATATAAATCAAACAATAAATAAATAAAATAAATAAATAAAAATAGCAGAGGTAATAGATCCTTTGATATTATGGTACATTGTTGCACCACAATGAATTCTTGAAATATTTCCCTGTATCTATTTTTTTAAAGATAGCAAGTACAGCAACCTCTAAATTGTACAGCAAAGAGCCTTAGTTGTGTTAAACCAGTTCAGGAAGCAACCTATTCCACCTTTCAAATAAAACTTTCAAAGAACTATCAAAGTAAGCTCTTATTTTTCCATATGCTTTCCTGAGTAATCAGTCTTGTCATGATGCCAAAAAGTATCTACTGACTTGCTGGAGTGGGTGGCCTCTGATTCCTTGGTGCTAGGAGAGTTGGCATAACTAGCTCAGCGGGTAAGACGCCAGGCTTGTCGATTGGAAGATCACAAGTTCGGAGGTTCGAATCCCTAGCCCTGCGTGGCGGAGTGAGCTCCCGCACTTGCCCCAGCTCTTGCCAACCTAGCAATTTGAAAGCATGCAAATGCAAGTAGATAAATAGGCACCACTTCAGTGGGTAGGTAACAACGTTCCATGTGCATCATGCCAGCCACATAACCGTGGAAGCATCTTTGGACAACGCTGGCTCTTCGGCTAACAAACGGAGATGAGCACCGGCCCCTAGAGTCGGACACAACTGCACAAATGTGCGGGGGGAACCTTTACCTTTACTTACTTATGCTTGCTCTATCTAGGAATATCTCGCCTTATCACGAGGTTTGATAAGGTGGCAGGTTAGATAGAGTACATTAGCAAAGCTTGACCAATTCTGAGCAGAATTCAGAAGAATTACCACTGACTTAGCCTTACAGAGTAGTGCAGTTTTGCAATCTTTGACTGCTGGTTTTTTCTGTGATGCCTGGAAAGTTCCAAAGCTGCTTAGCAAGCTTTGCTTCTTCCTGGGGGGAAAAATCTCACCACTGATCTAACACTTGCAATGCCCTGTGTTATTTATTAATTAGAAAGGGCAAAAGAACATAGCACAAAGATAGGAACCCACACACAAAAAAGACCATGGCTCAGAAAAATTAGCTTTTATAGCCTTGCATCCCCTTTTCTAAACCGTTGGATTGTATATTTGTATTTATATATACAGAAATGTAAGAATATGTTTACAATCCAACAAAGCAATAAAAGTCTGTATGGGAACCTTTAAATATTAGTTTGGCCCTTGAACCCATACTGAGACTGCTGAAAGCTGGATAAAACTCCCAGTCATGTTGTCAGGACTAGCAAAGAAATGTATCATTACATTATCATAAGAAACAGCAAAGTTGAGAAGAGAGAAAATGCATGAAGGTCCAACAAACACTCCTGGATCAAATTTTGCCTCCACAAAAGAGCCCTAATAAGTACAGGATTTAAAGAGGTGATAAAACTAATCAGCCAGTTATTCATGTTAATGTCAGTGAGCCTATCTCAATACTCAAGCAGCCCCAAGCTTTCTCCATATATGAAAATGAATTTGCAACTTCACATATTGTCTCTTACAACCAAAAAGCAACAGAAAAGCCATCAAATTTTCAGAGCCTTTCTAAGGGCTTTTGAAGTCATGTGATCTGAGTTAACATTTTATTTTAAAGCAAATTTCCATTCCAGTTAATGAATTTGTTTCAGTGAGGTAGCTTGACCAAAGATCTGTCAACTTGAAGCATCCCTTTGAAATTCTGAACAGACATACAGTACTTACAGTATGATGTTTTATAATATTTCTTAGAAATTATAGTGGAAAAGCAACAAAATATTGCAGCATCTGATCAGAAAATCCAGCCCAGAACATAAGCTTTTTATTCATATGTGATGCAGAACACAATTTTAATTAACTTTTTTTCTTAAGGCTCTGTACAAAACAATGTGTTCCATTAAATCCTCATCCAAATGTAATTGCTTCTCAGTGCCATAAAAAGAGCACATTGGTCTCTCACTCTGCTTATATTTGGTAACAATACTAATATAGTAACGATCTGAGACATTCAATGTCTGCCTTAAACTAAAGCTTAAAAGATGTCATCAGATGGATAACATTAATCAACTGAAATAAACCTGCTTAAAAAAAAAACGTATCTTGTTAAGGTAGTGCTATGCATGCCCACCTGTTCTGGTCAGACTATGAGACAACTCTGGAGATTCTATAGAAATAGTCCTTTATTAACAAATAAACTATTTACATCAAAAAATGTCCTTTATATGGCATTGCAAGCAACAATCAAACCCAACCTGGCAATGGAGGAAGGTTAGGTGATTCAGCAATACAGGATCCGACTGGGGCGCGAGGCAAGACCGCAAGGCAAAACTCGGCTAGCGTTCTCAATGAAGAAGCAAGACAGGGCGCAGCTAGGGATCATGGCAAGAAGTCAGGGCGAGACTCAGCAGGACTGGCGAGGCAAGACTTAACTGAGGCAGCAAGACATGTCTGATCTGGAACGACAGGATTCGGCTCGACTGATTTGACGAGACTGGACTTGGCTAAGGTGATTAGACTAGGCTGGGCTGGAGCAACAGAGATAGGCTTGGCTGGAACAACTAGGCGTGACTGGACTGGAGCGACTGGACTAGGCTTGGCTGAAGCGACTAGGTACTACTGGACTGGAGTAACAAGGCACGGTTCTGCTGGAGCGACAGGACAAGGCTTGGCTGACTTGGCAAGGCGAGACTGAGTGGAAGCAACAAGGCAAGGTTCTGCTGGAGCGACAGGACAAGGCTGGACTGGAATGCTTGGTAAGGTGGCAAGACAACAAGCGGCTTCTCAAGGCAATGAAGCAAGACAAGACTCTAAGGAATCTGTGATTGACTCCAAAATGGTGGAAGTCAGCTTCTACAATGGCAACAGGACAGGCTTCTGAGGATGGTTCCGGCTGGACTTCTCCGAAAGAAGCTGTGAGCTCAGTGGAATGGTTGTCCCCGGCAACTTGGTCCTTGCGCTGGCGCCTTTTTATCCTATTTTCTCTGCACCATTTTTCTTCGGAGACCAATCGGGCTTCTTTTTGCTTGGTGCGCTTTTCAGCTCGCCTTTCCCTTGCATTGATTGGTGGCCTTAACCTTGCTCCTGGTTCTGGACCAATCAACCACCTGGAATTCTCCCGCTCTGCTGAGTCACCCCCGGGCTCGGTTTCCTGCACCTGCTCATCATAAGTTTCTTTTTCCTGGCTTTGCACAAGATAGTTTTCGTTTTCCTGTCTCTGTTCAGCATAGGTTTCGTTTTCCCCAGGCTCAGAATCAGAGTCAGACTGAACTCTGACACCACCTCTATTCCCAATTGTGCATTAGTTTCTGCACTCCCCTAGGCTTTTGTCCTCCCAGAAAGATACAGGAAGTGCCCATGAAAATTTCAGCATATTTGAATGGAGAGTCCATATTTGAATTGACATATCTGAATATCAGTTTTTTCCCCAAGTAGAACAGTTAACAAAATAGTATATACAAAAATAATTTTTTAAAATATGCCAACAAACCCTTGATTCTACATTGCTTTCAGCTAAAGATATAAGTAAAGACTCTTAAAATGTGGCTTATGGTGACTTCATGGATACATCAGTAATGGTTGAAACTGGCACAGTACGAACCAGGCTAGAGACAACTGTTATGTGGATAGCTGAGCCATCCAATGCCACCAAGCAAACTGCCAAGTATCCATTAATTCAGAAAGGAAGAAGGAAGAAGCCAAGAGGTTACATGCTGGAACACAGATACAGAGAGGCTCTGAATTCTTTGCTCTGCAATGAGTAATCAAGTATCTTGTTAAGGGTTCATTTTTATCTGCAATAAAGTCTCTAAATTAGCTGAGTGGTGTCTGGGAGTCCTCTGCTAAGCCTAGGTGAGAGCTGAACTAAAGGTTAAGTGCCTGGAGATCTATGATTTACTTCCAAGCCTGAGTATTAAATATGGCAACAATTATGTTATTTTCTTGGCAGCCGTACAGAAGGTTATTGCCTTCTTCAGGGATGCTTTTTAACTACCCAGTGTAGCCTACAGCCCTGAGATCTCTTGGTGGTCTCTGTCTAAGTATTACTACAAGTACAGTTTCAATTAAGCAATACTATTTATCTTTATCAAGCTGAACTTTAAAGTGAAGAGACCTTTTAGTTATTGAAATAAGTCATTAGTTACTTCTCACATTCGTTTCATTTGCAGATATATCATTCGCTGAAGTATGCAACTCTGAGAGATCTAATATGAGCATCAGAACTTACCTCTCTTATCACTTCTGCCTACACTTGTGGACTTTTCCGAAAGACAAGGACAACGTCCTTCACACTTAGGTGAGATTTGTTTTCCTAAGACACAGGCTTGATAGTCTAGTTTGCACTGTAATAGAAAAAGAATATTAATACTTATAATAAACAAATTTAATGTAAATTCTACTTCACTAAGTATTTTGAAAGTAGATGGAATTAGCCATTTATTTATTTGTTTACTTATTTATTAACTAACTAACCAATAAGTAATTTATTTACTTATTTATTTAGTAACTAACTAACTAACTAACCTGGTAAGTCCCAGAGGTTTACAGAAAATAAGCATAAAACCAACACCAAGGCAAATGATGGTGTGAAGCTACTAACCCAGATGTTACTCTACCACATAGCAGTACAGGTAAGCCTCCTAATAAGTCAGGTAACTGTAACAAAAGACAAATTGTAACTCTTGGCTATTGCTGAAAATTCTGGGAGCTGAAGTCCACACAACTGAAAACTGCCAAAATTAGGAAATATTGTATAAACCCAGTTAGGCAGCATCTGTGTCTTCCTGGCTTCTCTTTTATTTGGTACCAGCTCTCCTATATAACCTGCATAATCTTTGTCTTCACTATACTTTCTTTCTTCTCCTGAGTTTTCTATAGATTTAATCAATAATGAGTTCCATTTGAATGCTCTGCTCTACTGATTCTTGATATTTTTAATGAAACCATATATTTCAGTAGTTTAAAATCTAGTCTATTGTCTCAGTGTTTTTTTCCTCCCTCTGGAAATATCAGTTTTGATATGGTTCACTGTGGCTTCAGAAGTCTGAAGATGTGTTCTTTGGGAGTAGGTAAAATACAGGATACACATGTAGAAAAATCACATGTAAAACATCTCACTTAATTCTTACAATCATGTTAAACAGTAACTCAGTATTAGCCTCATATTGTAGATGAAATTGATGGGTAAGGATGACAAAGTGGCTTGCCTATAAACTCTAGGTATATTCATAGTAAAGATGGTATTCAAACTAAGAAAATTTTGTTCATGGCACGTGGAAAAATCCTAGATATATAGAATGCAAAAGATGATGCATTTTAGCTATTTTTGGTCATGCTAAAATATAGGAATTTATATATTTATATTTATATATATTCTTGTACTTTGTCAATTGTCTCCCTATTGATTTAAATTGAAGGGAAGCAACCTATACCCATTCCAAGATAATAGGACTGACCCTAAAACCTCTTAAGAAAGCAAAGTGGTTTGGATAAGTGAATCATGCAGTAGATAGTATCATAGTCTATTTTATTGCCTGTCAGATGGTCATTGTACTTCTGTATTCACAGAATAGCTAAGAGGGACTTGACCAATCAGTCATTACAACTATTCAAGAAGCTTATGATTAGCACTGCTCATTTCTTAGCCACAACTTCCTTCAACACTGAAATTTTAATGGCAACAACAAACAAAATACTGAGTCCTGATTTGGGGGTATTCTAAATTGCTTAAATGTTAAGATAATTGTTTTCTTATAGAATAATATTAACCTATAATAAAAATGAACATTTTGAAGTGTTTAAAATTTGGATCCATTTGGTACAATATGAAAGAATATGCAACAAATGCATTTATTTTTCTAACCTTTGCTATAAATTACAATTAATAAAAGTTTATTACAGTAATGCATTATGAATTTTATTCAAAAAGTTCAGTTATTCTCTTTCTCCTCTTTTTGGTTGTTAATGACTCATTTATGAAATATGTATCATGATACTATAATGGATTATTATAATTTGACTTCTTGATGCAGTACCTTTTCTTAAACAACACCCACTGATTGCATTGCTAATTCATCAAGATCAATTTACTCAATTATCTAAGGTTGAAATATTTATAAAGTTGTAAGTGAACTGAAATATCACTTAAAGGGCACACTCATTAGTATTACTTGTAGGGAAAATGCAAAACATACATACGTAATCAGCATAACACTTGTTACTTTGGGGAAAAACTGTTTTGTGAACTTTTAGTTTTTCCTTTGCTTTTCACTGCAATATTTCACTATGGACATTAGTAAATTTTGGTAATATTAATTCATGCATAGAAAATAATCACCAGCACCATCACTGTCTATGGAATATAATGAGACAGAAAGAAGACCCATGTGTACACATGAACTACTACTATAGAGATCCTCTCTATGGAATATAAATGGAGCAAATGCTTCTCAAAAGAGAAAAAATATTTCATTATTTGAAAAAATTAAAAGAAGATATAAATTGCCTTCAAGAGACACATATAAAAGGACATAAAATGTCTGAATTATAAATATTTGCATGAAGAATTTATTTCAGCAGGAACCAAAAAAAGAAATTGAGTTGTTTTGTATATAAATCCCAAACTAAAACCACAACTTGTATTGACTGATGAGCATGGCAGATTTGTTGGGGTGGAAATTAATTTGCATGGGACTAGGACTTTGATATAGGGAATTTATGCCCCAAATTAGGATAAAGTACTGTTCTGTAAAGGACTTATGGAGAGACTAATAGTTTTCTCTTATGAAAATTGGTGTTTGATGGGAGATTGGAATGGAGTGGTCTCCCCACAACTGGATAGAACTTCTGAGAAAAATATTAAAATTATTCAAGGCAAACTGCCAAAAGGTTTTTTTCTTCTTTTTGATTTGAAGGATAATTTAGGGTTGGTTGATACAGTATATAGAGACAATGGCAATTCAAAAGAGTACACCTACTTTTCTGAAAGCCATAGATCCTTTTCAAGAATAGATATGATTTGGATTTCAAAGAATTTGGCTACTAAGTTTTTTAATGTAGAGATATTAACAAAGAATCCTGTGAGTTTGGTTTATAAAAGGAAATCTAGTTCTTTTAGATGGAGACTAAATGGAATGTTGCTACAGAAAGAAGCAGTAGGGGAGGATTGTAAAAAGGAAATTAAAAACTTTTTGAAAATATAGGTACTGATTTAAGAATGGTTTGGGATGCAAGTAAAGCTTTCATTAGAGGTTATTTTATACAATATAATAGTGAACTCAAAAAGAAGAGTCAGGAAAAAACACAAACTATTTAGGAAGAGATAAAGAGAAAAGAAAGTGAATTAAAGAAATTTCCAGAGAAGATAAGTATTTCTCAACAAATTAAGCTTTTACAATGACAGTTATCTATGTTAACAGTAAGAGAAATGGAAATAAAAATGAACTATATAAAGCAAACAAATTTTGAGTTTGCAAACAAACCAGGGAAGTGGTCGGCATATAAATTACGAAAAGAAACATAAAAGAAAATGATACTGAAACTACAAGAGGGAGATAAAGCAACCATACAAAAAGCATTTCATTAATATTATTCCAACTTGTACAAACGAAGAGACATTTCTCTAGAGAAAATAGATGAATATCTAAAGAAACAAAATGTACCAAGGATTACAAAGGAACAGAGACAGGTCATGAATGGACCCATAACAATAAGGGAAGTTTCTGAAGGTATAAAAAAAATTAAACCAGGAAAGGTGCCTGGACCAGATGGATTATCAGGTTCTTATAATAAATGTTTTGAGGATGAACTTTTACAACCTTTACAAAGCACAATGAACTCTATCCTATAGGGAGAAAAGATGCCAGAGAGTTGGAAAGAGGCCAATATAGCACTAATACCTAAAGAGGGACAAGATTTGACTTTAACAAGAAACTATAAGCCGATATCATTACTGAATAATGACTACAAGTTGTTCACAATGATTCTAGCTGATAGACTGAACATAATTTTGAAAGAATTTATTCATGAGGATCAATGTGGATTTTTACCTAAAAGAATGTTAGAAATGTGTTGGACATTTTGGAATATTTGGAGCAACATAATGAAAAACAAGCCACCTTGATTTTCTTAATTGTGTTGAAGGCCTTTGACAATTTGAACTTGGCTTTCTTGTTCAAGGAGAGAACTCTATAAAATAGGTAAGATCAATTTACACTTCACATAAAGTACAAATAATTGTTAATGGAAATCTAACAAAAATCTGTGAGATACAAAAAGGAACAAAACAGGGATGCCCACTGTCTCCTCTCTTGTTTCTTTTGGTTCTTGAAATTCTGAATAGAGATATAAGACAAGATAAGAGGATTGTGGGAGTAAAGACTAAAAAAGAAACTTATGTTAAGGGCTTTTGCAGATGACTTGGTGTTGGTTTTGGAAGATCCTTTAAAGTGAATTGAAACATTAATGGGCAAATTAAAAGAATTTGGTGCATTAGCAGGTTTCAAGATTAATAAACAGAAGATGAAGATGTTAACAAAAATATGAAAATAGAAGATCAAACAGAATTGATGAATAAAACAGGTGTTACCATTGAGAATCAGGTAAAATATCTGGGTATGACTATGACAAATATGAACTGTATGTTACTTCAAAATAACTAAGTTAAGACATGGAATGACATTAAAAAAGGACATGTTAAGAAAAAGAAAGTGCAACTGTCATTGCTGGGGAGAATTTCTGTGATAAAAATGAATGTCTTGCCTAGAATGATGTTTTTGTTTCAGACAATACCTGTTTTGACAACTGATGCACCATTTAAACAGTGGCAGAAGGATATATCTAAATTTGTGTGGTAAGAGAAAAAAGCATGAGTTAAATATAAGGTGTTACAAGATACAAAGGAAAGAGGCAGGAACCAGAATTTTATCAAATTTGGATGGATTTTACGGTTTACCTCAATAGCAATAGAGTATAATATGGTAATTTATAGAGTATAATATGGTATAATATTATATTATAATAGAGTATAATATGGTAATAGGGGCGTGGTGGCTCAGCGGGTAAGACGCCAGGCTTGTCGATCGAAGATCGGAAGTTCGGAGGTTTGAATCCCTAGCCCCGTGTGATGGAGTGAGCTCCCGCACTCGTCCCAGCTCTTGCCAACCTAGCAATTCGAAAGCATGCAAATGCAAGTAGATGAATAGGTACCACTTCGGGGGGTAGGTAACAGCATTCTGCACGCATCATGTGGCCACATGACCATGGAAGCGTCTTCGGACAACGCTGGCTCTTTGGCTAACAAACGGAGATGAGCACCGGCCCCTAGAGTCGGACACAACTGCACAAATGTGCAGGGGGAACCTTTACCTTATAATATGGTAATACTTTACATATATGGTAAATTTGGTGTCCCACCCCACCTGACCAGACTTGTCAGATCACTGTATACTGACCAGGAAGCAACAGTGAGAACACTCTATGGTGACACAGATTGGTTCAGGATCAGCAAGGGTGTTAGACAGCGATGCATTTTATCTCCATTCCTTTTCAACCTCTATGCTGAAGTGATCATGCAGAAATTAGACCTAGAGTTGCTTGATATTGGAGTGAAGATTGGTGGAAGAACCATAAACAATTTGAGGTACGCAGGTGATATAACATTATTGGCTGAAAATAAGGAAGAACTGGAAAAAATTATTTTGAAAATCAAGGAAGAGAGTGAAAAAATGGGATTGAACCTTAACATCAGGAAAACAAAGATAATGACAACAGCAGCAGATGGACAAGTGACGTTTAAAATTAACAATGAGGAGATTGAATCAGTCCAGGACTTCATCTTTCTTGGATCAAAAATTGTTCATGATGGCAAATCCACACCTGAAATCAAACGCAGGATAACTTTCGGCCACACTGCAATGGTCAGCATGAATAAGATCTGGAAGAGGAAAGATATCACCCTAAATACAAAAGGCAGAGTAGTTAGAGCAATAGTCTTTCCTATAATGATGTATGGGTGTGAGAGTTGGACAATAAGAATGGATGACCGAAGAAGAATTGATGCAGCGCTGGTGTAAATTGTTATGTTTACCATGGACAGCCAGAGTAACCAACAGAGAAGAAACCAGATACATCACTAGAAGCCAAAATTGTAAGACTACAGCTGACTTACTTTGGCCATGTCATGCGTGCAAAGTCACTAGAGAAGTCGATGATGCTAGGAATTGTTAGTGGAACAAGAAGGGGCAGGCCAAGAATATGCTGGCTCGACACCATCAAAACAGATACCAAGATGAACATCCAGCAATTGAAAGAAGCCGTGCTTGATAGGGCAGCATGGAGAGCTCTCGTCCATAAAATCATCTAGAGTCGGACATGACTGAACGGTTAAAGACAGACAGACAGACAGTACCTGTCTGTTTACATTTTAGTAGATTTGTTTGAATTTTCTATATTTTTTTCTCTATGCATCTTGGATTTATGTTAATTTAGTACCTGATAATGTACATAAAAAAAAAACACAATAGTGCTGTCCTTTGGCTGAAAACAGCTGTTCATGTTTGGACTAGGAAAAGAGCAGATATATAAAATGGAATACATTATTTTCTTACATAAGCAACACAGTATTAAATAAAACTGCAAAGTGGCAAAATTCAAAATAAAATTTGAATTGTTTTGGAATTAAGGAGCAACAAGTTTTTCCCACTTATTTTGAAAAAGAGGGACTTTTTTTCCTATTTTGCTTTATGCAAATGTTACTGTTTCCTATATCTAGGTGGAGTTTGTTACCATACAAAGATGAGAAAACAAATATTTTTAATTTCAGTTAAAATATATATATTCTGTTCCAAAAATACTGTATGCTCAGTATGATTAAGAATATAAATAAATTTAAGTCTTAAAATTCAGTAATTTAAACTTCAAATAAGATTTTAAGAAACATTCAACATATTCAATTCTGATTAGCCTATAATGACTTGGAAATACTCTCAAAGCTGTCCAGCCTGGAAGAACTTCAGCGCATTCACATCCGAACTGGGGGAGAGAGCTCTTCATAGTATTTGGGGGAGATTTCTCATGAAACCTCCTTAGGTGCACATAAGGAGATCCAAAGGTGAACAGCTGAAGTGCAGACAGTGAGCAATTCTTTCCTGCTGCTTGCTTTTGCCCAACTAATGGCAAGCAGTTAAGGGTGGCCAGAAGAACATTTAAAGTCTTTCCTTTCAACCACTTGCCAGTTGAACAATGGTTGGGAGGGTCCAACTTGATACTGAAGTGATCCAGCCCAAAGTTTCCTTGCTGTGCAGATGGGTCTCACAAGCTAAACAGCTGAGCAAGGGATGTTCGAGTGAGCCGTGCAGCCACCACCAGCCACAGCTAGCCAGACTAGCAGACTCCCTACCTGCCCTAAAGGAGAACATTCAGCTCATTTGTCTTCTGCAGGCTCCCAAAGAAGGATCTTCTCAGTCTTCCCGTGTATCACATTCCCCAAAAGGCTCCTCTCATAGCATGAGCTCAGCAGCAGGCTAACAGGGGCTCTGAAGTAAAGTAGAGCCCCTCTATAGAACGGAGGATAATGTATGTTTATAAAGCAGCTTCAAGGGGTTATTTCATTTGAAGCCTTATTGAAGTGAAACAGCCATTTGAAACTGCACAGCTGTACTAAACAGTAACCAAACACATCTAAATCTGAGATACCCAAGAGTGGCATAGTTGAACAACCCAAACTGTAAAAGGGAGCCTCGAAGAAGAGAAGAAGTCATCCAGCATGGATCTCTATTCCCTCATCTCCCTTTTGATTAGCATATACTTAGCATATCAGGCAAATGAAAATCATCACACAAAACTATTTATTTATTTAATCATTTATATAGCAGCCCATCTCACCAAGGGGACTCTGGGTGGCATATAAAATTAAAATAAAAAAAACAATTACACAATTCATAAAATCAGTATTCAAAAACCATACTATAACACATGCCTGGGATCAAAAAAACATTTCACCTCAAATTACTGAAACAATAGCAAACAACAGGGCTGGCTTAATCTCCCAGCCTAAATATTTGGGGGATCACCAGCTCTTTAACACCTTATAAAAGGCCATTATGGTTGGGGCTATCCAGATTTTTGGGGAAAACTGTTCCACAGAGAAGTGCAACTTCAGAGAAGGCACATGCCTGGGTCCCGCAAGATGACACTGTCTAACAGATGGGATGTGTAGTATTCCAACTCTGCTGGTGATGGTGGGACAGCAGAGACAATCTAATAAAAAATAGAGGAAGCAAGCTGAATCTTCAATGTTTATATGGGACTGAAAATTTGGAGTTCTACTGAATTTTGGGGTTAAGATGACATTGGAGCTGTCTTGTTCCTTCCCACAAATTCCCTCACAACCAGACCTAAGGTATGACTATTGTGTGAAAATTATTAGAAGACTGTAGGAGATTTTGTGTGTGTGTGTAATAAAATAAATATCTGGAATAGAACAACTATATCTTAATTATAGAATATTGACTAGGTAACTTATTCCTTTGCTAACACACATACAATGTTCAAATTTGAGAAATTTGAGAAGTGCTGAATTTTGGGTGTATGAAAAGCAAGATACAAAAGCATGTATTACCATCAAATGTCTTGCAGAATGATAATGTGGAATTCTAAAACTACATTGCACTTTAAAGGTAAAGGTAAAGGTTCCCCCCGCACATTTGTGCAGTCGTGTCCGACTCTAGGGGCCAGTGCTCATCTCCGTTTGTTAGCCGAAGAGCCAGCGTTGTCCGAAGACGCTTCCACAGTCATGTGGCCGCATGACGCACGTGGGACGCTGTTACCTACCCACCGAAGTGGTACCTATTAATCTACTTGCATTTGAATGCTTTCGAATTGCTAGGTTGGCAAGAGCTGGAGCTAGTGCGGGAGCTCACTCCGCACGCAGGGCTAGGGATTTGAACCTCTGAACTTGCGATCTTCCGATCAAGAAGCCTGGCGTCTTACCCACTGAGCCACCATGCCCCCTACATTGTACTTTACAGAATATAAATAGATATACTGTTCAGAGGGGGAAGAAACATATATAGTATGGAGCTATTATTTCTGGAATGTTACTGCTGTTATTAATATAAAAAAAAACCTTAGTATCGATATTTAGAGACATTTTAAAACATATAAATACGTATAAAACATTTTTAAGAACACCATAAAGACCCACATATTGTGAAGGAAAAAAAGTTTTACTATTTTCTGTAAGTAGTTGGGTAAGCAGACATATACTGTAATCTTGCTTTCAGAAGATGCAGTATGTACTACATGTTTTGTGGATTCATATAATATCTAAGGGCAATATAATAATGATGACAATTATAAATGAATATGTATAATATTACTAAAGTAACAAATTCCAGGAGTCCAAAAACATGGTGATAACATTTAATATTAATTACTATGGATTTAAATTTACAAATCAAATCCCAACCTCTTATTCACTCATTCTCTTTAAAATGAAATACTGAGACTTCAGGGTGGAGAAAAACATGGCAGAAAAACTGTATATTGTATATTTAGGGGAAAACATGGTTCCCAAGATCAATTGAGGCCCCAATGCATTTCTAGCTAACATTTATTTCAGTCACCTATATTAATCATTTGGAATTTTGCTCATTAATTTCCACTCTGACATCAAAAATAGGTTTCCAGTACTTTGCATACAAATAGGACACACAATTCAGTAGGTTGTTGTGGCTGAATCCTGGATGAAAACAAACAAAAACACACCAGCAATAAACAAGCAGTCTTTCCAGAAGTTCCAGGCTAGATCCTATTCTGCCCCTTATCTTGGAATTCTCTGGGATACTACACTTGATCTTAGCCAAGAGGCCAAGATTAATTCTAATACAGTAGGTATACTGAACTTGTAGAGATATTTTGACATTTGAGAAGCTAAACATTTGAAGAGTGCTCATAAGCCAGAAAGTACTTCTAATTTCCCTTTTCTGAACTTTACTTGATTTTTGTACAGAATAAAAATACTAGTTATTAAAAGTTTGAGCCTCTGTATAATTTTATAAAAATAATGTTATGAATTGTATTTTTGAACATTTAGATACATAAAAAACTTTTTAAAAGAAAAGAAAAAAAATCCAAATGATTAAGTCAAAAAAGCATTGTGGGCACATTTACAGATTTATTATGTGGTAATTCTGATATAATGGTAGAAATTCTGTTTTTAACAATAGCTTTATTGTATATTCTTCATTAATGGTTGCAAGGCATATTTGGAAGAAATTTGGACAGAACCTTAACTTTGAGCCTTATTCATATGTAAAATTATACTCTGGGATAATCACAGTTTGAAAATTGGAGTTAAATACCACCCAGCCCTCCAGACCCACCCCTTTTGGGGCAAGCAAAGTATTAATACTTTGTATCATCCCATTGTCAATAAAGATTTTAAATCATCCAAGTTATTTCAAGAGAAATTTGGATTACCGTAAACTGCAAAATGGCAGTCCATTCCATTAAAATATCTTTTGCTATAATATTGTCCAGATGTGTTCGCTAACTAAAACTGATGAATTATTGTCAATATTACTAAGTATATGAATGAATTTAATTCTACAGTTGTTGTTCTAAAAAAGCATATCATCATTGTAGATATTATTTTCAAGAGCTCTGGAATAAAGTGTTGGAATAGTTCATCTTAACAAACCAATGAATATAATATTGTCTATTATAGTTTATATATTTAGATAAGATGAATAGGTGAGGGGACACTAACTGATATGATATGCATTTGTTCCCCTATTGCCCCATTTTGGTTCAATATCCATATGTTTGTTCATATAGGTTTTTTTTAGATTTCTTTTATTTTTTCTTTATTATTTTTATAAATAACTCAAGGCGGCGAACATACCTAATACTCCTTCCTCCTCCTATTTTTCCCACAACAACAACCCTGTGAGGTGAGTTGGGCTGAGAGAGAGTGACTGGCCCAAGGTCACCCAGCTGGCTTTCATGCCTAAGGCGGGACTAGAACTCACAGTCTCCTGGTTTCTAGCCTGGAGCCTTAATCCCTAGACCAAACTGGTTAATTTTTTTTTTATTATTTATTAATCAAATTTATCACCGCCCATCTCTACCACGGTAGATTCTGGGCGGTTTACAACAAATGTTAAAATTAAAGTTAAAAATCAATAATCATTAAAATACAATAAACAGTACAATAAATAAGAATATAAAAATCCAGAGGATGGTAGGATCTTAAAAGGAGGTCATTATTAAACTAACCACCCCCAGGAGGAACTATCTCTACCTTTGTCCCATGCCAGGCGGCAGAACCAGGTTTTTAGGGACTTCCTAAAGGCCAAGAGGGAGGACGCCTGCCTCACCTCTGGGGGCAAGATGTTCCACAGGGCGGGCGCTATCACAGAGAAGGCACGCCTCCTGGACCCCACTAGATGGAATTCCTTTGTTGACGGGGTCCGCAGCATGCCCTCCCTGCATGACCGGGTGGGGCGGGTAGATGCAATTGGGATGAGACGGTCCCTCAGGTAGCCTGGCCCCATGCCATGTAGGGCTTTAAAGGTGATAACCAACACCTTGAATTGGACCCGGAAGCAAACTGGTACCCAATGCAACTCGCGGAGCAGTGGTGTTACATGTGCTGATCTTCTCGCACCCATAACCACTCGAGCGGCTGCATTTTGGACCAGCTGAAGCTTCCGGATACTCTTCAAGGGTAGCCCCATGTAGAGCGCATTGCAATAATCTATATGAGAGATGACAAGAGCATGAGTGACTATTCGGAGGGCCTCTCGATCCAGGAAGGGGCGCAACTGGCGCACAAGCCGAAGCTGTGCAAAGGCCCTCCTAATTTTGTATTAAAAACAATACAATTTAAAATCTGAGTTAAAGTTTGAATGATAAACTTCAAAGTTTGAATTTATTATATATATATATATACAACTAGGGAAGGTAGAACAAAGGATTTTTCCTTCAAAGGAGAAAAAGAGAATGCAACTCCAGGATTACAATTTTGGATCAATAAATAAGCACTCTTATCACTCTTATGCACAGACTGATCAATATTATTATATGTGGCTAAGATTTAATGATGCCTTTTAAAGTTTAGCTGAATGATTTTATCTGCAATATAGTAAGTTCTGGTGGTGGTGGGTCTGGGTTTGGGTTTTTTTGGGGGGTGTCTTTTGTTGTTGTCTTCTTTTTTCTTGGATATTAAACAATAAGATTTTTTAAAAAAATAAAAATCATTAACATTGGATGCTAGCTTTTCTTTCTCTATTTTGTCAACAGTATGTAGTACTGAAAAATCCATTACAAAATCCACTGCTGCTCAATCACAATTAGCTGCTTACTTAAATGATTCCTTATATACTCTTTTACAGTCTCTTCTGTTAGGAGCTCATTTATCATTTATGGGATCTGTGTTTACTTAAACACGAACTTAAATGTTATTATTTTCAAATTTATCCTTTTTGCCTTTTGAAAAATAGACAAAAACACTGTTATTCAGTCAAATCTCTTAGGTTCTGTGATCTTGAAAATGCATAAACAAAAAGTATGCTTTGATATCTGGCTGGAAAGTAGATCTGGAAAGCCAGATTGTATGAGAAGCAAAATTAATGGCAAGCAAGTTTTCATTGAGTTCCTTTGTAAAAATATATTTCAAACTATGGGAGAACATACTATAAATACTGTTTTTAATTTCTGATAAACACAAGGGCTCCTCTGAAAGGTGAGACATGATTCTACAGCCAACTGGAAACATTTGATGCTTCGAAAGTTGATTATTTTCAGTTTTCTCAAAAGCTATTGACAATGTAAAATGAAAGTTGGGACAGAAATTGAAATGAAAACTGCTAGAAATAAAGATTAAGGTATGTCTAATGCAAACTGTATAATACTGTAAAATTATGTGAATGATATGATTTTTTAAAAAGATAATTGATATTTCAATAAAAATTATGACAAACATGTAGCATAAGAAATTTTGCTTAATTATCAGCATTAGTTTCATTTTTATGCAAAAAGAAAAAAGGAAAGGTTAATAAAATATATATATCAATAGAATATACTATTATAAAAATGTAGCCATTTGTATTTAACAAATAATCTCCAACATTCATATACTTACTTTCTCAACAATACTGATCTGAAGGAAGATGAATAATAATAATAAAAAACTCTACTTCAGATCAAACCATAGATGCACCTAATTCTTGCTTCTCCTAGCAGCCAGCTACATGTACCAAGAAACCTACAAGCAAGCAATGAAAGCAAATATTGTGCCTTCACCCCCCAAGTGGATCAGAGGCAGATCCAAAGGGGCACTGATCATACCTAGAAAAAGATTCTCACTTTAATCATGTCCACAATCTTTCATTTGCTACTGCTTACAGTAGTTTTGGGTACAGTATAAGAAGTTAATCAGGTAGCACACCTACTACCTGAAATACCACACTAGCCACACAATAGGTCAAACTGAAGAACTGTTGGATAAAGGGCCCTCTCATCCTTAGCTGTTGGCAAAAGCTTAAAGTTTAGAGCAAGTTGGCCAACTTGGAGCTGGGTGTTTTCGCCACTTCACTCCAACATCTCTTATAGAGACTCCCTATTGGAAAGTGGGGTCTAATCACACTCCTTCCCCTTTAAATGAATATTGCCTCAATGCCACTGAACTACAAAAGCTGTGGCAAAGCCTTTTGAAAGTTACAGAATAAACAAAATAATTACTATTTCAACATTAAAAATGAGGAAGGCAGACATCTCACTAGCTTAGCCTGATGGACAGATGGGTAATAATCTTCCCAGCACCATGAAACAACAACTGCCTATAGTCCACAACAATCATACCCATAATTTACATTGATATAATAATGTTGTTATACAATTTTGAGTGGCAAGAGCCAGCAACAAAATAGCTGAAGCTTTGGAGACTCGTTCTTCTGGCTCTGTTCTTAGAAGCCTTGTCTTTATGACCAAAGAAAAGCCTCCTTTTAGCCCCAGGACCTGTCAGTCAGCCATGCAGCAAAACCACTCCCCAGCCCCACCACCTGAGATCCCAGTCAATTTTCAATTCAATTGTATTGGAGACTGAATTTCTCCTCAAATATAGAAACACATAGGCCATACTTGTTTTAATTTACTTATTTAATTTTCTGTCAGGATGGAGCATCCTGCCAGCGTAGTAATGGGGTTGTAGTAATTAGTTTAGCATACCTGCAGGGCCATTAGGAATGCTTTGTAGTAGTAGTCTGGCATGCCTGCAGGGCCATTGATTGATTGATTGTTGATTAGGGTTGTTTAGTCGAACGGCCTGACACCAAGGTCAGCCCAAATGGCGCTATCAGCTTGTTAGTGAAGGATTTGTGACTGGAAAGTATGGAAACTGTGAGAATGTAGGGAGGGGCTGTCATGAAGTGAATTCCCCAATGGGGGGCTGGCAAGAAAGTGGAGGATGTAACTGCCATTTTGTGCAGGCTTTTTCTCAGTCTAGTCTTTGCATTGGAAATGATCACTTGCTTTAATAAAGAACTCTTTCATATCCTTTGATCCTTTGATGTAGTGAGAGACTCTGAATTGCTAGCTAAAGGATCAGGACCATCACATTTTCATACTTGATATTTTCCAGACTTCACATGTACAGTGAGATATAAATGGTGGGGTGAAATGGAAATTAAGAATAAGTGATAGACGGATGAAATTTAACCATAACTTGTGGGAATTAGATAGTTCTCTGCCTGCAGTAAGGATAGCAGTCTGTATAATTTCTGTCCCATATTTTTTAAACCATCATTCACCCAATGATAATTCCTACAGTATTTTGATCAAAGACTACATGGATTTTTAGGGGATGTGATAATGTACCATGAAAATCCTGGAATAAATGTTATGAGGAAACTGATATTATAATACTGAGTATCTATTTTATTTCTATAGCAATGGTGCAGTGTGTTGACATGTGTTCAAAAATGTATTATAGAATTTGCAGAAATAATTTGACATACTGCAAAGAAAACTAAGTAGCTAAACCATACAAAGCACAAAGCTCTTTATTTTGAACAAAAGTTATGTACCTTTTATGGCAATCTGAACACTGATTACCCTTCAAAATAATCCTGTATTTGTGTACATTGGGCAGTTTGAAAGACTTCCAAAAGGACCACATCTTTATTAGGACAGAAAAACAAGCAATAAGTGCTTTTAAAAGATATGTATCATTATATTTAATTATTGCAGCAAAAAACTTGGGTTTAGTATAAGAGTTTGTTATTACTATGTTTCTCCTACCATACCTCCCCCCCCCCCCCATTTGCATTGATTAGAGTGAAGTAGAAACCCTCAGAGGGCACATTTTAAGTCTAATCATTTTCTATTCATTTACCATAATGATTATAGCTTTCATATTGTTCATCTATATTACTGGACACAATACAAAGCAATAAGAATAAGTTCATATAATTCTGTGTTTGTATGAGGTGCTGGCAAGAGGATCCATGTAACCCATCACTCATTTTAGGCTAAAGGTTGACAGCAGTTTTGCATAAATACAGTAGAAATTATTCAGAATAATGGGCTGGATCCAGTTTTAGGTGTAGAAGTGAGTAGTGAAAGCAGTCTTCCTTGCTCCATCTCTCCATGATGGCCCTCCATTCCCCTGACAATACAACACAGTGGAATACACTGTTGAATGGAATAGATAGTGACATGAGCGAAACAGAATTCTCTGAAAATAAGATGGAAGCATTTTCTGCGTGCAGAATTCACTAATGGAAAGAATGTCTATAATGTTCAATTATCAGGCCCTAATATCTTGGTTTATTTCATTGTGCTCATTCCTCTGATTTTTTTGCATAGTATGAGTAAGGGGTTGCTAGGCTATGCCCAAATTTGAATATGGCCCACTGAATATTTAACATGCTGGTTTTTAAATGTGTGTTTTATTTCTTAAAACTGATTTTTTAAAAATTGATCCAAGAGGTAAAAAATTATAATTTTAAACTGTCAGCTCAACTGTTCAAGAATTTTCAACAGAATTGCACAACCAATAAATACAAATATTAGCAAAGGATGATCAAAATAACAGGTTGTCAGTTACTAGTTTAACTTTCATATAAAACTGGCATTAGTTGTTTTATTACAGCGTTTTCCAAAGTGCCGCCGCTGGCGACACACCAGGGCGGCGGCGGCGAGGGGGGGCATGCGGCGGTGCGCGCGTGCACGGCGGTGGCGGCAGCCTCCGCTAAAATGCGGAAGCACTGATCCCACGCCGCTGCCGCTGCTGCTGTGCAAGTGCGCACTGCTGCTTCCGGGTGGTGTGGCGACACACCACACTGTGTGTGGCGACACACTTTTGTGTTGCGACACACAGTTTGGAAAGCTCTGTTTTATTAGGTCACAATTATATTCAGTTTTATTACATTCACTGAAAAGGGATTACAGTGTTCCCTAGCTGAAAAGGAAAATTCACCAAAGAAATACATATTCTTTCTTTGCTGTATTCTCAGCAAATCTGATGACTTTTGCATTTTATATTTAAAATTGGGGGGGGGAACTAGTCTTCCTTACAACTGAATATAATATTCAAAAAGTACAATGCTATCATAATAGATGACAAATCACTTGTAATCTGTTCATACATACAAACAAAGCTTTGAAATGTTCAGCTTGCTTTATTGAGGAGTCCATGTGCTGATGAATCTCTTGGAAAAGAGAACCCTAAAAACTCGTTATTCCAACCCAAGCAAGAAAATATGACACTTTTCTCTACAGCCTAGTTCAGATACAAATTCAAAATGAGAATTTCCATGTGATTAAACCTGGATAATCTAAATATGTGTTTGACATGTTTTTGGCAGTGAAATAGGCCTATAAACCTTTCATGCTAACTTGACTTACCTCTTAAATCTCTCACCATGAGAGAGAAAAAGTTATCAAAATATAGCCAATTACTGTATATCTGTATCTGTATCTGTATCAGTACATACACATGCATCCATACACACACACACACACACACACACACGTATACAAATGTAAAACAGTTTAATACCCCCTGCCTATATATTCAACTGAGTATTTGTGAAGTCAAATAGGCAGAATGAGTGAGTTAGCAATAATAATTGTTTAGTGTAAAAATTAATATAAAAAATCCATAAGTCTACTTTCATTCAGCTTTGCTTTACAGTGTTTCAATTGGATTTAAGTTCTTCTGGTAATATGAAGAAAACATTTAAAATACTAATTAATATTAATTATTATTAATAATAATTAATTAACATGTTAATATCATGTTAATTTCATTTAAACATATTAAATTAAGAATTTAGACAGGTTTATATAGTTATTTAAACTGAACAAACCATACAATATTTGACAACAGAATGCTATATATTAACACAGCGACAGGTAACAGGCCTATTCATTAGCTTACCTGAGAAGAATATGTGTGACCGTCAGATCCACAAACAGGATTGGTATAAATTACAGGACACTGCTTGCATTTTGATGAAAGAGAACCAACTCTCCATTGTTTATGGCTTAGACCAGCTTCTTTCATACTGAAAGAAACCAAATCAGGTAAGAAATGTTTGAAAAAGGTGACCAGGGAAGTATAAAATGCATTTTTAGTAATTAAATAATGCAATGATTAGCCATTTTGATTTTATATATTGAGGGTCTGAGAAGAATGAACACAAGTCACATGATGGGACAGGAGCTACGAGTAAATGAGGTCAGACCCAAATCTTGATGGGAACTCCATGCTTTTTTTTAATACACCCTTTTCTGTCTTTGCCAACCTAGCAATTCGAAAGCATGCAAATGCAAGTAGATTAATAGGTACCACTTCGGTGGGTAGGTAACAGCGTTCCGCGTGCGTCATGCCAGCCACATGACCGTGGAAGTGTCTTCGGACAGCGCTGGCTCTTCGGCTAACAAACGAAGATGAGCACCGGCCCCTAGAGTCGGACACGACTGCACAAATGTGCGGGGGGAACCTTTACCTTTTTTCTGTCTTATATTTCCTTCATCTGTTTCAAACAGCAGGTTGTAGAAAACAAACAGATAGTACTAAAGATCTGAATTGGTATCTTGGAAAAATGTTTATGAAACGAGCTTGACAAGTACATGAAATTAGGCTAATTATGGATTTAACCACTACATTAAACTCAAAACAACAAATCACATTATGTTATTTGAGAACTAGGCCACTGTTTTTTTCATGGCTTAAACTAATATTTACATCTTACACATTCCCAATTAATACTTTGTCTACTGTAAAGAAATTATTACAATCCAATAAAGGATAAGAAAGAACAATGGATTGTCAGGATTGGGTAACATTAAACAGGTTTAACATCTTGCATAACCACAGCCATTGTGGCTTGTAAATATAGTTACGGCTTAGTATGTTGTTCAACTTTGATTAAAGAAACACAGACCTTGGCCCAACATGACAACCAAGTCTTTATCTCACACTTAAGGACATTCTAGCAAAACTATTTTCACTTGAGGATGCTGAAACAATCTCTAATAAAGAGAGGTAATCTTTATGAAGATTATACTCTTCATACTCAGAGAAAGGCTATGCAAACTCAAACTAGAAAGAGAAGTATATGAATCATCATGAAAGTTACTGATATAAACCAACATTTAAGATAGAGTAAAATGATTACTATGAGTCAACCAATAGCAGACTAATCCATAAATACATGCAGGAGCCATGTGTTGAAATACTTAAATGTAAGTTCTTAGCTTAACTATTCATATTTTCCACTTACATTTCTTTAAAAAAAAAAACCTACCTAATTAGCAGGAGCAGAATTGATTATGAAATGAAACTAACTTCAAATCATGGTTTAAGGTTCTGGCTCATTCTAATCTTAATAACTATAGTTGTTTTCTTCCCCAGTTTGGATGTTATGCATTTGATGGTTAATTAAACTAAGTGTTGAATCCCAAAGTACCAGGAAGCAAGCAAGGAAAGAACAGAAGAACAATTGATGCCTACGGCGTGCACATATCTGAGCTTATTAAGATGAAATATGCCATGTCCAATTTGCACTGATGATTCAAGATTCTTCTTACCTCGTTCTATGACCAATATACAGTACTTTATGAAACCATGCATTTCCAAAACACTTTCCCTAGAGAAATAAAGGTAATGGAAAAGTTCCCATTTCAAAAATGTTTCTGTGAAAAATATTTCACTTCACATTATCGAGAAAAAGCAGCAGACACTAGCAGAAGGCTGCACAATGGCTTCATGTATTGAACTGAACAAGCCAATTAAATTTAGCTACAGGTCTCCTGTTTTCTGTAAAGTTCAAAGCCATCTTACAATTTGGGGAAATGTTCATATGGATTTGAATAGGGTGTCATAATCAGTGTCTGAGGAGTAAAGCATATGGCTCACTATGAGATCATTAGAAGGCAAGGTAACAGTAACAGTAACAGCAGAATTAATTCATTTTATGTCAACCTAAATCCCTGTATTTCTTTCTTATCTTTCACAAGATAACTGAAGTTACAGTGGGAACTTTTGTCTCAGTATATAGAGCTCTTCTCACTCTCTTTTAACTGAGAATTTGGGAGAAATTTAGCATTTTTCAGATAAAACATATAAAATATATTACAGTGAATTTTAAAAACATATATTTTAATATATGGTGTTTTTTAAAATTCCATAGCCTTTTCCCATTTCTGCCATGCTTTCTATATTAGTTTGAAGCTACCAGGATTATATTTATCTAATAATTATATTTCTGTATCACCAATACAGGTAGTCCTTGCTTAATGACCACAATTGGGACCGGAATTTTGGTTGCTAAGCGAAGCGGTCATTAAGCAAATCTGATCCAATTTTACGTCCTTTTTTGCAGTGGTCATTAAGTGAATCACAGTGGGCGTTAAGCAAACCACATGGTCGTTAAGGAGATCATGTGGTTCCCCATTGATTTTACTTGCCAGAAGCCAGCCAGAAAAGTAAAAATTATGATCACGTGACCACAGGATGCTGTGAACTGGTTGCCAAGTGCCCACGTCGCAGCATCACATGAATGCAGTGATACTGCAACAGTCGTGTGAGTTCCAGTCATAAGTCAGTTTTTTCAGCACCGTCGTAAGTCTGAACCATCACTAAACGAATGGTTGTTAAGCAAGGACTACCTGTAATCAGAGCTCTCTGGGTAATTCACAAACCCTTTAGAAAAAATAATCAAACAATGTTTGGGAATATTATTTCTATTTTTACCCAAAAATATAAGCCCACTTATATACATTAAAGTGAAAACACTGGTAGACATACTGATTAGTTCAAAATATATTTCAATTAGGAAATATGTTATTTGTTTTCTAGACCCACTAGTTCTGGAGAAGCAAGAACAGAAGTATCATTGATTGAGAGATAGCTCTGGGAAGTTTGCCACCTATTATAATTATTATTGCTGCTGTTATTATTATCAGTGATACAGAAACTCCAGGAGGTAGGTAGGAAAAAAGATGTAAGAAGGTAGTAACAGGTTTAGAATATTCTCTTAAAATCACTAAGCCATAGTTTTAGTTTTACCAAACCATTAAGAACTTCATTGTATTCAATAATATTTCATGATAGTGAACTCTATGGACCCACTGCTGCAATTGTATTGCTAGAGCCATACCATATATAATAGAGTACAACATAAATCAAAATTAAAAGTCATTCTTGGCAGATGGAATATCATGAAGACAAAATGACAAAAATACAAAGTCAAGAGAGCAAAAAAGTATAGAAGAATTATAATTGTGTAGTTGTAAATTTTATCTATGAGTGTAAAATGTATATAATACAAAAGACAAGTTAAAGACTATGATCACTGAAACGGACATTTAAAAACTATATATTTTTCTTTCCCTTGATAAAAAGTATAGGTATTTCAGATGAAGGAAGGGCACTGGACAGACAAAACAATAATACAGCTACTGTATATGCTTTTTGAAATTAAATAAAAGGAATAATTTCCTACACGGAAGTCCAGAAAAACTGTATTTCTTGAACACCCTTAAAAGAAAACTGGTAGACAATTTATATGTTTTTAGACAGGGATGTATAGAATAGTAGTAGGGAGGAAATAACTAAATAAATGTTATTTTTTGGGGGGAAGTTGATTAGGAGGTTTATATATGTATATTCTTTTCTCTTTTAATATAAAGGGAGGGAGCAACTATACTTAGTGATTTTTATAATGTGCCAATTGTATGATTTATAGAAATAATGTGATCTTGGTTTAATATAGAGTAAGAGATTGATTATGGAAAATTGTTGTATATCCTTGCTGTTGAAAGTCGGAAGTCACCTCTTTCTGTAACTTTAAAAGAATTTTTTTCTCTTGTGTTTCTACACCTTTTTAGTTTCTTTTTTTTCTTTTTCTCTTTGTAGTTTTTTGTTTTTCTGTAGTTTTTATCTTTGCTTGAAATTTAATAAAATTCTTATTAAAAAAAGAAAACTGATTCAGAACATGGTAATTCAATTAACAGGTCAAAATGCTTGACAGATAATAAGCCTTTCTTTTATTGTACTATAGACTTGCACTGCCAACTTTTAATTCAGGCTTGCTCTTTAACAACAATTAGAAATCCAGAAATTAGCAGATAGGTAGCTATGTTATTATACATCTACATCTATACATCATATACAGTACGTAATTATACATCTCCATCCCTGGTGAGGTAAGTGATGCAGTGGCTACCCTTTCTCAGTGCCTGGAGGCTGTGGGGTCTGGATGGGGAACAACAGGCTTTGACTGAACCCTGGTAAGACGGAGTGGCTGTGGATTGATGGCTCCTGTAGATCCAGGAAGTTATCATCCTTAGTTCTGGATGGGGTTGCACTACCCCATTCAGACCAAGTGCGGAATCTGGGGGTTCTTCTGGACTCACAGCTCCTGCTCAAAGAGCAGGTGGCAGCCGTGGTCAGAAGGGCTTTTGCACAGCTTCGTGTTGTGCGCCAGTTACGCCCTTTCCTGGATCAGGATGCCCTCTGTACAGTCACTCATGCCCTGGTCATCTCCCATATAGACTATTGCAATGCGCTCTACATGGGGCTACCCTTGAAGAGTATCCGGAAGCTTCAACTGGTCCAAAATGCGGCTGCTCACGCAGTTATTGGTGCACCAAGATCAGCACATGTGACACCTCTGCTGCGACGGCTGCACTGGGTACCTGTGTGCTTCCGGGTCCAATTCAAGGTGTTGGTTATCACCTTTAAAGCCCTACATGGCATGGGACCAGGTTAAATGAGGGACCGTCTCATCCCCATAACGTCAAACTGTCCCACTCGGTCATTTAGAGAGGGCATGCTGCGGATCCCATCGGTAAGGGAGTTTCACCTCACGGGGTCTAGAAAGTTGGCCTTCTCGATAGTAGCACCCACCCTTTGGAATATGCTGCCCCCGGAGGTGAGGCAGGCCCCATCGCTCCCGGCCTTCAGAAAGAACTTAAAGACCTGGTTCTGCCGCCTTGCGTGGGAGGGGGGGGAACAGCTCCTCTTGGGGATGGCTGGTGCCATAGAGCCCTTTTAAACATCGACCCATCAAATCTTGGATTTTGTATTTAAATTCATTGTATTGGAGAGTATTTATATACGCTGTTTTAATTGTTGAATTTTAACTGTCGATTTTTTGTAAACCGCCCAGAGTTCCCTTGCGGGGAGATGGAGCGGTAAATACAAGTCGAATTATAAATAAATAAATAAATAAATAAATAAATAAATAAATAAATAAATAAATAAATAAATAATGTTATCTCCATACTGTGAAAACATCAGCTGCTAAATTTTGCTTATTAACCCTTAATTAAAAGTGGAAATAGCAAACCAAGATTGTTTCTTCATTTTCCTTGTGAGGGGACAACTCTACCTGGATCTAATTGTAATTACTAAGGAACTATAGAATTTTCACCAACAGGCGGTTCCAGAGAACCTTCAGTAAACCAACATTCTCTGCTTGAATTAATGTACCCTATTATGACATTAACCGTTCTAGCATCACTAGCTAATGAACCACTGCTTGCATAAAAACAGTATAACTCATAGAAAGATTAAATCACAATGCCAGATAAAAAGGTATATTTTCTTAAAAAACTTCAATTAGGAGGGACAAAATAAATAAAAACTGGATTGTTCTTGTTATCAAACTCTTTAGGAGTCAAAATGATAGATCTTTTTAAATTAAAAATGCTTCTTCTCTTGAAGTATGAAGAGAGTGTATATGTTCTTAATATTATGTATGAAAGACTGGAATATTTCAGAATTAGCAGAGATTGGAATAATGCATAAGAATGAAGCTCTCAAAGCACCAGCTGTGTAAGAAAACTATTCAGACGAGCACAAATGCACTGCAGCAACCCAGAAAAAGGAAACAGACCACTTATATACCCACGCAACTTTATCAAAAAGTGCCTGACCACTCAACCCACCACAGCAAAACCAACAGAAGCTATGAAAAGGATTACACTGCCATACATCAGAAACATCTCAGAAACTACTAATAGACTGTTAAAACCACATGGCATCACCGTAGCACATAAACTGACCAAAACCCTTCAGAACATCGTAAGTAACACAAAAGACCCAGTAGCCCAAGAAGAGAAAACAGGAGTTATCTACAGCATACAGGGTAAGGACTGTAGCAGCCACTATGTAGGACAGACCGGCAGAAGACTAGCAGAACGCATCCACGAACACCAACTAGCAGTCAGAAGACATGATGAAAACTCCTTAATCTCACAACACATGGACAGACACAACCATACTTTCAACTGGGAAACTGTGAGCATCTTAAACCAAGCGAAATCCAAAAATGCTAGAGAATTCCTGGAAGCTTGGCACTCAGACAAAGCAGCCATCAACAGACACATAGAGGTAAACAACATTTACATACTATTCAAAAGAGACAATAGAAAAGCCAGAAGACCAGAACATCTCCTTGCCAGCAATCAACACCCAAATATGAAAAGATTAACACCAGGATTAGCACCAGAGGAACAATCAAACAGCACAATATACCCTAACCAATGAACTATTAACTCAGTCAATCAACCAAGCAGCAAACAACAGCCCAATCAAGGAACTACCAAGGAGAGAACAACACCCCCACCAACACAAGCAGGACAAACCATGGTATATAAACAGAGAGCAAGTCCCACTCCCTTTTTGCACTGAAGATGTTGCCTACCTGGGAATGAAACGTCTGCAAGAAAACAACAAAACTCAGAGAGCACCAAGGACTCCACAGAATAGACATAGATGGTAGACATAAAGAAAACTTTCTAGAGGCATAGATTGGTGGCTTCTTTCTTTTTCTCATTCTACCATAGTTTCTGGAGTTCTATTTCATTCGACCATTGATCTCATGGGTATAGTTGTAGGTTTAAGTTTATGAACTCATAAAACTGTGTTCAAGAAAACTAAGATGCAATCCAATAAGTTTATATAATATAATATAATTGAAAACTTTGCTAAGAATTAAAGTGAAATTTCTTATCTTCTTGCTGAAAAGAACCATTTAAGATAAAATTATAATACAGCCTTTATTGCTTAAAGAATTTCATGAGAATAAGTTTTATTAGAAATGTATATATGCTGATGCTGCTGAACTGGCATCAGTATACAAGCAAATGCTACTTAGGTAGCAAAACAAAAAAAAATAAGTAAATTTTATCTATTTTCCCATTTGTTTAACAATAGAATCTGGTGTTAGTGGAGACCAAAGTATATGTTTTCTAGTTTTCCTGTATAGCCCTGACTTTTTCTGATTTGAAACGAGAATGATATTGCATTGTTGAAGTGACTTTGAGACAATGATTTGTATTTGTATTTGTTTTTTTATTTGTATTTGTATTTGTGTTTGTATTTGTATTTGTATTGTGCTATTAAGTTTCCTGATAACATAATCACACAGGAAAAAAAAAGACCTCATGGAATTCAAATATTCACATTTTAAAAGTAGCCTTGAAAAACATCAAGCACACTATTTGAGGATACGTTTTCCATGTTTACATCCAACAAGTTACAATTACTTGATTTAGAAAGCCCTTTAAATATTATTAGTAATGAAAACTATTTAAAAAGTAGTTTTTTACTTGATTATTCTTTTGCTGTTGACCCAGTCCTTTCAGACTAGAATGAAGAAAAAGATATAACTATATCCAAATCTTGTTGATTGATTAAAAAAATACACCCTGTCATATGGCAGGGTGTAATATGGCATTTTCCACTGTTACTACAATGGAATTATAGATGAAAATCAAGACTTGTAGGGCAAACAGTCAAATAAAAAAAAAATGCAGTCCTGTATGCTGAAAACACAACCAACTACAATTCTCTTTAAACACATTTATTCATGCATATATAAATTATTTATTCTGTCCGCACGTATTCTAAGGCATACATAAAAATGTATCTGTAGTGTCTGTTTATATAAACCCTGTTACCTTTTAGCCATTGTTCTCTGATCATGAATTCTGTGCCTCTTTCTTTACTGCAGCTGGTTTATTTTATTTTATTTTATTTTATTTTATTTTATTTTATTTTATTTTATTTTATTTTATTTTATTTTATTTTATTTATTAAACAGAACTCTTATATTCTATAGATGCAAGCTATGAGATAAGGTGACAGTATGTAAGTATTAGAAACAGAAAATATCACCTTTTGTAATATCCATATACTTTTAATAGGTACACTTGTCCCAGATTGGCCAAAAGGGACTGACTTACTAGAGGGGATGTTTTTTGGCAATATAAATTCAGGTCTGGTCTTATTATTGGATAGAGCGATGCAGCTGCCTCACATGGCAGATGCTGTAGGGATCTGAATTCCTTGTCATGTCTTTTCCATCTCTGGTGGCAGCAAGCCCTGCACGGTCTGCCCAAGAGTCCCTAAACTTCCCTGCTGCTTAAAGAGTAATGGAAAACATTATCCCATCTAAGAGTTGAAATAAATTTTGATCCAGACAGTTTTTGTACATGGAAAATATTGTATTTTATCTCAAGCAACAAGATGTGTTGGTTTAATCCTGCAGCTAAGAGGTATGGCAGGAAAAAAAATTGAAGAAAATCCAAGTCAGCTCAATGCACTTTACCCCTAGCAAAATGTAAACAAGATACTGTATGTCTATGAAGGTTCTCAGTCATCCAGGTGGAATTGTCTGTAGCTTGAATCATGTCAACTGGATTTCTATTTTCTCAGTGGAAAAAGTTTCTCCACTGAGAAAATAGAAATCCAGTTGACATGATTCAAGCTACAGTAAACAAGATAGCAACAATAATTTATATGCTATCCTTCAATATAAATTATTTTCTGTTGTGGAGGTTTAATAATATATATGAAGGTTTGCATGTAGCATAAGCATGAGTAGAAGCATGTAAATAAAAGCAAGCTGACACCATGAGATGACTCCCATACAATCTGCCTGGCTGATTCAATCCTTCAGGGTTGGCATGCTCTGGGCTCCTTCAATTAAAAATCTCAGGATCCTAGAAACGCACCTGCCCTCTGGAATGAGGATCCCCCTGAGATCCAGATGCCCCCCCCCCATTCTGCTGCTGTTTGGAAGAGCCATGAAGACCTGACTCTTCACCCAGACCTTTGGCAAGGGAGAGTGAGACCCCTCACTTCATTGCACTTGCCATCTTTTATCTTTATCTTTTATTGATTTTATTGTGATATGGTTGATTGTTGTGAGCTGCCCAGAGTCATTAAGAGTTGGGCAGCATACAGGTTTAATACATTATTGTTGTCATTGTTGTGGTTGTTTCTTTGGTATGAAAGGAGACAGTATATGGGCACAATAAATGCCATTGTTTATGGCACATGGTGTTAGTATCTATAATTAAGTGCAGGAATAAAGTCTCATAAGTCTATATGAATGTAGAGGCACATTCCTATAATGTGAAAACTAATATATTAAGGCAAGGACAAGGGAGAAAACATAAGGGGCGTGGTGGCTCAGTGGGTAAGATGCCAGGCTTGTCGATCGGAAGATCGCAAGTTCAGAGGTTCGAATCCCTAGTCCCACGTGATGGAGTGAACTCCCGCACTAGCCCCAGCTCTTGCCAACCTAGCAATTTGAAAGCATGCAAATGCAAGTAGATGAATAGGTACCACTTCGGTGGGTAAGTAACAGCGTTCCGCATGCATCATGCCGGCCACATGACCGTGGAAGCATCTTCAGACAACGCTGGCTCTTCGGCTAACAAACGGAAATGAGCACCGGCCCCTAGAGTTGGACACGACTGCACAAATGTGCGGGGAAAACCTTTACCTTTAAGGGAGAAAACAGGATGCTATCTAGATGCTGATGTTTTGTGTTTCTCCATTGGCCAGTTGGAGAGACTGCTGAACTGCTTCTGAGTGTCTGGGAAATCAAACCATTAGCTTATGATGGCAATTCCTGGTACTTTTCCATGACATACATAGCTGGTATTTCTCCCATGACCACACTGGTCCTTGAAAAAGCAAGACTAGCAAATAAATATTTTGTTTTAATAGTCCATTCACAGGCACCCATATAGAGTATTTCATGCATTAATGTAATATATACATGGCTGGAAGCTTGTCAGAAGGAGATCCAACCTGGAAAAAAGGAATTTCCTGACAGTGAGAACTATTAAGCAGTGGAACAGCTTGCCTCCCGGAGTTGTGGGTGCTCCATCACTGGAGGTTTTCAAGAAAAGATTGGACAACCATTTGTCCGAGATGGTATGAGGATTCCTGCCTTGGGCAGGGGGTTGGACTAGAAGACCTCCAAGGTCCCTTCCAACCCTATGATTCTATGATCCACATTATCTCCATATCTTGGCAATTGATGGATAATTAACCTAATCCACAGCAAACTCTTACATTTTCATCAAATGAAGGTCTGCACAGTTTAAATAAATAGCATTACCATCTATAAAAGGAGCTGTCTTACCGTAATTTTGATATTTACGCACTGGAACATACTTGTGGTAAAGTGTTCATTTAAAAAAAAAATCTGACAAATATTTTTTTACATGTGAAAATTAGAGCTTTAGTTTCCTTCATCTTTATTAATAAATACTTGGATGTCTTTTGTAATATTGATAATAGTAATTTATTGCAATTTCAACTTGTGCTTATTATAAACCTGTGTAAAAGATAAATATACTCCTCTTAATATGGTCCCTGCTGATAATGTGTCAGAGATTTCTTTATAAACTGCTGGATACCACCCTGATGTCTTGTGGGGTGGGGAGGAATCTATATCAGCCCTGAATTCATTTGTTCTAACCTACTTTTTAAAAACCCAGTAGCATCAGTGTAACCTGACAGACATACTTTCCAGAGTTTCTTCTGCCAATTTTCCTCCATCAGTTATTCCAAGTTCTGAGAATTATAATTCTGGTGTTCATTTGCTGTTGATAGAGAGAAGCTATTTCTTTCCCAAAAGCAATCATGGCAGCAAGGATGAAATTCCAACACACACAAACACAAATTCAGGGATATATGAGACTTTTCCCATCATTTATCTTTACATTTTTCAGATTTAAAAAGGGGGAATATGCAGAGGAAATGAGGAATGTACCAATGTTCAACATAATGGTTTCTAACAAAGGAAAGTTTTGTTGTTATGGATAAAAATCCATGATAGCAGGATCAAAACTTCCTGTTTTGTAACAACTGCTATACTGTTAAGGAATACCCAAATTGTTTTGGAGTCAAAATGTTCTGATCCCAAACTTTTATTCTGAAATTGGAATGGTGTTCTGACATTGGAATAGACTGTCCCAACTGTCCTAGAAATGTTTTGATTTTGAAAATGACCATTCCAACTCTATTTTGAAGTCAGAACACTTCCAGTAAGTTCAACACAGTACCAGAATGAGCCATTCCAAGGTCAAAACTATAAAATGTTTTCAACATTTCTGTTATTGTCATAATATGCTTGTAATGTATTAATATAAAAGCACATTTAAATAATATATTTTGGAGCAAAAATTCAGTGATACAATGGATTCCATTATATAAAATTTGGCTATCTTTCATTTTCACTCATAAGCCACAACGGAAAATAAGATAGTAATTCCTTGAACCATCAACCTCTCCTGATGTAATAAACTACAACTAGAAGTAAACATGCTGGGTCTTTGAGCATGATGGTCTTATTACAGCCAGCCAAGTATTGACTGAAATTATAAACAGTGAGATTGCAGAGGCATCTACAAAAAGGAGCCAAGGGGTGGCAAAGGACAAAAGCAGCACTGATGCAACCTTTATCTCTTTTGCATGTGTGATAGTATGATACAGTATGTGTGCAAAAGGAGCTAGCATCCTGATGGCACAATGCTGTTTTTGCCATTTTGATGAAAGCACTGGATCTTGCAGATGCTTCTCTAAGATTGGCCTGCTTTTCCTGGAATTATGCAGCCTGTACCTGAGGATGTCTTGTCAAAATGATAAGGGTGCTGTGGGAATTTTGTGATAACGTAACTTATTTGCTAAAAGGCTAGTACACTCTTACTGTAAGAGTACCTACTATGGACTTAGTAAAGATTATGTCAGATAACCAGAACAATATATACTGTATGTGATTCTGATTTAACATGGTCTAGAATTCACTTTAGACTCTACTAAGATAGTGAAGATAGTGATAATCATACACTTCATTTCTAACACAATGATGTCTCTTCAGGAATCAGTTCAACACTGTATGCACTCTATTGAGCAGGCATTACTCTCACATACTGTATCTATGAGAGAACATCTGATTTTATTTTATTTTATATTTTATTTTATTATTTTATTTTGGTTTATATGCTGCTCCTTACGGCAGGGTTGTATACTCTCACCCTACCTATTCAACCTGTACGCAGAACACATCATGCGACATGCTGGGCTTGAGGAATCCAAGGCTGGAGTTAAAATCGCTGGAAGAAACATTAACAATCTCAGATATGCAGATGATACCACTTTGATGGCTGAAAGCGAGGAGGAGTTGAGGAGCCTTATGACGAAGGTGAAAGAAGAAAGTGCAAAAGCTGGGTTGCAGTTAAACCTCAAAAAAACCAAGATTATGGCAACGAGCTTGATTGATGACTGGCAAATAGAGGGAGAAAAAGTGGAGGCAGTGACAGGCTTTGTATTTCTAGGCGCAAAGATTACTGCAGACGCTGACTGCAGCCAGGAAATCAGAAGACGTCTACTTCTTGGGAGGAGAGCAATGGCAAATCTTGATAAAATAGTTAAGAGCAGAGACATCACACTGACAACAAAGGTCCGCATAGTTAAAGCAATGGTATTCCCTGTAGTAACCTATGGCTGCGAGAGCTGGACCATAAGGAAGGCTGAGCGAAGGAAGATAGATGCTTTTGAACTGTGGTGTTGGAGGAAAATTCTGAGAGTGCCTTGGACTGCAAGAAGATCAAACCAGTCCATACTCCAGGAAATCAAGCCAGACTGCTCACTTGAGGGAATGATATTAAAGGCAAAACTGAAGTACTTTGGCCACATAATGAGAAGACAGGATACCCTGGAGAAGAAGCTGATGTTAGGGAAAGTGGAAGGCAAAAGGAAGAGGGGCCGACCAAGGGCAAGATGGATGGTATTCTGGAGGTGACGGACTCAACCATTGGGGAGCTGGGGATGGTGACGGCCGACAGAGGGCTCTGGCGTGGACTGGTCCATGAAGTCACGAAGAGTCGGAAATGACTGAACGAATAAACAACAACAATGCTGCTCCAGTCAGATGACTCTGAGTAGTTTACAATCCAGTACACAGTAATAGAGTTAAAACATTAACCCTCCCTCATCCAAAAAAAAATCCAAGACCCAAAACCCAAAACAAATACAAACAGAAAAAGAAAAAGAAATCAACCCATTCCATCACCCTATAGCACCTCCGGGGAAGTCCATACTCCCATCCTACTGTGCAAGATCCACCAAAAATGCCAGGTCTTCAGGGCTCTTCGGGAATTTAGTAGAGAACGGGTAATTCTTATAGCTTGACACTGGATGATTACATTCCCTCAAGTTAAGGTGAAACCTTAACTTATTTTCTCTTCCCAATCTCACTGAGTAGGCAGATGATCTTGCAAATACCCAGATCATGTAGGTCTTTAAAGTTAATTACCAGACCCTTGAATTGCACCCAGAAGGTAACCACCAAGCAATATAGCTTTCACAATTGAAGTATTACATAGGCAGACCTAGGCATGCCCATAACTACCTAGGCTATTATATACTAAACTAGCTGAAGCTTCCAGATGGTTTTTAAGGGCAGCCCTGGAGCATGTTCATCCTGCCAGACCTATTGGGCTGAGCATAAATAATTGGAAAGAGGTGGCCCAAATAATTTGGCCTCTTGCCATGAAGGGCTTTATAGGTGGTAACCAGCACCTTGAATTGCACCTGGAAACCTACTGGGAGCCAGTATAGCTCATGAACCGGTGATGTAACATGGCTATACCAAGGTATGTCTATAACTGCTGCTGCATTCTGGACCAGCTGCAACGTGATCTTCAAGGGCTTCCCAATGTAGAGCACATTGCAGTAATCCATATTGAAGTTGACAAGGCATAAGTGATGATGAGCAAGACTATCCTCATTTTTATTTTCATGAATTTGAAATAAAATTGCTATTGGAACTTGCCACTTGGAGGGCATGGATAGAATGTCATCCTCTGACCAACTAAGAGTGACTGGAAACTGGCCAAAAGATAAGGGATCAGATAAATCAGTATCAATGACTACACAGAATCACTGGCTAGGTGCCCCACAAGCAAGCTGAATGCAATAAGCAGTGGACAATGGGGATCTGAGATAGATCCTATCAATAAAACAACAACTTTGCCCACTTAAGGACTCACATTCAAAACTTGTTCGTCAGTACTGGTAACATGCTAGTATGTAGCAGAAAGCTACTTTAAAGAATCTCATTCTCAGGCAAGGAGATGAGGTAGTAGAGAAATGCATCGGCTTAGACAACTTGTATGAAAAGTCTTTTAGGGTGTGTTAAACATTTCTGAAAGACTTGACTGAATTGTAGGCTTCTTAGAACTCTTGAGAACTCTTAGAATTCTTGAGAAAGGCAGTGTATAAGGCATATAATAAATGGATATGTATTCCCTACTTGCAAATTGGTATCTTGAATTGATCATTGATAACCATCTTTTTCTGGAATTCACACTGAATATACCCTCCAAAAGTAGCCACAGGGAGGTCCCACAAACCCCCAAATTTTATAATTCTGTAACAGATAAAGATTAGGCTCTTTAAAGAAGTTGGAGGAAAAGTTAAACTAATTATATTGTTGCTTTTGTTTCCTTCTCTCTTTGAATGTTGGATTTCCCTGACCACTGGTATCTGTTGTAACAATTTTACTATAGTATTTCATTATTGTTAAGGTTATTTGGTTAAAGCATTCTATGCAGAATTAAACGCATGGCATTTTCTTCCACTGTGTCTGGCCAGAGAGTGGAAAAATACAAGTGAAAACAATCTACATTGTTTTCCGCATTGTAAGTTTGGTTCTCAAAACATCTGAGACGTAGATGGCAGGTGCTGAGATATCTCTAGCTAGACAAAATAAACCCGTAATCAGAATCGTTCTCAAAACAAAAAAAAAAGGCCAATACACAACACTGCCATCGTGTGACGCTTTATAGTAAGTACAATTACTACCAGAAATGCTATACTAAAAGAGATGCTCATGTTTAAACCAATCACATGTGAGCTATGAACCATGGGTAGTCCTTTATACTTATGTTCTACACATATATGTCTTCTGTTCTTTATGTAGGCTGCTATCTGCATGTACTTGTATCTGAACTGTAACCATGCCTGGTCTTTGCCTGGTCTTTGCACAGACCATGATGTTTTTTTTTTCCTCACTTCTGGTGATGGAACTCTGCTTATGCTTTGATTTTACCTTTTTGCAATAATGCACTATACATCCATTATTGCCTTATGCTATCAATAAAGATATTGTTAGCCTTACAACACGTTGTTTGGATTACTTCATTGCCTGGAACCCCGCATAGTTAACCATCACCTAACAATTATGTGGGCTGTTACTCTGCTTATTTTAGATTATTCTTCTTTCTCTGCTGGAAAAAAGCACTAGAAGTTTTTTTTTAATTGAAATATTTATTATATTCTTACTCTACTGCTCATATAATGTGTGTGAAAATGGATGCCTGCTTTACTGAAAGTATGAGGATGACACTTCACATGTGAGCATAACTTAGCCTCTTTCATTGCATGTAGTAGCCAGACACAGGAAAGAATATTGATTAAATGATTGACCATTGTCTAAAATGTGCTCATTTGCTCTTCAGTGTAGCCAGATATTGCTTGGGACAGGTCCTTGCCAGCTTCCACAAAATTATATTAATCTCTGCTTAATATAGTTTGTAAGAAATTATGATGCAACAATTCTAGTTGTTGGTTGTTGTGGGTTTTCCGGGCTGTGTGGCTGTGTTATAACATGGCCACACAGCCCGGAAAACCCACAACAACCATTGGATTCCGGCTGTGAAAGCCTTCAACTATACATAATTCTAGTTGCCTTGTATAGCATTGCCCATTTTCCATTAATAATAACAAAAGTCCCAAATTTCTTTAAAGACACCTCATTTTCCATGATGTTCTGCTCTTCCCTTGATACTTAACTTTCATCATCTGTATGCAAATGTATAATCCTAAACTCTTGACACTATCAGTATGGCATGTTACGCAAGAACTGTAGTTTATTAATTAGCAAGCACAAATCATTAATTGTGATTATGCTGTATAAATAAAATAGATGATTATCATGTATCCAGCACATTCACAGAACTTTTTAACCCTTACTTCTTCCAACTACTATGTTATCACATAAAATTAAAGTTGATCATTCCTATGCTTTTCAGGGTTTAAGAAAGGAGAAGGCAATACTTTGTGGGGTGGTGTAAGAATCATCACAATTGCACAGTTTCACAGTAATTGGACTAATCAAAGCTATATAATGTTACCCTTGTCAATAAAAAGTCCTACTCATTAGTCCATTACAAAGGAATTACTGTAAATTCAGCCTACGTGCAGCATCACTTCCTGTACAAACAAACATGTAAAACAGGCTTGAAACTTTTCCAAGCTAGCAGATTGGCAGCACAAATTATACAGAGAAACAGAAAGCTTTCACTAGATTCAATGGAGCTTGGAACATAAGAATGATTAAATGTTTCTATACACCAAGTACACACCACAATAATGAATCAGACTAAAAATTTCCAAGAGACTCAACTGTGCCAGCTGGGCTTCTTCAGACAGGAGCATTATAATGTAAAATGATGACATCCTAAATAGCCTTGTTTTCAACTTCTGTGCAATCTGCCTAATGCATGCCTTTTAAAAAGCAAGTGAGGAAGGAGCAGCAGCAGAGGACAAGACCATAATTAAAAAGGAATACAGGTTCCACATACCTGTAAATAGAAGAGAAAATGGGAACTGTCCTAGTTTTTTCTCTTTCTTATCTAAAAGCAGGAAATCCTAACATCCTTATTTATTTGAAGTTGGGAATCCATTTATTAATACATATACACATAGTTATATTGTTGAATTAAAGATACAGTCTTATCCTGTAAATTAAGATTGTAGCTATGAATAGCAAAACAAAGCAACTAGAATGTATATAATGAGAAACACATGCATGCTTACCAAGCAGAACCATGTGTTTAAATCAGATTCAAGGATTTGTGATCCCTGAATAAAAAAGAGGAAAGCACAGCTTTCTGAGGTTTACTTTATCATTAAATGCCAATCATTTCCTCATGCATTAAATGCCAATCTTTTCATTTCCTCATACATAAGCTAAAACCTATGTATTCAAAGACATGCCTCCCACAATAAATGTCAACAAAACTTACATGGTGAAACCTTAATTTAAGAGACCCCCACAGAGTAGAATTTGGACACAACAGTCCAAATATTTATTCACACATCCCCCAAAGGAATGGACAAGTTCATTATATCCAAAGGAGCCAGAACGAGGCAATTAAATTTTACATCATTTATGGTGATATACATCATTTGTGTAATGAAATCATTACTTAACTTATGTAAATCACCATGAATGCTGTAATTTGCAATTTAATGGACATTTGGGAGTAACAGACACCCCCCCCTTCACTCAACCAGTCCATTATATCAAGGTTTCACTATATTGTTTTACTTTACACTGAGCATGATAGTTATATCATAAGAAACTTTCTTCAATTGAAATATAACATCCAAACCTCTTGAGGGCACTGAAAATTTCTCCTACACACTTTATGTATAACTTGCATGAATAGCATCCAAAAAGTTAAGGGGGAAAATGAAGGGGAAAAACACTCAGAAGGGAACTTTTACCCATCATCACATGAATCAAGCTAAAACTCACACTAATAAATCTATGTCAGTGTATGTAAAAATAAATATATTTTATTCTTTATATTTTACTGGTCTGATAAGAATGTGCAAAGTAGACAGCAGCAAGTGCTGGGTGAGATCACCACCCTTGAAGGAATGATGATGCAATGCTAATGAGCTACACCTGTGTATAGAAATGAATCAGCACTATTGAGTGTATATACGTATATATCCTGGTTGAGATATATTAAGTGTGGGGTAGTTTGTATAGAGTTGGTTAAGGATTGTGTCTGTATATATTTCTTTGCTGTGTATAGTAAAGTCTGTATATACTCAAAGCAACAGACTCTGTAATTTATTACAGCAGCATAGAAGCAGCTTTTCTTTCACAGGAGCAGTGGACGGTGCCAATCTTCTGAAACACACTCTAACAATCTAACAGGGGAAAAAATGAATATTCACAGGTCTCCAAAGAGAAACAACTTTAGACATGTCCAAAATAAGCAATCCCCATGTTCTGAGGAGGCCTGGAAAGCACTGAGATGCTCTGAGAATTCCTGAGGAAACCGAAAGAGCTCTAGAAAATGACAAAAGAAGAGCAAAGATTTCCAAAGAGCGCCAACGCATTCCACCAAAGCATAGCATTTACAGTCAGTAAGACAAACAAACACAACAGTCAGTAAGAGGACAGAAAGAAGCAGAATGCCAGAACCATCTTTTGGCAATATCTCATCAACACTGATTCAGCAGGGAAGGTAGCAGAGAGAAACAGACAAGGATAAGGGACGATATGAGATATAAGACTGTTCCTAGTGAGAAGACCCTCATGAATTGGATCCAGAGCTTCTGTGGGCTGGCGGTTCCCACTTTTCCTATGTTAGATTTGGCTAATATGCTGTCAGGGAGACTCTACAGAGCAGAGAAGAAGGCTGGACTATAGATAAGAAGCGAGCACGTAGCTCAGAGAGCCTAGCCTATTTTCCCAAACGTCAGAAGAAAGCTCCGCCCTAGGGTGAATGGATATTCTGGGGAATCTTCAGGCACTGTTAGTTTAGCAGGATTTTGCTTGTAGGTATGCAATAAACACTAGAGACTAGATTCCTGGCCTCGGCGTGTTATTTCTGCATCTACACACGACATCAATCCTGCTAAACCTCAACTCCCATCGAAAGAGGGAGGAACACAGTAACCAGGAGAATGGCTTCTCAGACACAGGAGTTGCAGCAGGCCATAATCCAGCTAGCAGCAGCCTTGACACAACATCAGCAGCTGGTCGACGACCAGATTAATAACTTACAGGCGGCGATGCTTCAGCAGATGCAACAACCAGCTCCAGGAGCCCAGCAGCCGGCACCAGTGGCACCACCCCCACCAGTCGTCCTGCGATCCCCAGGGTGTTTACCAGAGAAATTTGGGGGAGAGACGGCACAGCTCAGGACCTTCGTCGCCCAGTGCACTATGTTTTTCGACAGCAGGCCAGCCGAGTTCCCGACGGAGAGGTCCAGAGTCACATTCATTTTAAGTCTGCTGAAAGGCTCAGCCGCAAGATGGTCCATCCCCATGGTGGAAGCTAACGACCCAATTCTGGACAACTACCAGAACTTTATGGCCCGTTTCAGAGCCCATTTTGATGATCCAATCAGAGAAGTCACTGCCAGCCGAGAGATCCGACGGCTCCGACAGGGGAACAGGAGAGTAGGAGCGTACATCGCAGATTTCAAACTGCTGGCAGGAGATTTGGGTTGGAATGAGGTGGCATTGAAGGATCAGTTCAAACAAGGACTGGACGAAGAGATTAAGACGGAGTTAGTGCGGCAGGGCACGCCAGCTACATTGGAAGACCTATACCAGTTAACAGTCGTCATAGATGCTCGATTGGAAGAGTTAAGACAGTTTCGGCCAGGGAGAAACAGGGCAGGAGCCCGACCGGCTTTTCCAGGTTTTGCTACCCCCTCTAACACGTTTGCTCCCCTGAGCGCAGAGGAACCTATGCAGATAGGGGCGACACGAAGGGGACTCTCTGAAGCCGAGAGGCAAAGGAGAAGGGACAGTGCACTTTGTTTCTATTGTGGAGGTCCAGGGCACATCGCAAGAGAGTGCCCGACCAGACGCCAGACAACCCCGGTGAGATTTACAACCCAAGGCACAGAGCAGGCCCGCATACCAGCCGCTTCTTCCCAGCAGTTAAACTCCAACGGCCCCCCTTGCCAGAGCCCCATAGGGAGGCCATCCAACAATTGAGAAGGGCTCAGGCGGCAGATCACAGCCAAGATTTTTATATTGTTCCAGCCACACTGACTACAGATTCCAAGCACCTATTACCGGTAAACGTAATGATAGATTCTGGTGCGACAACCAATTTTATAGATAGTGAAGCGGTGGAAAGTTTTCAAATTCCAACAATTGCACTTCCAAACCCAATGCAGGTTGAAACCATCGACGGGCAACCTCTCAAGGCAGGAGACATTAAAAGCTGCACCCAGCCAATTCAGCTAACCATCGCAGATCACACGGAGTGGATCCAACTGTATGTTACTGCTTCCTTGCAAGTCCCGGTCATTCTCGGGGCACCTTGGTTGAGACTCCACAACCCCAATTTGGACTGGATGACCAGAGCAATTTCCTTTCCCTCTCAGGACTGTCGGCACCACAAATTGCAGGGCATTACCCAAGCCCAACCGGCAACTGCAAGCAGGGAAGCAGGGAGGGCTTCCCTGCCAACAAAGTATGGAGATTATGCAGACATCTTCAGAGAGCAAGAGGCCACAGCATTGCCTCCCAATAGATCGTTCGACTGCACAGTGGATTTGAAGCCTGGAGCCAAGATCCCAGCGGCACGGCATTATGCAATGTCCCCTAAGGAGCTAGCTATCCTAAAGGAATATTTGGATATCAACCTAAAGAAGGGTTTCATTCGGCCATCGACATCACCAGCATCGGCCCCTACCTTCTTCGTGCCTAAAAAGCCCGACCCTTTCGCCCCGGCGGCACAGGCTGGCGATAAGGGACCCCCCATGCGCACAGTGCATGACTACAGCGCACTCAACGCAGTCACCGTTAGAGACCACTACCCTCTTCCAGTTATATCTGAATTGCTAGATCGCCTGCAAAAAGCCCGTATTTTTACCAAGCTGGACCTCAGGAATGCCTACAATTTGATCAGAATAAAGCCAGGCCATGAATACTTAACGGCTTTTAACACCAGATATGGTAAGTTTGAATATTTAGTCATGCCTTTTGGACTAAGTAATTGTGGAGCAGTGTTTTCCAGGTTCATGAACCACATTTTCTCAGACTTGTTAGATAAATATGTAATTGTGTATCTTGATGACATCCTGATTTATTCTGAGGACCCCACCTCCCACATTACTCATGTGCGTAACGTTTTGCAGAGACTGAGAGAGAACAAGCTGTTTGCGAAGCTAGAAAAATGTGCCTTTGACTTAACTCAATTAGACTATCTGGGATACAGGATTTCCACAGAAGGCGTAGCCATGGATCCTGCAAAGGTCCAAGCAATTATGTCATGGAAGCCACCCCGTAATGTCAAGGAGGTCCAACAATTTCTCGGGTATGCTAATTTCTTTCACAAGTTCATTGCCTCATATGCGGAGAAAGCGCGTCCCCTTACGCAGCTTTTAAAGAAAAACAAACACTTTTGCTGGGGGGAACAGCAGCAAGCTGCCTTTCAAGAATTTAAACAGCTGTTTGCCTCTCCGCCACTTCTGAGGCACCCGAACCCTTTAAAACAGTTCCACGTCCAGTGTGACGCATCTAACTTTGCCGTCGCCGCCATCTTGCTCCAAGCGGCGGACGGAAGAGGGGCAGATTTATTACCCTGTGCCTATTTCTCTCGCACGCTGTCACCAGCAGAGAGGAATTACGATGTGTTCAACAAGGAGCTGCTTGCCATAAAATCAGGCTTTCAAGAATGGAGGCATTGGTTAGAGGGAGCAGCATTGCCAATCAATGTTTACACAGACCATAAAAACTTAGCGCTTTTGCAGAGCTCCGCATCCATCACCCCCCGTCAGGTCAGATGGAGTCAATTTTTTTCACGCTTCAATTTCGTCATCTCGTATTTGCCAGGCAAACAAAACAAGCTGGCTGACGCATTGTCTAGGCAGCTGCAGGAAAAGGCAGAACCTGACCAAGCCACCCAAGCCACGATCTTGCAACCTCAAAACTTTGAGAAACCTCCCGAAGGGGACCAAATAGAGACCTTGGCAGCAGTCAGACTAGCAGACGACCTCCTTGTAAGAATCAAGGCTCAGCAGCAACAAGACCCCTACGCACGGGCTAGGCTGGAGGACCTAGAGGGGGCCCAGAGCAGAGCACCGTCCCCGTTCACAGCAGAGGCAGGGACCCTTTGGCATAATGGGCGGCTTTATGTTCCCAAGACCCTGAGAGAAGAAGTCCTACAGCTTTGTCATGATAGCCCAACGGCAGGACACGGGGGGGGGGGGGTGTTCAAAACACTGCACAGAACACTCAGAGATTTCTGGTGGCCCAAGATGGCAGCACACATTAAGACTTACGTGGCCTCTTGCCACATATGTAGACGCGCTAAAACTGTTCCAGGGAAACCAGCAGGCCTTTTACAACCCCTACCCACACACCCCCAACCTTGGGACACTGTCTCCATGGATTTTATCACTGACTTGCCACAGGCACAGGGTTTCACTTCCATCCTGGTGGTGGTAGATTGCTTTACAAAAAGAGTGCATTTTATTCCCTGTAAGGGCCTACCAACAGCACAAAATACAGCACAGCTCTTTTTGGACAATGTCTTCCGATATAGAGGTATGGTTAACCACTTGATCTCAGATCGCGGTTCGCAATTTACATCCAGGTTCTGGGGGGCGCTTTTCCAGATGTTGGGGGTTAAAATACACTTGTCTTCTGCGAATCATCCTTGCAGTAATGGCGAAGCAGAGAAAACTAACCAGTTATTGCAGCAATATCTCAGATGTTACATTAACTACCGACAGGACAATTGGCCAGAATTTCTCCCCATGGCAGAGTTCACTTACAACAATGCAGTACATTCCTCAACCAAGATGTCCCCTTTCCAGGCTCTCTATGGCACAAACCCGAGAGTGTTGCCCCTTTCCTCACAACAAACAGCTGTGCCTGCAGCCACGGATTTCCTGGCAGAAAGACAGGCAGCCCATCAGCTGTTAGCAGAGCAGCTGGAGCTGGCAAAGGCAGCCTATAAACGGAACGCAGATGAACACAGACAGGAAGGACCCCCCATATCACCGGGAGACAAGGTCTGGCTCTCTACAAAGTTTCTACCCACTAACAGACCTTGCAAGAAGCTGGACTCTAAGTTTCTTGGCCCTTTTCATGTGCTACAGCAAATAAACCCTGTGGCTTATCGTTTGCAGCTTCCACACTCCATGAGGATTCACCCGGTGTTTCACAAGTCCTTGTTAGTCAAAGATTCCCCTCCAAGTGCCTTGCGGTCGCATACCACCCCCCCACCTCCGGTACTTGTCCAAGGGGAACCAGAGTACGAAGTGCAAGAGATTTTGGACTCCAGAAGGAGGGGCAGGGGAATTCAGTATTTAATACACTGGAAGGGGTATTCTCAGACGGAGCGCTCCTGGGAAAATGCCACAGACGTTCACGCACCCTTGCTAGTGCATAGGTTTCATCAGATTTTCCCTCACAAGCCATGGCCAGCGCGACTCCCAGAGCTACAGCCACCAGAGGAAGACGAGGAGTCCGGCCAGCCTGAGAGTTTCGTAAGTTGCCAGCAACCATTCCTGCTCCCTCCGCCAGGACCAGCGAGGGGGGAGGAGGAGGATTCGCATCCCTCCACCTCTGGTTTACAGTTCCCAGGAGGGGGGAGGGAGAACCTTTCTAACAATTTAGCTGTTTTTCAGGAGAGGCCAGCTGCACCCAGACTATCAGATCAAACAGAGAGCCACGAGCCCTCCCCTGACATTCCTTTCGTGGATGACCTCCCTTCCCTGCCCAGCTCCCAGGAGGAGGAGGAGGAGATGGACACATTTTCACACGGGATCCAGCCTGACACCAAGGACGAAGGAAGGGAGGGGGTTGCTATGGAGTTTTTGGAAGGAGAGGGGGGTGGTGTCAGGGAGACTCTACAGAGCAGAGAAGAAGGCTGGACTATAGATAAGAAGCGAGCACGTAGCTCAGAGAGCCTAGCCTATTTTCCCAAACGTCAGAAGAAAGCTCCGCCCTAGGGTGAACGGATATTCTGGGGAATCTTCAGGCACTGTTAGTTTAGCAGGATTTTGCTTGTAGGTATGCAATAAACACTAGAGACTAGATTCCTGGCCTCGGCGTGTTATTTCTGCATCTACACACGACATATGCTAACATGTTTATAAGCAGGCATTTCAAATAAATCCTCCAAACTAAACATTAGTCAGAAATATTGCTTTAATTAAATGATACTTTTTAATCCAGTTCTTTAATAAAATACATGCATTCTTTACCTTTCCTCTATTCATCCTCAGCTCACCAACTCATCCATCATCTAATACATATCCCAAATTGCACACATTCAAATAAAATTATTATCAGTTACATACTATATCTCATATTTTCTTATACATGAATAATAAGAGGGCAGCTAGACTTAAACACAGAATAACCTTAATGATTTCACTATAGCACATTACATAGTGTTACATAATAGAACAAAACTTGAGTTAGCGAACAGAACAGAATTCTAGCTGCACAGGACAGAATTCTAGCTGAAAAATGATTATATAATGCAAGTAAAAAAAAGAAAAGAAAGATGTTTCAATCTAAATTACTGCCTATGCAAAGATAAAAAGCATAGTAAAGCATTCCATCACCTAAGTTATAAATGAAAAAGTGGGTTTTTTCAAAATATATACTAAAGAATATGTAACACTGTATGTTATAATAATCTATATTTAAATACAGATGGACTCAATCCATTGGTTCTTATATTTTGGCTTGTTTTTTCTAGGACTTAGGACAAATTGAAATTTTCACAAACATTTACTGCATACATATATCTATGTGTCTGTATCTGTGTATATGTGCATATATGTACATGAATATGATATAAGAATAAGCATTAGGGGAGGGAGGGAGAAGAGAATATATGTAGCACAAGGTTGAACTGTGGAGTCCTTGGTGCTCTCTGAGCTTGGGTGTTTGCTTGCAGATGTTTTAGTACCTGACTAGGTAACATCAGTGTTACCTAGTTACCTAGTGATGATGTTACCTAGTTGGGTAATGAAACATCTGCACACAAACACCCAAGCTCAGAGAGCACCAAGGACTCCAACGGGGAGAGGGAGATCCTAATCTTTATTTTTGCATAGAATGATTATAGCAAGGATCTCTTATAGATAATCAGTGCGCTGGATTTCTAATTCTCTCAATGAAAAATATTTATAATGTTCCCTTGGAATCATCTAGCCATGTGCCAATTTCCTTGTTTAACATTCCTTGTGGAAATATTGTCTAGAATTCTTAAAATAGGTTTTCAGCTGTTTTAAAATGTGTACTGTAATCAAGCAAGGTTCATTTGGTCTGATAATATAGCAGGTGGAAAAAATAATTATTAATTTATTTTTAGAAACAGATCAAATAGTTGTTACTTAATGCTGAAAATACGGTTCATTTGAAAAGCTAAGAACTCTGAGACTTGAGACAGTTCATCTGGAAGTTACTAAGTTGTCAAAAACTGCCTTACGCTGAAAAAGAACTCAAGTAACTTTTTCATTCCTTTTGTTCTGCCAACTACATATATAACACTTTCACATACTGAGGAGGGAGTAAGAGGCCATTTTCCCCTGCCCACCAATCTGAAAGTTTTTAGTGTCAAAAAATAGTAAACTACTATTTTTGTTTACAAAAGCAAATTTCTATGCATAAGCTATCAGAACAATTATTTTAAATACTATACCCAACACAAGCAAGATTGTAATAGTCACGGACTAAGCACCTAATATGATAATGTTTTTTGTCAACAGTTTAGCTGAGAAATTGTCATCTTGGTAAAGCTGTATTTACAGTTCTAAAATTCTTCTAATAATCTTTATAGTTGTAAGATTCTTCTAATTATTTCTCAACAATATGTAATCTTCTTTACTCTCTGTAGGAGCTAATGGTCTTTCAGAGTGTCTCATTTTCAGTAAGAAACACCTGGTCTGAAACATAAAGCAGTTGTTTTGAGCAAAAAAAAGAGAGTCTTTTTCATTCACCCTAGATGTGCTTTGAATCTGAAACATATTGGAAGTGTTTTGAGATCAAAACATAATGTTTCAAACTCAGATACTTCCAGAGTGAGTAAAAAGCCCATTTTACATTTAGAATAGGTTCTTTGCACTTGAAATGCAGCATGCTGAATACAAAAGGTTTTGCATATCCCAAATATGTTTGTGTGTCCAATAGAAGAGAATGTGTATGTGTATCTTTTTCTCTATGTTTAATATGTATGTACACACACACACACACACTCCTGGTTGAAACTTTGCAGGGTGCCCTTTACATATAAACTATATCTAAACTAAGAGATTTAAATCAGTGTTTCTCAGCCTCAGCTACTTTAACATGTGTGGACTTCAACTCCCAGAATTCCCCAGCTGGGAGATGAATTCTGGGAGTTGGTTCATACATCTTAAATTTGCTATGGTTGAGAAACACTGATTTAAATAATGGCAGTGTACTTTCTTCAATCTGATCTGCTCTTCAAACTGTTCCATTGAAAATCAAGTTTTACATTTAGTATTTGCTTGCCTGAATTTTCCATGCCCTTTGAGGATCACTTCTTTCAACATAAGCACTGCCTTCCTGATACTTTCTAACAATAGAAATTATTTTAAAGAGTACCTTCTTACATTTTTTAAAAATAAATATTTGACAACACTTACAAATCTTTTCCAAAGTGCTATGCTTTATAAAATCTCTGGGAAACATATAAAGAAAAGTGTCAGCATTCTAGTGTGAACCCATGTTATTTTATCAGGGACTTCAGTCTAAACTAGCTAGTGTCAGAGAAGAGCCAGAATAAGTGATACTGTTTTGAGTATTGTGCAAAATTGAGTCTCTAGTTCATTATTTTGAAATTTATTTTATGCTTTTATCATATCATCCATCATAAAGAACAGTAATCAAGTAGCATAGAATACATAGCTGATCACTTCAGACAAATGAAGAGGAAATATTTTGCTCATGTTATTGTAAGACAGAAATCAGGAGTGATTAGGATGGAGACTGTGGAGAGCAGTACAAAAATAAATGCATGATTTTTTGCTACTTTTGGTCCCCAGTTCTTTTTTTACCAGGAACAAAACAACAAAACAAAACAAAACAAAACAAAACAAAACAAAACAAAACAAAACAAAACAAAACAAAACAAAACAGAAAAACTGATTGAATACTTCACTCAATCAGAAACTTCTAATCATGAGGCTTCATGAAAATATTTCACTGGAAGTCATATGTGCCTCAGATTGACTCTCTGCACCAATCCCTGTTCAAAGATGGGTAAAGCAAGTGCATCTTTTAGATTTTTACATTTAGCTCAGATTCACTCTGGCAGAACAGGCTGAGTTGCCTGGGGCATGGTCTGGAGGTGTGATCTGCGATGAGTTTGAGCCAGTGACTCCCAAGGAAGTGGACAGGTTCTCAGTGCTGTCAGCTTGGCCACTTGTTTACTGGATCCAAGCCCCTCCTGGATTGTTAAAGCAGCCAGGGGGGTGACCTGTAGCTGGGTCTAAGCTGTGGTGTTGGCCTCTCTGAAGGAGGGGGTGGTACATCCTACCTTGAAAAAGGTGGTGGTATACCCCCTTAAGAGACCATCCTTGGACCCAACAGTTTTTGACAACTACTGACCAGACTCCAACCTTCCCTTTTTGGGGAAAAGGTTGTTGGTCTGCAAGATCCCAGAACCGCGCCTTCTCTGAAGCGTGCCTGCCCTCTGGAACAAGGTTCCCCCTAAGATCTGGATGGCCCCCCCTCTGCTGTTGTTTAGAAAACCTGTGAAGACCTGGCTCTTCACCCAGACCGTTGGCAAGGGAGAGTGAGACCCCTCACTTCATCGCACTTGCCATCTTCTATTTTTATCTTTTATGTTTTATTGATTTTATTGTGATTTGTTTGATTGTTGTGAGCCACCCAGAGAGTCGGGCAGCATACAAGTTTAATAAATTATTGTTATTATTGTTATTGTTATTTCTGTAACATTGACAAACAATGAATTTCATCCCCATAAATTGGCAGACAAACCAATTTCAGTTCTTTAAGCTGATGATGCAGCCCTCCTCTCTGTAAGACAAATAGGCTTAAGGCTAAGCCTCCAAGGCCCTGCCTTATACTATAGAGCAGAGCTTTCCAAACTGTGTGTCGGGACATGTTAGTGTGTCAGCTGCAGTGTCTGGGTGTGTCGCTGCTGCTGCTGCCTCCGAGCCCTGCCAGGATTCCACACAGGTCCTAGTGCCTGCCTGGTGCCTTGCTGCCTCCAAACCTGCCCTGCCAGGATTCTGCACAGGTCCTAGTGCCTGCCTTGTGCCTTGCTGCCTCCAAACCTGCTGTGATTCCGCGCAGGTCCTAGTGCCTGTCTTGTGCCCTGCTGTAAGAGTGTGTCGCGAAATGATGCCCTGCTGTAAGAGTGTGTCACAAAATGATGCATGTCTAAAAAGTGTGTCACCAACATGAAAAGTTTAGAAAGCTCTGCTATAGAGAGAAATCAACCATTCCAAGACAAAAGTAAAGGTCTTTACTAAAAGGCTTACTACCTATAATCATCACTGGAAAATAAATTACATATGCATAGAACAAATCAAGACCTTTAAATATCTGGAAAATATTTTTCAATCCCATGCTGCTTAAGGAAACAAAACAGTACTGCAGCTTTTTTATATACTGTAGTTATGGTACTTAGCCTTCTGCTTTACAGTTCACAGGCTTGCTATTACAATGATTCAAGATGCCTTGATGTAGTCTACAAATCAAAATTTATGATACCTCTATTGCATATTCCTCAAAGTGTATCCAACTCTTAGTTACAACTGGAATATAGACTAATGTTCATTAAAGACATTGAGGTTCATCTTATTAGAAGTATTAACCTGCTTCTTAGATAATATATAGTTTAGATATACAGAGCATTAGATATGCCTAAGGCAAGACTAGAATTTACAGTCTCCTAGTTTCTGTTTAGATAAACAGAAAGTATTTGGGTGCATACTGCTCAATTGGTTCTATTTGGCTTCTCTTGCCATACAACCAAAAAGCTACCATCTGCCATAGCATATTTGAACCATAATAGATGGCTTATTACCCTCCTAACAATTGCTATGGTTGGTAGGGTTGTTCTTAGCTTATTATTCTGGGTTGCTCTGTATTCTTTCTATATATCTTCTCTTGTTGCTCTATTTATTCTATAATTCTTGCATAGTTCAGCCCTGTTTATTTTACTGATACAACCAGACAGTGGTCACAGCTGGTTGTCACACTATGTAAATTATGTTGTGGATTGTAGTTAGCATAAAAGATTTGAAAGTGAGCTGTATATAGTATTAAGTTGCAAAGCAGGGCTAGAATCATAATAAGTTGATGACCAGCATGCTAATCATTAGCTAATAGAACTGAGCTCCGTAAAAAGTTATTATCATACAATAAAGGTTCTTGTAGTTATAAGTGAGATAAGGGGAATGGAGGGCAGGAGGTGCTGTTTCTCAGTCACTGTTCCAGTCTGCCCTTGGAATTAAGACTTACGCCATTTGTCTTAATGTTCCAGAAGTTGCTTAAGTTAAAACACTTCTATAGAAGAATTAGTTGTGACTAGTTGATTATCACCATATTTTAATTTCAATTTCAATTTAACTGTTGCATTACATTTTTCTCTTATACATTGGATGTATTATTTATTTTTCATTATTGTTATTATTGTGATGGTTGTTATATACTGGCTACAATTTGGATTTTAATTAAGCTTGTTGTGGACATTTTAACATTGTAGATTTTTACTGGATTGCTGTGATTCTTTACTGTTTTGGCAGTATACGATTGAATGATTGGATGAATGAAAGACTAAATAAATAAGGCTCATCAATATACGGAATTATTAATACACACACACACACACACACACACACACACTAATGCAAATATTTCAATGCAATAATGAAAACCATTTGACAAAAACTTATATGCATTAAATTCCCAGAAACAAACTGCTTCCTTCATGAAGATTACAAGTATAAATTATGTATATGTTTATGTCTATGTGTATCCAAGTGAAAATGTCCTTCTTTACTGTTATCCTTATAGTTCAGTTTAACTCCAGCATCTAGCCATCTGATATTGTCTGCACTTAATGAAACCTTAATGTACGTCATTATCATTATTATCATCATCATCTTAATGAGAGCCAGTTTGGTGTAGTGGTTATGGCACCAGGCTAGAAACTAGGAGACTGTAAATTCTAGTCCTGCCTTAGGCATGAAACCACCTACAGTAGGTGACTTTAAGCCAGTCACTCTCTCTCTTAGCCCCAGGAAGAAGGCAATGGCAAACTACTTCTGAAAATCTTGCCAAGAAAACTGCAGGGACTAGTCCACATAGTCTCCAGGAGTCAAAAATCAACTCAAAGGCACAAAACAATGAAAATAAAAATTCAACCTACCCAAGTACTTTTAACTCTTGGCTAGGCTGACCATACGTCCCGTTTTGAATGGGACAGTCCTGTTTTTTTAGCATTTTTCAACCGTCCCGTCGTTTTCATAAAAATCTCAATTTTGTCCCATTTTTCAAACCCGGCGGGAATGGTGTGGAAGGAGGATCTGAGCCGGAGCGCGGACCAGGGGGCAGGGTTTGCAGGCGGGAGCCAATTGTGTGGACTGGGGGGCGGGGTTTGCAGGCGGAAGCCAATCGCGCAGACCGGGGGGTGGGGACCCCTGTATTTTTCATGAATACGGAATATTACATAATACCCTGCCCTGTTTTGCCATCCTGAAATATGGTCAGCTTACTCTTGGCATATCCCACAAGCAGATTCTCATGTTTGATCAGATGCAAAGTAATATGTCAGTAGCACTGCCAAGAGTGACATGAATATACAGCACAACTCACCACAAGAATCTCATAGTCTGCATTTAGAAAGTATCTAGCATGCGAACTGTCATTGACAAATGCAGTTCAAGGCATGACATACATTTCTGAAATGGCAGAGTGGTTAATTCAAAGCTAAACTGATTTAATCATACATAACTGTCATCTTTTAAAAGTATAAAGAAAATAAATTTAAAGTAGGCATGCTATCAAATATGTCAAATCATATCTGAATTTTATCTTAAGATGAAGTTGCGTACACTACTTAAAATACTGCATCTGTCATTTCTCACTATGCCAGGAATAGGCAAGCTGTTGCTCTCCTAACAGATTAGGTTTAACACTACTGCTCCCAGTGTGGCCAAGGACAAAGAACTGTGGGAGTTGCAGTCCAAAGCATTTGGAGGGTCCCAGGTTGCCTACTTTGCCTATTCAACTGAATTTATGTATTATACAAATTATATAAGACAGCATGAGGACCACTGGATCACACCTGGAGCTCCAATTACAAAAGGAAGACAACATTAGCTCTTGAATGGGGAAGGAGGCTCTTATGTGAGAGAGCAGGAGAAGAAGTTGCAGATGAGAGAGGGGAACAGCCAACAATAGAAAGTGCAGCACAGTGGGAAGATAATACTGAAGAAGGAGCAGGTGCAGATTCCAACAAACCAACAGTGGAAAAGCTAAAACGGGGAGTGAAGCCCTGCAGCCACTGCACTCCAGCAGACATGATGTAATGGGCAATAACCTTGAGGAACAGGAAGAAAAGCTACAACCAAGATAGCAGTCAGATAGGAGAAATTTGAGTCCACAGCAGAAATGTAGTTTGAGAAAGGGTCTCAGACGTGACCCTCCCTAGTTCTCATGAAGATAACGGGAGGGAGGGGAGAAGTATATTCAGACTTGCAAGATTTGGTTACTGTAACCTTATAATAAAAGTAGTATTAGCATTCATAACATTGGTTTCCTCTTCTGGTCTACCTTGAAGGGCTGACAGGTGCTGACAGCCTGCAGCCAGCCATCAGGAGGCAAAGCACCTTCCTTTCTCCATCTCCCACCACAACACAGACTGAAAGACTGTGCAAAACCAACACTTCAGCAGCAATTCAGAATGGCAGCCAGCAGCAACAGATGCCAACTAAATTCAAGGGGGCTAAATGATAGCTCAAGAATCCATTATAGCTCAGGTAAGCATATTTGTATGATAAAGGAGAAAACAGCTATATAAAAGACTCTTCAGGATTTATAACACATAACACACATAGCAATAGACACATCAATCTATAATATACTGTAGGTTTAATGATAAGAATTAATTTAGAAATTAAGTAATAAGTGGAGTCCTTGGTGCTCTCTGAGCCTTGCTGTTTTCTTGCAGACATTTCATTGCCAGGCTAGGCAACATCTTCAGTGCGAAAAGGGAGTGGGACTTGCTCTCTGTTTATATACCATGGCTTGTCCTGCTTGTGTTGGTGGAGGTGTTGTTTCTCCCCTTAGGAGTTCCTTGATTGGGCTATTGTTTGCTGCTTCGTTGATTGACTGAGTTAATAGTTCCTTGATTAAGGTATATTGTGCTGTTTGATTGTTCATCTGGTGCTAATCTTGGTGTTAATCTTTGCATATCTGGGTGTTGATTGCTGGCAAGGAGGTGTTCTGGTCTTTTGGCTTTTCTATTGTCTCTTATTAATGGTATGTAAATGTTGTTTACCTCTATGTGTCTGTTGATGGCTGCTTTGTCTGAGTGCCAAGCTTCCAGGAATTCTCTAGCATTTTTGGATTTGGCTTGCTTTAAGATGCTCACAGTTTCCCAGTTGACAGTATGGTTGAGTCTGTCCATGTGTTCTGAGATTAAGGAGTTTTTATCGTGTCTTCTGACTGCTAGTTGGTGTTCATGTTCTCTTTGATCGGTAAGTAATAAGTAAATACCATAAAGCTTTCTTTTAAAATAATAATGATGGAATAACATAGAAACACAGGGAAAATAGCACCATTCTCCTTGTAAGTGGTCTGTACCATTTCCCCAAAGAATCCCTATACTCTACATTATTACAACAAGATATACTTTACAGAGTAGTAGCTAAGTGACTTATATCAGCCTTCCAATTTTGCATTTTAGATACAGAAAAGCTATTCTGGCTTCCATCCATTTCTCTGTACGGAAGGGGGTTTGAGGTGTATTAAATAAATCAAGAATGACCCAGGTGTCTATTAGGAAGTATGATTCCTCATAATCAATTGTGTTTAAGTTTTATTAAATCTGCAATTTATCAGCACAGGCTAGAATTTCTGTGAAGCAAAGAAAAAATATTTTTTTAAAATGATACACTTTCCTCAGCAATGCAGGTGCACTCAATTAAAGCTATCTATTTTGAGAGCTGTGCTTATCAGCCACCAATGATAGCATAAACTTCAGAATTTTGCAAGAAAATGTGTTCCCTCAACTTGAAAAGGGATGGTTTTTCTTGCTTTTTTTTAAGGCAGCAGCTGCATTACAGGAGGAAAATCTATCAAATGAAAAGCAAGAGAATTCAATCTATCTAAATGCTTAACGGTTACTATCAATGACAGTAAAAGTACTGACATAATTTGATAGATGGCATGAAATATAATATTGTCTTTCACACTTCCTCACTGAAAAAAATGGCAACTTGCCTTGTTTTGCACTTATGTAAGATGTTAGCATCTAATTGCTGCCCCAACCCCCCCACAAAATCCTATAACTGTATAATTTGCAGATTCAAGATAAACACTTTGATATCCATTCATTCAGGAACTAGATCACGCTGACCAGCAAAGAAGCATCTTTATGTTTACACAGTAATCTGTGAACAGTAAGCAAAACCCTATAAAATATATACAGTACAGTATGTCAATTACACATTAAAATGGGTGGGCAACGTCAGGCCCGCAGGGGCTCCATGTTTGATTTGCACATGTCGACCGGATCTCTGGCTGCAGCTTAACTTCACTAGGACTTTGGTTTCCTGCTTTGTGTCTTTCCCCTCTGCCCTAGAATTGTACAGCTGGCCCTGTGCTGGTTCATCGTATTAGTTGCAAGTTCCCCATACCCCCAAAAATGCCTATGAAAATGCTGTTTGTTTTCTTCTTCCATCATATCTGTGTCCAGCTTTTAATGTTTTTAAGAATTGTTCCACCTAAAAGGGAAATTAGGGAGGGGGTATGTTCAGTCCCTGGGGAAACCTTTCTTTGTGTCTGTGTAATGTGACCAGTGTTGTAAGACAGGGGGGCACCAGTTGAGACCATCCAGGGCTCTGGGCATGACCCCTTAGTGCAGCTCCTGGAAGTCTCCAAAAGTTCCTACAAATTTTCAATCTTTCACGTGTAGGAAGTGAGAAAGTTCAAAAGATATAAGGCCCGCGGGGCTCCCGCCGCACACCCCGCCCCTTCCACGCGATTGGCTCCCACCCGCAAACTCCGGTCCCCGGTCCGTGGAAATCCCAGAAACCCCGCCCCCCACCCCCCCGGTCCCCGGTTATAAATATCCAAATGGCCCTTGGCAGAAAAAAGGTTCCCCACCCCTGCATTAAAATAAGAACAGGCATGAATATAACATTATTATTGTCCATGATAAAGAGAAGCTTCAGTTTTAAGCTAAGGTTTTTCCTATCCCTTACGGAGATGTCAAGATTTTTTGCATGGAAAGCAGATACTCTGGAACTGAATTTCTTCCCCCACTATCAGACTGTTACACTGAAATGCTGCATAAAATGCATAGGTTGTTATCTGAATATATCCATACTGCATCTAGTCTCACAGACCATCACTAATTTTTAAATTTGCATTATAATTCACTGCAAAGGGTACTTTACTTTGGGACATTAAAAATCCTGTGTATAAAATTCCTCAAAAGGTTACAATAGTGGTAGGTTAATACTAGATTACTTTCCCTGTTACTCACTGAAGTAGTTCAGTCTCTTACAAGCGTAAGCAGCAAGAAAATGTATCTGGGCTGTCCTTTCCTTTGATTGCAAGAAGCAATTCTGGGTTACCTGCAGAATATACAAGCTGCAAACATTTGCATCACTAAAGAGTTTAAAGGTTTTGGTATCTCTTTGCCACCATTTGGTTGTCATCCAGGAACTCCAGTGTTCTCACCATAGGTGCTTCAGAGAACAGCTCCTTCTGGTTAATTCTAAAGGAGGTAGGCACATCAGATTCCTCTTCAATGTAGCCACCATGTGCACAGATATGTGCCTGGCTTCCTTGGATGATCCTGGGGATGCTGGGAGAGCTTGGAAAGGACTTATTGCCTGAGTTTTAGCTAGGAACCATGGTTCTTTATCTTTTTTTCTCTGTGTGAAACTACATTTATTTATTTATTAAATTTATTAAATTTTGCCACCGCCCATCTCCCCCCAAGGGGGAACTCTGGCAGTTTACAATAAAGATAAAAACATTAAAATACTATGAGCATAATTAAATATCAAATACAAATACAATATGAAATATAAATAGGATATAAAATTACCCTTACAAAATTAAATATTATAATTCTTTAATCCAAGGATGAACATATTTTTCCTTTAGATGTTTTAAAGAATTGTTATATTAATTTCATACTCTCTATCCCATCTCTTATAGAAAGATTTGTAGTATACCAGTGGCCTCTTGTAGTCTACTTGGAGCATCACATTATCTGTTCCATTTTCTTCCTTTTTTTCAAATTGCTGTTTTTCCTCAAAAATCACAACCAGATGAGCTAATTCTACTTTATTGTAAAGCTACATTAACGGAATCTTGCAAGTCTGAAAGTACTTCTCTCCTCCCGTCTCCTTTACAGCCCAAAAACTAGGGAGGGTCTCTTCTGAGCCCCTTGCCCTTCTCACATTCCTGCTGCAGGCTCAGCTCCCTTTTATCTGACAATTCCCCTGGGTGCATCTCTTTGTCCTGTCTCCCAAGGTCATTCCCAGATACCATTACAGTAAGTTAAAGGAGAATATTTTGCTTTCAGCATTTCATCCTTCTGAAGAGGATTAATTCTCCAATGAATTTCAGTATATAAAATACTTTGTAGAAATTCTCACAAAGTGCTACTGCCAGTGTTTAATTTCTTTGGTACTAGTCCGAATACAATTAATATAAATTATTTTTTTAAAAAAACCTACAGTAATGGATATAGTCCGTCAGAAACTATTCCAGCAGAAGCGTCATTGAAAATAAGCCAGATCTGTATTATATCAAGTTCAACTCACATTGAAGGCTCTGCTGAGGATATGTTACCTACTCAGTGAGTCTATGAAGGATCTTTTCACGCACAGAATATTTACAATGTCTATATACTCTCACACATTTTTGTTTACTTCAGCTCTGAAATGATGCAAAAATGCAGCAGTGAATACAGATATACATTAACAGTCCTGATTACTGATCAATAACATGGAGATATTTACCTGTGTGTCAGTCTCCGGCGGCTAATGCAAACAGCTGTTTGTTGATCTTGCGCAATGCATACCTTATGACGACTACATTTCATCTTTAAGCATGGATCTTTAGCTGGATCTAAAGCTAAAAACAATTGTAGAGAATATTTTAAAAAAAACCTTTTCTACAAACATACAGCAATTATAAGTAACAAATTAGTTCCTCAATGAGCACAGAAGTATCTTAACTGATCCCGCTAGGAAGACCAGGTCTTTCCCCGCAATAAACAATTAACAGTTAACAGTGAACTGAGTGGTCTTCTTACATTCAGCTGAAAGGAACAGAGGTCCCTGCAGACTTCCCTGCTGAAGGGTTTCTCTCTCTCTCCTTCCTTATTCAATTACTTTCCCCCTTATTCCCCATTTTTCCTTCCCTTTCCTTCCTTCCCTTTCCAGTACAGCTACCTTTCCCCCTTTTCTATCTCCATACCGGCTTTTGTTTGTTTTGCTCTTGGTTAATGGTTAATTTACAGAGATCAAATTATAAATTACCTCATTTTACAGGCAGTTATTTTTAATTAGTAGTTATTGATTATATATAATCCTGGCCCAACCCATTTTTGAAGTGTGGCTTCTGGCAGATTATACTGTATATACACACACAAACACACAAAGGTGTGCCACACAGAGACATTGGTGAGTGGAGAGAGAAACTCCAACAGGAACTGTATCCCTAAGTTAACAAAGTGCAGACACTGGGCAATGCACAGGATTTTTGTTTACACTTCTAATTTGATTTTTGTCTATTCTTCTTTGACAAAAAATTGTTGTCTTAAATTCAGAAGAGCCTTTCTTTGGGAAAGTACTTATTTACATTATTGGTCCTTATATGTACGCACATATAAGTTGGCATGTGCACTGTGGTAAACGTTACAATTTTGCAAAAAGGTACACTTAGGGCCAAGTGATGGATTAATGCCTAAACATGGTGAACAGTGTGTTCAGTTATATCCTAAATAAATGTCTTGTTAACATTTCCAGTCTGAATATCCTGTCAATGCTTTGAGCCCTGATGCTGATCTTTCTTTATACACAAATTCATATGAGCATGGTTTTATGTGATAAGCACAACAATCATATGACAAATTGCTAATGAAAAATTTAACTTATGTTGATATGCAAGGATAGAAGTTTGATTAACTGTGATTATCACACATCAGTGGGCAAACGTTTACCATCTCAAAATCAAAATGTAAAATAATTGCACGAACTATCATAAAGAAACTCATCAAGAAGAAACTCATACCACTCTGCTCTAACCATATTAAAATCAATATTCAGTTTTATTACATTATGCAAAGTATGGATTTGAGCTGTGTTCATTTCCAACTTAAAGTAGTTTGAATGTTTGATTGATACATCAATTTTCTTGTTAAACAACAACTTCCAAAATCATGTACAACATGAACATTATATGATATTTAATGTTTAACAGTTCTCATTTACTGTTGGGGAAAGTATTCTACCTATATATTTTGAAAACCTTTTGCAAACAGAACTGTTGACAAATAAATTGAATATTTCTTGCATAGGGCAAGGGAATAATATGGATGGAACAGTCAAGCAAATCAAGTTTTGGTCATTTGTATGCATTTTTTCTATTGTTGGCCTAAAAAATCAAGCTGCTAAACAACAAAAGATATAATTTATACAGATATATGATGCATTTAATTCTTTACTGGTCTACATTGTGGCTACTAATGAAAATAGTTTTCTGCAACTCTTCAACTTGAGACACTCTGTACATAATATGAGCTCTTAGGACACAGCACCAACCTAGGGCTATTACTGTCATGTCCTATTTATAGGCTTCAGAGATGCCTCTGATTACTATTGTTAGAAACAGGATGTTGTACTAGATGGATCTTTAATGATACAGAAGGACACTTCTACTGTTCTTATGTTCTAAGCCAGGAATAGGTAACCTAATTCCTTTAATATGTTTTAGACAGCAATTCCTATGAGCTCCAGCCTGCATGATCAATACTTGTTAGTTGTATTCCAAAATAACTGGAGAGTATCAGCTTGCTTACCTCTCTTTTAAAATTTGAACCTATTCAATATGAGTGACAGAAGTCATATCTAGCCAACTAATAGTAATATTGCAAAGCTAGCTTATGCCTTAATGTAAGATTGCAATGCTAACTTAAGCAAGTTTATTAACCATCTTTACACCAGAGAGTAATGTGACAGTTGCAACATTTCTATAAACAATGGACAGCCAGACTCGAGCAGAATCTATTTGATTATTCACATCCTGAAATAATTCAAATGTCATAAGGAAATAATGTTTTATGGTATTCATTTCTTACTTTTAGGAATTGAATTCAGATGGAGAAAGGGGAAAATATTAGATATTTACAATGAGCAATGGTACTTCAAACATGCAATTTGCTATACAACAGGTCAGCATATAATATTGTGAATGGGCATAGCACAGATTAGCTTCTACTGTATCCACTTGGTGCCTTTCAGGTGTATTTGGATTTTATTCCAAGACTTGTGGTATTTGGCTGGGCTAGCTAAGGATTATGGGAACTGATGTCTAATGCATCTGAAAGGCAATAGGTTAGAGAAGGTTGACATAGATAAAATATAAATGGCTGTGACAATCCACATTCACAGAAATCACACCCAAGTCAATTGTTCCAAAGTTTCCCTTTGAAATGAAAGTTTTCATTCCTTATTTTTACAGAAGCATTTATGAATCCAGGCAGAGAGTAATTTAGGTAAGTTCTGGATACTGCTAAGAATTAAAAATAGATAATGCCTTGATTTTCACAAGTCCAGAATTTACAGGATGAAAATGCAGTAGATTAATGTATAATGTACAATACAAGTTGAGAAGACACAAAACATATGTCAAAAGTTTTGCTATAATGAACATTATATTTTTTCTTCACAATTAGAGCATTAGGATCCAATGTTCCCAGTTTAATCTTTACTCTAAATCTAAATACAAATATTAATCATTTTGCAGTGGAAATTGTCTATGTCCAATTCTAGCCAAAATATTCTGGACACGTTAGTATTATGCATTTTCATAATAATGACAAGGAAAGTATTCATAAATTAGTAATTAAATATCATCTGCACATTTAGCAAAAAAAATTCCATGCTACCTTTTTGTTATATTAAAATAAATATTCAACCCAGGCAGCATTAAAAAAAAAAGAACCTGCTCACCTTCTGAAGCCACTTCATAGGTCCACAGGATATCTGCTAGCTTACTGATCATGCATCAGAACAAAGAACTGGCCTGCAGCCACCCACTATTTCTTATTTTGCAAGAATGCCTCTCAACCCATGGAGCCTGGAGGCATTATTTATAAAGATGGTTTGGAGACTTATAGAGTAAGTCCTCATCACTATTCCCTATCTTCAGACATTAATTGCTGATGGAGGGAAGGGATAACTTAAAATAGAATGTCCATTAAAACAGAATGGGATTTCACACATGTGTATTTTATGCATTTTACACATGGGTAATATGGGAATGAGATTTAATGCATGCACAAAAGCATATACCATTAGGCAGAAATTAAAGTCTATTAACCAAGATCACTTAAATCAGTGCTGAACTTGTGTTCATTTGCAGCATGCTAGATTGCCAGGTTTTTTTTTCTTAGTCAAATGTGATTTTAAAAAATTAAGAGTGATGAGAAATTTATGAGTATACAGTATGGCAGATAAACTCCATACATAATTATTATTCAACAGTGTTGCTTGAGTGTCTGGTAAAAGTTGATCTTTTACCAGAGTGATGTTGCATGTGTCACGATGCAAATTAAGCAAATTATTTAATTACACAATTTTTATGCAAAATACCCCAAATACACAACTGGTATAATTATACGCATGTCACTCCACCACCACCTCCACCACCACCAGTGGATGACTATGATATCTTGGTAAGTATTCAGAAATTCTAGGTTTCATATGTAAATGTAAATCCACCTAATTATGTATAAAAAGAAAATGAAAACATGATTATACAAGCTATATTGCCAAATCCTAGATCATAGTTGAGTTAGGCACAAGACAATCTAATACACTTTCTTAAACTTGTTGTAAACCAGCAGCTGTCTAACTAAAGTCAAAAGTCTATGTAGGATAGTTTCCAGAGAATAGTAAAATATGGGAAGTACTGCTTATTTATAGAAAATCTGCCTCATATACACTCTATCCAAACCCTAATCTATTTGTTTATCAAAAAACAAATGAAGGATAAATAGTTCAACTTGGACCGAGGAGGTACAGATTTAAAACTTTATTCAAAGCTGAGCGTTGATACTGTGGTACGATAATCCTATGTTTTGGGCTAACATTCCTTATAGGACTGTTGTCTGAAAATAAAATCAGGAAAGATAACTATACCCACCACCTTGAGCTTTTGGAAGAGAGGTATAATAGGTACATATAAACAAATTAAGCTGTCATTCATTCATTCATTCATTCATTCATTTATATCCCACCTTTATTATTTTTATAAATAACTCCTGTTATGTCTTCCCCTTCAATCTTCTCAAGGTTAAACATAACCAGTTCCTTCAATCTGTCTTCTTAGGCTTAGTTTTTAGTGGTCTGATCATCCTCATTGTTGTTAGTGTGGTGCCCAGAAGTGGACACAGTACATGGTATCTAAACAAAGGAAAACTTGTATCCCTTTTGTGCTTACTGTGAGATAATTACATGGAGCATGTTAAGCTAAACCAAAAAAGAGACATTACAAACACCAAACTTAAAGAAAAGTGTTTGTTGTTACGTAACTGCTCAACTTCATTTTGTTTTTCTTCAATAGAACTAAAATTAAATTATTGTAATGTACGTCACATGGGGTTACCCTTTAAAACTGTTTAACCGTATAAAGTTGTACCTAATGCAAATTCCAAAAACTAATGAAGAAAGAACGTGAACTCAATGAACATAAGGCTATGTAAACAAGCCCCCAGATTAACTTTAAAATGCAAGGCTATTTATTGCCTAGACTTTCTAAATATATTCAAAAATATTAGTATTTATTGAATGCCTGTATTCAGGAAACAAGAGTAGAGCTCGTTAAGTGAAACGGTTGTGCACGCACACAGATGCAGAGACAGCTAGGAGCAGTTTCTAAAGCAGCCACATGAACCTTGAAAATAGTGCAGCTGATTTAATGATTTGAAAATATATTATTTTTATGCAAACCACTGCATAACCACTGCAAAGCACCTCTTTCAAATGCTTTGCATTTCATGAGGTCTCCTGAATAAGAATATTTTTGCCTGTTTGCCTTAGATTCAAGGGACTGGATGAGTAATTTGCAAAATAAATTTCCCATATTAGATGCTTGTAGAGAACAGCTTGAACTGCCCAGTGTCCTGTTAAGTTTTGCATTCCAACTCCATCAAGCCAAGCCAGCATTGCCAAAGGTCAAAAAATCTGGAAGGTACTAGATTGGGGAAGATTGATATAGACTAAAAGTCTTTCTAATTAAGAAAAAAATATAAACATCTGACAAGTTGACTCCTTAATTCACAAACTCTGTTTTTGTTACTTTTTGAAACACCATAAGCCTTGGTTGTTTTTGCTGCAATGTTTCTTCAAAGAGGTAAATGATTCTATAGTTAACATAAAAATGCAAATAGCCTAAGGGCCCAGTGTCCAATAGATGTAAGTGGCAGCATTCACATACGTAGTATCTAGGATGCAAATGTGTTATCAGGTCTGCTTATATTGGACAAGACCCTAAACATATTTTATATACAAGTAAATGCACAACAGGACTCCAAGGAATATAATCCTACCAGTAAGAAAGAGTAGTATCCCACACTATACATTAATCTTCTCTATAATTACAGTTTAGCATCAGAGCAATGTTTGGTCCATTTTAAATATTATACCCAATTCATTTCACTTGTTCAAAATAAAAGAGAGAAGAAATTTCCCACAGTGTAACTTTTTATGTCCAACTTGAGATTCTATTTGTAATAAGCTACTTCACAGACCAAATAATGTATTTTAATGTATGGTTGTTGCTGTTTTTAAAGAAAAGATATGACTATAGCTTAAATATTCATGTGCTTTCAAAGATTAAGCTTTTATCTAAAGATACACAAATAACATACTAGTTTATTTGGATGCATTTTATGAAGCTAAACATTTAAGCAATTAATTATATATACAAAGCTATGTGAAAACTATTTAGTATTCATGGGAAGTTATATCCAGGTGTACTTTTTAATAGCCATAATGTCCTGGTTAGGCGAAGAACAACGCTGAGGCTCAGAATTAAGCTCTAGAACTTTATTGTTCTACCTTACACAGAATTTTGCCAAACTAAGCCACGCTAAGCAGTTCTCTGGGAAAAAAACCCAGGCACCCTAAGGTGGGTCCGGCCTGACTTTCCTGGATGGGTGCCCAAGGTCTTTGATGCTGTGAACACATTTCTCACCCTGGAAAGCACCTCCTCCTCCTTTGCCAGTGATCTTCATAACATCACCTTCTCTCTCAGAAGATTCCATCACATCGCCACCCCCTTCAGAATCTGTCTCTCCCTCTGAGTTCTCATGGGAGCTGGGTAGCGGGGGCAGATCTTCAAAGGAAGAAGCATTGATGTCCTCCAGGTCTGATATCTCTTTCTATAAAACAGCAAGATGGTTATAAAAAATTTCCCCCTCCCCCTTGGGAACTGGATGCCAGAAGTGGAGAACTGAGGCTCTCCCTCCTCCTCATACTCTGGCCTCTGGGCCTCTCACAGTTGAGACTCCCCGTCTTTGTCACTTGCAGGGGTAAAGGTTGCCAACTTATGAACTCCTCTGCTTGGGATTCATCTGCATGCTCAGCCGAGCTAGGAAATTCTGGGAGTCTGCAAGGCTTGGGCTTGTTAGGAAAACACTGGTGAAATCTTTGGATCAGCATGGGTGCATGAATGTTGCTGGCATTTTTCCATGAGTGCTTAGCCTCAGAGTACCCCTTCCAATGTATTAGATACTGAATACCCCTTCCCCGCTGCCTCGAGTCCAAAATGTCCTCTACTTCATACTCTTCCTCCCCCTGCACCATTACTGGAGGTGGAGGTGGTAAGTTAGAGTGCAAGGCACTAGGAGGCAATTCTTTGGCCAGCAAAGACCTGTGAAACACGGGGTGGACTTTCATGGTGGCTGGGAGTTGCAAACGATAAGCCACTGGGTTTATCTATTTCAGCACGGTGAAAGGGCCCATGAACTTAGAGTCCAACTTCCTGCAAGGTCTGCTGGAAGTTAAAAACTTGGTAGAGAGCCATACTTTGTCTCCTTCTGAAATTGCTGGTCCCTCTTGCCTGTGGAGGTCTGCAGATCTCTTGTAAGCAGCCTTTGCCCTGTTCAGCTGCTCCTTTAAAAGATTGTGTGCAGCCTGCTGCTCTTTGAGAAAGTCTGCCACAGCCAGAACCAATCCTGGCTGTGATGTGGTGGGTAAGACTCGAGGGTTAACCCCATAGAGTGCTTGGAAGGGGGACATCTTTGTAGAAGAATGCACGGAATTGTTATAAGCAAATTCTGCCTTTGGAAGCAAATCTGGCGAATTATCCTGCTGATAAGTGCTATAACATCTGAGATATTGCTATAACACCTGGTTAGTTTTCTCAGTTTCCTCATTGGTCGAAGGGTGGTGTGAGGAAGACAGGTGGATCTGCACCCCTAATGACTGGAAAAGTGCCTTCCAAAACCTGGAAGTAAATTGACTGCCTCTGTCACTGATAATATGGTTAACCATGCCTCAATGCCTAAAAACATGATCCAAAAATAACTGCACTGTGGCTCGTGCAGTAGGTAGGCCTTTGCAGGGAATAAAATGTGCCATTTTTCTGAACAGATCCACCACCACCAGTATAGATGTAAACCCCTGGACCGGGGGGAAAATCAGTAATGAAGTCCATGGAGACTGTGTCCCAAGGCTGGGGGGGGGGGGTAGGGAGGGGTTGCAGCAAACCCGTCTGCTTCCCTGGAAGAGGTTTAGCTCTCCTGCAAGTGTGACAAGAGACAATGTAAGTCTTTATGTCCGCAGCCATTTTTGGCCACCAGTAGTCTCTTAATGCTCTATGAAGCGTTTTGAATATGCCCCCATGTCCAGCGGTTGGATTATCATGGCAGAGATTCAACACTTCTTCTCTCAGGGGAAGGGGAATGTACATCTGACCACTATGCCAAAGCAGTCCCTTGTCTATTGCGAATGGAGAAGCAGCGCCTTGCTGGGACCCCTGGAGGTCTTGCATCCTAGCCCTCGTGTACGGGTCTTGTTGCTGCTGAGCCTTGAATCTTGTGAGGAGATCCTCCGCCTGCTGTCCGGCTGCCAATACCTCTCTCTGGTTCCCTTCGGGCATCTGCTGGAAGTTGTGAGGCTGCAAAATTGCTGTGTGGGAATAGGGTCTCGAGGCTGAGATGAATACAGGTTTGCAGGAAAGCACGTCTGGCATCTGATTCTTTGAGCCAGGCAAATACTTTATGTGGAAATTAAAATGGGAGAAAAACTGACTCCACCTGATTTGGCGGGGGGAGAGCGCCATGGTGTTTTACAAGAGTTCCAAATTGTTATGGTCCATGCAGATTTTTATAGGAAAGGCTGCTCCATTGTCTCCACTCTTGGAAGGCTGCTTTTATTGCCAATTAAAATTCAATTCCTTATTAAATATGTCATAGTTTCTCTCTGCTGGGACCATCATGCGAGAGAAAAATGCGCAAGGAAGCAGTTCCCCCCCCCCCCCCGGCTTCTCAGCCTGGAGTAAAACAGCACCAATTGCTGAGTCAGACATGTCAGTTTGAATTACAAAGGGTCGTGATGGGTCTGGATGACGAAGGAGAGGTTGAGAGGCGAAGAGGTGCTTTAACTCTTGGAAGGCTGCCTCCTCCTGGTCTCTCCCAGGCAAACCTCTTTCCTTTCTTTAAAAGTTGAGTGAGAGGTTTTACTCTTTCAGCAAAATTTGCTATGAACATTTTATAAAAATTTTCAAATCCGAGAAAGCGCTGCAGATCCTTTACATTTGGGGGTGGGGGTTTCCAAGACATCACTGCCTGGACCTTGGAGGGATCCATGGCAATCCCCTCTGTGGAAATCCTGTACCCCAGCTAGTCCAATTGAGTTAAATCTAAGGCACATTTCTCTAACTTGGCAAAAAGCTTATTTTGTCGCAGTCTTTGTAATACAGAGCTTTCCAAACTTTTCATGTTGGCAACACACACCAACGGCGGCGACGGCACGGCCTGCAGTGTCCTGGTGTGTTGCGCGCAAACCCGGAAACACTGATGGGGGAACCAGAAGCAGCACCCCCGCCAATCAGAGCTGCCGCCACTGCCACAGCACTGATTGGTGGGACTGCCACTTCTTCTGGTTCCCCCAATCAGTGCTTCCTGGTTTGCGCGTGACACACCAGGACACTGTAGGCGACAGTGGTGTGTCACGACACACACTTTGGAAAATTATGTTGTAATACATTCCGAACATGAGTCATGTGAGATGTTGCATCATCAGAGTATATAAATATATCATCCAGATAAATCACCACATAATTACCTATTAGATCAGAAAATATTTGATTCATGAACCGGGAAAACACAGCGCCACAATTACTTAACCCGAAGGGCATGACTAGATATTCAAATTTCCTATACCTTGTATTGAAGGCAGTCAGATATTTGTGCTCCTCTTTCACTCAAATCAAGTTATAGGCATTTCTGAGGTCCAAAGTTGTAAAAATGTGTGCAGGTCAGATACGAGAGGAAGCAGGTAGTGGTCCCTATTTGTAACTGCATTGAGGGCACTGTAGTTGTGGACTGTGTGCATGGGAGCTCCCCTTCCCTCCTCTGGAGCTGAAGGTGCCAGCGGGTCTGGCTTCTTTGGGACAAATAAGGTAGGAGCGGATGCTGGTGACTTCAATGGTCAGATAAAACCTTTCTTGAGGTTCATATCCAAGTACTCTTTCAGTGTAGTTAGTTCCTTGGCTGACATTGGATATTGTCTCTTCGATGGGATTTTCACCCCTGGGTTTAGCTCAATCATGTAATCAGTCTCTGTGGGGGGGGTAGCATGTTAGCCTCTTGCTCACTAAAAACATCTGCAAAATTTGCATACTTGGCCAGTAGCTGCACCCCCCCCCCCGCCTCAGTGACCATCTTCGGAGGTGGAGAAAGTGAGGCAGTTTGTAACTTGTGATCTTGGCAGTCTTTTGATGGGAATGATATCACACCCATTGCCCAATCCAACAAGAGGTTGTGAAATTTCAGCCAAGCGGTGCCCAGGACTATGGGGACCTGTAAGGATGTTGTTACATAAAGTGGGATCCACTCTGTGTGGTCTCGAGTTGTCAGTAGGATTGGCTTCGTGCATTGCATGACTGGCCCTGCTTTCAGGGGTTGCCCATCAATGGTTTCGACATCTATGGGTTGTGGTAACTGTACAGTAGGCAGCTGCAGTTTCTGCACCATTTCTACATCTATGAAGTTAGTGGTCGCCCCACAATTGATGAGAGCTTCGAGCTCTATCTTACACTTCGAGGCTAAGGTTACTGTGACAGGGATGAAGAAAAATGCCTGTCTGTTATCTTCAGAATGAGCCCTCCTTACTTGCTTAACAGCCCCCCTTGCGAGCTCTGGGGAGGGAGGCCATTGGAGTTTCCCTGGTTTGGAGCTGTGGAAGTGGCTGGGCACGCCTTGGCAACTTGCTGCAATGCCCTAGTCCCAGCCGCTGGGTTTCTCAGTGGGCACACTCTCACTATATGCCCTGGGGCCCCACAATAAAAACAAAGAGCCCTCTCCCTGCATCTCTGTCTCTCCAACGCAGGCACTAACCTTCTTGCAGCTCCGATCTACATAGGTTCCTCTGCCTCTGGGTACATGGTTGCAGCAGGGAGAGTTGTAAATCCTGTAAATGCCGATCTGTAGGTTGCTTTTCCTCTCAGCTGTCAGCGGTGCTTTAACACTTCTAGCCTAGCATCAATTACTACACAAAGCTGATATAGTCCTTCCAAAGTGGCTGGGGTTCCCTGCCTCACCAGCTCATTCTGAATATCGTCATTAAGCCCTTCTTTAAATTGGTCCTTTAGGGCACTTTCCTTCCAGTTGACGTCTTCAGCCAACAGCTTGAAATCTGCTATATAAAGTCCTACTCTCTTACTGCCTTGCTTGAGTCTCTTAATTTCCTGACTGGCTGTCACTGCCCTGACTGGGTCGTTGAAGTGGCCTCTGTATCTTGCCATGAAGTTCTGGAAATCATTGAGAATCAGGCTGTTGTTCTCTGTCATGGGAATGGCCTACCTCACTGCCGGTCCCTTGAGCAGACTCAAAATAAAAGTTATCTTGGTGCAATCTGTTGGAAACTTGGCAGGTCTGCTGTCGATGAACATGCCGCATTGAGTAACAAAGGTTCTGAAGTGCATGGCTTCTCCCTCAAACTTTTACGGCAAGCAGCCCTGGGTTCTCAGGAGTACCAGTGGTGCTGCCGCTGCTGCCACCGGCTGTAGAACCATCTGGGCAGGTTGTTGCATATTCTGCAACACTGCTGCTTGCAAGGCATTCACCTGGGTGTCTACCTGTTGCTGGTGCTGAATCAATGCAGCCGTTAACCGCTGGATTGCTTGCTGTAGGTCCTTGGGATCCGAACCCATTTTGGGGGAAAAAATCCCTTTTCTCCCTCTTTCGATGGGAGTAGGAGTTTGGCAAGATTGTTGTCATGGTTAGGCGAAGAACAACACTGAGCCTCAGAATTAAGCTCTAGAACTTTATTGTTCTACCTTACACAGAATCTTGCCAAACTAAGCCACACTACGCAGTTCTCTGGGGAAAAAACCCAGGCATACCTGACTTTCCTGGACGGGTGCCCAAAGTCTTTGATGCTGTGAACACATTTCTCACCCTGCAAAGTGTCCCCTCCTCCTTCGCCCGTGATCTCCATAACATCACCTTCTCCCTCAGAGACAGATTCCATCACACACAATCATATTAAATCTTCTCCACATAGTTGTAATGATTGCTATGCTCAAACTTCAAAGAAAACAACTTCAGTCAGTTTCGAAGTAGAAAGGGAAATTTATTTAATTGAAGAAAGCTACAACAATTCAGAGAAAGCTGAAACTGGCAAAAAAGCTGTGAAGCCTCTAATTAAAACATTATCTTGGTGAGCTAACATCCCCACTCCCCACACCTAGCTCAAGCAGTTATGATTGACCTTGGTTCCCAGAGTCTGCTGCTCACTGTCTGTCATCCATCCCCCCTTCCATCCTGTAAACAATCTTGACATGCATCTCGCAGCTAGCTGGCTCTGTCGATGGGAAGTGGGAAGCAAATCTCATCTAACTGAGTCTGTTGGCAGGAAGCAGCAAGCGGGTGCACTATGTTCATTTGGTTGCATGGACCTGACATGGCACTCCTCCTGAAAAAGAAAATCTAAAAGAGTTAAAGAAATGAAATATATGAAACACAAGGTTCATTTTGGCTTGTCAGGGTATTGCTGGTGAAACTTGTTAACCAGTCTCTGGGCATGTACATGGTTGCTGGCAACCCGTTCGTTGTCTGGGAAGTGCTTCCACTTGATTAGATATTGCAGGTTTCCCCGAAGTCTCCTGGAGTCTAGAATTCCTTTGATTTCAAAATGATGTTCCCCGTCAATCATGGTTGGGTTAGGTGGGGTTTGCTCAGGGTGCCAAACTCTTGAAGTCCTCATAGGTTTTAACAAGCTGCAATGGAATACTGGATGTATTCTTTTCATGTTTTTTTGCAAACCAAGTTGCACAGTTACTGGGTTGATAATGTTGGTAATGGGAAAAGGGCCAATGTATTTGGGTCCCAATTTCTTTAATAGTTGCCTCGTTTTCAGAAACTTGGTAGATAAACATACTTTGTCTCCCACTTTTAGTTGCCATTCAGGGGATCGTTTTTGGTCTGCATATTTTTTATATGAGGCTTTAACATGTGAGTGAGCTCCCGCACTCGCCCCAGCTCTTGCCAACCTAGCAATTCGAAAGCATGCAAATGCAAGTAGATGAATAGAGGTACCACTTCGGTGGGTAGGTAACAGCGTTCTGTGTGCGTCATGCTGGCCACATGACCGTGGAAGCGTCTTCGGACAATGCTGGCTCTTTGGCTAACAAACGGAGATGAGCACCGGCCCCTAGAGTCGGACACGACTGCACAGATGTGCGGGGGGAACCTTTACCTTTACCTACCTTCATCTGTTTCACCCAACCTTCCAAGGAGTTTACTTTAGTAGATCCTTGGGGTAACTCAGGAATTGGAGCGAATTCCTGACCAGTGGCCACGTGAAACGGCGAACAGCTGCTGCTTTAGTGTACTGCATTGTTATAAGCCACTTCGGCAAAAGGCAAGATATCTACCCAGTTGTCTTGTTGATAATTGACATAACACCTTATACAGTATATTGTTCAAGTACAGAGTTCAATCGTTCACTCGATCCATCCGTCTGGGGATGGTGACTTGAACTAAAGGCTTGCCCTGCACCAATTAACTTTTAAAATGCTTTCCAGAAAGCAGAAGTAAATTGAATACCGTGATCGCTGATCACACGTTCAGGAACTCCATGTAACCTGTACACGTGTTGGATGAAAAGCTTTGCTAGTTTAGTGGCTGAGGGTACGCTGGCTAGGAGCACGAAATGAGCTTGCTTTGAGAATAGGTCAGTTACCACCCAAATCACTGTTTTGTTTTTGCTTTCTGGCAACAATGAAGTTCATGGCGATTTCTTTCCATGGTTGTTTAGGATCGGCTACGTTCTGCAGCAGCCCCTAGGATTTGCCTCCTCCCTTTTTTGCTGTGGCACAAACAGGACAGCTAGCAACATAATTTTGTACATCCTTGCACATTAAAGGCCACCAGAATTGCCTTCTCACTAAATGCAGTGTTTTTACAAAACCAAAATGCCCGGCAGGCTTAGCATCGTGACATCTTCCCAGGATCTTTTTCTTCAAGGTCTCTGGAATGTATACCTTCGTACCATGCCACCATAGCCCTTCCCCGTTGGACAGAATCTCTTTGTTAGCTTGCAGCCAATCATCCTGTTCTAATCCCTCCTTTAATTCCTGCAGGACCCCCATTTCTATCTGCAATGCCGAGTCACACTTTTGGCTCCTGGTTTCGGGGGCTAACCCCAATTGTTGTAAAGGGATTACAGTGTCAACGATTTCTTCTCTTTCACTTTTGTGTTGAGGTAGCCTAGATAGAGCGTCAGCTAGGAAATTCTTTTTCTCGGGAAGGTATTTCAGCATGAAGTTAAATTTGCTGAAAAATTGAGCCCACCTGATTTGCTTTGGTGTACGTTTGCGGGGCGTTTTGAAAGCTTCTAGGTTTTTATGGTCAGTCCAGACCTCAAAGGGATGGATAGCTCCTTCCAGGAGGTGCCACCATGTCTGGAGGGCCTATTTTATTGCGAAGGCTTCCTTTTCCCACACTAACCACCTACGTTCAGCCTCGCTGAACTTTCAGGATAAGTACGCACATGGGTGTAAACCCCCTTCCTTGTCTTTCTGCAATAACATGCCTCCCAAAGCCACGTCTGAAGTGTCGACCTGGACCACTAGGGGTTCTTGCAGGTCAGGATGTTTTAAAATGGGTTTGGCGGTAAATAAGGCTTTCAGCCATTCGAATGCCTCCTGACATTCGGCAGTCCAATTCAGCACCGCCTTGGGGTTTTTCACCTTCCTGGTGTCTCCTTTCCCCTTAGTCTTGAGTAGGTCTGTCAGCGGCAGAGCCTCTTGGGCGAAATTATTGATAAATTGTCGATAGAAATTTGCAAACCCCAGGAAAATCTGCAACTGTCTCCGGGTCTTCAGGGGTTCCCACCCTAGAACATCCTGCACTTTAGCGGGGTCCATCTTAATGCCCCTGATTGAGACTCTGTAACCCAGGTAGTCTAGCTGCTCTTTATGGAATACACATTTTGAAAACTTGATGGACAATTGAGCTTTCAAAAACCTCTTCAGGACCTTGTGCACTAACTTAACATGTTCTTCCAAGGTTTTGGAATAGATCAGGATGTCATCTAGGTAGACAAGGACCCCTTCATACAGAAACTCATGAAGAACTTCATTTATGAGGTGCATGAACACCCCCCCTACTCCTTTCAATCCAAATGGCATCACAAGAAACTCAAAAGAACCCAGTTGACAGTTAAAAGCAGTTTTCCATTCATCACATTTGCGAATGCGTACACGGTAATAAGCTTCCCTCAAATCCAATTTTGTAAAACTCTTCCCCTTTTATAGGTGAGCAAGCATATCTTTCATCAGTGGGAGTGGTGGGAGTACTTATCAGCACTGATGGCATTCAAACCCCTATAAGTGCACAGTCTTAAGGACCCATTGTATGCTTATTAACATTGAGGGACATTCTTCACTTACCATGGGATCGACACGCCCATCACATTCCGCCTGCCCGCTGGCGCCCTTCAGGGTAGGCGGCTGGCATTTCCCACCGACTGAAACTCCTCTTCTTCAGAATCGCTGGTGCTGTCGAGGAAACCGCTTCGTGCGTCTCCTCAGCTTTGGCAGCTGTTTCTTTGCTTTTGCACTTAGGGGTTTGAGTTATAATCCTTTTTGCTGCTGGTTGCGACTGGCTGACCGTTTGTTTGCAATCAACGGCTCGATGGCCCTCCTTGCCACACTTGAAACACATATTCTTCTGGGCACGTCGTTCCCTCTCTTCATCCCATTTTCGGCATTGGCTTCGCTTGTCCGCTGTTCTGGCCATCAACCTCACTTTCTTTGCTGCATCTTGCAGCTGTAATTGCTTCTATAAGCAAAGTTTGGTGCTCTCTACCATCCCAGCCAATAGCACCCACTCCTTCAGGGTCTTGGGATCTCTTCAGTTCAAGCAGGTTTCTAAGATTTCTGGTCTCAATCCCATCTGAAAGTATTCAATTTTGAATGTCTCTGGCCAATCCATGAGGTGGCCCGCTAGTCTCTTAAATTCCAAAGCATATTTGGCCACCAACCGGTTCCCTTGCTTGATTGATTTCATCTTGACCTTCGCCGTCACTTTTGATAAGGTGTCTTTGAACCGGTCCCTCAAGGCTGTCATAAACTCGTCGAAATCTGTTAGTTCTGGGGCCTCAGCGTCATGGAGTTCAATCAGCCAGTCTGCTGCTTCCCCTTCAGATAGGCTGAGATGTATCTCACTTTCGCCTCCTCATCTACAAACAAGTCTTCGAACTCATCCATAAATCCCTTAACATGGGTCAGGAAGCATGCTTGGCACTTGGGGTCTCCATCGAACCTCACCCAAATTTCACATGCTAGGAAAGCATTGCTGGTGAAGGAGAATGCGTACCTGACAATAGTAGAGTATTCCTGTAAAGAAATTCAGTAGTACTAACAGAAAAGTATTGACTGTGTGCAATTTGTGACAAAAAGCATGTTGTGATTTTATGGTGCTTTAAATACATTGCTCTTGAGAGCCAGTTTGGTGTAGTGGTTAAGGCATCAGGCTAGAAGCCAAGAAACCATGAGTTCTAGTCCCGCCATAGGGACAAAGCCAGCTGGGTGACCTTGGGCCAGTCACTTTCTCTCAACCCTAGGAAGGAGGCAATGGCAAACCACTTCTGAAAAATCCTTGCCAAGAAAACTGCAGGGATTTGCCCATGTAGTCTCTGAGAATTGGACACGATTGAATGGATTAAAAAAAAAACATTGCTCATAAGTCACCATACAGAACTTTGGGACGATTGAGATTTTTATTATAATTTCCAGTAATGCTATATAGGGTTGGTGCAATAATTTGATTAGGTCTAACCAAATTGTAAAGACTGAGCTATAAATCATTTTCCAGTCTCTTTCCACTTCCATTTGCATATTTAAAATTTGCGACTCCTATAACCTCCATCCTTGATTGCTGGAAAATGCAGGACATGCAGTACAACAGTTTTGAAACATACCAGACTGGAGAAAGCTAATTTAAACAATATAGTTTTGTATACATTTACAAATTACATTTAAAATTGTTCGAACTTGAAAATTATAGTACACCTGGACAATATATTTGTTAAATTCTAAGGATATTTTCCTGAATTACATAGTAATTTTATGTAGCTAGTAGAAGTTTTAAATGACAAGCAGTGTATCTGTGCATATGTCTATGTTGTAATGTTAGTAATGGGGGGGGGGGAAACTTCAATTATTACCAGCCAAATGTGGATTTTTCACTACTTTTCCTTAATTAGCACAAACATATATTTATCTGGCTTCACAATAGTAAAAGCCTATTTAGTTATACATAAAAATAAACCTGCATATTTGCATATGTATACCATTTATATATGAAGAGTTGATTGCATTCATAATATTCATTATGCACAATATTAACATCTGATTACAAATTAAATTAAAACACTTCATTAAAATCAAATTAAAATGAAATCTCAGGATTTATTTTGTGGTACAATATATTTCTTCTATAAATATAGAACAAATGTATAAATCAAGCTCTTTTCAGGTATTCGTCTGAATGCATGAGGGCTTCAAACTGAACAAAGTCCATGCCTGCCTAGCCCACATACTCCTCAACCGCCTCACATGGCAGTAAGCTTAATTTCTAGGAGGATGGGAGGACAGAGATGGACAGCAGTCATGTAACAGATATAAAGTAACAGGAATGGAGTTTCAGCCAATTTTAGTGTTCCATGAAGTGTACAGGAACACAGTATCTGAATGAAATCTTGGGTGTCTGCATTGCACTTACAGTGTTTTGTTGAATTGGTGCTGTCTGAATGAATGTGTTGGTTACAGCACTAAGATCAATGTCTTGCAAGACTTGCTTAAGTTCATGCTGAAGAGCCACATTATTGAGTGTGGCTTGCCTCAAGTTTGACCATAGAAAATTCTTTATACCATAAAGAGTTAGGGTATAGAAGCATATTATGGAAATGATCAGGGCTATTTTTTTCAGTTTAATCAATAACTGTGAGAGGGGGTTTCTTTTTCGCCACTTTAAAAATCAGCCATTACTTGAAGAGCTGAACATTTTATATTCTGTTCCTTGGCAGTGTCCATTAGCATAACAAAGTTCTAGTCCACAAGCATCCAAATCAGTTCTGTAAAAATGTGCATTGTATATGCTACTCTCCTATCCTACAGACTTTAGTTTTATCTACAATGTCACATGTGGAGGGTTTGGGGGTGTAGAATTCCTTAGGAGATTCAAATTTGAACGGCTCACAGAATAACGCATTTTGTTCCTAGGAAGACTTGGACTCCCTAATTGTAAACGTAATGTGAGTCTTTGCCCAGAATGATTCAAAGTTGTTCTGCTGTTGCTTTGTATTTTCTTTGGCAGAAGCTAAAATAAGGCTTGCTTTATGAACCTGTATGTTAGTTTACTGTAAATTGGAGTTTAGGGAGCCTAATCAGCTAAACAAAACAATGTGTAGCAGGTAGCAAATTTCTGTACACGTCCACCTGCTTTTGTCCAAGATAGAGCTTTGAGGAATCCAATGAGCTTTTCAAGGAATCCAATCAGCTCTGTAATTGCAAGCCTCTGAGTATAGGGAAATTGCCCTTAAAGTCCACCTTGCCAAGCAATATAGTCTCAGAATGATGTTGTTGTGTCCTTGTTGAAAATCTTTAAACTGGGGAAAATGTTTTGGTGAGATTGACTATGGTGATCAGGTCAGTAAATTCTCTTAGAAAATTTCTGCACATACTATTGTTTCCTAATATATCTTGTACCACTAAGTTAACAACATGTGGTTCATAGTGAAATATAGTGCTTGTGGATTCTCTTCATTCACAAAAGCCCATAATCCACTCATATATGCAGCAATATTAGACGTTACATCATAGCACTGGCCACAGTACCCATTGAGAGGAAGGTTAAAATGGCAGAGAACCTTTTCCAAAATGGCAAGCAAAGAGTTTGCTGTTTTGTCACATTCCATTTTAAAAATCCTCAACAGACATAGCAGGAGAAAAGGAAAGTGAAACCTGCTTGATCATGTTCATATCTGTAGTCTCATCCATAATTACTGGTATCTCAGTCTCTCTGAGTAACATATGTAGAATATTGTGAGCTATAATCACAAGTACCTCATTTACTACATAGCAAGTGAAATCCATTTGTAACTTGTACAATTGAGCTCCCTAAGGTTTGACTCTTCCTCCAGATGCCCATGGATAGCAGTGCACTGATAGGCTAGATACTGAAATGATGATAAGATAGCTAGCAGTACTGTTCTAGCCTCTTGCATTTGCTTCTGTTTACCACCTGAAAAATGTTCAACCTCAGATGCACATAGCAAGTTAGAATGCTGATGGCTCTTAGTTTCTCCAGCATTTTCTTCCAGTTGAAAAAGGCTTTCTGTGCATCCCCAACTCTTGAAGTGATAGAAAGAGAAGCATTGATTTCATTGGCTGAGAACAAATGCTACAATAAGATTTGCCCATTTTAAAATCCTATTGGAGCCAGCCATGTTTGCTTCCAATTACCACTGAACCTGCATGTTCCTGATTTCTGTTTCAGGCTCTAACCTGTAAGGCATAGCTTTCCAAACTGTGTGTTGCAACACACAGTTTAGTGTGTCGCGAAACAACCCGGAAGCGGCGGCGGCGTGCACGGTGGCAGCGCAGGGGCATGCGCGGCGGCGGTGTGCACGGCAGCGGCGGTGACGACGGCAGCGGTGCGCCATCAGTACTTCCGTGGTTTAATGAGCCCACCGCCGCCACCGCTGCCACCACCGCCATGCACACCGCTGCCGCCGCGCACACCCCCACACTGCTGCCGTTGGTGTGTCACCAACGGCGGCAGTTTGGAAAGCACTGCTGTAAGGTCTCTCCTTCCTTTCTCACATTCACAATTGAGTAACTGATGTTGAACCCTGCACTAGAAGTAGTGGAAGCTGTTGCTCCTCATCAACAGTACAGGTCATAGCCCATGGAATTAAGTCCCATGACTATTTGATTTCTTATTAGAAACCTTTCCATGGTGATGGAAAGTTTGTTGTTGTTGTTTTACAAACACAAGTTGATCAGGTCAATCCAAACTAGATCAAGTCACCAGTTGGGTGAAGAGAGGCAGGCAGAGCAGGGCAGCAGCAGTGTAGAGACAGGAAGCAGACAGACATTCAAGGCCTTCCCTTCCTCTTTGTCTTGTTCTGGTGAAGTGGCTAATTCTGAATACAGATAGTTTGAGTTAGAAAGGGTCAAGGAACAGGAGTTGCAGTAGCTTTAGGAATCTGAGCCTCAGGAGATATTTTGCTTTCTTGGAGTCACTGTCTCTCTCTGCTTTCAGGAGCCTGATGACAGAGGTTGGGCTGTCAGCCCACAATTATAGTTCCATTTCAGGAATCCCAACTGAATGAAAGAATATTAGAGAAATTAAGGGGTATCTCTAGGGCTGTGCCAGCATGCATTGTCCCATTTTTTATCCAAGGCTTTAGTCATTGGACACGTAAAAGATCAGTGTTTTAAAACATTACTTATGCTAGAACTTATAAAAAAGTAAACCTTCTAACATAGAGGCTGAAATTCTAACTAGCCAGCATAATCAATGGCTTGAGATTTAACAGAATGGAAGAGTTATAGTTTAAAATATCTTATTGTTTTGTTTTGTTTGTTTGTTCGTTTGTTTAGCAAAGATCAAAATACGTCTAACCTGTTCTAATTTTGCTACACCTATACTGCTTCATGGTAAATAGCTATATTCTCAAGCTAAAGTAGAGTTCACAGTGCTTTAGTTATAACATATGATAGACGTATAGTTTTAGAAACTAAACAAGTTAATTTGATAAATGAAGAATATACTGTCATAATGTTGGAATTATGATTCACTGAGCTTTTTAAAGAAAAACATTTGGAGGCATAGTCTCCAAACATGCTCAAAAATGTTATAATTTTAACAGTTGCATAAAAATATTTTCATTCCACCATCCACATCAAATATGAAGTATGATTAAAAATTCTGGTTTCCAAGTTCCTTGGTTAGGAAAGGGAAAAGCATAAAATTAATATTTCAATTAAAAATACACATGAAGTTGACTGATCAAGTCCATTTAGCTAGCAACTCTGCAAAGTTTCATTTAGAAGTCCTTTCCCACCCTATCAGGAACTGAAACTCAAACCTTTTCTGGGCAAATCATCTGCCCAGTTCTGCCACTGAGCTATAGACCTTCCAGTCTAAAATCAATCACTAACTTGTCATCTACCAAAATATATTTTAGACTTAATCATATGAAAAGCTGATGCAAAAAATAAAGAATAAAAAACATAGTACAGGTAACACATTTCCTCTGCTAATACATAATCTAAAATATTGGCCAGCAAAATTATGGCTTAATTATGATAAATCCAAATTAATAAATCAAGCTGATAAGCGCCTCAAGAAAAGTAGGTTATTGAAATGCTTAGGTAAAGTGTATGTTTCCTATAAAGCCAAACAGTATTAAATGGAAATATCTCACTCTTAAACCCTGTTTTTGTACTGGGGAAATAAAAGCATCCATCATATTATAAACATGTCTTCAATGACTTTGCATGATCACTTTATTTAATAAAGTTCTTCATAAAAGCTCAGAAAATATCAGAAAACATACGACAGTATGTACTAACAACTAATAAATGTTCTATCCATCTTCCACATAATCCAACGAATATCTTCCAACTCAGAAACAGCATACAAATAAAACTAGTTCTAAGAAGATACTAGACAACCCATGACCCACTGGGTCATCCTTTCAGAGATATTTCTTTACCTAAATAGAGAAACAGAATGTCCACAGGCAGGCAAAAAGCAGTGGGATTGGGAGCAACTTCCGACTTCCTGCCAGCTTCCCCATTGACTTTGCTTGTGGGAAGCTGGCAGGAAGCATTGGAAATCACTTCTCTTTCTCCTCAGCTGACCCATGGAACTGCCTGCCAGTTTGCCGAGGTGACGGAGAACAAAGGGAGCTGCGGAAAACTGCACCCCTGCTCCCCATCCTGGCATGTCCCCAAGGGCCCCCTCTCTTCAGGGAGAAAGAGGACTCACTCATTGATCGCCGATGCCCCCCAGCCAGCCCTACCTTGCCAGCAGGCATCCAAGTCACTCCCTCATCCTCCCTTTGCTGCCATCACCATTAAGAGGTTTCAGATTTCAGCCTCGGTGTCCTGTCCCAACAAATACTCTCAACTGAACTGGTAATTAAATGATTTATTGTTAACAAGAACTGAGGTATTTTACCTCATAAAATCTTCTTATTAAAAAACTCAACAATAAACATTTGTTTGTAATCACTTGGCTATGTGCAAAGTCACTTTCTTCAAATTAGTTACTAAGCTCACGTTTCATATCTTTAGTTCGAGGCAGCTTGTAAACTTCTCAGGATTCACATTAGAAGGCACTTCTCAAATAGATCGGTTGTCCCTGGCAACGTTTACCTCAGCTCGGCCCTCCTTATATAGCCTCTGGTCCTGTTGTGCGCATGCTCGCCCTCTGCTGGCCTCTCTGCCAGCGCTCGAGGACTTCCTGGTTTCTTCACTGCTCCGCACGTCTGTCAGCCCTTCTTTCGCACGGGTTGAGAGGCAGAGGCATTTCCGGGATTTCCCCTTCTCTCTGTTTCTGCATTTGATCCTCTCTCTAGGTAAGTTCATCCTCTGACTCCATGCAAGAATGTAAAACAGCTTCGTTCCTGACACTCAGTTACAAAGCAACCAATCGCTGCTTGCCCATCAGGCCTTGCTGCCAGCCAATTGGGCACAGGGGCCAGAAGGAGCTGGGAAAGAGGGCAGGGATAGCCCCCCATCTTCCCTTGCACCACACAGCCTATGGGTTTCTGGGAAATGTAGTTGGAAGCTGCGGTGGCATTGAAGTGGCCACAACTTTGCCATATTTCAGTCCCATGGGAGTAATGGGTCCTGGATTTTTGGTGCATTCTGTAAGTTAGCCCATTTGAGGTACGTCGATTCAAAAATTGTTGCACTATGATGCACCGTTTTCCCAACTGAAGGTTACAAACTAGGCAAACAGACATAAGAGTTTTAGTAGTATACAGATCCTCTAAGCTAATGTTATACACATTTATTAAGCAGAATTTAGCCATATGAATTTTGAAATAACTGTCTTTGATACATAGTATCAAAGCATATAAACTTAAAATACCTACAGAAATACAGTCTGTTCTACACTGAATTTTTATCTAACAGTCTAGACTTGGGTTTTATTTTTCATTTATTGCAGGAGCTTTCTAGAGAGAAAAAAGTAAGTACAGTAAGAAGGGAAGTTAGCAAAAAAATCCAAGTCATTCCAAGTTTCTTTTTAAGAATTAATCTTAAAGATTGAAGTGTTATCTGTATGTATGGGTCCTCAAACATTTTGGGGTGTATATTGTAATAAATATATGTGCTACAGTATAAGTATTAAAGAAAGAGGTTGAAAAACCAAGGATAGCTTTACTGCTAATCAGAAAAAAATCCATAATTCCCATTAGAGAAATTACTTTATTGTGCCAGCAAACAAAGAAAAACAAAACAAAACAGACTTGTTTGCTAGTTTTCAAATTCACTTAAGCTCTTCATCAAACTAGATGCCAAATAAAAGAGGAATGGAAAAATGCTGAAGCCTGGAAACTACATTTAGTCATGTTATTAAGATGGAATACTGAGATAACAGAATGTAATCCAATTGTCTAGTAAGTGCTATGCAAATTTTGGAATGGATCTAGAACTAGAGGATCAAAATATACAATGGTGGATGCCCATTTCTGAAAATAGAATATCCAAATGGGATACAGATCTCTGTCTTCATCATCCAGCAAAATCTACACAATATGTTTGTTAAAAATTATATATACAATGTAGGCTGACTGTGAGTAAGCATGACATTTCTAAGTAGCATTCCTAACTGGCAGGGTTATGTATTTATTCATCATACAACAAATATAATATAAAGAAAAATATTATATTTACTGATTTTTAAAATGAGAATTTTTTGACTAAATAATTTCATTAGTGTTCTATTATAACAGTGTGACTTTCAGCATCAAAGAAAGTTATTACATTTTTGTAATATTAATTATTGGTATTTCAATTCATAATAGCTATCTTTGAAAAGTTATATTTCCCAATAAAATGTGGTTTAATTGGCTATAGGACTGTAAATGTAATTTGTTTTATACTGCGAAGCTAACAAAATTCAAAACAAGAATCAGATTTCAAATGTATACTTCATATCCAGTTACTTTTTGAACAAGATAGCTATGCTTTCTTCTATTACCACTTTGCAAGGGACCAAATTTATACAGTACAACTGTCTTTTACTGTCAATTTTATTAGCTTCATAGTTCCACTTATACTTTGCTTCTATTCTCTTTTGGTTTTCCAGATTCTTGTTTTGTTCGAATGATAATTACCGGGAAGAGGTGAACAGCCTCTCCGAACCTGGGGCAGTCCAGATTTTTTGGACTACCACACCCAATGCCATATAGACTGGAAATGTTATGGGAGTGTTGGTCAAACATAAATGGGGGTCACATTTGCAGAAGGCTGCTACAGATACTGTGAGAATAAGGAATAAGGTCAGCTGCTTTGTAATAATGCTTTTCAATCAATTCAACATTAATGGGAGGGCAAAATTACATTTTAGAGAAATGAATTGCCAAACCGTGTGTGTGTGTGTAACAGCAGTTGCAAAATAAGGTTGATCAGGCTCAGGAATGTAATGATTAACCTTTCTCCCTCTATATTGCAGTTACAATGAATAAATCACGCTTATGCACCCAAAGCCGCTAACTTCCTTGGCAATATATGAAGAACCCATTTTCAGCTATACTTTCTGATATCAGTTCTGGGGATAACAATAAAAAAGAGATCTGGATCACATTTGAAAAGGAAATAAAAATGGGTGTTATACAAATAGCATTTTTTAAAATCATCTCATCAGTCTCCTAAGACACAATTTTATACAAGTGGTATTGAAAATATAAAGAATCATCTGATAAATTTTTGCTACACTCACATAATCTCATGTGATACTCAGCCTTCAGGAGAGAGGGGAAGAAATGGCAAGTTTTATTGTGATACAAATTGAACGATTAAATGCTTTCACTTTGTACCTTAAAAATCATTTACTGTGACAGTTTCACTGATACGGTTGTCAGGAAAAATAAACATGGAGTATTTGCCATTTAAAATAGAAAGTATACAGCCAATCTATCAGAATCATGGGGAGAATTCTCCTGGAAAAGAAAATTAATCTAATTTAACATGCTATCCCTTTATTGACTTTCTTTAATTACTGCATTAACTTAAGTAATAAGACACATAAAACTTGTTTTAATTCACTTTGTAAAAAGTAGGCGCAAGGAGAATAACTGAAAAGATAACTTGAACAACCTTTTTTTTTTGCCCACCATTACAGAAATAAAGCTTGCTTGCTTGCTTGCTTGCTTGCTTGCTTGCTTGCTTGCTTGCTTGCTTGCTTGCTTGCTTGCTTATTTATTCATTCATTCATTCATTCATTCATTCATTCATTCAATTTATATAGCCGCCCACCTCAAACCAGTGACTCTGGGCGGCTGAAAGCATACTTTTTTTATTTGTACAAGGATAATTTCTTACCTTGATCAAAGGATCTAAGTGGACTCCATGTACGAAAATAATCATCCTGCAGCAGAAAAAGAAAGCATGTGCTTAGAATGTATATAGAAATAGAAAAATAGAAAAATAGAAAATAGAAAAAGAGTGCAAATACATGAATGGGGAAAGACAGAAATGCATAAAAAATATACAAACCTCGACTTCCTGCATTTGGTGCGCAGCAAGAAACACAAAGGAAAGATATAATTATCATATGGACACACTAATTGCAGGAAACACATCTTTGGTAGTGAAAAATTGAAAGAATAAACAGCTAATCCATAAACTAGATGAAAAAAGTATTTGTAAAATATCTGAGATTTTCATTTAGCAATTATATTTAAATAGTTTCCAAACCTTGTATTCCATTTCTATATCATCATTAACCATTCAGACTGTTGCTTGCACAGAAATTACCTTGTAAGAAGTGTTAAACGGTATGGTTGGAAAACTTCTCACAAAAATGAAATTTCAACGCCAAATATCAAACCATCAATGTTAGATCTAGATGCTTGTATATCTTCACTATACTACTGCTTTCAAAGCTTACTGTTTACAGAACTAAGTTTCAAATTACTTTTCACTGCTCAGGGAAAAACAAAAACAAATGTGAGTGTAACATATCAGATACGGTTAAGGTAAATGCCATTAATTTTAATGGGCTTCATTTGTATAATTTATAATTTATTGATTTATATAGCCACCATCTCACAATGGTTACTCTGGGCAGCATACTAGGATTAAAACACAAAAACTATATAATCCCTAGTGCCCAAGATAAAACAATAACCCCATAGAAAATAGAAAAACACATCAACAGCAGCAGAGTTCACCTAACCTCCTAACCTAAACACCTGGGTTAACAGCCAGGTCTTCAGCACCTTGCAAAAGGCTAACATGGTCGAGGCCATCCTGATCTCTAGGTAGATGCTGTTCCACAGAGCAGATGCTGCCACTAAGAAGGCACAACTCTGGGATTCAACCAGATAACATTGTTTGATAGAAGAGACTTGGAGCATGCCTCCCCTGCTAGTTCTGGGAGTAGAGACAATGGTAGAAGGCGGTCCCACAGATATCAATTCAATCTGTTTATCATTTGAATTATCCTTCTCTGTACTGTTCTGAACTATCCTACAATAATTAGTCTTTCAAATTGTAAAATTTATGGGGTTGCCCAAAAACCTGTAGAAATAACTACAGCTCCCTGATATTCCTAGATTTTGGAAAGCAACACCTAGAATTTAAGGCATAATTTGTAGGCACTGTGCAAATATTTAAGCAATTGTTTAGCAATCAGCGATCAGCTAAATATGCATGAACATTACAGCTTAACATTTAAAACCATACTGATAACTGCTATCTATTGTTAACTATGAAAATATTACTTCTTCCACACAGATGCTATTCTGGAAGGCACAGTGGGTCAATCATAAGGAATATATCCATTCCTCATAAAATGAGGATACAGATATTTCCTATGAATACACAGAAAGTTGCTTGAAGAAAATGAATGTATTCTGTTGCAGGGATTTCTCATGTTATAGTCATCTTAGCTTAGAGACAGAATTCAGCACCTACCCCAGAGGTTTGACTGAAATAAACCGCTTAAACCTCAGATGGGTACTTCTAATGGACTTTATAATATTCCAAGTAATTAATAGCTATGTATCTATGTATAAGGGGCATGGTGGCTCAGCGGGTAAGACGCCAGGCTTGTTGATCGGAAGATTGCAAGTTCAGAGGTTCAAATCCCTAGTCTCACGTAACGGAGTGAGCTCCCGCACTCGCCCCAGCTCTTGCCAACCTAGCAATTCGAAAGCATGCAAATGCAAGTAGATTAATAGGTACCACTTCGGTGGGATGGTAATAGCGTTCCACGCCCATCATGCGGCCACATGACCGTGGAAGCATCTTTGGACAATGCTGGCTCTTCGGCTAACAAACGGAGATGAGCACCAGCCCCTAGAGTCAGACACGACTGCACAAAATGTGTGGGGGGGACATTTATTTGTTTGTTTGTTTGTTTGTTTGTTTTTTGGATTTATCCCCACCCATCTCTACCGTGGCAGACTCTGGGCGGTTTACAACCAGAATATAAAAGATAAAACCTAGACACTTAAAACGACTATAAAAATAAAAAAAATAAAAATCCAAAAGATGGTCTGTTCTTAAAAGGAGGAAACCACTAAGCCAACCACCCCCAGGAGGAACTATCCTTTCCTTCACTCCAGGCAAGGCGGCAGAGCCAGGTTTTCAAGGTCTTCCTAAAGGCTAGGAGCGAGGGTGCCAGTCTCACCTCAGGGAGCAAGTTATCCCACAGGGCGGGTGCTATTGCAGAGAAGGCACGCCTCCTGGACCCCGCTAGATGGAATTCTTTTAATGAAGGGATCCGAAGCATGCCCTCCCTGCATGATCGGGTGGGGCGGGTGGATGTGGTCGGGACAAGACGGTCCCTCAGATACCCTGGTCCCATACCAGGTAGGGCTTTAAAGGTGATAACCAACACCTTGAATTGGATCCGGAAGCAAACTGGTACCCAATGCAGCTCACGGAGTAGCGGTGTTACATGTGCCGATCTCATAGCACCCAGAACTACCCGTGCAGCCGCATTCTGGACCAGCTGAAGCTTCCAGATACTCTTCAAGGGTAGCCCCATGTAGAGCGCGTTGCAATAATCTATATGGGAGATGACAAGGGCATGAGTGACTGTTCGGAGGGCCTCCTGATCCAGGAAGGGGCGCAACTGGTGCACCACATGAAGCGGTGCAAAGGCCCTCCTGGCCACGACTGCCACCTGCTCCTCGAGCAGGAGTCGTGAGTCCAGGAGGACCCCTAAGTTTCGTACTGAATCTGAACGGGTAGTGCCACCCCATCCAGAGTTAAAGATGACAACTTCCTGGAAATCGAGAGGCCATCAATCCACAGCCACTCCATCTTACCAGGGTTCAGCTGAAGCCTGTTGTGCCCCATCCAGGCCCCTACAGCCTCCAGACACTGAGAAAGGGTGTCGACTGCAACACTTACTTCACCCGGGATGGAGATGTACAACTGGGTATCATCAGCGTACTGGTGATACCTCATCCCATTGTGACGGATGATCTTGACCAGCGGCTGCATATAGATGTTAAACAGGAGAGGAGAGAGAACCGAGCCCTGTGGCACCCCACACAAGAGGGGCCGAGGGTCAGATCTCTCCTCTCCTATTACCACCGATTGGGAACGGTCCTAGAGAAAGGAGGCGAACCAGCGTAAAACAACGCCCACCCCCAATTCCCTGAGCCGCCCCAAAAGGATACCGTGGTCGACGGTATCAAAAGCTGCTGAGAGGTCCAAGAGAGCGAGAATGGATGCACTCCCTCCATCTCGCTCCCACCAAAGATCATCCATAAGCGCGACCAATGCAGTCTCTGTCCCATATCCCGGCCTGAAACCTGACTGAAAGGGGTCTAGATAATCCGTTTCATCCAGAATCCTCTGGAGTTGCAGCGCCACCACCTTCTCAACCACCTTTCCCAAAATGGGAAGGTGGGAGACAGGATGAAAGTTGTTTAAAACAGTAGGGTCCAGGGAAGGCCTCTTGAGGAGGGGGTGCACCAACGCCTTCTTGAAGACCGTCGTAAATGCCCCCTCCCCCAAAGATGTATTAATCATCGCCTGGACCCAACCACATGTGACCTCCCGGGCTGATTTAACCAGCCAGGGACACGGGTCTAGTTGGCAAGTGGTGGCGTTTACAATCCAGAGGATCCTGCCTACTTCATCAGGCCCAACAGGGTCAAACTGTTCCCAGATAACAGGGTAAGCACGTTCCTCTGGCATCTCCCCAGATCTTGTCTCACGCTTGGAGTCCAACTTGGAATGAATCTGAGCGATTTTGTCCTGCAGATGCTCAACAAACTCTTCCGACCGGCCCTGTAAATCGGTCACCAAATCCGTCCGACCCAAAAGAGATCTAGTAATCTTAAACAGGGCCGTCGGACGGCATTCTGCGGACGCAATAAGAGCGGAGAAATAATCACATTTCGCCGCTCTTACCGCCACAAGGTAGGCCCTAAGAGCGGCTCTAGATTGTCTCCGGTCAGATTCAGTCTTTGTCTTCCTCCAGCGGTGCTCCAGACGTCTCTTAACCCTCTTCAACACCCTCAACTCCTCCATGAACCACAGGAAGTGACGGGTCGAACAAGGTAAGAGAGGTCGCATAGGCGCGATCCTGTCCAAGGCCTCGGCCGCCTCCTTATTCTAGGCTGCGGCCAAGACCTCCGCTGGACCATGTTGCAGATCTTCAGGTATAACCCCCAGCTCCCTCTGAAACTGCATTGGGTCCATAAGTCGCCGGGGGCGGACCAATCTAATAGGTCCCGCCTCCCTGCGGAGTGGGGCAGCACACGAGATCCTCAAGGTCACCAGGGCGTGATCTGACCATGACAATGGGGACAGATGTAACTCTCCCCTCAGATCACATTGCCACTGCTCCGACAAGAAAACCAAGTCCGGCATGAGACCACTGTCTCGAGTCGGGTCCCGAATAATCTGCGACAGGCCCATGGCTGCCATGGTAGTCATGAACTCCCGAGCCGCCTCCGAGGCCCGACTTTTAAAAAACCTTTACCTTTTTTACCTATGTATAAGCTAAGGTATACCAACATTCGTTTTAAAAGCATACTGGCTGAAAGTCTAGATTCAGCAACTATATGTTAAATTACATTTAACATGGAATATGAAATTGCTAGTCTGTTAAAAAGGAAATTTTCAATATATAAAGCTGTAGGTAATGTAGACATAGATCAGATAGACTGTATCTTTCTGTTATCTAATGACTCACATCTGAAAACACTTGCTATGTACAATGAAAAACACAGAAATTTATATATTTTATGGAGATGTCCTCAAAAAACTTTCAAAGCAGGTGTCCAATCCTTTGCCAGATAAAGCTGCTTCAATACTTCAAAAAGCACTTTGCTCACATCATTCTTTGTTGACTGGATGGTGAGGGGTGAGCTTAATGGTTTGCCTTCTACAAATGTGTTTTCCTTATGCTCACCATGGCTGCCATTTTATGACTGTCCTCAACTTTTTCAGAATTCTAAATGAGCATACCATGGGTTAACGGATTCTGGCTGAGTACATAAGAATACATGAATGTGTTCATTTTTTTCCATTACTAGTTCCTCCCTTTTTCTTCTTTTTGCATATAAATAAATAAAAAGCTTCTTTTCCTTGGGTTTGCAGAAGGATCAAGTGGATCTTGGGGGAGGAGGGGGATGGACCTCGAAAAAAAGGAAAGAAGTTAAATAAAGTAAAGTGAAAATAGACTGCACTGCAGAAAGAAAAAGTATATGTCCTGTATAAAAAAGTATTAGAAGATGATTAATCTACCAATGAATGAATAGAAAATAGACACAAGGAAAGAGGGTAAAAAGTGTGTGGAACACAGTGAAAACATTGTTTTATAGAGTGCTACAAATGTTATGATAATGAGAAATACAAGAGGTAACAATGACAAGTAAAATGCAGTATATTGGTTTTATACTGGGTAACAGATGTGCAGACTAGATTTTTGTTCTTCAGCAGTTCATTAAGAAATGCATGAATGAAAAAAAAGTTTACTGCACATTTGTTAGAGAAAAAGTGAATAGGCTTGAATCATGGAATATTTTTATAAATATGGAGGTATTAAAGATTGATTGCTGAATGAGATAAGAGTGGTATGTAATAGAAATAAGTATGCAACAGAATAAACAGAATGCTTAGCAAATATCTGCAGGACAAAATCGCTCAGATTCATTCCAAATTTAACTCTAAGCGTGAAGCACAATCTGGAGAGATGCCAGAGGTTCGTACTTACCCTGTTATCTGGGAACGGTTTGATCCTGTTGGGCCTGATGAAGTAGACAGGATCCTCCGGATTGTAAACGCCACCATGTGCCATCTTGACCCATGTCCCTCCTGGCTGGTGAAATCAGCTCAGGAGGTTACATGTGGTTGGGTCCAGGGGATGATTAATGCATCCTTAGCGGAGGGGGTGTTTCCAGCAGTCTTTAAGGAGGCGCTGGTGCACCCCCTCCTCAAGAAACCTTCCCTGGACCCTACTGTTTTGAACAACTTTCATCCTGTCTCCCACCTTCCCTTTTTGGGAAAGGTGGTTGAGAAGATGGTGGCGCTGCAACTCCAGAGGATTCTGGATGAAACGGATTATCTAGACCCCTTTCAGTCAGGTTTTAGGCCGGGATATGGGACAGAGACTGCATTGGTCGCGCTTATGGATGATCTCTGGCGGGAGCGGGATGGAGGGAGTGCATCCATTCTCGCTCTCTTGGACCTCTCAGCGGCTTTCGATACCGTCGACCATGGTATCCTTTTGGAGCGACTCAGGGAGTTGGGGGTGGGCGGTGTAGTTTTGCGCTGGTTTACCTCCTTCCTCCAGGGTCGCTCGCAATCGGTGGTACTAGGAGAGGAGAGATCCGACCCACGGGCCCTTCTTTGTGGGGTGCCACAGGGTTCGGTTCTCTCTCCTCTCCTATTTAACATCTACATGAAGCCGCTGGGTGAGATCATCCATCATCACGGGATGAGGTATCACCAATATGCTGATGATACTCAATTGTATATCTCCATCCCGGGTGAAGTAAGTGTTGCAGTGGACACCCTATCTCAGTGCCTAGGGGCTGTAGGGGCCTGGATGGGGAACAACAGGCTTCAACTGAACCCTGGTAAGACGGAGTGGCTATGGATTGATGGCCCCTCGGCCTCCAGGAAGTTATCATCTTTAATTCTGGATGGGGTGGCACTACCCCGTTCAGACTCAGTCCGGAGCTTGGGGGTCCTCCTGGACTCACGACTCCTGCTCGAAGAGCAGGTGGCAGTCGTGGCCAGGAGGGCCTTTGCACAGCTTCGGCTTGTGTGCCAGTTGCGCCCCTTCCTGGGTCGAGAGGCCCTCCGAATAGTCACTCATGCCCTTGTCATCTCTCATATAGATTATTGCAATGCGCTCTACATGGGGCTACCCTTGAAGAGTATCCGGAAGCTTCAGCTGGTCCAAAATGCAGCCGCTCGAGTGGTTATGGGTGCGAGAAGATCAGCACATGTAACACCACTGCTCCGCGAGCTGCATTGGGTACCAGTTTGCTTCCGGATCCAATTCAAGGTGTTGGTTATCACCTTTAAAGCCCTACATGGCATGGGGCCAGGCTATCTGAGGGACCGTCTCATCCCAATTGCATGTACCCACCCCACCCGGTCATGCAGGGAGGGCATGCTGCGGACCCCGTCAACAAAGGAATTCCATCTAGCGGGGTCCAGGAGGCGTGCCTTCTCTGCAATAGCGCCCGCCCTGTGGAACATCTTGCCCCCAGAGGTGAGGCAGGCGTCCTCCCTCTTGGCCTTTAGGAAGTCCCTAAAAACCTGGTTCTGCCGCCTGGCGTGGGACAAAGGTAGAGATAGTTCCTCCTGGGGGTGGTTAGTTTAATAATGACCTCCTTTTAAGATCCTACCATCCTCTGGATTTTTATATTCTTATTTATTGTACTGTTTATTGTATTTTAATGATTATTGATTTTTAACTTTAATTTTAACATTTGTTGTAAACCGCCCACAGTCTACCATGGTAGAGATGGGCGGTGATAAATTTGATTAATAAATAAATAAATAAATAAAATAGTTCAACACTGACAGGGGGCAAGACCAGGATGTGTGATATTCCCTTAGTTGGTGAATGTATTTATGGATAAATGTACAGAAAATGCTAGTGGTGATAATAGAGGTATGTAAGGGCCAAAAATGTGTATATAGTTTTGCATTTGGATTATGACATGTTGTCATTTGAGAACCCAAATTATCTGTAATGAACGTTAGTTAGGCTATATGATACAATGAGGAGTATGGACCGAAAACTATTCTATTGTAGACTAAAGTAATTGTGTCTGAAAGGAAAAATTAAGTAACTCTTGCAAGATAGTAATAAATAGCAAAAAATTAGAGCAAGTAAATGAATGTGTGTACCTTGATAGAATGTTTACAAAAGATAGAAAAACAGATGGATAAATGTTAGGGATGACAGAAAAGTAAGTATGTGGTCTGTTGTGAGGAATAACAGTTTGTTAAAAGAAACAAAAATGTCAGTGTGTAGCAGCATGCTCCTTTCTACTTTGTTATATGGAAGTTTAGAGTTGGATGTGTCAGGAGAAATATAAAAGTTTAAAGCTCTAGGAATGGGTTACTTTAAAAATGCATGGGAGATAGAGAAGAGATAGAATTAAGAATGAATGGGTACAGAATGAATGTGAATTGAATACGAAAGTGAGTGATCAGTAAAAGGAAGAATAAAAATGGAAGATAAAGGAAAGGAAAAGAGAGAGATGGGAGGGTTAGAAAGAGTGAGTAAGGTAAGTGAGAGAAGAGATTAGAGAGAGAGAGAGGGTTAAAAAAGAAGAAGGGAATGGATGAAAGAGAAAAGGAGTTAAAGGAAGAATCAAAAGGAAAGGAAAGGGAAAGGAATAGATAGAGAGAGAATAGGTTAGAAGAGATTGAAAGATAAAGGAGAGAAAAGATTAGAGACAAAAAAAGAAGGATACATTGTATTAAATATAATAAAAATAATTATATAAAATCAAATGTAAATATATATACATAAATGTAACTATTGTTATGTGTTAAAAAAAAAAAAAGAAAGTGAGTGATCAGTATGAAACAAGTACCCTGAGGTGGTTTCATCATATAGAGAGAATGAATGAGGGTCAAATTACAACTATATGCACATAGAAAGAGTGAAGGAGTTGACAAGAAAGGGAAGACTATAAAGTTCACGGTTGAATGAAGTTGAGACCTACAAGATGAGAAGTTTAAAGAACAAAAGGTAATGTATAAACTGTGGAGTCCTTGGTGTTCTCTGAGCCTTGTTGCTTTCTTGCAGACGTTTCAATGCCAGACTAGGCAACATCTTCAGTGCGAAAAGGGAGTGGGACTTGCTCTTTGTTTATACAGTATATCGTGGCTTGTCCTGCTTGTGTTGGTGGAGGTGTTGTTCACTCCTTGGGAGTTCCTTGATTGGGCTGCTGTTTGTTGTTTGGTTAAAAAACTTAAAAATGCTGTTTGGTATAAAGAAACCAAAGGATGGAAGCATCCTTTACCATACACTCTAGATCTCTCACTCAGAACATTATTATAGAACTGTGTTGATAAACATTTCACAGGTGAGAGGGGAACTTTGCTAGCCTATCCAAGGTTTGGGGAGAGAGAAAGAGAGAGACAGAGGCAGAAGCACAGAGTGGCAATGGCATAGTGCTGTATTTGAATGAGAGTATATGTCTAAGATATAAGACATATAGATAATATATGTCTTATATAAGACATATACTGAGATAATATACAAAAAGAAAATTAGTATTGGACATGTAAAAAAGCTAAAAAAAATTGGATACAAATACATATGTTAATCCAGAAGATTTTAAAAGTTCAAGTACAATTGAAACCAGAGACTTTCCTTTTGGGATTAATGGTCAGGCAATTAGAAAAAAAGTCATGGAACTATGTTTTTATATATGATAACTGCAGCAAGACTATTATATGCTAAAAAATGGAAAGGTTCGATACTACCCACAATGGAGAAATGGCTGGTGAAGATGATGGAACTTGAGAAGATGGCCAAATTAACTTATTTGATTAGAGAAAAAGCAATATCTACATTTATGGTTGATTGGAAACCCCTTGTAGACTTTTTGCATGAAACGGAACAAAATGCACTTATGATCTGTGGTTAATAGAAAATAATAGAAGATAATAGAAAAGAGTGAGGTTTTTTTTGGTAATCATAGAGTAAGAGTTAATTTTGTAATCGTACTTATATTTGCTGCAGAAGAAATTGGAAGCTTCTTCTATTTCTTTTTGTTCCTTCTTTTTGCACTTTTCCTTTTTCTTTCTTTTCTCTCTTTGTTCTTTCTACTCTTTATTAGTTTGTATTAGTTTTTATGTTCTTTGTAAACTTAATAAAATTTATTTTAAAAAATAGTATTAGGGGATATGGATCGCTCTGCAGCTTTATTATTTTTTTTAATCCGTTCAATCATGTCTAATTCTCGGAGACTGCCTGGACAAATTTCTTGGCAAGGTTTTCTTGCAGTTTTCTTGGCAACGTTTTTCGGAAGTAGTTTGCCATTGCCTTCTTCCTAGGGCTGAGAGAGAGTGGCTGGCCCAAGGTCACCCAGCTGGTTTTGTGCCTAAGGTGGGACTAAAACTCACAGTCTCCCAGTTTCTAGGCCAGTGCCATAACCACTACACCAAACTGGCTTTCACTCAGTATTTAAGTTTATGTAAATTACCTGATCAAACGTGATGTTAACTATATTGACTTCATTTAGTTTGTTTCATTTTTCTTGACCCCTTCACATTTTAAACTTTTCTATTCTATTCACTTTTTGTGGTGGAGCTCTGCGTAACAACTCAATGGACAAAAGTAGCTGTTCAATAAATAAAGTTGGACATTCGTGCCCTACTTAATGGATTTTGGGGTTGTGTAGTGACTACAAACATGACTATAAGCTCTGGGAGCAGAGATGCACATGAATGGATTTTAAATAATCCAAAAGCATAAAGGAAGACTTGTTAATACATAGAAGAAGTATGGTGCTTATTGCATCACATTCGTGCTAATTGGCTGGTGCTATTTTGTGAAAAAAACAACAGATTGAATGAATGCATGTTTTAAAACCATGGCTAATTAGAATCTCCCACTGCTCATAAAAAATGGAAACTATTACTTTCAGTTCAGTAATTCCACAGCAATCATTTTTTTCAGTCTCAAATTCATTATTACATGTTTAAGTAAAGGAAAAAAACTGGTTATAATTAATTATTATAATGTAAAAATTATTTTAAATTAATGTTACAGCTATGAAAATAGAGATTTTAAGCACACTCTGAATAGCTTTAAATACTGATTTGTTTTACAACTGCCTAAAATCTTTTTTATTGCTCAACCTGTACAGTTTATTTTGCATCTTTATTTTGAAGTCTCTATCATTTCATACACAAAATTATTTCAA